>JARQOC010000012.1:45147973-46347973 GCA_033576535.1 Allobates femoralis | reverse complement strand
AGGTGGGAGAGTCTGTCCATAGGACAACAATCAGTCGTACACTGCACAAATCTGGCCTTTATGGAAGAGTGGCAGCAAGAAAGCCATTTCTCAAAGATATCCATAAAAAGTCTCGTTTGAAGTTTGCCACAAGCCACCTGGAGACACTAAACATGTGGAGAAAGGTGCTCTAGTCAGATGAAACCAAAATCGAATTTGTTGGCCACAATGCAAACGATATGTTTGGCGTAAAAGCAACACAGCTCATCACCCTCAAAACACCATCCCCACTGTCACACATGGTGGTGGCAGCATCATGGTTTGGGCTTTTCTTCAGAAGGGACAGGGAAGATGGTTAAAATTGATGGGAAGATGGACTGAGCCAAATACAGGATCATTCTCGAAGAAAACCTGTTGGAGTCTGCAAAAGACCTGAGACTGGGACGGAGATTTATCTTCCAACAAGACAATGATCCCAAACACAAAGCAAAATCTACAATGGTATGGTTCAAAAATAACCATATCCAGGTGTTAGAATGGCCAAGTCACCGTCCAGACCTGAATCCAATGGAGAATCTGTGGAAAGAGCTGAAAACTGCTGTTCACAAACGCTCTCCATCCAACCTCACTGAGCTCCAGCTGTTCTGCAAGGAAGAATGGGGCAAGAATTTCAGTCTCTCGATGTGCTAAACTGATAGAGACATACCCCAAGCGACTGCAGCTGTAATCGCAGCAAAAGGTGGCGCTACAAAGTATTAACTCAAAGGGGCCGAATAATATTGCACGCCCCACTTTTCAGATTTTTATTTGTTAAAAAAATTCAAAATATCCAATAAATTTTGTTCCACTTCACGATTGTGTCCCACTTGTTGATTCTTCACAAAAAATTAGAATTGATATCTTTATGTTTGAAGCCTGAAATGTGGCAAAAGGTTGAAAAGTTCAAGTGGGCCGAATACTTTCACAAGGCACTGTATATCTAGTCTTATTATCCAAGTGGGCATGGTCCTCCAGAAGACACCCATAGAGAAAATTGAGGACCACACCCCCTTGATGAATAAGAATATCTTCATATACACAAATGAGAGGTCATATCTCAGAAATAGAGGAGCAGGAAAAGAAAAACAGGAGAACAGTGGCATTTACCCTATGTAATTAAAACATATTTGTCCTGTCCCCTTTAAGGGCATAATTGTCTGTGTCTTAAAGTAAATGATCTGTTCATAGTTATTACCCCAAGACATAATATTACCCAGACTATATCTAGTCATCACCTCCATTGTACGGCCTCAGGAACCTTTCTTCGTCTTCTTTCCAGTAAACTTGGATTGCATTTTTTACTATTTGTTTTTGATGCTTTGACTAGAAATTGCCTAAAGGCAGAAATAGACTTGATGTGTTGAAACTCTATAGGTTATTGGGTTTAATATTTTATATTTATGTCGATTGTTTTATAGTTCATTAATTAGGCCTTAATTGTCAAAATTGACCTGGTAGCAAAAGGGTTAACCCTACCCCCCCCCCCCCCCCTTCCCAAACAAAAAAAAACTCACTCCCTCTTCTTCTCATGCTTATTCACACCTAAAAATGTAAAGCCTGGGGTATGTAGGGCAATGATGAGCTGAAATAGGAACGGTCACTGTGATCTGCGACCCCAAACCAATCCTCCTCTTACAAGATAGATTGTACTCTTGGCGCTCGCTCCATGCACATTCCCTGGGTAATGGGAGAAGTGGAGGTTCTTCCAGCTCAGTGGTCGGCACATTACAGGGAACTGATCAGTTCTGAAGTGTAGGTCGTAAGTCATGTTCTAGTGCTACGACTGGATTGTGCTGCTCTGTGTGATACATTAGGATATCGGAAACACATGCCAGGCCTCGGGCCGCCTTTTTTTCGCCTTTCCATCAATCATCGTTTCGGTCAAATGTGCAGCCATGTGGGGGTCAGAGGTTATGTCGCACTTGGGGCTTTCCTGCCAAACAGCCAGCAGTATGGCATATGATAGGTGTGTTAGATTTTGTGTTGGGGCCCAGGAGCTCCAATATATGTATCTGGCTTGGAAAGCTGTAGGTTTATAGAAAGAACTGGGTGGTATCCTAAGCTCATAGTTCACTTTAAAGCGATTGTACCCTGTTAGGCCCCCATCGATCCAGAGCTCTGTGGGGCTCTGAAAATGGAGCAAATGTAGAGCAATGCACACCCTTTCTTCACTTATTGTCTATGGGACAGTGGAGTGTTGCACTTTGATGGCAGTTCCATTGACCATAAGCAGAGCAGAGGTGTGCATGTTCAGTCTCTGCTCTGTAAATGGCTGGGTCCCATCATATTGACAGGAGATAACTCATTAGCTTGGTGCAAACCCTTCATTTTGTTTGAAGCCTTCTAGACTTAATGGTACACACCTTGTGCTTCGAGTGGTACACAGCTCCCAAGCTAAGCCATGTCCCTGACCAGTAAGGGGCTGATTGCAAATCACAGGGCAAGATGCTGTGTGACCCCTCGGGATTGTCATAATTTGGGTTTAGTGTAGGATCTCCTGAGCTCGTGGAGTTGGTGGAGGTCTCCTCCTCGATCAGTGGTGCCTGTGGTCAGATGATCGGTGTCTGTTCTCCCCCCACCTCTTGCAGCATGAAGTCAGGCACTTCTTTGATGACGAGGCCGAGCTTTCCTCAGAAGAAGCCGAATTTGTGTCTTCAGATGAGAGCAGCGATTCTGACAACGAGCGGGACACGTCACTTGTGGGATTCCTGAACGATAACACTCAGCTGTCTCAGGACTTGAATGGTAAGTGCAATATTATTATTATTTATTTATATAGCGCTATTGGTTCCATGGCGCTTTACATTAGAAGTATGGCGGAAAGCACAGTAGAGGCCGCTCTGCACAGGGCCGCACCGTCCATTGGACAGTGTGAGCCCTTAAACTCAAGTAGGCAGGGGGGAGCGGCTGTGTAGAAGGGGGCGGCGCCATCTCCACACAGCGTCTTCATGTTTGACGGGCGCCGCCGGCTGTGGTAAGACACAGCCTCTCCCCCTGCTGTAGAGATAGCCCTGCGGTGATGAACATACCCCCCCTCCCCTGCTCCTCAATTAGGGCTCAGGTGGCAGGGGGGCTTGTTGCACCCCTGGCTCTGCATCACCTTCGCAGATATAAAATCAGCTTGAAATTGCCTCTCCAGTCATTTACTGAGACTCGTTGAAACAGTCAACAAGAGGCGCACTGCAGGAGTGTCCTGGTCATCAACTTCGTATGTTCTCATTGAACCTTGATGTCATTTATGTCTTCCAGACTCGGAGATGCACGGCGTATACCTGAAGTCTGTACGCAGCCCAGCTGCTGGAAATAGGTTTAAAATGGTTCACAAGAAGCACAGTATGGCCGTTTTCTCCCAGGTGGGTATGAATCGTGACAGATTTGTGTGATGTTGCAGAGCTGGAGCTGTCTGTACAATCTTCAACTGCTGGGGTGATTTATGCTGCCCAGTCTATGGATGGCAATCAGGGATAGGCTCCCGGTGTGCAGCCTCTCTTAGGCTGGAAACACACTGTCCGTGTGATATACGAATCACTGAGTCACTCGAAAGAGTGTCGGATCATTAACACTGAACAACCTCTCCCCGTCAGCAACTCCACACTCCAGTCCTGACAGGGAGAGGTCGTTCAGGGTTAATGATCCGACACTCTTCCGAATGACTCGTATATCACACGGACAATGTGTTTACAGCCTTATACTCTATTAATATAAGATCCATCTATGCCATACAAAATTTAACCCCTGGCGAGTGATATCGCCCCTATGGGGTTTTATGCACACTCCCCAAACAGTTCAATTATAGATCGGAGGACAAATTGGGGTACATTGCAATAAAAAAAACCTTTTTATTACATCAACGTCCAAAAAGTATGTGACAAAAAGTGAAGATAAGAACAAAAGGGGTATCCCCATAAAAACAATTAATAGGAACAATGCTCTTATACTCTGCAGCAATTCAGAAAAAAGATGTAAAATTGAGCCTAAAAAACAAGAGGACAAGTCTAGGATGAGCTGGATTGTCCGCTCTTTATTATATACATGCATAGGGAGACATGTCAGTCATTTGGAGGTGGGTGGTGAGAACCCGATGAAACGCTGCAGTGTAAGAATATAACGTGGACAACATGGATCTGACCGGCTCCCTTTACAGGGGTTGTCCAGTCCCCATGATAGGTGATAACTTGATTTGTGGAGGTCTGACTGCCAGTATCTGCACCAATCAGCAGAACAGGGCAGTAATAATTAGATTCCCCATGTGCTGCGGATTGCTGTGCTCGTTCTTTTCCTGGTAAAAGTGCCCAATTCTGCCAGCCGCTGCCGGACACAGCAGTTCAATCTCCACCGATCAGTATATTCTCATGTATCATCTGGGTAGGTGACAACTTGCTTTCACCAGACTACCCCTTTAAATTGTATGCAGATGTTTCAACTCTCCCGATACCATGAGAAAGAAGAATCGGGTTTGATGAATTTCCACATACGGTAACTAATTTTTCTTCATCTGTTGGTTGATGGTGCCTTATTTCCCAGTTCCTGCATATGGGGGTCCTGAGGAGCTGTGTATGGTGTATGGCTGCATTACCACTTAGAATGTGTATAGAATCATCCTTACTAGTGACACATCAAGATATATCCCAGAGCCGGGGAATGTTTCTGGACCACCATCCTATTATAAGGAAGGGGTCTGCCTCATAGTCACCCTATAGCTTCTGCTCCCCGTGTCTCCATTACACTTCATGCCGGTTCTTCTCTTGGGTTGCCTTTAGATTCCAGAACAGGACGAGAGTTACATGGAGGATAGCTTCTGCGTTGAAGATGAGGAGGTTGAAGAGGAAGAAAAGTTCAGCACAGAGGAGGAGGAGGTTCAGATTGACCCTGATCTCCTCCAGGACAGTTTTGTTGAAGGAAGAAAACAATATCACACGCGACGAAGGTTAAAACTCAAAGATTCTGTGACCAACAGGGGTCAACCGGTGAAAAAGAAACGGCGGATCATCATCCACGATGACTCCAGTGATGAGGAGCAAAGGGTGACTTCCATGTCTGAGGTCAGATCTACACCTCAGGATTCATCCAACTTATCATTGTCATCTTCCACCAAACCAGCACCTCCTAGTGCTACAGTAAATGCTAAAAGATCAGGAGCCAACAAGAAGGTGCTTGATGTTACCCTGAAGGATCGGTGCCAGATACGGCTGAATCTCCAGGCCTCCCTGTCCAACGAGCTCGATTTTCAGCAAGAAGACCGATCATCATTCAGCAACAGTAGACCTGGGACATCTAATGGGATTGTCCATCCTCCAGAGGTGAGCACCTGAAATCTTCTACATACCAGAGGTGTGATGATAATGATCACTATTTAAGACACTAGAAAAGAGTTGTTACCAATATATTGTTTCACAATTTGTAAAATCCAGATTCTTATTGTATCACTGCAAGAACCTCCCCCTAGTGGAGGCTACAGCCAGAATCTTATGTATCTCTGTATACAGGGAGCTCCCCCTAGTGGTGACGGCAGATTGAATCTTGTGTATCTCTCCTTAGGGAGCTCCTCCTAGTGGTGGCTGCCAACAGAATCTCATTATGTATCTCTGTATATCGGGAGCTCCCTCTAGCGAAACTGTGCATCTTTGATCGATCTTACTAATTGGGCAGTTTTCTTGATATACCTCTGAATTCCTTATTGTTCAGATCATGATCATAATAAGGGGTGGTGTATTTATTTATTTATTTTTAGTGTGTGTTCTGTCCAGACTGGTCACACATCTCCTTAGCGTATGTGTTCTTTACTGAGCACAGATGCTGTGTGTGCCGAGCCTGATCCACATCCCACCCCCTCGTTTTCATGCTCCCTTTTAGTGAATGACAACAGAAGAGCCTATACAGACATTAAGACTTCTCAGAGCTGAGTATTTGCTGCAATTGTATGTGGTGTGGACTCCTGCCTGATCCATTGGTAACCTCAGGACAGGCTGTGATTTGTTCTGCAGATTTGTGCATCTTGAAGATGATGATAGCCTGGACTGGAAATCCTCAGCCACCATCACAATTCTCTTCTTTTATATCCTGGCAGCTGGAGGATGTCAGCAGAAGAGCAGGACGGTCGCGGACGGCCTCTATGATGAACTCTCCGGCCGTGAAGGCTCCTGTGTCCTCCGCTGCCCCATGCATCCTCGCAGACAGTAGAGAAATCTCCTCCGGACCAGACGTTATCACGTATCTGAGGACGATGCACGGCTGCAGGGTGGACATCTCCTCCCTGGGGGGCTGTGATTATATTGTCAGCAACCGCTTGTCCGTAGAGAGGAAAACACAGTCTGAATTTTCCAATATTGTCAATAGGAGTAAACTTGTGGAGCGGATCCAGCACTTACACAGCATGTTCGACAGGGTCTGTGTCATTGTGGAGAAGGACAGGGTGAAGCCAGGTATGAACACTTTAAAGGGGTGATCCTGCTCCGCTCATGTCCTCAGGTGGGCCCCATCCATGATGGGCAGGTATGGCACAGCTGTTGTATTAGCAATGCCACAAGTCAGTTTGTCCTATGCTAACCCTCTGATGTAGAAGTAGATGATGCCAAACAACCCCATTAAGGAATACTGATAATGCATGTGTGTGCAGGGCTGGAGGGGGTGCAGAACATAAGAAAAATGTATTTTCCTCTAGAGGTGTAATGCTTGAGTTCTCCTGTGGAGGCAGTGTAGCTGAATACACCATTAGGTACCAGGTCCCTGCCTGATTACTGGTGATTGCTCAGAGTTGTCACATGATGCAAACAACAATTCATGGCTGCAGACTAAAATCTAGCCTTTTCCTTTTCAGGTGAGACATCGCGGCTGTTCCAGAGGACCAAGTATTACGACAGCACATTGTCCTCCTTAATCAGTGCTGGGGTCCAAGTACTTTTCAGCTCGGACCAAGAGGAAACAGCGGGGCTGCTGAAAGAGCTGGCTGCCCTGGAGCGGAGGAAAAACACAGGGATCATGGTCCCCACGCAGGTGACGGGGCCCCAGCAGGAGGCGCTGCATTTCTACCTCTCCATCCCAATGTCAGTCACATCACCGCCCTGAATCTCTGCCATCACTGCACTTCTATGAGACAGATGGCAAATAGGTAAGAGAGATGTATACATTCCTCTGTTATTACTCCTGGAACGGTATGAAGAAATTTACAACTGGTGGCTTCTGTTCCTATGGTCAGTAACTCTTATCTCCTTGGTTTCTGACTTTTCAGCACTGACTGGACAATGTCCAATGTGTAGAACATGGTGCTACTGCTGAATGGAAATCATACCGCTGATTTAATAAACTGAGCACTTCGTACACATGGCACATTTACACTATACCTGCTATGAGATTTTTTATTTCCCACCCTATTCCCTAGTGTTGGGAGAAAAACTTTAGGCCCATGATCCTGCGACACTACATCATGTATGTAGTGTCTCCTCTCCTGCAGCGATGTCTGTGAACGTAGCCTCCTGTGCCCACGATCCAGCGCCACTAGGTCATGTAGGCAGTGTCTCCTCTCCTGCAGGGATGTTGGTGATCTCCGTGGGTGAATGCAGCCTCCTGTGCGCACAGTCAGCATTCAGGGCGCAGCGGCTTTTCCCTACATTCACCCGCCGAGATCGCAGCCGTCTCTGCACAAATAAATTGACATGCTGCGGCTTATGTCCATTTATGCTGTGGAGAAAACAGACACAGTGGACAGGAGCCATCTATAAATCCATCCACTGTGCATTGCAGAGGTTTGGACACAGATCTGTACCTTGTAAAGGTGAAGACAATTGTGTAAATTGAGCACAACACTCATGCATCATGTTGGGGGTAAATCATTTAACTACACCTTCCCATCTGCTTCGTTTTTCCTCTATGAAGCCAGAGCTATCATCCCTCTATCTCCACCCTCCCCCTCTTTGAATAACAAGCAGGCAAGGAGGTGTAAATAAATATTTGACCCCCCATCATATGGGGTGCACCAGGCGCTTGTGCTTGGTTTGCACAGTCATCCTGTGTGGACAGAGGCCATGTAACACTTTGTTGCATCTTTTGGGCCATTTAGAACAAATTCATATCTCACAATTTTCGAAGTCATGGTTTATAAACTAAATAAATCTTGCCTTAATCGCCTGGTGTAATATCGTGGTGTTCATTTCTCGCTTCATTTTTACAGCTCCGTAGATGAGATTGCAAGCCAAGGAAAAGTGAGCAGACAGAAGGCCGAGGAGATATACCGCTACCTCCACTATGTGTTTGATCCCAGGATGTTGCAGCCGAGCGACCGACACAAGCCATGTGTTACCGCCAACGTCCGGTCCCTGCGCCTATAACTGTTCAGTGACTATGCTAGCCAGTCCTCCCTACTGACATCTTATGCACTTTATAATGTGTATATATGTAAATAAACACTACAGAAGAAATACAGCAACTGTGTGCAGCGTATGTGACTACCCCGCCTAAGGGAAGAAAGATCTCCAGCTCTGAGATGACTGAAGATACATTTCTCAGGATACTTATCTGCTCCACTGAAATCACTGATATGAAAGCTGGTGCCATTCACTTCGACTGGGAGGTGGAAATCTCTGGTGACATTGCACATCTATCTGCCTGTATTTGTGCTGTAGATGTTGTCATTATCCTCCTGTGAAAGTGAACAGAAACAGAATAGCCCTGGGACTCTGTCAGCACAGAATGACAGTTCAAACCAAGTACAGGTGCTCAGTGCAATAAGCCATAGCCATATATTTAAGCGCACCTTGCCCCCTGCTTGTCCCCTCAATTTTGATTGACAAGGAAACAAGCAGGTGGGAAGCTGTGACTGCTTGGTGTGAACACTTATCCTGTGCTGATAGGTCTTTCACCTTCCAGACCAGGCCGGTTTCTGCAATTCTGACCAGTGTCACTTTGAGGCTATAACTCTAGAGATTCAATGGATCTTAATGATTACGAGATTGCTTTTTCGTGACAAATTGGACTTCAGGTTAGTGGTGAATTTAGGACAATTTTTTTTTTTTTTTTTTACTACAAATATATGCAAAAAACATTGGATATTTTGGGAAAACTATGCAATTTTCAAAGTGAATTTTTGTACCATTAAACCAGAGTTATGTCACACAAAACTGTTAAAGGGAATCTGTCAGGTCAAAAATCCATCTGTAACTAATATTTTCTAATTCCTCTGGTGAAGCACTTTCTACTCATGTATTTCTTTTATTTATACTCGCCCTCTATCCTCTGTAAACTGCAAAAAAAAATATTTCATCTGTCAATCACCGTGAGTGATGACTTACTTCTCTGATGCCCACCCCCCAAGAATGAATATTCATGTAGCAACAACATTGCCCTTCTCTGCAACCACATAAGGAATGTTCAGTGGAAATCACATGGAGGAGTCTGTATCCTGCAGTCTGGGCTGCTCTCCAGGGCAGCGGACCCTGTCTTGTCAGCACTCAGTGCAAAGGAGAAAGGATGGGAAAGATGTGTGCTCTGAGCAGAAGCCGAGCAGCTGCAGCTCTGACATCTTTGTTTCCCTCCAGCATGAAGCAGTGTCCTTGTGTGTATCTGAGGCATATGTGTACAGTCATGGCCAAAAGTTGAGTGACACTAAAATTATATTTTCACATGATCTGCTACCCTCTGGTTTTTATTTGTGTTTGTCTGATGTATATATCACATACAGAAATATAATTGCAATCATATTATGAGCACCAAAAGGTTATATTGACAGTTAGAATGAGTTAATGCAGCAAGTCAATATTTGCAGTGTTGACCCTTCTTCTTCAGGACCTCTGCAATTCTCCCTGGCTGCTCTCAATCAACTTCTGGACCAAATCCTGACTGATAGCCGTCCATTCTTGCATAATCAATGCTTGCATCTTGCCAGAATTTGTTGGTTTTTGTTTGTCCACCCGTCTCTTGATGATTGACCACAAGTTCTCAATGGGATTAAGGTCTGGGGA
The DNA here is from genome assembly GCA_033576535.1 of Allobates femoralis. Classification (NCBI taxonomy): domain Eukaryota; kingdom Metazoa; phylum Chordata; class Amphibia; order Anura; family Aromobatidae; genus Allobates; species Allobates femoralis. The sequence goes on along the minus strand of JARQOC010000012.1, from coordinate 46,338,002 downwards.
GTTTCCAGGCCATGGACCCAAAATCTCTGTTTTGTTCCCTAAGCCATTTAGTTATCACCTTTGCTTTATGGCAAGGTGCTCCATCATGCTGGAAAAGGCATTGTTGGGCGCCAAACTGCTCTTGGACGGTTGGGAGAAGTTGCTCTTGGAGGACATTCTGGTACCATTCTTTATTCATGGCTGTGTTTTTAGGCAAGACTGTGAGTGAGCCGATTCCCTTGGCTGAGAAGCAACCCCACACATGAATGGTTTCAGGATGCTTTACAGTTGGCATGAAACAACACTGGTGGTAGCGCCCACCTCTTCTTCTCCGAATAAGCTGTTTTCCAGATGTCCAAAACAATCGAAAAGGGGATTCATCAGAGAAAATGACTTTACCCCAGTCCTCAGCAGTGCACTCCCTGTACCTTTCCCCCAGTCCTCAGCAGTCCACTCCCTGTACCTTTTGCAGAATATCAGTCGGTCCCTGATGTTTTTTCTGGAGAGAAGTGGCTTCTTTGCTTCCCTCCTTGAAACCAGGCCTTGCTCAAAGAGTCTCCGCCTCACAGTGCGTGCAGAAGCACTCACACCAGCCTGCTGCCATTCCTGAGCAAGCTCAGCACTGCTGGTAGTCCGATCCCGCAGCTGAAACAGTTTTAAGATACGGTCCTGGCGCTTACTGGTCTTTCTTGGGCGCCCTGGAGCCTTTTTGACAACAATGGAAGCTCTCTCCTTGAAGTTCTTGATGATGCGATAGATTGTTGACTGAGGTGCAATCTTTCTACCTGCGATACTCTTCCCTGTTAGGTCATTTTTGTGCAGTGCAATGATGGCTGCACGTGTTTCTTTAGCGATAACCATGGTTAACTGAAGAGAAACAATAAAAGGAGGCTGGTGCTTGGTATCAAAGTGTCCAGTGGTGTCATTCTTTCTTAATCATGACTGATTGTTCCATTAACACAGGTGTGGGTGTTGATGAGGACAGGGCTGGCGATCAATCACTAAAACGATGTTAGCTGCTCCTTTTAAGGCAGGACTGCAATGATGTTGAAATGTGTTTTGGGGGTTAAAGTTCATTTTCTAGGCAAATATTGACTTTGCAAGTAATTGCTGTTAAGCTGATCACTCTTTATGACATTCTGGAGTATATGCAAATTGCCATTAGAAAACCTGAAACAGTAGACTTTGTAAAAATTAATATTTGTATCATTCTCAAAACTTTTGGCCATGACTGTATGTAGGTGCTTCCCCCAGTAGTAGCTGCTCTTGATACCACACTGTAGGTTGGAAGCAAGTTCTAATGTCACCCCGGATGCGTTGTGGGAGCAGAGAGATGAAACTTTCCCAAGTTTCAAGAAAGACTGCACCTTTTCCTCCATGTGCAAAGAGGACTCAACCCACTGCGGCTGAAGCAGGAACGATAGTTTGTCTAAAAAGATCTTACATGGGGGAGATTGGTCATTGGGTTAGGATGGTCTTAACACCAGCTGTTGCCACCATGTGTAGCAGTTTTAAGGGCCCCCAGAGAGAATGAGAGAATGTGTATTTATCTGGCTCTAGATTTGCAAAGATGGCCCATAGAGGCCCACCAGGAGCAAAGTTTGTCAGATGTGTAGTGGTAAATTGTTGTATTCTGGTCCTTAAGGGCTGGATGGCCGGGCATGCCCATAGGCATTGGAATAGGTTGGCTTCAGGGAAGCGACACTTAAAGGGACTCTGTCAAATAATTTTTCAGTATGATACTAATATGACCTCAGAATAGTGCCTGGGCAGACCTCTAAAAAAACATGTAAAATCATTATTGTACCGTTTGTAGTTTCCATGTGATCACCCTAATCAGACCTTGCAGAGAGCTGCTGCGTTAGTACTGTCCCATTATAAGCAGAGACAATTAGTCCTGTGCTATATAAGCTGTCATGTGCTATATAAGCTGTCATGTAATTATGCACTCCCTCTCAGCAAAGGGAGGAGAGAGCTGCTAACAGTGCAGTGTCAGGTCTCACTTACAGGTCTGTTCAGTTGATATCACCAAGGGGGGGAGAGCTACTGCAGGTTTGCCTTATCTAGACTCCATTTGTTTCTGTAAAGCAGATACCCTGGTGTGCTGTGACAGTACAGTGCTGTGTGCAGCTTCACAAGACATGAACTACAACACAGAAACTGTGATGTGACATGCATATTCATGCATGGAGAGTGGGTAGAAGAGAACATTCACTGAGTGAGAGATGGAATGAATTTGAAGTTTACAGAAGATAGGAGGGGAATATAAATTATTTATTTATATAGCGCCATTAGGTTCCATGGCGCTTTACATGAGGATAGGGGAGACAAGCACAATTACAATAACTCTAGACAATCAGGACATAAAGGTACAGGAGGGGACCCTGTCCACAAGGGCTCACAGTCTACGAGGGGCGGGTGGGGATACAGTAGGCTGGGGGAGTGTCAGTTACGGGGCAGTCGCCTGGGTCTCATAGCAGGTTGTAGACTTGACGGAATAGGCGAGTCTTCAGGTGACACTTGAAGCTTCTCAGGGTCGGAGAGTGTCTGACATGTTGGGGCAGGGAGTTCCAGAGTGTGGCAGATGCCCGGGCGAAGTCCTGAACGCGGTTGTGCGAAGAGATGAGGGGGGAGCAGAGGAGGAGTTCTTGGGAGGAACGGAGGTTGCGTGAGGGTAGGTATCGGGAGACCAGGGCGGAGATGTATGGTAAGGACAGGTTGTGTATCGCTTTGTATGCCATGGTTAGTGTTTTGAACTGGGATCTCTTGGAGGCGGGGAGCCAGTGAAGGGCTTGGCAGAGGGGGGAGACAGGGGAGTAGCGGGAGGACAGATGGATTAGTCGGGCAGCGGAATTGAGGATAGATTGGAGAGGTGTGAGGGAGTTGGATGGGAGGCCAGTAAGAAGGAGGTTGCAGTAGTCAAGGCGGGTGATGATGAGGGCATGAATAAGTGTTTTAGCGGTGTCGTGGGTAAGGAAGGAGTGGATCCGTGAGATGTTTCTAAGCTGGAGCCAGAGAGATGTGGAGATGGCTTCGATGTGGGGCTTGAAGGATAGGGAGGAGTCAAGGAGTATCCCGAGGCACTTGGCTTGGGAGACTGGGGAGAGGGCACAGTCATTGACGCAGATGGATAGGTTGGGAAGTGGGGGGGAAAAAAAGACTGAATTCAGTTTTGTCCATGTTGAGTTTAAGGAAGCGAGCAGAGAAAAAGGATGAGATGGCGGAAAGGCATTGTGGGATTTTGGAGAGTAGGGGAGGTGATGTCGGGGCCGGACAAGTAGAAATAAAAAATACATAAACAAAGAGCTTAGCAGGAGGAATTGGAAAAAGATAGCAGTTACATGTAGATTTTTGACCTTTGACTTGACAGTTTTCCTTTAAAAGCACATGGAGGTTGTGTATAGCCCCATTCTATGACCCTTCTAGGGGGTTAGATAGGATCTGTGGCAGATTTTCAATCTTATTTTAAAGGAAACAGGCTGAGGGAAAAAATTTGTAGGCTTGACCCAGGGCTTTCAGAATTATGCAGTAGGATAAAGCTGGGTCATCGAGCTGCCATTTTGTTAGCGGGGGTTGGGATTGCTCGTAGTCCAGGGCGACATTGATGAATTTATAATTGGAGGCTATTTGGCCAGTTGAGGTATTAGATTTAGTGAGCCAACTAAGCAGGTGTGGACTCAACTTGTCTTCCCGAGCAGGAGTGATCTTTGACACATAACTCTTAGCCTGTAGGTATTGGAATGAGGGACATGTAGTGGTAGGGTATTTGGATGGTAATTACTCTATTGAATACATACAGCGTTCCCCTGGTTGAATCAGATGTTTGATGGATGTTCTACCCTGAGAGTGACATGGTTGTGTCAGTGTTGGAAATGGGGGTTACCAATGAGTGGTAGGAGGAGAGATGTTTGGGGAGAGAGCTTAAACTGTTGGTGTATTTTCTGGCATGCTTTCCATATGGATACCAGGAGGTTCGCCTTCACCTCGGGCAGTTCAGTATAAGTGAGGTGTAGGAGAGCAGGGAGAGCCAACCCTGGTGTGAGACAGCGCTCTAAGTCATACTGGGCATAGCAGGAGGTCCCCCCTACTAGTCCACCACCACTCTGAATAGGTATGCTATTATTATAATTAGATCGTGTCTAATATCAATAATTTTGAGTCGTGGTGTTTGGTGAATAGTTGTGAGAAAAATGAGGAAGAAATGAATCCAGGAAAAGAACTGATGGGTGAGGGAGCGGCATGTGTTCTCTCCAGCTGTGGAGTCTCCATGTGTCGAAGAGTAAGATCTGTTCCATGGAAGTGTAAAGGCCACGTTACACACACAGATATCTGTTCAGATATTAGTCACAGATCTCTGGTTGCAGTGAAATCATGGACACATTGTTCCATTTTGTGGCTGTGTACAAATATAAAAATTTGTCCATGATTTCACTGCAACCAGAGATCTGTGACCAATATCTGAACAGATATCTGTGTGTGTAACGTGGCCTTATGAGGGATGTGGTGGCTGCCGAGGTCTGTGGGGAAGGTGAGGAATGGTCTAGGGTGAGACAATAATCTAGTACAAAGTCTCCTCCCACTATCAGGTGACCAGGCCTAAGTCCTAGGAGAATCTGGAGAATCGATGTGTAGAAGGTGTGTTGGCCATGGTTAGGAGTGTGGAGGTTGACCAAGAAGTATATTTTCCCTGCTATTTCTGCCCTCAAGAATCAGATATCTGCCTATCACTAATGGAGTCCTGAATGGAGCATCCTTAATAAGGATGGCTACTCCATGCAGTGATGAACTATGCGAAGCAGTGTAGCAATCTCCTATCCAGGGAGCTAGCAATTTACCAGGCTTGTCAGCCCTCCAGTGTGTCTCCTGGAGGAAGATCACATCTGGTGAGAATTACTTTAGGTAGCTGAAGACTTTTTTACGTTTAGGAGGGTTGTGAAGGCCAGCCACGTTCCATGACAAGAACTGTAAGTGTGCTGAGGTGTAAGTGGTGTCAGGGTCTAGTGTATGGAGAGTACCCATCCTGGGTCCCAAGGCAGGGTCTGAGCGGCATACGGCGGTAGGGTGTGTTCACTCCTGCGGCTCCCTGGGAACGACAGGGATGAACAGGTAGTGGCGGTGTAGTCAGTGGTGGGTCCTACATGGATTAGTACCTGAGTGGGGAGGAGGGAGAGCATAGGAGGGTAAAAACAGGGGTTATAAAACAATATTCAGCATTGCAAATCAGTGGTTGCAGCTCACCAGGCCACAGCCATGATTACTGAGGCTTGTTGTAGTCGGCTGACACAAAAATTGCCATAGTCATGATCAGGCCCTCGCAATTACATCATGGGGGCACCAATCGGTGAGGAGAGCAAGACGCGATCCCCCTCCCAATCCTCTAAGTGCTGTGATCAATATTGATTGCGACATTTAGGGGGTTAAAACACCATTTCTGGCTGTATGAGACCGTTGCTCCTCACGGTCAATGTACGGGATCAGGATGAGGGGAGCGATCACAGCTGGGTCACGCTCCCCTCTGCACAGTGACTGAAGCAATCACATAATGGAATAAAACGATGTTTCGGTGAGCGCTGGGATATGAAGACAGCTACACTTCAACAAGTATTTTACCTGTAAGCTTATTGTTCAAATCACACTAGGTCCTCTCCCACAACATGTTTCGACGCCCTGAGCGTCGAAACATGTTGTGGGACAGGACCTAGTGTGATTTGAACAATAAACTTACAGGTAAAATACTTGTTGAAGTGTAGCTGTCTTCATATCCCAGCGCTCACCGAAACATCGTTTTATTCCATTACCTGCATATCCATCTCCCTATGGGGAGAGCGGTGGAGCAGCTCCGGAGGAGAAGACAAATCTAACAGAGGAGAGGAAAACACGTGACGAATCACGTGCAATTACACAGGCAGACACCGAGGAAAAAGGGAAAGAAATCCACACCGTCCAGAGAGAGACCCCGTGCACTCACTACGTGAGCCCCCCTGTTGTGCGGACAGCACAACAGGAAAAGGTGAGTGCAACGGTGACGTAACAGAGGGTGGATATAAAACATAAAGCAGCGTGGCGCAACCAATTTCTATATCTCATTACATGAAGCAATCACATGTCACAGCACAATCGCTCCAATTAGGGCTGACACTGCCTTTACTGAGCTCCAACCTATGATTGTTGCGGTTGTAGATCCGATCATAGCTCAATCGCAATGTTTCAGGCAATTTCACTGCCTGGAGCATTGGACTGGCTGTGATTGGCTGTTCAGAATTGAACAGCCAATCAAACCGATTGCAGTTGTGGGGTGACAACTCACCTCTCCTGAGGTTAAGCTCCGGTCTCCTGCTGACAGAATCAGCCGGCGCCTTTGCTTGATTGCCATTACTGGGGCTACGGTGTCACATTTTAACAACGATTTACCTATACATCCAAGGTCAGTAAGCATCACCGACCAAAACCTTTATAGACATGTCTAAGGTTGTGAAGGGCTTAACTTTATTTTTTCTATCTTTTAGGATTTTGCCCTCTGTTGACTAAAATCAGATAGTACTCTCTTAGGTCCATTGCCAGCTCTCTGCTGAGTCTCTGGTGGCGTCACGGCTGGATCCAGGGAGGATGAGCATTATCGCATTATCTTGATTTTAATATTTTAACACCGACAGAGGAAAAAAATCTTAAAAGTAAAATGATTTTTTAACATCTAACCCACATACCACAATGTTACTGCATTAGTCTACAGCAAGAGTGAGGAGGTGAAACCTGCACCGGTCCTAGGCCACGTCGACTCGTCCAGCAAATGACAACTGTTCCTTTTACTAAAACATACATTTTTATTGCTAGTATAAACCATGATGCTGATGTAGGTTTTCCACTTACATATTGATAACCAGAGGATATTAAAAGAAAGACTTTATACATAGAAAATTAGTGCAAAATTCAAGCTGACGTCACACGCCAGCGATGATTATTATTATATAAGGGGGGGGGAGCTATACACAGAGCGCTATGTACAATAAACTGCCACCATCAAGGCAGCAAACCACAAACTTACAGATCTCAAGCATTACAATTTATGAAACAGTCCAAGACTTGCTTGTTATAAGGCGGCGCAGGACCCAACAGCTATTGCTCAGAGGAGTCCGAGAAATAATAATCTTTTTCTTCCTCTTCGTCAGAGGTGGCCGCATCCTCTGCGTTAAAGAGGATCCCAATGTCTGTCTTGTCCTTAGATCTTGAAACTGGCAAATGTAAGTAAAAGATGTGGTCACTTCTGAGTTTAGTTAATAAATGACATGTATTTTTGGGTAATTTTTTTGGACCATTTTTCTTCTGCAGCCTCTATCACTATACATAGACCAGACCCCAAACTTCATCCTGCTTCACCTGAACCATCGGAGATGAAAGTTAATGGATCAGAAAAAAATAGAATTGGACTTCACAGTAAATTCGGTTTCTATGAACCTTCCACGACAGCTCAAATTTCCCTCCATAATGAGGGGCAGAAAACACAAGTTAAATACTCCTCCCCACCTCCAACCACCAGCGCTTTCTAACGAGACACCATACAAAGGTTACCTTGAAGTTGCAAGGAATTGCCCAAGGAAACAATTAGGGGAGGGAAATAGGTGCCATCATGGAAGGTTCCCAGAAACAGAATTAGCGGGTAAGTCCAATTCTATTTTCCCAAGTCACCTTCCACGACTGCATGTGAGGCATACCAACAAACTTTTCATCTTAGGGGGAGGGACAATAGCTTGAAGCACTTTACTGTCCTCATATAGTTTAGATTCCTCATGTTTTAATGCTTGGTAAAAGAATGAATGGAAGACCATGTAACGGCTCCGAGTATCTGCTCAGTAGAGGAGTCCGCTCAGCTCAGGAAACTCACATGAATCTGGTAGATTATGCTGTAAGCCTGTACTTTTTACAACCTTTCGACCCTTATTCCAGCCAGAGGGCTGGATGAAGAGATTCTGATCTATTCTTCAAGACATTATCTGTTGCAGGTAGTGGAATACTGCTTTATATTACATGAAGAAAATGAAATTCTTCACCAGCATTTGCTGCTTTCAGGCAGAAGGAAGGTAGTATCTCCTGTGATCTGTGAAAGCCAGAAACTACTTTTGGTAGAGAGAAAGGATGTAGTCAGAGAATTATTCTATCATTCGCTATCTGTAGCTAAGGCTTCCTTACAGACAGGGCTTGTATTTCTCACACTCGTCTTACAAGAATACCTTCCTTATTGCCATTCCTATGGTAAGAGAGAGTTTGAAGACTTGTAGATGATAGAGGCTCAAAGGGGGGGTTGTGTTAGCCCCTTGATAATTATATTTAGGTCTCAGAGAGGGACAAAGACCTGATGTCTTGTCCAGAGTCTGAAAGTACCGTTACACGGCACGACGCAACAATGTCATCAACAATGTAAGGGTCGCGCGGTCGTTTTTGACATCATTTCAACATCGTTGGGGAGATGTCACTTCTAGATATCGTGGAAAACTCACCAACAATGTTGTGAGCAGGGATCGTTCGCAAACCCCGCAAACGATCCCTGTTCATTGCTGTGAATGGCCAAAGTCGTCCACGGTCTTCCAGTTTGGGCTCCTGGCTTTTGAGAGAATGCAGAGCACTTCCATCTTGGATGGATCCCACTCAGGTCCTGGAAGGAGGAGGCCACATGCATCTGAGCTGAGGGCCCAGTATACCTACATATACCTGGCCGGAAGACGTCTCTAGGTAAGCTAAATCTTGCTGCAGAGCCCATTGCTGCTCCGACTACAGTAATTCTGTAGGAACTGGGGGTTCAGGTCTGTTTTTTTTAAACAGGCTATTGTTCCCTAGTGGGTCCTAGTAGCCTGTCATTTCACTCTAGGGATATTCCTAGTGACCCTTCTCCCCCCTCCCCCTAGGGAGAAAAATCCTCAGTTCCTAAGAAATAGAGAAACCCCAAATGTGCTGGGTGTACTAAGAAGTTTCCCCCGTCGTATAAGAAGCTATACTAAGCATGCATGGATGCTGAGGTTAGAGAGGAACAGCACTATCTATCGGAAGAAATCAGATCCCTGTTTAAGCAAGAGGTCCAGTCTTCCTTGGCCCTTCTTCCCCCTCCTAAGCCCTCTCCCCCTGAAGGGCCCGTCACACGGGGAGATATCGCCGGCGATGTTGCCGGCAACTGAGGGGCGTGGTCAGGTTGCGGCGACATCGCCGGAGAGTTGCCTCGTGTGACAGGGCGATAATCAGGCGAAAAATCGCCTGAGTCACATCGCCAGGTTTCCCAACAATGTTGGGAAATCTGGCGATGTTGTTGAGGCGATCATGCCTGATCGCCCTGTGTGACGCGGCAACCTGCAATGTTGCGGGCGATTCCGCCTATCTACAACATTGCGAGCGATAGCCACGGCAACTAGCCGGCGACATCGCTGGTAAGTTGTTCCGTCTGACATCTCCCGGCGATGCTGTCAGGGATGCGCGCTCCCGCGATCCCGCCAACATCGCCGGCGATATGTCCCTGTGTGATGGTACCTTTAAGGATTCAGGTAGAACAGAGTCAAGTCTTGGCATCGGAGTTCTGCTTCCAAGGTCATGAGGGAAAAGTCTGCAACATCCCAAAAATCTGAAACTGGTGGAGTGCAAGAAAACCGGAAGGGACTCAAGTGGAAGTATGACATCACTTCCAGGTCGCCCCAGTAAGAAACTGGCATGCAGTGAAGGGAGAGAGACCTGAGAGCTGAGGGAGGCCTCCGGTCCACTTTACTTCCCTAGTGGGAGGTGCAGGATGATCCAGGAGTCCTAAAGACGGGAGATTGGAGCAGTAAGGAGGAGGAGGAGAAGGGGGAGGGCAAGACAGATGACCACCACTGCCTGGCAGGTAACAGAAAACATAGGGAAGCTAAGTCAGCTGGCCACACAGCACCTGTAGTCTCTCCATGCCCCATGGGGACAGGAAAAACACTGGTGATTGGAGGTGGGAGGGGGTTTTTAACCTGTGTGTTTCTGGTTCCTCATTAGGTGGGGGACACAGCCTCCTATGCTGTCGTGGGAGGTGAGTGAGGAGAAAAGATTATTCACTGTTACCTCCATAATCTATGTACACTGATACATACAGGCTGCAGAAGACTAAATTGTTCAAAACTTTTAATAAAACCTCATTGTGAAAATGGTTTTCTTTTAGATAAAATATATACATTGCACATCTATGTTAATTTATTGCACACCAAAATCAAATTCTTACCTTTCTTGAAGGGGGTTTTTCGAGAGGTGGGTGTTGTATGGAAAACCGAGCCCTAGAGAGACCACAAAAAATAAAAATAGAATAAATACAAATAAAGGTCAAGAATTTACCTTTCTGAGGGCTGCGGTGACAGACACTTACCGGACGTTTGTGAATCGGCCTGGAGACTAAGAACTGGCCTCGTTTCAGGTCCTTCTGGAGCCTGTACACGTACCGGTCACTTTCCTCTCTGTGGAAACGACATAACGGAGGTGATTATTGGTCATGTATGCAGATCGTAAACACAGAGACCTGGCAGCTACACACAGAGTGCGGTCCAGTGCCCCTTGCCAGACAGTACAGCGGCCATCACCTGTCAGCACATTACAGGAAGTCACCCTCTCTCCGGTAATGGCACACGAGATTGTACTGTGACTGCAGGTGTCCTCTGGTTTTGTTATATTGATGGCCTACATACTGAAAAGGGGTTTCACAATTTCGATAAACTTCTCATGCCCCTCTACAGTTTTGTTTTTTCCTAATCCAGTTGTGCATTACTTGCTCCACCTGTCTTATGTATATTGCTGACAGCGCTGCAGCCAATAACGGGGGCTCAAGCTGCCATCCGGCAAAGCTCCGACAAATATTGTCTGCAGCGCTGTCGACATGACACCTGTGTTACACACAAGAAGGCTGGTTTCACACTAGTGTCTTTTTTTTCTTTTAATCTGTGGGATTCCGAGTAAAACTGGATACAAATGGATCCCTTTTTCTCCCCCCTTGACTGTCAATGGGGACGGATGAACACGCGGTTACATTCATTTCCACACTGATCTGTTTCTTACCGTTTTTGGCCGATACCAAAAACGTAACTTGTAAATGTAAAGCACATGGGTCCGTGGCTATCTGTCTGACTTTAAAACGGCGCTCTATGGAACCCGGATCTGGGGGAACACTGTACCGTTTGCATCCTGGTGCATGGATCCAGTTTCCAGACTAAGCATGCTCAGAAGAAAATGTCATGACACACCCACTAGGGGGCGTGACATTTGTCACCGGAGCTGTCAAAAAAAATGTATACAACCCGAGTGTGGTCAAGCAGTTCAAGGCACCATCTCGTCAATTTGTTTTCCATTCATTTCCGCCCCCTCTTTCTAGATTGACAGCTTTGACTTTACCAGAATCAGAGACAGGTGAAGACAGATGGGCAACAAGTAGGCGAGAAGCTGCACTGAATGGCGTAGACACGCCCAGGGTGCACCGAGCGTCTCATTAGCATGTTTGAAGACGGAATGATGTCTGGCAAACACAGCAATGATTTTGGATGCTAAATGTTCAATTCTCAAATGCTGTGTGAATGGTCAGACACCCCTTCAAGTGTTTACTGAAACCAACCGCAATACATTCTGGAACAGGATGGTCTGAGATGATCAAATCGAGAGCACTTTCTTCTAGAAACCGTTCCTGTCCCTATACAGTTTATGGTATGGCAGCTGTAATAACCCAGACATGATCTCACCTATTGATAGGGGTCAGCATCCCTGGTGTGAGGTATTCACACTGGGGGGTGGCGGCAAAAGGAAACAGGGGCGCTGTGGGAGTGACGGGATTCAACTCCTTTAGGTGGAAGAAGTCCTCATCAGAGCTCTTTGCAAGGAATGGAAGCTAAATGGGTACAAGAAGGTTACAAAACGCTAATTATACGAGGAGAGGGTGGATTTTATGAGTATCATATACAGAGAGAGAGACTTGCTAAGATCAGAAAAACATGCTACCTTCATCCAGAAACAAAGCCACTACTGTCCATAGGCTGTGCACGGTATTACAGCGCAGCCTTATTAATGCCCTGTGGCTGTGATATCAGCTGCACACAACCTGAGGACAGCAGAGCTATTTTTTTTTGGAGTAGACTTTACCGTCACTCTTTTGTCCTGGAATATCTTATCACTGAACACATCATCGTAGTCGTCTTTAGGCATCTGATCCAGGAATTCTCGCATCTGCTGCTTCCGTTTCAGAGTCCCCACTTTTGCTGTGATTTTCACGGCCTCCTTTTTCTCTTCGTGACCTGGTGAGAAAGAACATCAGACAAAACATCTCCATGATGAGCTGAATACATTGAGTGGTTTACAGGCGGCCGGATGCCACTCACAGGTGCCGACCAAAAACGATTCCTCCAAACCCCCATATGCTGGGGCTTATCTGGCGGCTCAGCCGAGCGTGGCATGTACAAGAGCGTGCAGACAGGAGTAAGTCGCTGACACCTTGGGCTTACTTGGCTGCTCAGCAGAGCATGCATGCACAAGAGCGTGCAGACAGGAGTAAGTCGCTGACACCTTGGGCTTACTTTGGCTGCTCAGCAGAGGCATGCATGCACAAGAGTGTGCAGACGGAGTAAGTCGCTGACACCTGGGGCTTATTTGGCGGCTCAGCAGAGCATGCATGCACAAGAGTGTGCAGACGGAGTAAGTCGCTGACACCTGGGGCTTATTGGCGGCTCAGCAGAGCGTGCATGTACAAGAGCATGCAGAGAGGAGTAAACCACTGACACCTGGGGCTTATCTGGCGGCTCAGCAGAGCGTGCATGTACAATAGTATGCAGACAGGAGTAAGCCAAAAGCCATCATACAGACATGTTAGTTTTGCCATATAGTGAAGATGGTGAATAAAAAAAAACAAAAACAAAAATATATGTAATTGCAAGTTTTTCTTGCAATTTCACCACTTAGAATTTTTTTTCCCAGTCACACTATATGGTAAAATAAATGATTTCATTCAAAAGTACTTGTCTCACAAAAAACAAGCCCTCATATGTCTATATCAGGGGTGGGGAACCTCAGGCCCCAGGGATAAATGAAACCCTGATGACCTTTTCTGCGGCCCACGAGCTGATCCTGGGGACCACAGTGGTCAGGCTGGCCACATTCTGCCACTGCCCACCCTTATGCCATCTCCTCAGTGGATCTTTATGCCCCATCCTCAGCCCCTTCTCCAGTGACGTATACTCCCCCCCAGCCCTCTCTCCTCAGTGATCTTATGCCCACATCCTCAGCCTCCCCAGTGACGTATAATCCCCCCAGCCTCTCCTGTGATTATGCCATCTCAGCTCCGGCGTATTCCCCTCTCCCTGTATGTAGCCTAGCAACCTTTGAAAAGGCAGTTGAGTAGCAACATGACCAGTATCACCTAACATTGAAGTCACACCAAATAGAGCCAGCCCCAGCCACCTCAGTAGGGGCGAGTTGATTGTTTAACCAAATATAGCGGGTAATTTTTCAGTTGATTATTTTTTGCGGCCCTCAGAGGACAGTAGAAATTTTTAAATGGCCCCCAGCAGAAAAAGGTTCCCCTCTCCTGGTCTATATTGATGGAAAAGTAAAACAGTTGTGGCTCTTGGAAGAAGGGGAGGAAAAAACAGAAACCAGAAAATCGCCCGTGGATGACAGAGAAGCTGTCTTGTCCTTTTCTGCTCTTGAACCGCCCCAATGTTTTTAGCTCATGCAGTGTTCACTAGTAATTTTTTTTTTTTTTTTTTAAATCGTTGTATTTATCCAAAAAAAGCTTTTTAGGGAATATTTACATATGTTCATTAGCTAGCTGAGCAAACAATTAAGCAGTCATCCAGGCAGTTCCAGACATGTCAATCAACTGCAGATATGCTGAAATACATCTAAAGCTCTCTACAAGGACCTGTGTGATGTCATGCCCATGTGACTGTGATGGGTGGAGCCAAGTTTACATTGTCCTTATTGAAGACCTGCTTAGCTCCACCCCTTACAGTCACATGGCCGTGACATCACACAGGTTCTTGTACAAAGCGTTAGATGGATTTCCGCATGTTTGCAGTTGTTTGACATGTCTCCTAACCACCTGGATGACTGTTTGGGTAGGTAGATAATGGATACATCTAAGTATATAAAGTGCTTTTTTGGGATAAATACAATAATTTAAAATAAATAAAATGGGTTACTAATGCACACTACATGATCTAAATTACATGGGGGCGGTTTAATAAAAAAAATAAAAAAGGATATGACAGGTTCCCTTTAAATAGTTGTCCAGTCCAACAAAAAATAGTGGGTTTGGACAATTTACTTAAAATCCCATACAAATGATAGAGCTGTGAATCCCAGGCTGGTCCAGTAGAATAGTTTCACAGATGGTTCTAGAAAAGGAGTGTAAAATATTAAAATGAGGGAAAGTAGAAGGAAGAAAAAAATAAATAAAGGACCGATTCCAATGCTGCACTCCCTGCTGTATCTGCAGCAGCTTTCTGCCTACATTCTACATAGGAGGAATGGTGGGGACATGGATGACCACAGCTCATGAATAGCGAGGACTCGAGATCAGGAACCTGAGAAGACTAGAAGGGCTGCAACAGATAAATATCAAAATTACAGCAGGCTAAGTGTCCAGCACTGGAGTCATGGTCTCTGCCCCTACGTGATGTCAGATGGAGCTGTGGATGGATTCTGATTAGCAATGTTATCCAGGCATCAGTAAGTACTGCATATTCTGAAACACTTCTGTATCACTCCATTGTAGCTTTTAAAGATCTTCGTATGCTGGGACCCTTCTAGGTGGGCACGCAGGAGCGTGGCCTATTACAGCACAGCAATTTGCTAGTTTGATCGGGTCCTTTATGCTGTGACATTAAAATAATCATTAGTCAGCAGCAATTGGCGTTACAAATAATGACTATATGGTGGGAACTGATGATCGCACCAGCAATAGTTCAAACACATAGTGCTGATAAATGAAGCTAGATGGGCACCCGTCGTCCTGCTGGATTACCAATTCTCTCATTCTGCGTAGAAAATCTACTAAACACAGTGATCAATCAGCATGCTGCAGAAAGCTGAAGTTAATAGTTTACATAAGACAACCTGTGCACAAAATACATCAACCAAACAGCAATGAAAATTCTCCCAAAGATATAAAACCTAAACAGACCATAAATAAGCCCTTAAGGATAAGGCAAATCCTTCCCGCAGTAACCACCGCCACCAGGGCCAGCGGGAAAGAGGAATCTAGAGCAAGAACAGAGTACACCACTGCCACCCTGTGGACACAACCTAGTACTACACCCTGACATTTCACTAAACAGATTCTCCCACATACAAGCTCTAATCCTTTCTACCATATTTTCCTAAGTTACTGTCATTACTTTTTTGCTTCTTTTTCTTGCTTGCATTGTCTTTCTTCTTGGCTGGCTCTATTGAGGACTTCATCTGCTGTGTTGCCAGATACGTCTCCTGGCACTCTTCTCTTGAGCGGCTTCCCACGGCCATGGCGACGTCCATCCAGAATCCTGTCTTGTGCTTTGGCAGCGAGGATACAGCTCTGCATGAGACATAAAACCATGAGTGAGGGTCCTGATCTCCTCTACTACTGCAGATATACACATTACACTGCCTTATACGCAGTGATGTAACTTAAAGCTCGTGGGCCCACCAGGAATGCTCCATTTAACTTTCTCAACTAGGTTGACCGCCATAAAAAATATAGGGTTCTGGTGCGTTTATGAAACCATGCCTTCAGCTTTGGGGTTAATCGAGGAGAATGTAGAAATTGCAAGCAGGAAAAAAAAGTGTCACTCACCGGGATGTGTAAAGATTATGGTCTTCTTGTATTTGTTCATTTAAAACCAAGGACACACAAGCGGCAAGACGAGGAAGGTAATAGTGGGACGACGGCTGTTTCACACTTTTTTAATGAGCACTTCTACGGGTCTACTAACATGAAACAGCTGTCATCCCGCTATGACCATCCTCCTCCTGCTGCTCCCTGTGTATCCTTTGTTTTAAATGAAGAAATAAAAGACGAGAATAATTTTTACACATCCCAGTGAGTGATACAATTTTTCTGTTATCTATTACTATTATAGATTCGTATAATGACCAGCACTCACTCAGGTGGTAGTATGGCGGTGCAATTGTAAAGGGTCTGCTAGGCCCACAATGTAGAATGAAGTATAATCAATGCACTCGCACTGTTGTTAGGTTGCTTAGTGTGGATTTATTTCAAACACAGTGAAAATGGTGACAGAGCTGGTTAACGTTTCGGCCTAATAACGGCCTTGATCACAACGTCACTGAAGAAAAAAAGGGAAAAACTTTTTACAATGATATCATGTGAAGTATATACAGGTGTTAAAAAGAAAAAAAGCCAATATATACAAATGTACAGAATATACATCAAAGGCCAATGTCGACTCTTCTAGATTTTAGTATATAGAATGGTACACCATAGTATCGAGTATTGGAAATGCCACGAAGTAGGCCAAGGACATGGTGAGGAACAAGGGAGAAAAAGTGAAGAACAGAGAGGTAGATCTGGAAAACCTATTACCTGCTGTCTTGGTTTAATGTACGTGTTCCCACTCTAAGAAATAGAGTGTTATGTGGAATATAAGTAAGTAGAGTTCACCTATGGTTAAGCACATAGAGCGTCACTCAGAGGTTATTATGATGTTGATATATTGCTAAATAGTAAATATATACCTCGATTCCAATCGTGAGAGATGTAAGGGTATGATGAACAAGTAAATCATGTAAGGATATGTGGTTCCAGGACTTGAAATGTCCAATGAGTAGTGGTACTTGTTAGCTCTTACAGGTGTCTCAGATGGAGGGTTATATATCTGGAAATAAAGTGACCATTAGAATCTATCTGAGTTCTAATATATTCTTGGTGGAGTATGTGCTATTAGGTAATGTACCTTAAGTCCACAGCCAGGGGTAAAACCATAGGCATGTAGTATGTTAGCCCTCTAGGGGTCCCAGACGGGTCAATAGTGTCTCTGAGGCACAAGGAGAAAGAGTTAACAGTATATGGAGAGATACTTATCTTAGTGAAATGCCAGGGATCCCGAGTGTGTCATATACCGGGAGCGGTCTTGTGTAGCCAGCACAGTCCGTGCCTAGGCGGGTAATGACAATCTCTCCCTGTGCTGTGCGGTGTTTTATCCGCGCCAGGTCGGTCACCTGACCGGAAGTGACGCGTCCGGTCGATAGGCATGCGCAAAGCGCATGTAATCCGACCGGAAGTGACGTTGCGGTTTGTTTACTGCGTTGTCACGGTGATGTGCCGTGTTACAACGCTAGCGATTCAGTCTGGGTATTAGCGATCTGTCTCAAAGTGATATGCTGAAGTGATGAGACCCAAGTTTGGGGAGAAAAAAGAGAAAAGAGTGTAAAATGCTTAGGAATCCAGGTACTGGGGTAGACTAGATAGAGGACCAGTTAACAGGGTAGTTAGATTATACACAAGAGTGGAATACAGGATTACATCATATATATAATCATTATCACATACACTAAATACTGGGTTGCAGCTGAACAGTACCAGACATTACTGATAGGTCAACTACAATATTTTACAGGCATAAAAGCATCAATATTTGCTGTTAAATTGACATAAGTTTATAAATATATTTTTGGCTGATTATCAGAACATGTCATTATCTATATTCAATAAAGTGATGTGCACATGTATGTCTTATATACACCGAGTATTAACCACTGAGATTAAAGTAAGGATGTTCTCTAACACTGGTCACAGGTTTTTCTTTATATATAGGAATCCAAATCCAAGCAAATAAACAAAAGGTTAAAAGGAGAAAGAAAACTTAAAAACTTGGGAATAATCAAGGGACACTATTGAATCTTACCCAGTGGGATGGTGCGATGGAGGCGATAGATGGTTAGGTGGGGAGCTGTAAAGAGAAGGGGGGGGGGGGAAAGGGGGGGTATCTAGGTTAACCAATCCATTTCTCTATTCAAACCCTTAGGTGTTAGGGTGTCCAGAGTATAGATCCAGTAGCTTTCTCGCTTTTTAAGGAGTTTAATGTGGTCTCCACCCCGTCGAGGTCTGGGGACATGTTCTATAACTTGGAAACGAAGCTGTGCCACATTGTGATTGGCTTCTTTGAAATGGTAGGGAAGTGGTAACCATGTTTTTTCACAACGTATAGTCGATTTGTGGCTAGCAATTCTATCTCTAATTGGTTGAATGGTTTCTCCTATGTATAGGAGGCCACATGGGCACTTGATCAGATAGATTACAAAGCTTGTTTCACAAGTATAGAAGCCCCTAACACGATAAGATTTGCCAGTATGAGGATGGACTATTTCAGATCCTTTAATCACATTAGAACAACATACACAGCCCAGACAGGGAAAGGTGCCATGTCTATGGCTACCTGTCAGTGTCCTGGTAAACAATTTCTTATTTGATCCTATGTCAGCACGAACTAGTCGATCTTTGATGTTGGGTAGCCGTCTACTGCACATGAGAGGTGTGTTTTGAAAAGATGTTATCTTGGGGTGCGCTTTGCCTAGTAGTGGCCAGTTCTTCCTTACCAGGTTATACACTTTTGGCATAATTGGGTGGAATGTGTGTACAAAAGGTATTCTATTTAGTTCTCTAGGTTGTCGTGTCTCATTCTCGTTACTGGTGATGGCATTATTGAGTTCTTTATCAAGTAATGGGGGGGGTAATTCCTAGCTAGAAATTTGTTGGACATCTCAGTCAATCTGGTGACTCTGGTTGTTTCATTGGATACGATGCGGGTTACTCGTTTGAACTGCGACCTAGGTAGACTATTTCTCGTCGGTTTAGGGTGACAACTGTTATATAGCAGAAGACCATTTTTATCCGTAGGCTTAGTGTATAGATCTGTCGTCAAGAGGCCATGTGTGTCTTTGAGAATAAGAGTGTCTAGGAACGAGATTTGATTGATATGTGAGCTAAGTGTGAATTTCAGCTCTGGTCTGATTGAGTTGATGGCATTAAGGAATGTCATTAAGGATTCTTCAGTGTCATTCCATATACAGAACACATCGTCTATGTATCTGTACCATGTAATGGCATGCTTCTTAAACAGATCGTTAGTGTATATGTAGCTCTCTTCAAATCGATCCATATACAAATTTGCATACGCTGGGGCTACATTAGACCCCATTGCAGTACCACATGACTGTACATAGAAGTGGTCCTCAAAAAGAAAATAGTTCTCTCTGAGGACCAATTCTAGGAGTTCTAGGCAAAGATCCCTAATATTACTATCGACGTTGCTGTGGGATAGTGTATGTTTAACTGCTTCCATCCCCTTATCGTGAGTTATAGAAGTGTATAGACTGTTTACATCTAATGTACACAAAAGGCTGTCAGGGGGAATTGAGTTAATGCTCTTGATTTTATTGAGGAAGTCCCCTGTATCTAAGATAAACGATTTAACAGACCTCGTGTATGGTGTGAGAATCTTTTCTAAGAAGATAGATAGTGGGCTGAGTATTGAGTCCGTACCTGCCACGATCGGACGTCCTGGTGGATTATGTAGATTTTTGTGGATCTTGGGTAGAATGTACAGTACAGGTGTCACGGGATTGTCATTAATTAGGAAAGATTTGGTTTTGGAATCGATCGTATTGTTATGGTAATATTTATTCACTAATCTGTGTATTTTTGTGCGTATGCTGAAGATAGGGTCATTCCCTACTCTTTGATATGTTGTCTCGTCCGATAGTTGTCTCTTGATTTCTGAGATATACTGGGATTTGTTCATAACAACGATCGCACCTCCCTTGTCCGCTGGTTTGATAGTGATGTTGGGGTTTTCTTTTAGGGAGGTGATAGCTTGTCTTTCTATAGCAGTCAAATTGGTGCGGATAGGGAGGAGACCGATCTGCTGCTCACGAACAACATCCTTAATGTCTCGTTTTAATATATTAATATAGGTTTCAACAGCATGATCTACTTTCGGTGGGTTAAAGTTGCTTGGGTATCTTAAGCCTAGTGAGGAAATGGTTATCTTATTAGTGGGTGTATGGCTGTGTACTGAGCCTAGTGTGTTCATTGTAGGTACGGTTGGCTGATCAAAATGTGCTTTTAGTCTTATTGAGCGGTAGAAGCGTTCTAAATCACACTCGAGTTGGAAGGAATCCCACCTGGGCGTAGGGCAAAAGGAAAGACCCTTGTTGAGAACGGATAGTTCTACAGGAGAGAGAGAGTAGTCAGATATGTTCACCACTAGATTTGGATTCCTACCTGTGACCTCAGTACCATTTGGCGATCTTGATCTCGTCCGCTTGGACCTCCTGCTGGCCTTCCGTCTTGTCCTAAAAAAAGGGTGCAGTAGACGGCCACCCAACATCAAAGATCGACTAGTTCGTGCTGACATAGGATCAAATAAGAAATTGTTTACCAGGACACTGACAGGTAGCCATAGACATGGCACCTTCCCTGTCTGGGCTGTGTATGTTGTTCTAATGTGATTAAAGGATCTGAAATAGTCCATCCTCATACTGGCAAATCTTATCGTGTTAGGGGCTTCTATACTTGTGAAACAAGCTTTGTAATCTATCTGATCAAGTGCCCATGTGGCCTCCTATACATAGGAGAAACCATTCAACCAATTAGAGATAGAATTGCTAGCCACAAATCGACTATACGTTGTGAAAAAACATGGTTACCACTTCCCTACCATTTCAAAGAAGCCAATCACAATGTGGCACAGCTTCGTTTCCAAGTTATAGAACATGTCCCCAGACCTCGACGGGGTGGAGACCACATTAAACTCCTTAAAAAGCGAGAAAGCTACTGGATCTATACTCTGGACACCCTAACACCTAAGGGTTTGAATAGAGAAATGGATTGGTTAACCTAGATACCCCCCCTTCCCCCCCCCCCCCCCCTTCTCTTTACAGCTCCCCACCTAACCATCTATCGCCTCCATCGCACCATCCCACTGGGTAAGATTCAATAGTGTCCCTTGATTATTCCCAAGTTTTTAAGTTTTCTTTCTCCTTTTAACCTTTTGTTTATTTGCTTGGATTTGGATTCCTATATATAAAGAAAAACCTGTGACCAGTGTTAGAGAACATCCTTACTTTAATCTCAGTGGTTAATACTCGGTGTATATAAGACATACATGTGCACATCACTTTATTGAATATAGATAATGACATGTTCTGATAATCAGCCAAAAATATATTTATAAACTTATGTCAATTTAACAGCAAATATTGATGCTTTTATGCCTGTAAAATATTGTAGTTGACCTATCAGTAATGTCTGGTACTGTTCAGCTGCAACCCAGTATTTAGTGTATGTGATAATGATTATATATATGATGTAATCCTGTATTCCACTCTTGTGTATAATCTAACTACCCTGTTAACTGGTCCTCTATCTAGTCTACCCCAGTACCTGGATTCCTAAGCATTTTACACTCTTTTCTCTTTTTTCTCCCCAAACTTGGGTCTCATCACTTCAGCATATCACTTTGAGACAGATCGCTAATACCCAGACTGAATCGCTAGCGTTGTAACACGGCACATCACCGTGACAACGCAGTAAACAAACCGCAACGTCACTTCCGGTCGGATTACATGCGCTTTGCGCATGCCTATCGACCGGACGCGTCACTTCCGGTCAGGTGACCGACCTGGCGCGGATAAAACACCGCACAGCACAGGGAGAGATTGTCATTACCCGCCTAGGCACGGACTGTGCTGGCTACACAAGACCGCTCCCGGTATATGACACACTCGGGATCCCTGGCATTTCACTAAGATAAGTATCTCTCCATATACTGTTAACTCTTTCTCCTTGTGCCTCAGAGACACTATTGACCCGTCTGGGACCCCTAGAGGGCTAACATACTACATGCCTATGGTTTTACCCCTGGCTGTGGACTTAAGGTACATTACCTAATAGCACATACTCCACCAAGAATATATTAGAACTCAGATAGATTCTAATGGTCACTTTATTTCCAGATATATAACCCTCCATCTGAAACACCTGTAAGAGCTAACAAGTACCACTACTCATTGGACATTTCAAGTCCTGGAACCACATATCCTTACATGATTTACTTGTTCATCATACCCTTACATCTCTCACGATTGGAATCGAGGTATATATTTACTATTTAGCAATATATCAACATCATAATAACCTCTGAGTGACGCTCTATGTGCTTAACCATAGGTGAACTCTACTTACTTATATTCCACATAACACTCTATTTCTTAGAGTGGGAACACGTACATTAAACCAAGACAGCAGGTAATAGGTTTTCCAGATCTACCTCTCTGTTCTTCACTTTTTCTCCCTTGTTCCTCACCATGTCCTTGGCCTACTTCGTGGCATTTCCAATACTCGATACTATGGTGTACCATTCTATATACTAAAATCTAGAAGAGTCGACATTGGCCTTTGATGTATATTCTGTACATTTGTATATATTGGCTTTTTTTCTTTTTAACACCTGTATATACTTCACATGATATCATTGTAAAAAGTTTTTCCCTTTTTTTCTTCAGTGACGTTGTGATCAAGGCCGTTATTAGGCCGAAACGTTAACCAGCTCTGTCACCATTTTCACTGTGTTTGAAATAAATCCACACTAAGCAACCTAACAACAGTGCGAGTGCATTGATTATACTTCATTCTATCTATTACTATTAAGCAGAGCAGCATGAGTGGGATTTTGATCTAAAACATCTGGTCACAAGCCGCAGAAGAAACGCTCTGCTGATAGTATATGTAAAAAGAAATATGGTTTCAGTGGTGCACATTCCCTTTACAAGGTACATTTAATCCATGGGAATTACTAACCCAAGGGATTTTACATAAATTTTCTTGGCACCTAAAAGTTGCAAAAAGGAGATTTTTTTGTGTACTCACCGTAAAATATTTCTCGGAGCCTTCATTGGGGGGGGGGCGGTGGGGGAACATAGAATACCATGGTGTATGCTTTGCTGCCACTAGGAGGCGCCACTAGGCTAAATGAAAAAGCGTTAGCTCCTCCTCAGCAGTATACACCCCCAGGCCTGGAGTGAGACTGATAATTTAATGCAAAATCAGTAGGAGAAGCAATCTGAGACGCATACATACTGGCCCAACAGAAACACATAAGGGTGGGTGCCGTGTTCCCTAATGAAGGCTCAGAGAAAGAGATTTTACGGTGAGTACACAAAAAAATCTCCTTTTTGCTATCGTTTCATTGGGGGACAAAAGATACCATGGGACGTCCAAAAGCAGTCCTAAAGGGTGGGAAGAAAAAGACTAGATAATCAAGGTAAAAACCAGCAGACTGAATCTTCGGGTTGAAAATGGCCGCTGTAATTGCAAAAAAATGGTTGCCTGGGCCTGAAGTGAGATGTACAGAGACCCAGTATCACCTGAAAAGGGGGAAGTGAAGACCTCAAGGCAGCAGCTAACAAGATACTGGCAACAAGTTGTAGGGAAAAAATGGTGTATCACAATCCGCGCTGCCAGAATCATCCGCTCCAAAAGTAATGCACATGAAGATGGAACTTCAACATAACTCCCTTATTTCCTCCTACGCGTTTCGGTGCCCTCCTGGAACCTTCCTCAGCTGAGGATGGTGCCAGGAGGGCACCAAAACGCTTAGGAGGAAATAAAGGAGTTATGTTGAAGTTCCATCTTCATGTGCATTACTTTTGGAGCGGATGATTCTGGCAGCGCGGATTGTGATACACCATTTTTTCCCTACAACTTGATGTGTTTCCACACTTGGGTGGACGGTGGAAATCCTGCAGCAGCCATCTGGTAATAAGCATTGAATACGCCTTCAAGCCAGTTGTGGGTGACACAACTGCCTCAGGTGAGTGAACCCCCTTTTTCACCACTTTGTACTCAGTGCCATAGTGATAGGGCACTATTGCGCCTCTTGTTCCCCCTCCTTCTTTTATTTGACAAAGATACTGGCAAGGGACACGAGGACCTAAAGAGTGACACACCTAAAGTCCTAGATACGAATGGTCCTACACGTATCACACGATTCCGGATCAAAGAAGGTCGTCCGGTCCTGAAGAAAGTACTCTTCTCTGAGAACAATAACCTCAAGAAAACGAGAAACCTGTACCCAACAGGAAAAGCAAGAGAGATAGGACCGGAAGGGAGTGATACCATCGTTGGCATGCTTCTAGAAGCCACCGAGGCTCCATGATCAAGGATAACTAGAAGACACGTCCTTATCAGAATGGAGCTAAGGGCAGAATTAAGGTGAAGACTGTCTTCAGAAAAGAGGCAGGAAGGAATACTGGTGTAGCTGCTGGTTACGCAGGGTTAAAAAACCGTGGTTGAGGCAGTGCAGAGTAGGGAGGGTTAACACCGCTCGGTAGCAGAGTTCCTGAAGTGAGGGCTCCTCGGTTAAGCCGACTCAGGAGCGATTCCTGAGGAGTAACTGTACAGATCAGGCTGCAGGATATGCAGGGGTTAATCGTCAGGAGCAGATTCCTGATCGGTCACAGTACAGAACAAGCTGTAGGGGTTAACCATGTCAGGAGCAGATGCAGAGGTTAACCATGTCAGGGGCAGATGCCTGAGGTAGGGGCTTCCTGTAGTGTGACTATCAGTATTGAGATGGAGCTGCAGGCAGTGCACACAGGGATAACCAACAGGAGGGCAGATTCTTGAGGTGGGGGCTGCAGCAGTGTGAGCACAGTATGCGAGTCCCACACACAGATCTGCAGGAGCTGCAGGGGACATGTCTGTAAAAAGCCCGGGCTCTCTGTGCATCTGTAGAGACAGACAGTCACTGCCATAGGCTGAGGCAGGAGGGCAAAAAGAGCCAACACCACTGATAGGCTGGCAGGCGTGCCCCAGTCAAGCGTAAGGCCTCTTGGAAGCGTGGGGCTAAATTAGAGAAGCTCAGGACAGCACAGAGGCTGCTGGAGGCCGAAAAAAGCATTAAAAATGAACACAGCAGAGCCCTCCATTGCCGGGGTCTAAGCAAATACCTTTTTTGAAGACCCCAATCCTGTTCTCAGAGCATGGACGCACACATGGACCATCTTACCCACGTAGTGCGTCCCAGCCGAAGCCACCGCAGGTCTTGCCTGAAGTAGGGACGGTGCAGAAATCCTCCATCCACACTCTCCGTGGTCAGACAGAGGGAAAGCAACCCTCCAGCCGACCATCCATTGCCACTGTCCTGCAGGTGCGATGCAGAGGGGGCAAGAAGGACCCATAAGATGCTGGCTGGACATCCAAGGGGTTAACTCCCCGAGGATGATGCAGGGCTGGGGTCCGGCGTGTGAGTATGCCTTGTTGCTGAAGGGGGCATGTGGGGGTGACACCCCATGTTCCAGTCTGTTGCTGGTTTCGGGAGATCAGTGCCCTCAGAGGAACTGTCGCCCTTCTGGTGAATGTCCTAGGCTTTGAAGATACAGTGCAGAAGGGGGTATGTTGAGGTGACACTCCATGTTCCCGTCTGATTATTTCGGGAGATCGGTGCCCTTATGGGAATAGTCGCCCTCCTAATGAACGGTGTCTATTTGGGTAAGAAATAATCATAGAAAAATTAAAAACAAAAATATTACATGAGCAGGGGCAAAAAAGCCCCAGCCATCTGCCTCCTGTGGACACTAAGCTTAAACTGATCAGCCTCACTCCAGGTCTAGGGGTGTATACTACTGAGGAGGAGCCATCGTTTTTATTTAGCCTAGTGTGCCTCCTAGTGGCAGCAAAGCATACACCCATTGTATAATGTGTCCCCCAATGAAGTGATAGAGAAATTTAGTTGCAAACCGTTTTTGTAAATTTTGCATTTTTTCAAAGTGAATTTTATAATCCACATATATCTCTTTGTGGAGGAGTGCAGTGGCAGTGGAGCGGGGTCACAGGAGGCAGGGTTGCTGCTGAAGGTAGTCAGTGGCGGCACGGTGAAGCAATTCTGCCCGAGGGGGTGTCCCAGCAGGTGCACGGCGTGCGCCATTGATCTCCCGGCAGTGGACGCAATTGGGTGAAAAGTAAATGGCTGCAGAGGCAGTGCACACACAGATTGAGGTCTCAAAGAGCAGAGATCTCAATCTGTGCGTGCGCCGCAATTGACTTCAGGAAAATGGCTGTGGAAGTGGTGCATGCGCAGACTGAAATCTCAGCTCTCAAAGATCTCAATCTGTGTGTGTACTGCCTCTGCAACCATTTTCCTTTCACCCATCACATCCACTGCCAGGAGATTAAAGGCGCCCGCCATTACACACCCTCATTCCAGCCTCGGACCCACAGCATTGCCACCGCCTTATGCTCTGGAGCCATAATAAATGCAACATCCTTAAAAATAAAGAGATTAAACCCTTATCTCACAAGCCCGACAGTCACCCATCCGGTCCTTACCTTTTCCTCTATTCATCACCACTTACGTGAAGTCTGCACACCACTCAGCCTGGACCAGAATTTCCGGCCTTGGAGAGATCCGGGAGTGTTCTATGCATGGAAGGTCACAGCACGTTCCTGCACAGAATCCTCCCTGGCATCATCGAAAAATGATGTTCTTGCTCAGTACGAGACTGAAGGATTTCAGTGTGATCTGAAGATACAGCGTGGACCGGACTTGTGATGTGCAGGGGCCAGAGAGGGCGAGCGAGAAGAGGAGCATAGGAACTTTTTAAGTTAATCATTGTGGCAGCCACTGCTGAATCCATGCAGGAGTGAATACAAAAAAAAATATATATTATACTAGATGGGAGCCCAAAGCTATCGCATCGGGTGGGTGGTGAGATCACGATGCAGGGATAGTGGGGTGTGAATGGGGGTACTGGGGGTGAGTGGGGCAATGGGGGGGGGGGGGGGAGAGAGAGGGGGTGCGCAGGAGCAGTTGGGGGTGGAACAGTGAGATCAGTCCACTTCCTGCCCCCCCCTCTCATCCAGGCTCCAGTCCCCTCCTAGCCCCCCCCACCCCCCTCTTCTCCCCAGGATCCAGTCCCCCTCTTGCCCCCTTCTCCCCCACTTTCCTCAAGGCACCAGTCCACGCTCCGGCTCACCTCTGCATTCTTCTTGAAATGGACGTCGTAGAGTGAATTTCCAGGCGTGGGGTGGGGGCGGAGTTAACAGAGGGGGTGTCACAATGGGCATGGCCAAGGACACGCTCACCACATCAAGGCAGCATGCTCAGCCACGCCCATTGTGATGCCCCCTCTTTACTCCGCCCCCGCGGTCATTCACTTTTTTCAACGTCAATTCCAAGAGGAATAATGCTGGGGTGAGCGAGAGCGTGGAGGGGGGAATGGAGGGCAGGAGTGTTGAGGGGAAAGCAGAGGGCGGAAAGCAGGAGGGCAGGAGTGTGGAGCGGAGGCTGGGGAGCAGGACTGAAGCATGGAGGGGGGAGCAAGCGGCGTGTGTGGCAGGTTTCTGCCTGGCCAGCCTGCACCATCGTCTACTTCTCTCTGTTTCTCTTCCCGCGTCGCTGATTGGTCGCGGCCGGCCAGGCGCGACTAATCAGCGACGCGGGATTTCTGTTACAGAGACAGACACAGTAAGACGATTATATTATAGGATAATTACATTTGGGCAAATGTGGATTTTTAGCAATTAAGTGTAGAATTCAATTCCACTCAAATTTATTTGCTCCCTCTACAAATCTTTAAAATTATAGAACAGCATTAAAAAGTCGCAAATCCATTTCAATAGGGAGTGAACACTGAGAAAATATCACCTCGAGAAAAAGTTAGATATCTAAACATGTGCCACAGGTCTCAAAAGCGGACGATACATTTGGTGCAAAAAAGAAAACAGACTTGAGATATTCCTTCAAGTGTTACGGTAGAAGATACTCACTTGTAAAGTTTCTTCAATTCTTCCTCTGTCCATTCCTCTTCCTTTTCCTGCAGTATTGCTTTGAATGGATCGAGGGGCATCCACTTTTTCTTTTGTCCTGCTGCTGCTTTGTGGTACTCATCATCAGTGGATTCATTGCCCACTGTGCTGCGTGTATTGGACTTCAGCTTTCTTAAGTTCCTCTGAGGACGCATGGGCTTTCCTTTCAATGTGTCAAAGTTGTTTTCCGCTTGAGATAAATGTTCCTGGGAAGTTGCAGGAGAACGTAGACTACTTCTAGATGGGGCAGCAGAGGAAACTCCAGCTCTTTTTCCGTACAAGGGTAAAGTCAGCTCCCTCCATGAATTGTTAGACTCATCCTCAGAAGATGCATTACCCTCTGGCTCTACCACACATGGCAGCGGTCTCATTTTTGACAGACTGGATTTCGATGACTTCTGAGGAGTTGCCAAACCTGGCAGATTTTCTTCTTTGTTAGTTTCGCTCTGCTTCTCTTGATGAGTGGAAGATGGTCTTGGTCTTCTAGATGAGGCGGTGTCAGAGGGTGGTCGTTCTTGTCTATCACCAGATCGTCTAGAGTCTCTAACTGATGAGGTTTCCCGTTCTGAAATTTGAGATTCTGCTGGAGCAATCTTTAGTTTGGTAGAACGAGCAGATTGCCTTTTCAGAGTGGCTTCACCAAGTGCTTGATGCTTTTGGGCACTGGTCTGTTTAATAGAAACCTTTGAAGTTTTATCCTTGTCTGCCAAATCTTGAGATGCTTTCAAGTGGATCTGTTTTGGTGAAGATTTTTTTTTTCCTGAGTTTTGGCTGTTGGCCTTGAATCCTTTTGTGATGTCTGTTCCTGTTCTGAATCCTGAGATTCTAGTGAAGCAACATTATTTTGCATTTTTAGAGTATAGGCCACTTGTCTGGGCGTCTCTCTCAATATTGGTTCTTCTTCTGATTCTTGAGATTCTACCAAACCAATCTGTTTTTTGTTCTGTTGAGTGGTTTGTACACTTCTAGACTCCTTTTCGGACATCGTCTCTTCTTCAGATTCCACCAAGACAGTACGTTTTTGCTTCTTTTGACTATTAGATGCTTGTCTGGCTGCCTTTCTCAATATTGGCTCTTCCTCTGATGCTTCAGATTCTATCAAGTCAACATGTTTTTGCATCTTTCGAGTATTCGCCACTTGCCTGGGAGCCTGTCTCAATATTGGCTCTTCTGATCCTTGAGAGTCCACCAAACCAACGTGTTTTAGATCCTTTTGAGTATTAGCTGCTTGCCTGGGCATCTTTCTCAATATTGGCTCTCCTTCGGATTCTTGAGATTCTACCAAACCAATCAGTTTTTGGTTCTTTTGAGTGGTACCTTCACTTCTAGACTCCTTTTCAGATATTGTCTCTTCTTCCGAATCTTGAGATTCCACCAATCCAGTGTTTCTTTGCTTCTTTCGAGTATTTGCTGCTTGCCTGGGTGCCTTTCTTAATATTGGCTCATCTTCTGATTCTTGAGATTCTATCAAACCAATGCGATTTAGCTTCTTTTGACTATTAGCTGCTTGCCTGGGCGCCTTTCTCAATATTAGCTCTTCTTCTGATCCTTGAGAGTCCACCAAACCAACTTGTTTTAGCTTCTTTTGAGTATTAGCTGCTTGCCTGGGTATCTTTATCAATATTGGCTCTCCTTCGGATTTTTGAGATTCTACCAAACCAATCAGTTTTTCGTGCTTTTGAGTGGTACCTTCACTTCTAGACTCCTTTTCAGATATTGTCTCTTTTTCTGATTCTTGAGATTCCACCAATCCAGTGTGCTTTTGCTTCTTTCGAGTATTTGCTGTTTGCCAGGGTGTCTTTCTTAATATTGGCTCTTCTTCTGATTCTTGAGATTCTACCAAACCAATCAGTTTTTGGTTCTTTTGAGTGGTACGTGCACTTCTAGCCTCCTTTTCAGATATTGTCTCTTCCGAATGTTGAGATTCCACCAAGCCAGTGTGTTTCTGAGCATTTCCTGCTTTCCTGGTCACCCTTCTCAATATTGGCTCTTCTCCTACCAAGCCAGTGTGTTTTTGTGTCTTTTGAGTATTAGCCGCTTGCCTGGGTATCTTTTTCAAAATTGGCTCGTCTTCGGATTCTTGAGATTCCTCAGAGTCCACCAAACCAACGTGTTTTAGCTTCTTTTGAGTATTAGCCGCTTGCCTGGGTATCTTTCTCAATATTGGCTCTCCTTCAGATTCTTGAGAGTCTACCGAACCAATCAGTTTTTGGTGCTTTTGAGTGGTACCTTCACTTCTAGACTCCTTTTTGGATATCGTCTCTTTTTCTGATTCTTGAGATTCCACCAAACCAGTGAGTTTTTGAGTATTTACTGCTTTCCTTGTCGCTTTTCTTAATATTGGCTCTTCTCCTACCAAGCCAGTGTGTTTTTGTGCATTTCCTGCTTTCCTGGTCACTCTTCTCAATATTGGCTCTTCTCCTACCAAGCCAGTGTCCTTTTGCATCTTTTGAGTATTAGCTGCTAGCCTGGCCACCTTTCTCAATATTGCCTCTTCCTCTGATGCTTCAGATTCCGTCAAGTCAATGTGTTTTTGTGTCTTTTGAGTATTAGCCGCTTGCCTGTGTGTCTTTTTCAATATTGGCTCGTCTTCGGATTCTTGAGATTCCTCAGAGTCCACCAAACCAACGTGTTTTAGCTTCTTTTGAGTATTAGCTGCTTGCCTGGGTATCTTTCTCAATATGGGCTCGTCTTCGGATTCTTGAGATTCCTCAGAATCCACCAAACCAACGTGTTTTAGCTTCTTTTGAGTATTAGCTGCTTGCCTGGGTATCTTTTTCAATATTGGCTCGTCTTCGGATTCTTGAGATTCCTCAGAGTCCACCAAACCAACGTGTTTTAGCTTCTTTTGTGTATTAGCTGCTTGCCTGGGTATCTTTCTCAATATGGGCTCGTCTTCGGATTCTTGAGATTCCTCAGAGTCCACCAAACCAACGTGTTTTAGCTTCTTTTGAGTATTAGCTGCTTGCCTGGGTATCTTTCTCAATATTAGCTCTTCTTCAGATTCTTGAGAGTCTACCAAATCAATGAGTTTTTGGTTCCTTTGAGTATTAGCCGCTTGCCTGGACGCCTTTCTCAATATTGGCTCTTCTTTAGATACTACTATACCATTCTGTTTTTGTTTCTTTTGAGATTTAGCAGCAGCTCTAGACAACTTTCTCGATATTGGCTTTTCAGATGTTGGAGAGTTTAGCAAATTTATCTGCATTTGCATTATGCGAAATGACTGTTTTTGATACTTTTGACCTGTTATGAACTCCTCTTCTGAATCGGATTCAATGATGCATTTCCTCTTTGGTTTCCAGGAGTTGTCTGATAGCTCTTCATCTGAATCTTCAAAATAGTTTTGTGGCCGTTTCAGACGAGGAGGCTGTTTTCTGTGTTCTGCACCATGAGTTGAAAGAACAGGATGATTCATTGAAGATACCTTTGAATGCCTCTTCGTAGGTTTTTCCTCAGAGTCTGAGGATGTTAAAAAAAAGCCAACTCCAGGTTTTGCCAGACGAGGTGGAAGTTTTCTCCGTTCAGGAGATGCTTTTCCAGTCTTCGCTCTTGTCAACCTCGTCAAAACTGGCTCATATTCTAAATCTTGAAACCATGCTAGATCATTCTGTTTTCTACGCTCATTACGCAATTCTTTTTTCTG
Organism: Allobates femoralis; assembly: GCA_033576535.1. Classification (NCBI taxonomy): domain Eukaryota; kingdom Metazoa; phylum Chordata; class Amphibia; order Anura; family Aromobatidae; genus Allobates; species Allobates femoralis. The sequence continues at coordinate 46,306,545 of JARQOC010000012.1, read as the reverse complement.
GATTGCAGTGTGTGTCCTGGATTGCTTTTCCTGAAAATCTGTCTTTTTAGTTCCAACGAGCTCAACAAACTCAGGAGGAGTCTGTTTCTTAGAAACATCTGTCGGTATCTTTCTAGAATTCAATGGAATATTTTCTTGCTCTGAATCTTGAGATTCTGAAAACTCAGAGGAAGAACAAGGGAGAGTTTTTCTGTGATTACCTTCCAATGTCCTTGTGTGTCTACTACGGTAATCTCCAGAACCACTAGGACTTTTTAAAGGACAAGTTGATCTCTTCTGATATTGAGCCCTGTCTTTAGATTTTTTTCTAGATTTGGAATTTTTATGTAACTTCAAAGTGATAGGAGTTTTCTGGCGACGTTCAGAATTGGCACGTTGCTCATTACCGGAGGCAGCGCTCAATGGTGCTGTGGCGCTTTGAGATTCACTGTAGCTTGCAGCCTGTGTTTTACTAGCTTTTCTCTTGGGGATTGTTCTTGCTTTGTGTTTAACAGACAAAGAGGAGACCTTTTTAGCATCCTTCTCTGTGGTGGCATCACCACTATCGCTATCGTTCAGATCAAAGGTCAAGTTTCTGACCAATGACTGGTCTTTCTTTCTAGAACCTCTTTCTTTGCCCTTTTTCATATCAGGTTCACTGTCAAACACTGTGTCATCTGTAGAAGACTCCAGTAGGCTGTTATAATAGACTTTATTCTGTAAACACTTGGATTTTATATCCAGCTTGGTGTGCATGGGTGTGAGCATCACTCGTGGCAACTTCAAAAGTGATATATTGTTCCTTTGCCTTGATTTGTTAAACTTAGGAGGAGTGTTTACACCGGTCTTGTCTGCAGAGCTGGATTTAGTACTTCTTGCATCCAACTGGGGTTGTGCTGCAAAATAAAAAAACAAAAAATTAAAAGAGAAAGGGCAACGTTATTTAACTCTGAAGCAATTTTTCTTTAAAACGGTCCTCTGTTGGTCTTTTCGAAAATATATGACTTATCCATAGTGCACTCCTATGCAATGTGACTCAGCGGCGACAGTGTCCACTTATATGGGGAGATCGTAACAGTAGTGTAATATTTTCAAGAGGAATAATAAAAAGCAACAGATTTAGAAGACAAAATGCTCCAAAAAAAAATTGTTCTCCTATGAGGAAAGTCAGACAACCGTCCCAAGTTCTTTTTAAAGGGTTTGCCTAATACTACTCTATTCTGCACAACAATAATAGTCTTTATTTATATATCGCCAACATATTCTGCAGCGCTCTAATTCAGAGGGGACATGTACAGTAATAAGTAATAATTAGAAAAATTACAATAATTAAAAGCAAAGAAGAAAAAAAAAAAAGTTGACCCTGCACACAAGAGCTTACAATCTAAAATGAGGTGGGAATTACACCAAATACAAGTGTTTATTTACAATGAGGGTCCAGTCATCTTGAAGAAATGGGGGGTTGCTAAGGGATGCATGAGTGGCCACCATCCGATCTGTGTAGAGCTTCTGGGTTTGGTGGAGCTTCATGGAGAATTGTGTTTAGAGAAATAGTGAATGGGTTACATATAGATGACTTTGATTAGGGGGTGTAATAGGCCATCTTAAAAAAAAATGTGTTTTTAGATGTCGCCTAAAACTATTTAAGTTGTGGGTTGTCCTAATTTCTAAGGGTAGAGCGTTCCAGAAAAATGGTGCAGCTTGGGAGAAGTCTTGGAGCTAGGAGTGGGAGGTTTGGAATAGTGCAGATGTTAGTCAAGGGTCACTTGTAGAACATAGAGAAAGGGCAGGGGGATAGACAAGAGATGAGGGAGGAGATGTATTCAGGTGCCGCTCTGTGAAGAGCTTTGTGGGTGAGAACAAGCAATTTGTGTATAGTGTATATATAGGCAGCCAGTGCAATGACTGGCATAGAGCGGAAGCATTCGAGTTAACGGTTAGCCAGATCGCTGACCCTGGCTGCTGCATTGAGAATGGACTGGAGAGGAAAGCCTAGTGAGGGAGAGGCTAATTAATAGAGAATTACAATAACCAAAGCGGGAGTGGATCAGGGCAACAGTTAGTGTTTTTGTTGTTTCCTTGGTGAGAAAGGGGTGGATTCTAAAGATGTTCTTCAGGTGTAAGCGACAAGAGCAAGTGAGAGATTGTATATAGGAGGTGAAGGAGAGATCGGTGTGAAACATAACACCCAGACAGCGAGCCTGCAGCCTAGGCGTTATCGTGGTGCCGCACACAGAGAGAGATGTCATATTTAGGGAGGTTAGTGGAGGGCGGGAGCAGAAGAAGTTCAGTTTTGGAAAGGTTGAATTTCAGGTAGGGAGCAGACATGATGTTGGAGACTGTAGTTAGACAGTCATTGGTGTAATACAGCGTGGGTAAGGTCAGGGGACGAAGTGTATAGTTGTGTGTCATCAGCATAAAGATGGTACAGGAAGCCAAATCTGCTGATGGTCTGTCCAATAGGGGCTGTGTAGAGAGAGAAAAGAAGCGGGCCAAGGACTGAACCCTGAGGGACCCCAATAGTGAGAGGAATATAGGAGGAAGTGGAGTCAGCAAATAATACACTAAACGAGCGGTCAGAAAGATAGCAAGAGAACCAGGAGAGAGAGGTATCTTTTATGCCACTTGATTGGAGCATAGTGAGAAGAAGATGGTGGTCAACAGTGTCCAAAGCTGCAGACAGGTCACTATTACGTTTTTTCCATAAGGGCATTGGTCACTTTGATGAGGGCAGTTTCTGTAGAATGTAGGGGGCAGAAACCAGACTTTAATGGATCTAGAAAAGAGTAAGTAGACAGGTTTGCGGGTGAGACGGGAGTAAACCAGGCGCTCCAACAGTTTAGAGATGAAGGGGAGATTGGAGACTGGTCTGTAGTTATTCGTGTAGGATGTGTGAAGAGAAGATTTCTTTAATAATGGAGTAATGGTGGAGTGTTTGAAGGAGGAGGGGAAGATGCCAGAAGCATTGGCATAGTCTGATGGGCGAGATTTGGACCTAGGCCCCACTCTTTCCCGCACATGCACACACACAAGTTGGTCAGATGTATGGGTGCCATGTAACATTCTAAATCCTACAAAGACTCACAAATTGACCACTCCCCCCTTCATTATATATTAATGTCCCTCGTCCTGCTATACATGGTCCTCCTCCTGGAATATGCCCTTATGCTGGTATATACAGTGCCTTGTGAAAGTATTCGGCCCCCTTGAACTTTGAAGCCTGAAATGTGGCAAAAGGTTGAAAACAAAGACATAAATTCTAATATTTTTGTGAAGAATCAACAAGTGGTACACAATCTTTAAGTGGAACAAAATTTATTGCATATTTCAAACTTTTTTAACAAATAAAAAACTGAAAAGTGGGGCGTGTAATATTATTCAGCTCCCTTGAGTTAATACTTTGTAGCGCCACCCTTTGCTGCGATTACAGCTGCAGTCTCTTGGGGTATGTCTCTATCAGTTTAGCACATCGAGAGACTGAAATTCTTGCCCATTCTTCCTTGCAGAACAGCTGGAGCTCAGTGAGGTTGGATGGAGAGCGTTTGTGAACAGCAGTTTTCAGCTCTTTCCACAGATTCTCGATTGGATTCAGGTCTGGACTGTGACTTGGCCATTCTAACACCTAGATACATTTATTTTTTAACCATACCATTGTAGATTTTGCTTTATGTTTGGGATCATTGTCTTGTTGGAAGATACCGTATATACTCGCGTATAAGCCGAGTTTTTCAGCCCAAAATTTGGGCTGAAAAGTCCCCCCTCGGCTTATACGCGAGTATACAGTATATATACACATATATATACACATCATATATGTATATATACAGCCGCAGCCCCGGAGGTATACAGGCCCCCCCATCAAGCTCCAGGGCCCCCCCCCCCCTTGCGCGGCAGCCTGTAAAGTGAAATCATACTTGCCAGTGTCCTGTCGCGCCGTCCGCAGCTGCCGACATGACGATCCCGGGCTTCATTCCGCGTCTTCCGCATTCCTTTAGTCGCGGGCAATGACGTCATTGCCCGCGACTACAGGAAGTCGGAAGACGCTGAATGAAGCCCGGGATCGTCATGTCGGCAGCTGCGGACGGCGCGACAGGACACTGGCAAGTATGATTTTACTTTACAGGCTGCCGCGCAAGGGGGGGGGGCCCTGGAGCTTGATGGGGGGGCCTGTATACCTCCGGGGCTGCGGCTGTATACAGCCCTGGGGCTGCGGCTGTATACAGCCCTGGGGCTGCGGCTGTATACAGCCCTGGGGCTGCGGCTGTATACAGCCCTGGGGCTGCTGTATACTACCTAAGGGCTGCTGTATATACCTCTGGGGCTGCATATACCCCTGGGGCTGCATATACCCCTGGGGCTGCATATACCTCTGGGGCTGCATATACCTCTGGGGCTGCATATACCTCTGGGGCTGCATATACCCCTGGGGCTGCATATGGGGCTGCATATACCTCTGGGGCTGCATATACCTCTGGGGCTGCATATACCTCTGGGGCTGCATATGGGGCTGCATATGGGGCTGCATATACCTCTGGGGCTGCATATACTTCTGGGGCTGCATATTCCTCTGGGGCTGCTGTATACTACCACTGGGGCTGCTGTTGTATACTACCACTGGGGAGGCTGCTGTATACCTCACTGCTGGGGGTTGTATACCTGTGCTGGAGTCCACCCTCTGCTTATACGCGAGTCAATAAGTTTTCCCAGTTTTTGGGGGCAAAAGTAGGGGGGGGTCGGCTTATACACGGGTCGGCTTATACACGAGTATATACGGTAAATCTCCGTCCCAGTCTCAGGTCTTTTGCAGACTCCAACAGGTTTTCTTCCAGAATGGTCCTGTATTTGGCTCCTTCCATCTTTCCCATCAATTTTAACCATCTTCCTTGTTGAAGAAAAGCAGGCCCAAAACCATGATGCTGCTGCCACCACCACACGTTTGACAGTGGGGATGGTGTTTTGAGGGTGATATGTTTGTCGTAAAAGCAACACAGCTTATCATTTTACATTGTGCCCAAATAGTTAGATTTTGGTTTCATCTGACCAGAGCACCTTATTCCACATGTTTGGTGTGTCTCCCAGGTGGTTTGTGGCAAACTTTAAACAAGACTTTTTATGGATATGCTTTCTTCTTGCCACTCTTCCATAAAGGCCAGATTTGTGCAGCGTACGACTGATTGTTGTCCTATGGACAGACTCTCCCACCTCAGCTGTAGATCTCTGCAGTTCATACACTGTGATCATGGGCTTTTTGGCAGCAACTCTGATCAGTCTTCTCCTTGTTGAAGATGAAAGTTTAGAGGGACGGCCGGGTCTTGGTAGATTTGCAGTGGTCTGATACTCCTTCCATTTCAATATGATCACTTGCACAGTGCTCCTTGAGATGTTTAAAGCCTGGGAAATCTTTTTGTATCCAAATCCGGCTCTAAACTTCGCCACAACAGTACCTTGGACCTGCCTGGTGTGTTCCTTGGTGTTCATGATGCTCTTTGCACTTGAAACAGAACCCTGAGACTATCAGACTGGCAGCAGGTGATGTAACGGCTCTCCACAGGCAGAGCCTGGTTCCCCGGGGGCAGTGGTGATAATAGTCTCTGGATGATGCAGAGTAGGGGCAGTGGTAGATATGGTAGCAGTTTGTGAGGGGAAGTAGGGCTTGAGCGCAAGGATTACACAGACGCACGGTTTTGTAGTTTTTACTTTAGTACTTTACTCTAGTTTTATCCACTTTACTGTGGATATTATTCAGCAGAGTACTGTCCACGGAGTCTGTACCCGGGCCGGGTTGCTTCCCACTCCTGCGCTGTGTGTGTGGCCCTGCTGTCGCTTTAGCTAGGTTGCTGGCCCTGTCTCCTCTCAAGGGTACCCACTTGCTAGGCAACTTGAGTTTTATCTTTGTGTTTCTGACCCCGCCTATTGCTTCGCTGTGGTACAGTGAAGATTTATAACCTCGACTAGTCTGCTGTTAACTGTGCTGCTTGTGTCAGGCACAGTTTAGGATCCGGTATCCGGTCTCTGCGCTCCTCCAGGGTGAGTTATAGGGTAACTCAGTCTCCCAGATGTGTTTCTGTGTTCCTCCGTTTCTCTTAACTGCTTTCCTCAGACCCTGGCTAGACCTGGAATTGAGCAGCGGACCGTGGGGGAGCCTAAGGCAGCTCCTTTACACCCCAGTCCTTCTTCCTCAGTTCTCCCAGGAACTGAACTACTCACTTTCTCTCCACACCAGAATATATAGGGGAGCAGCTTTAGCTCCCCCTTCTGGCCTGGAGGCGCTAGTGTAGTGTTGTGTGGGGAATTAACCTTTGGTGTTGATACTGTGGCACATGAACCCCTGGGGTGCCACAGCTGCACTGAAAGTAAAGCGGCTGAATAATATTGCATGCCCCACTTTGTTTTTTATTTGTTAAAAAAGTTTTAAATATGCAATAAATTTCGTTCCACTTCACGATTGTGTCTCACTTGTTGATTCTTCACAAAAATATTTGAATTCATATCCATGTTTGAAGCCTGAAATGTGGCAAAAGGTTCATAAGTTCAAGGGGGCCAAATACTTTTACAAGGCACTGTATATGTCCGACATCCTGGTATAAATACACCATGTTCCAAATTATTATGCAAATGTTCTTTTTCTCTGATTTTCCTAAATCGTCGGTGCAAATGTCAGTCAGTGTAATAAAAGTCATCCATTAGAGTATACATCAAATTTTATTGAAGAATCCTCCCAATGATAACAGTATAACTTTCAAAATTAAAAAAAAGAAACCTCTAAAGGCCACTTTACACACACAGATATCTGTGTCCAACGTCTGAACAGATCTCTGGTTGCAGTGAAATCATGGACACATTGTTTCATTCTGTGGCTGTGTACAAAATGGAACAATGTGTCCATGATTTCACTGCAACCAGAGATCTGTTCAGAAGTTGGTCACAGATATCTGTATGTGTAAAGTGGCCTTAAATGCACTTTTCCAAATTATTACGCACAGTAGAGTTTCTAAACATTTGATATGTTTGAAAGAACTGAAAATGCTCATTTGTTGAATTTGCAGCATGAGGAGGTCACATTCACTGAAATAAAAAGCTATTTGACTCCAAAACATCCTAACAGGCCAAGTAACATGGTAACATAGGAACCCTTATTTGACATCACCTTCACAATTCTAGCATTCATTGAACTTGTGAGTTTCTGGAGAGTTTCGGCTTGTATTTCTTTGCATGATGTCAGAATAGCCTCCCCAGAGCTGCTGTTTTGATGTGAACTGACTACCACCCTCATAGATCTTTTGCTTGATTATACTCCTAAGGTTCTCTATAGGGTTGAGGTCAGGGGAAGATGGTGGCCACACCATGAGTTTATCTCCTTTAATGCCCATAGCAGCCAATAACACAGAGGTATTCTTTGCAGCATGAGATGGTGCATTGTCATGTATGAAGACAATTTTGCATCTGAAGGCACGTTTTTGCTTTTTGTACCATGGAAGAAAGTTCTCAGTAAGAAACTCTATATACTTTGCAGAGGTCATTTTCACACCTTCAGGAAACTTAAAGGGGCCTACCAGCTGTTTTCCAATGATTCTGGCCCAAAACAGGACTCCTCCACCTATTGCTGACGTCACAGCCTTGTTGGGACATGGTTGCCATCCACTACTCCATCCATCTGGACCATCCAGGGCTGCTCGGCACTCATCAGTAAACAAGCCTAAAGAATTAGTCTTCATGTACGTCTGGGGCCACTGCCACTGGTTCGGCTTGTGAGCACGGTTTAGGGGTGGCCAAATAGTAGGTTTATGCACCACAGCAATCTTTTGAAGCATCCTACACATTGAGGTTCGAGGGATTTCAGAGGCACCAGCAAATTCAAATATCTGTTTGCTGGTCTTTTTAGCAGCTGCTCTCTTAATCCGATGAACTTGCCAGGCAGAAACCTTCCTCATTCTGCCTTTATCTGCACGAACACATCTGTGCTCAGAATCAGCCACAAATCTCTTCACAGTACGATAATCACCCTTAGGTTTTCGTGCAGTATCTAATGTTTTCATCCCTTGTCCTAGGCATTGCACTATTTGTTGCTTTTTGGCAGCAGAAATATCCTTTTTCTTTCCCATGTTACTTGAAAACGGTGGCCTGCTTAATATTGTGGAACACCCAGTTTTCCTTTTATTGGGCTCACCTGCCAAACTAATTATCACAGGTATCTAAGATTGATTTGAGTGATCCAAAGAACCCCACGACACAATACCATCAATGGATTTCATTGACAATAAAGACAAAAAAAAAAAAAAAAAAAAACACATTAACACTTAAAACCAATTTGCATAATAATTTGGAACATAGTGTATATGCATTATAGTATATAATGAAGCCTCATAGCCCTCCATATAGCATAAATTCCCACAAACAGACACATTGCCCCCTGTATAACACACACACACAGACAGACATACTGCGCCCTGTATAACCACACACACACACACACACACACAAAACATACTGCCCCTGTATTACACCTCCCCCACACACCTATAGACATACTGCCCCATACCCCCTTCCACAGGAAACGTCAGGATTTAGACTTTTCAGCTCCTGCATGAAACGCACATTTACCACTGCCGCCAGCATCCTAACTGTGATGAGGTCACAGTGCAATGAGCTCATCACAGTGCTGCACGCAGCAGTCGGTGCGATAACAGTTTCCTGGTTGCCATTAAAGATATATTACCAGTCCTCCGGCGGACAAGAACAGCCTCCTCAGGACCAGCCCGGGCATACGTATGCACAGTGACATGGATGTGTGTCCTCGGGAATGCACATCCATGTGAAGCAGGCACTCGGGTCAGAAGTTGACAGCTGGTGAGCGCAGGCCCCTGTAAAAACTTGACACTAACTCCGGGCCCCGTCGAAGTTGTGACCCCGGTTGTCCTCCATCTTGCTATATACAGTATATTTGGTCTCCCATCCTAATTTATATGGTTTCCATCCTGTTAGAGAAATATTATCTGCTGCCTGACTTCAATAAAAAGCTGCTTCAAATGCTTCCCCAGTGCCCACATTGTATGGGACAGATTCTATGGCATCCCCCTCCCCATCATTCTCCCCTTCCCAGGTTCCCAACTTTCCCGGGCAGATCAGTGAATCTCACTAATAGATACTGTCGGTCACTGAACACAGCGTGGGCGAGGGGAGGCAGAGTAAACGATCAGCTGTTAACAGCCAGTGCTGCTGGGAGGAGCAGACAGACAAGGTTCTTCTGCCTCATACTAAATGTGACACTGTGCCAGTCACACTGCTGCCCTGACCTGTGGATGTCTCTTCTGCAAAGGCCGGGATAACACTGTATGTGGAGAGCCAGAGACCACAGTATCACAGAGAGTCACAGCATCACAGGCAGAGACTGGAGGGGGCAGATCCCAGCGCTGCCCGGCCGCTTGTATGTGTGTGAAGGTTCAGGAAGTCGGGAACAGCACAGCTCCCACTGACAGGAGCCGACTGCTTCTCTGCAGGGCGGTCCGGGCCCGGTCGCACTTGCGACCTCGGTAGTTACGCCACTGGCCAGAAGAGAGGGAGAGATTGAAGATTTTGGTTAGGCGAGTGGTGACCACCTGAGAGACTGGAGTAGGTGTGAGGGAATGGGGTCAGTGGTGCATGTAGTAAAACGAGAGTAAGAGAGGAGGTTGGAGACTTCGTCTTCTGTGACTGGTCAAATGTGAAGAATGAGCCAAAGGAGATATGGGAGGGAATGGGAGTAACAGCACTTGGAGGTTGGGAGCTGTTTTTCTAGTGGATATTTTTTATTTTTTCTGTGAAGAAGCCAGATCATCAGCACAGATGTCAGTAATAGGGGTCTGCACTTTAAGACTGAGGAGAGAGTGAAAGGTGTCAGTTTTTTTGCGTTGTTGGATAGGGAGGAGATCAGGGTGGTGAAGTAGGTCTGTTTTGTGAAGTGAAGGGCAGGGATAGGTCCTTACCATAAATTTATAGTGGCTAAGTTTTCTGGTGTGCAAGTTTTCCTCCATAGACGTTCAGCATTCCTAGAGCCTTGCTGAAGAGTTTGCGATGTGAGCCAGGGCTCTTTTACTCTGTGTTTGTAGGTTCTGAGGTTGAGGGGTGCTACTCGATCCATGGTGCTTCTGAGAGTCATTGTAGAGAATCACAGCCATATCCGGATAGGAGAAGGGAACAGTGATGAGTGTAGAGAGTCTGAGTGTATGAGGGTTAATGGCCTAAAGATTTCTGAATGTGTGATAGGTAGGAGTGTGCCTGGGTGTGTGAGGATTTGAGCGTGAAGCAGAGAATGTTGTGGTCAGAGAGAGGAAAAGGAGTGTTATCTAAGGAGGAGGTTGGACAGAACCAGGTAAAGACCAGGTCTTTTGTGTCTCAGAGGTTGAGAGCTGTGAGAGGCCAAGAGAAGTGGTTAGAGATAGGAGCTGGGATGCAGATAGGGACATGGTGTTGCTTATAGGGATTGTTCTGCCTTCTTCCACATGTGGTGCTGTGGATATCTAGCATACAGCTTAACCCTCGTTCACTTTCCCAAGGAACAGACTGTAGGATTTCTGGAGTCTATATTTATTGAGGTGATGTGAACTTAATACAAGGATTAAACAGTCTGAATCAGTACTGGCATATCACAAAAACAGCAGTATGATACAGAAATACAATTACTACCAGTACTGGGGCATTACAGACCTGCACAGTAACAGTATAACACAGAATGCAGATAACATGGCTATCTAGGGCAAAGTTCATTCTCCTAGCACTGTTGTACAATCTGCCTGCATGTACTGCTGGAGCCTTAACTTGGGTAGAGAATCACAGTACAACTATAAAATCGCAGCAGCCTACACCTGCTTACACAGATCCCAGCATAAATATGTAACTGCATTTTACTCTTACCGGAATCATCTAACAAGAGGATGAAAGTTGTAGAAGAAGGGACATGAGCCAGGATAAGTCTGATCCCTCAGAAGTTCAGGAATATGTCTGCCATCTCCTTTATCCAGAGAAACAGGGGGCTGGTCCTTTCTAAATGACTCATTTTAAAGGAGACATTCTTATTTGAGCAGAAACAACATAAATGGGTATTTGGTGACCTCTAAGGGTACCGGCACACTGTGCGACGGCACCGCCGATTTCTTAGGCGATGCAGGAGAGTGGCCTATCGGCACAGATATCGCCCCTGCATGGCCTAATGTAATTAGGCGATGGCGGCGCCTTTTAGTGGTCACCTGGTTTCAGAGCAATGCTCTGAAACCAGGCAGCCAATCTGGGGCGATGTGTACGCATCGCCCCATGTAAACGGCCGACGGCGATCTGCCAGGTGATGAGAGCCATAGGCTCCCATGTTAAGGCATTGCCGCTGGGGTTTTAAGAAACCCCAGCGGCGATGCTGCCTGTCAGATCGCCTGGACGTCGCCAGAAGTGGTCGCTACATGTAAATGGGGGACGGCAACTCTGGCGGGGGCGGAAAAAACTTGCACGCTCCCGCCCGTCGCTGCCGACATCTCCGGAGCCATCGCACAGTGTGACGGTACCCTAAGAGTTATAACTTATATAAAACTATGAATGTTTATTTTTCTGCTCAGAATGGGCAGAACAGGGATGTTGAAGTCTCCCAGAAAAAGGGTTGCTAATTCCAAGGACATGAAGTGCAGCAGCCACGCAGAACAATGGTCGAGGAACTGTGCAGGCGACCCTGGGAGGCAGTATACAACCGCTAATGTGAGGAGGAGGGGGTGGAAGAGCCTAATGATGAGGACCTCAAAAGAAGGGAATGAGAGTGAAGAAGCTGGAGGGATGACCTGGAAAGTGCATTGTGGGGACAGGAGGAAGCCAACTCCACCACCATGTCTGTTCCCAGGTCTCAAGGAATGGGAAAAATTAAGGCACCATGCAAAATAGAGTCCTAGATCCAGGTTTTGGTGAGGGCCAGCAGATTAAGAGAGAGTTAGTAAGAAAGTAGTTATGAATTAAAGCAAGCTTGTTGCATACAGACCGTGGATTCCAGAGTGCGCAATTAAAATAGGGAGATGAAGTTGTGCAAGTATTGTTAATTATAAGAAGACTAGTGGTATCGATGACATGTGCCTGTCAATGTGCATATCTGCAGGTATTGTGCTTGCGTCATTGTTTTTGGAGCTTGCCTCCGAAAGTCAACAGCGCTGGACAAACCCTTCAGCGTGTAAATAATCTAAGTATTAAATCTCTCCCAGCCATTCCCTTTTATATAGGATGATCCTCTCTGGTCTTCCGGACAGAGGTGCACTGTGATCGTGCAGAATCGCCTTCGCTCACCTCCTGATGTCTTTTTGTTGAGGACAGTCTTTGGTAGCTTTTTCTTAGTGGCGGCTTTCCCCTTTTTTGCTATTATTCGGTGGCGAACTTTTTCCTTTGAGAAAAGATTATTCCATTAATGTCATAGCAGGATCGCGAGCCCATAAAATAGTTTGTATTAAATATATTTAAAATACATTTAGAAAAAAATGAGAAACCACATCACAGAACCACAGAACAGAAAAATTAGACGAAGCAAGCTATATGTGAAACGCGCATTGAGACCCTGCTCACGTCAATCTGGTACTACTTCAATAGGTTTTGTCCTGCTGGCTGCTATAATACAGAGATGTATGGATTTTCTTATTGCCACGATTATGCCCTACTAGTGCTTCTGGTTACTGCAATCTACATATTTATTTTAATATATATATTTTAGAATAAATATGTAGATGGCAGTAACCAAACACTAGTAGGTGGCAGTAAAGTCCATGCTAGGCATAATCATGGCAATGAGAAAATCAATACATCACTGTGTTACAGCATAACTGCAGCCAGCATGACAAAACGTATTGGAGTAGTAGCAGGTTGACGTGTGAGCAGGGTCCTGATGCACATTTTGCATATAGCTTGCTTTATCTAATTTTCCTGTGCTTGATGAGGTTTCTTGACGTTGGTGGTCATAGATTGAGTTGTGGTATAGGTGGTTCACAGTAAGATGGCTGAATAATACTGAACTAGGGGTATAAGGTGTATAATTTAGTGGAGGTTGTGGCGATTATTTTGGGATGGTGGCACATTATCTGCACTACTAGGATTCACGAGTCCACTGTGGCACAGGGTAATAAAGAAGAGCATAGTGACCCTGCAAAATGCCCCAATTTACTTATGGTGGAGGGGGAGCATGCAATTAAGTGCGACACATTCTACTGAGTATATGCAGATCAGCTGTAACATTAAAACCACCTGCCTAATATTGTTAAGCCCTCTCCACACGTGTATATTCCATGTGTACTTTCAATGTTTTGCTGCCTTCAGTCTGAATCTACAATCAGGAAATCAACTCCCAACCTCAAATCGCTGTTACCCCTACCTCTCCCCACATTTCTCTGGTTCGCTCTCCACATTCGACGCAGTCACAGAAGAAGTAGTCTCCAGGCTCCTCTCTTCCTCTCGTCCTACCACATGCACTGCTGACTCCATCCCCTCACGCCTACTCCTGTCTCTCTCCAGTGGTCACCACTCACCTAACCAAAATCTTCAATCTCTCCCTCTCTTCTGGCATCTTCCCCTCCTCCTTCAAAAACTCTATCATTACTCCATTATTAAAGAAAACCTCTCTCAATCCGTCCTGCACAAAGAACTACAGACCAGTCTCCAATCTCCCCTTCATCTCTAAACTCCTGGAGCGCCTGGTCTATTCCCGCCTCACTCATTATCTCTCTACTCACTCTCTTCTAGACCTATTACAGTCTGGTTTCCGCCACTTACATTCTACAGAAACTGCTCTCACCAAAGTGACCAACGACCTCCTGACAGCAAAACGTAATGGAGACCACTCTCTGCTTATTCTTGATCTCTCTGCAGCCTTTGACACTGTTGACCACAATCTCCTAGTCTCCATACTGCACTCCATCGGCATCAAGGACACAGCTCTCTCCTGGTTCTCTTCCTATCTTTCTAATCGCTCTTTCAGTGTATCATTTACTGGCTCCACTTTCTCCCCTCTTCCTCTCACTTTTGGGGTCCCTCAGGGTCCAGTCCTTGGACCTCTTTTCTCTACACAGCCCCGATTGGACAGATCATCAAGAGATTTGGCTTTCAGTAAAATCGTTATGCTGATGACACACAACTATACACTTCTTCCCGTCCTTACTCCCGCTGTAAATAAAGAACATCAACGACTGTCTAGCTGTAGTTTCCAATATCATGTCCGCTCTCTATCTGAAACTCAACGTTTCCAAAACTGAACTTCTTCCGCTCCCGCCCTCAACTAACCCCCTGAATATGACATCTCTCTCTCAGTGTGCGGCACCACGATAACGCCTAGGCAGCAGGCTCGCTGTCTGGGTGTTATGTTTGACTCTGATCTTTCCTTCACCCCACATACAATCCCTTGCCCGCTCTTGCCGCTTGCACCTGAAGAACGTCTCTAGAATTCGCCCCTTTCTCACCTTGGAAACCACAAAAACCCTCACTGTGGCCCTGATCCACTCCCGCCTTGACTATTGTAATTCTCTTTTAATTGGCATCCCCTGCAACAGACTCTCTCCTCTCCAGTCCATCCTTAATGCAGCAGCCAGGATCACCTATCTAGCTAACCGTTACTTGGATGCTTCTACTCTATGCAAGTCACTGGCTGCCTATACACTATAGGATCCAATTCAAGCTGCTTGTTCTCACGCACAAAGCTCTTCACAGTGCAGCACCTCCCTGCATGTCCTCCCTTATCTCTATCTATCACCCCACCCGTTCTCTTCACTCTGGAGGTGACTTCAGACTCACTTCTACATTAATCCGAACCTCCCATTCCCGGCTCCAAGACTTCTCCCGAGCTGCACCAATTCTCTGGAATGCTCCACCCCACCAAATTAGGTGTATCCACAACTTACATAGTTTCAGGCGATCTATAAAAACACATCTTTTTAGGATGGCCTATCATTTTCCCTAGTCAAAGTCATCTAGACATAGCCCACCTGCTCCACCAGCTTCAAGTGGATCACAAATAATGGTTGGTGGCCACTTATACTGCTCCTATCTGTTCCCCATCTCCTCAAGATGACTATACCATCATTGTAAATAAGCACCTGTACTTTGTGTCACCCCGCGCTCATTGTTAGATTGTAGCTCTTATGAACAGGGCTGTCATTATTTTGCGCCAATTATTGTAATGTATTATGCTTTGTATTGTATTTTCTGATAACTGTATTGTATTGTTTTTGTATTGTGTTGTGTTTTATTATATTATTGTATTCTATACCCTCTGAATTGTGAAGCGCTGCAGAATATGTTGGCGCGATATAAATAAAGATTACTTACTTACAATGTGTACATCGCAATAAGAGAAAGGAAAGACATTTTACAAGCAGGTGCATCCAAATTTACATCGACAATTATCATAAAAACCTGTTAAATTAGGTGTTAATGCTTCCTCAGCCATCCTCAGAAGGTGACACACTTGTTTTTTTAATGACTAGGAAGAATCATCCAGTGGAGCTCCGGTGCTATGGAAATGAATAGGACCAGAGTTGCAGTTCTTGACAGAACCAGACTGACCGGCATATACACTGTGTGCAGAATTATTAGGCAAATGAGTATTTTGATCACATGATACTTTTTATACATGTTACCCTACCCAAGGTGTGGTGTAATGACATCAACACCCTATATAAGGTGTGCTTAATTATTAGGCAACTTCCTTTCCTTTGGAAAAATGGGTCTGAAGAGATTTGACGGGCTCTGAAAAGTCATAAATTGTGAGATGTCTTGCAGAGGGATGCAGCAGTCTTGAAATTGCCTAACCTTTGAAGCATGATCACCAAACTATCAAGCGTTTCATGGCAAATAGCGAACAGGGTCGCAAGAAGCGTGTTGGGCAAAAATGCCCAATGAATTGCCCATGCCCATGAATTGAGGAAAAATCAAGCGTGAAGCTGCCAAGATGCCATTTGCCACCAGTTTTCCCTATTTCAGAGCTGCAACGTTACTGGAGTATCAAACAGACAAGGTGTGTTATACTCAGGGACATGGCCAAGGTAAGGAAGGCTGAAAAACGACCACATTTCAACAAGAAACATAAGATAAAATGTCAAGACTGGGCCAAGAAATATCTTAAGACTGATTTTTCAAAGGTTTTATGGACTGATGAAATGAGAGTGACTCTTGATGGGCCAGATTATATAATGTGAGATCTACAGGGAGGGAAACAGTACACCTCTGGGAACAATGTCTGGGAGGCTGTGGTGGCTGCTGCATGTAATGTTGATTGTAAACAGATCAAGCAACTGACAAATCTATGGATGGAAGGCTGCTGAGTGTCATCATAAAGAAAGGTGGCTATATTATATATTGATCACTAATTTTTTGGGGTTTTGCTTTTGCATGTCAGAAATGTTTATTTCTAAATTTTGTGCAGTTATATTATTTTACCTGGTGAAAATAAACAAGTGAGATGGGAATATATTTGTTTTTTTATTAAGATGCCTAAGAATTCCTGCCCAAACAGATACCCTCCTAAGATAGACAAATCTAAAAAAAAAAAAAAAAAAAAAAACACTCCAACTTCCAAAAATATTAAGCTTTGATATATTTATGAGTCTTTTGGGTTGATTGAGAACATAGTTGTTAATCATAAAAATAATCCTTACAATACAACTTGCCTAATCATTCTGCACACAGTGTATAGGAGTTGTAACTACACTATTGATATTTTCTAGCCTCACCATCCATCTTTGTTTTTGGAAATTTTTGATACTTGGAAAATTCAGAAAACCTTTATAAAGAGGAATTGCTGTAATAGAAGGAAACCCTACCTTCTCAGTATTAGGGGCCTTTGCTATACCACTCAGCCTTGTCTGAATAATGAACAGAAGTGTGGGGAGAGCTTTGCCTGTCCACAAACAATCAAAATCAATCTTACTGCATACAATACTCACCAGTGACATTGTCAGCACGTCTGTCCCCTCTTTAATGACACTTGTACCCATATGACAGTCGACCGATAACCGCTCTCCGCACCAAAACTTCAGGACTGGCTTTATCCAACGACCGCAGCGGCTTGTTGTAGACACGCATGAGATTTCTGTAAATCAAGCAAGACCATATATTATACACACACACACTGGATCCATGTATTTCTCCCCTCCATTGAGCCACTCCAGGGTGTTGGTGATAACTGAGGATAATCATCTGTAATGCTCAGGGAGGAAGACAGAACACAAACTGATGCCTCTGCTCCTGGGAAACTACTGTGGGCAAGGCAATTATCTTGTTAGAAGCTGTACACTATGTCTAAAATAAAAGTCTAGGACTCACCAGTCATCCTAGATTGACCATGTATCTTTTGGTACTAGTTTACGGCAGGGCTGTGGAGCCAAACATACAAGTTCAATTTCCCTGAATCCAATTGACTCCAACTCCACCAATATGGACAGACTCCCGACTACACAACCATGGCTGTGAAGTCAGTAAGCCAAACATATAACTCCCACTATGATTCCTCAATTTCCCTGAACTGACTCCAACTCCACCCAAAATGGGCACCGATGTCGACTCCAGGATTGATACAACTGTCTGTGAAGCATCCTTCTGGCCCAATCCACAATTCCGTCACTTGGTGGAGAATGTGGGCACGAAAATCCAGCAACTTATAGGTCATAGGTCAAGTTCGCTGCACTTACAAAGCCTAATACTGCAGACTTGTAAGACATTGTTAAACAGAAGATCCACGCAGACAAGCAACTCCATATCAGCAAAAAAAAAAAAAAAACAAAGAAATCAGCAAGAGACAGATCATCTGGTCATATATGTCGCTGATCAAGGTGTTGGCAGAAAAAGCCCCAGTCCAGGCAAAACCGGTGTCTGCTCAGCAGAGTTCAAGAGTCACTGGAAAACATGACAACCGGATGATGATGTGGAAGCAGGGGGGTACGGGGTTAGAGCTCAGTGGATGCACACATGAACATTACTGCAGGATAAACCGGTGAGATCACAGATGTACAATCCCATCTGACTAAACCGGCATCACACATGTCAATGTTGTCAGCGATCTGATTGCTGGCGACATTGACAGCTGATCGCTGGTGAGCTGTCACACAGGCAGACACACCAACGATCATTGGACCAGCGACATCATGGAACTGATTTAAATATCGCTTCCATGATGTCTGCAGGCTGGTATTCATGGTAAACTGCGGTTAACTACGCATCGCGCTCTGCCTAGATACCCGATGTATACCTTGGGTACCAGCCTTCTCCACTCACCGGCTGGTATCCAAGCTACACAGTGGGTAACTAGGTCTCTAGTTACCCGCTGTGTACCTTAAATACCAGCCGGTGAGTGGGGAAGGCTGGTAACCAAGGTATTCATCAGGTATCTAGGCAGCGTGCGATGCGTAGTTAACCGCAGTTTACCATTGATACCAGCTCCCAGCGCTTGCTGAGAGGCGCTGGGAGCTGGTTGATCGCGCGTCTCCCGATGTCACACGTAGCAATGCTGCATGTCCACAGGGCGGCCATCGCCAGGTTTTCGGTCCAGTCCGAAAACCTGGTGACCATCAACCAGAAATTTATTGCTGGTTGATGCGCCCTGTCACACGTGTCAATATCGCTGCAAAGTCACGTGCGATATTGACGCGTGTGACGGCCCCTTGGAGTGTCTGCAGCAAGAGGTCTTGAGTACACAAGTGGTGGAAAGAGGGTCTAGACAGATTTGTTAAAGCCCTGCCAGTTCAGATACAATGCTGTGGGGGACAAGCAAACACTGATCAGCTAGTTGCCTTGTCTGTTGTAGACCCTATAACTTTAGGTGAACAAAAACACATACAATCTGTAGGGGTGACCTCCTGGGGCAAAAAGAGTTCTAGCTTAGCATTTTTTTTGCAGGAATTAATGGTGACATCCTGTCTGAAATTTTATCTTCCTTACTTACCAGTCAAGAACCATATCTATTGCCCAGCACAAGCCAAGGACCCTACATTAACCCATGTACAAGAAAGGAGAAAAATGATGCTCGTAGTATAGGAACACTTATGAGCCCAGGAGAGTCAGACTAAGAACTTCAGCCCTGGTGACAGGGCCTTGGTTGGCGTTTCCATAGTGGGAATGTTTTGGCATGGGGCTTATGAACTTGTACCTGCTACTTTACCTCTCACATCAGCCAGTCACAAGTCCTATCAATGTAACTATGAGCCAGCTATGACATACATTTAATGGGAACAGTGTTTAGAAGGGTTATGCCCATCCACAATCCTCAGCACTCTGGGTTTTCTACTTGCTATATATTGACAGCCTGAACCAGAAGCATGGTCGCCTTAGGGGCCTGAATTATTCACTTTCAGCGGCGTTGCCAAGATCCGCATGCATCAGAGCAGAGTTTACAAGCTTTAAAAGCCAAACACTTGCAAGCGCTGTGCCCCTTCTCTAGGAGACACAGCAGTGTTGGCTTGTTATTAGGCAAACAAACAGTAAACTATAGAATAATTCCTCTATTCTTGACACTGTAGTGGATTGTTACAAGTGATAAAATGAAAAGGTGCTTATTTATCATAAGCAATTTGCAATAGGACTCATTTAACGAGCATGAAGCATTGCATAAATGACAATTACAGGGGTAATGCATGACAAGGGAGGGGGAAAAAAAAAAAAAAAGAGAAAAAACATTGTAAAGAAGGATTTCCTCCTGGTTCTATAATGTACAGTGACTTTACTGGTTATGGCCGTCCCCTTTACCATAGTACATACCACTCATTCTGGTCTTGTCAGCGGGGTTACTCCACGTTTCTGCTATTGAGGTTTCGGCCTCTTGGTTGTAGGGAGCACTGTAGTTCTTGGCTATTGCCTTTTTGGGCTTTCTGATGTCCACCTTTCTCTTCGGAGCTCCCCAGTCATTGTAGAAGCGGATATTGCGACAGTCCGCGTTCCTGATGGTGCCTTGTAGCTTCGCACTACCACCAGCAGGATTAAGTTTCGTCTGTTGTGACGGTTTCCTGGTTTACAATGACACAAGTATGTTTCGTGTTTATAGGTGTCTCACAAATTCACATTTCCTTTCATACTCCGCTTCATAATTAGGTCTTTATATCAATATCTAAAGCAGGGGTGGAGAACCTTTTTCTGCCGGGGGCCATTTTGAAATTTCTACCATCCTTCGGGGGCCTGCACAAAATTATTAACTTGAAAATTCCCTCACTATATTTGGTTAAACAATCAACTCACCCCTACATTGGTGACTGGGCTGCTTATCTTTGGCATTGCTTTGATGTTAGGAGATATTGATCATGTTGCTTCTCTGCTTTTCCAGGTTTGCTAGAGCCATATACATCACAGGAGAGGCTATGGGCATACATGTCACTGGGGAGGCTGAGGATGAGACATACAGATCACTGGAAAGATGGATTTAAAGGCAGACAGTTGGCAAAACGCGTCTGCGAGCCTGAGCACTGCAGTCCCCAGGAATCTTCCCGAGGGCTGCAGAAAAGGTCATCGAGTGCCCTGGGGCCTGAGGATCCCCACCCCTGATCTAAAGTGTCTTGGTTACAGACTTATTACATGATCCGAGAAATGTTATCGTGACCACGTCCATAGTTCAAGGATGTGCTGTACGCAACACTGGCCTGGCCATCTGGAAAATGCTACATGGGCTGGCGAGACCGTGGGCTATATGGCTCCATGCTCAATCTCTTACTCTGGCAAGCAACAGGTTGCTAAAGGCCGGAACAACGCCAGGAGGCACAATGCCATTACTACATTGAGCTACTTTTGCCGAGCAGGGAACGTTGCATAGTGTCAAGAAAGAAATTGCTCTTGGGAGGCAGGAAGCAACAACAGTGCATGGGTATATAGGTGACCAAGAGGTGATCTACTGCAGGATGAGGCTGTTTATAGAGGGGATAAAAGGCATTGATGTACTACAGCATGAAGATGTATACAGAGAGGATAAAAAGGAGTGATGTACTGTAGGGTCAGGCTGTACACAGAGGGGATAAAAAGGAGTGAGTACTGTAGGATCAGTCTGACACAGGGATAAAGGAGTGATGTACTGTAGGTCAGTCTGTACACAGAGGGGATAAAAAGGAGTGATGTACTGTAGGGTCAGTCTGTACACAGAGGGGATAAAAAGGAGTGATGCTGTAGGTCAGTCTGTAAAGAGGAATAAAAAGGATGGTACTGAGGCAGTCTGTACACAGAGGGGAAAGGATATGAACGTAGAATGAGGGATAAAGGAGCGATGTACTGAAAAATGTGGCTGCACATTGAGGGGATAAAATGGAGTAATTTACTGTAGGATGAGGGGGTTTAAGAAATAAAAAAGGCGCGTGATGAACTGCAAAATAAGGCTGCATACAGAGGAATAAAAAGTTTGCTTCAGAACATTAGGGATCACACAGGATCATGAAAACCAAGGTCAGGGATACAGTTGTAGAGATGAATAAAGCAAGGTTAAATTATAACAAAAATAGCTCAAGCTCTAAGCATCTCAAGAAGCACTGTTCACCCCATCACCAAGAAATGGAAGGAGTATGGTGTATAGACCGTCCATCAAAACGGACATCTCAAGCCAGGAGAGCACTACTGAGAGAAGTCAGTCAAAAGGCCGATGATCACTCTGGAAGGAGCTGCAGAGATAACAGTTCAGAGGGAAGAATCTGGCCACAGGACAACTCGTATAAAAGGCTATGTTTACACTGTGCGCTTTTGTCCTGGTTTTTTTTTCTTGGCTTTTTCTCTCTTTCAGATGCAAAAGAGGATCAGCTTTTCAAAAAAACGCTTCAGAAAAAGGATCATCCATTTGATCGGCTTTTGGTGTTGAGTTCTTCTTTATCCATTTACAATGGTTTCAATGGGAAAAGTAGATCAAAAAACACCCCACAGAAACTAACACGCACTTTTTTTTACAGATAACTTTTCAAAAAGGAGAAAAATGCAGCAGAGCTTAAATTCCCTGTGAGTATAGTAAAACCTGAAAACCCATTGATATTGCTGGGTTTCCATATGAGTGATCCGTTCACTGCAAAAAACAATAAAAAAAAAATGATAAAAAATGCCCAGTTTTAACATAGCCTTAGTTGTGCATGTCATAAAATTGACATTCATGGAAGAGCAGAAAGAAGAAAGCCATTTTTGAAAGCAAGTAATAAGTCCCATTAGCAGTTTGCAAAAAGTACTGCAGGAGACACATCGAGCATGTGGAAGAAGGTGCTCTGGTCAGATGAGAACAAAGGAGAGCTTTTGCATTAAAAGCTGTGTGTGTGGCAGAAAACTAACACTGCACATCACCCTGAAAACACCATCTCCCCCATCACACATGATGATGGCAGAATCATGCTGAGGAGAGACTTTTCTTCAGCAGGAGCAGGGAAGCTGCTCAGAGTTGATGGTACAATGGATGGGGCTACTATACATTCAGGGCAAGCTTGGAGGAAAACCGGTCAAGGCTGCAGAAGACATGAGATTGGCACACATGTTCACCTTCCTTGTTCAAATGTTTTTTTATTATGACACATTGACAAATATGTAAACATAGTAATAAATTGGGTTACAACTATTTCAAATACAGTATAAGACAAAACGGAAGAAAGGGCAAGGGATTAATAAAAAATTAAAATAAAATAAAGCAAAATGAAACATACCTAATATAGTAAGCAAAGTGATAGCGATGATACATATGAAAAGAAACTTAACAAAACAGTCAATAAAACTATGCACAATGACATGGCGAGTTGCTAAATCAGGAAATAGATGAGGAACCACAAGACTATCTAAACGGGGACCACACAGAAAAGGGGACCAACTTAAGCTAGAACATAACAGGAAAACTCAGTCTTGCTGTTTGCCATTACCTCAAGTGAAAGTAAGAGTTGGTGCAAACAGAGAAACCCAGGAGGACCACGTCAACAGAAATTTTTTTTTTAAAGTTGTTTTTGTCAGCATAAGCACAGACAGTGAGAAGAGATTTTGTCTAATAAATCCTTGATAACGGGGGGGGGGGTTCTTCATTTCGCCACTTGGATGCAATTACACGTGTCAGGCGCAGCAATGAAAAGCATTGCTAGCTACATGGTAAGATTCATTTTCGTCTTTCATACCATGTTTATAAGGGCCTGTGTGTCTTGCCAAAATTGTTCCAGTTTACTGCAGTTCCATAATATGTGTTTGATAGTTCCCCTGTATCCGCAATTCCTCCAACACATCATACTGTTGCGCAGATCTATAGAGTGTCATTTGTGTGGAGAGAGGTGCCATTTATTTAATACCTTATATTGAGTTTCTATAAAAGTGGGGTACACAGGATGGATGAATAGATATCAGGTAATGTAGAAGAAAATTGATCCCTTATGGATTGGCGATCCAGTTCTAAATCCCCTTCCCACCATTCCATCAATTTGGAATTATCCATTGACAAATACTCATTTAATACTTGATAGATTCTATTTGTATCCCATTCCTCCCAGATGGGACACACCCCAGAGTGCTGCAGGAATTAAGTACCGTCATAGATAGACCATTATTTTTAATATTTAAAGATTCCATAATAACAGGGTCTGTACCACAGGACTGGCGTATAGCAAATGCGGTGCAAATATTCAAAAAGGGGACAAAAACTGAACTTGGAAATTATATGCCAGTAAGCTTAACCTCTACTGTGGGTAAAATCCTAAAGGGTTTTCTAAGAGATGCTACACTGGAGTATCAGAAGAAAAATAACCTCATGACCCAATATCAACATGGTTTTACGAGGGACCGTTCCTGTCAAAATAATCTGATAAGCTTCTATAAAGAGGTAAGTTCTGGAATGGACCAAAGAAATGCAGTGGATGTGGTGTACATGGGCATTTCAAAAGCTATTGATATGGTTCCACACAAAAGGTTGATACATAAAATGAGAGCAATGGGGATAGGGGAAAATGTGTGTAAGTGGGTTAACAACTGGCTTAGCGATAGGAAACAAAGGGTGGTCATTAATGGAACACACTCAGAATGGGTCACAGTTAACAGTGGGGTACCACAGGGGTCAGTGTTGGGCCCGCTTCTTTTTAACGACCTTGTAGGGTGCATACAGAGTTTTTTTTAAACAGCAAGGTAGGTTGCCCTCCGTTAAGACCAATGGAGTCTAGTCAGGTACGGCTGTGTTAAACCAATAGCATAGAAAAACTGAGAAGTTAAAACTTAACTTTTACTAGCTCTATATTAAAAAGACAGTTGTCTAGACCAACCAAAACAAAAAAGTGCGCATACGTGACTGTGTAAGTCAGTGTAGTGCTAAACTGAACCCCTCTTATTACCAGGGTTCACAGGTACCCAAGCTAGGTCCCGTCCAAATACCCTAGGGACGCTGGCAGGTGCCTGCTTTTTCGGTTTTGAGTTTCCCCTAGGATGTAGTCATCAGAACAAACAATCCCATTAGGTAAACCCAGCCACATGCATTAGTCTCCTGGATCGCAAGGAATTTGATTTCCTTCTTCAGAAACATCCCGTGATGGCAACATTTTACTGCTTGCCCAAAATACATAAAGGGTGTCTCCTCTCAAGGGCAGACCTATTGTGTCAGGCATCAATAGTATCACACAAAATCTAGGTATATATGTGGATAAGATCTTGAGACCATATGTGGTTTCTCTCAACTCCTATTTGAGAGATACAACAGACCTCCTGAAAAAGATCGAAGACATGATCATAGATGATGATATGCTGTTAGGCAGTATTGATGTTGAGGCTCTATACTCCTCGATCCCCCATGAAAAGGGAATCGAGGCAGTAAAGTATTTCTTGAGGAGCAGGGGGGGGGGGGGGTTCAGTACGAGAAACACAATGATTTTGTGATCAAAAGCCTAGAGTTTTGTCTGACCAAGAATGCCTTCACATTTGGCGGTAAGTACTTCCACCAGCTCAGGGGCACCGCGATGGGGAGTTCTATGGCCCCATCTTATGCAAATCTGCTCCTGGGCTGGTGGGAGGAAACCGTTGTCTTTGGAGACAGCCCACAGATCGACACAGATACTGTGTACAATTCTGGTCTCCAGTGTATAAGAAAGACATAGCTGAACTAGAGCGGGTGCAAAGAAGAGCGACCAAGGTTATTAGAGGACTGAGGGGTCTGCAATAGGCTTAGGGGTGATCTTATAATAATGTATAAATATGAGGGGACAGTACAGAGACCTTTCTAATGATCTCTTTACTCTTAGGCCTGAGACTGGGACAAGGGGGCATCCTCTACGTCTGGAGGAAAAAAAGTTTAATCATAATCACAGATGTGGATTCTTCACTGTAAGAGCAGTGAGACTATGGAACTCTCTGCCACATGCTGTTGTAATGAGTGACTCAATACTAACATTTAAGAAGAGCCTGGATGCCTTTCTTGAAAACTAGAATATTACCAGTTATACATACTAGATTCTTTGATAGGGCGTTGATCCAGGGAACTAGTCTGATTGCCGGATCTTGAGTCAGGAAGGAATTTTTCCCCAAAGTGGAGCATAGTGTTGCCACATGGGTTTTTTTTGCCTTCCTCTGGATCAACATGTTAGGCTATGGGTTGAACTAGATGGACTTAAAGTCTTCTTCAACCTTAAAAACTTATGTTACCATGTTTTCCAAGACATTTCATTATCAGTCCATTTCAGAAAATGTTCAATATTATTAGGTATCGAAAAGTTCAAATTCTTTTTAAAGTGTTTTTAATGAAAGTCCAGGTTAACTCCTCAGTAGCAGGTAGTTTGAACTCACTACATGTTCACCTACCAGCAGGACGACCCTGAACATCCTGCCAGAGGTGCAATGGATGGTTTAGATCAGAGAATATTCATGTGCGTTAATGGCCTGGTCACAACCTAGACTGAAGTCCAAATTGGAATCTGTAGCATGATGTGAAAAGCAGGGATTTTTGCATGCGCACCGTAAAATCCTTTTCTCTGAGCCTCTATTGGGGGACACAGGACCATGAGTGTCGTGCTGCTGTCATTAGGAGGCTGACAATAAGTGGATGCAAGCCGAACCAGTTCAGTGACCAAGCAATAGGAGAAGGAATATGCTGTAACAAATTTAAAAACACAATAAACTCAATGAATACTATGCACGGCTCAAACAGGCAACAGGGTGGGTGCTGTGTCTAATAGAGGCTCAGAGCAAATGATTTTATGGAGAGTACACAAAAATCCTTGTTTCTCCATCACCTCATTTGGGGACACAGGACCATGTGATGTCCAAAAGCAGATCAAATAGAGTCCAGCTCACCCAGCCTTCCTCCACACAGCTCTCACGGAGCACAGAAATACGTCCCACCTTGACCCCGGAAATCTGGAATAAAGAAAAAAACAATTCTGCCTCTTCAATGCGAGGATTTTTTATTTATTTAAAAATATTTAAATGCATACATAGACAATGTGCTTGACTTGCATGACTAAGTCAACGTAATGACGTAGTCACCAAATCATGCACATTAATTTTTAAATAAATAAAAATCCTCACGTTGAAGAGTCACATTTTTTTCTTTATTCTGTCCAAAAGCAGTCACTGAGTGGGGAATTAACAAAAAAAAAAAAAAACATACCCCACGAGCCAACACTACTTAGAGATGAGCAACTGCCGGGTAGAATCAGTCTAGCAGGCCCGCATCCACCCAGGCCAGAGTATGGATACTGTAGTGCTTTGTGAATGTATGTATGCTGAACCAGGCTGCTCATTGCAGACCTGCGTTGCCTGATACCTGGTGCCAATGGCCCAGGATGCACCTACCGCTCGGGAGAAACGTTGCCTTTATTCCACCTGGAGTAGGTTTCTCCAGAGACAGTACCCTCTTGAATAGCCGTACATATGCCTCTGGCTATAGTGGATTTTGAAGTGGCCATGCCTTTCCTTGGTCCTTCAGGAAGTACACACAAAGCATCTGTTTTTCAGAAAGGATGCCTTTCGAGACATGTGACTTCTAGAGCCTTACTTGGTCCAAGGTATGCAGAGCCTTCTTGAAGTGATGTACCAGTGCTGGACCAAAAGGATGGCAGTACAATTTCTTCATTAAGGTGGAAAGGGGAGACCACTTTAGGAAGGAAAGATGGAATGGGTGGAGTACCACCATATCCTGATGGAAAAAGTGGAAAGGTGCTCGACAGGAAAGTGCAGCTAGTTCCAAAACTCATCTGATGGAAGTGATTGCTACCAGAAAACCACTTTCCAGGATATCAATGAAAGGAAAATTTCCTCGAGATGTTTAAAGGGAGCCCCCTGTAGAGCTTCTAGGACTAAGTTAAGGTCCCAGGGATCTGGTGGTTGACGGTAATGGGGGCCAGATGCAATACCCCTTGGCTGAACGTTTTGACCTGCAGTCTAGCAGTGATCAGTCGTTGAAATAATACCGACAGGGCAGAAAGTTCAGCCTTAAGAGAAGCTCCGAGCTAGACTGAGTCCAGCCCAGATCGGAGGAAGTCTAGAACTACCGGGAAGGATAAAAAACGAAAAAAAACCAAGTGGGGAATGACCACAGTCCTTGCACCAGATAAAAATGGTTTTCCCATGTGAGATGGTAGATACAGACCAATGGGGGTAATTATCCTCTGACAGAAATCTGCCTGGGTTAATACCCATGTTTCAACAGCCAGGTCGTTAACTCAAGGCCCCAAGTTCTGGTGGTAAATTGGGCCTTGAGAAAGCAGGTTTGTCAGGAATGCCAGGGAACGTCGGAGACTAGCTGAACCAGCTTGGTGTACCATGCCTGCCAAGGCCAGTCTGAAGCCACTAGGATACATGGTACTCTTTCTGCTTTTATTTTCCTCACTACCCTCGTATTAGTGGTAGCGAGGGAAGACATAAGGAAGGCAAAATTATTCCCGGTTGAATGAGTGCGTCTGCCCCAATGGACTCCAGATCTCAACACCGGGCCAGGCTATAAAGTTGGGGAACTTGGCGTTCAACCGAGACCCATTAGATCCCCCAGTGATGACAAACCTGCTGGAAGACTTCCGCATGGAGCAACTTCTCCCTCGAGGCGATCTCCTGATGGCCGAGAAAGTCTGTCGCCAGTGCTCCTTGCGTGGGAGGTGTGCTGCCGAGATGACAGAGTGAATTCGTTTCGGCCAAGCGAAGGAGTTGCTCCACCTCGTGCATAGCTGTCCTGCTGCAGGTGCCCACCTTGTGGTGATATACGCCATGGCATTGTCAGACTTACTCCACTAGATGACCAACAACCCTGAGCGCTGTGAAGGCTGGTGGACAAAGGCGCAGGAATAGCAAATAAAGGATTATTAGTGGTATAAAACTGCTCACTTTACATGGTTGTTACAGATAAAACCACTACAGAAGCATGTAACCGGCTGCCGCAGACCCACGGATGGATGAATGCTCAGAACAGAACACACATAAAGGGTTCTATTCTGCAAAGACACATGGATCAGTCATCTGTACGTCAAAGTTTATTAGTTGACACGTTTTGAAGTGTCAGGACACACTTTAAAATACAGATGATGGAGAGACAGATCTGAAGTTAGCAGCGGAGTTCTGGTCCAGGGATGTTTCTTTTTAGTAACGGGTGTCTTCTGCTGGCGTGTTTGAGCAAGGAGGGAAAGATACCAAAAGAAAGGGAGGTTAAATATTTTAGTTAGGCAAGTGGTCACAGCAGGGAAAAGAGAAAAGGAGATGTGATGGAACAGGGCCACTGGTAGAAAATATACGAGACAAGTAACTGACCGATTGAAGACCAAAAATGAGCTACATGAAGTGCAGGAGGGAAGAGAACACATGTTGTAGGAGGCTGGGAGGAAATTTCCTATATGGTTACATTTTATTTTTTTAGCCAAATCATCTGCGCTGAGAACACTGAATACATACACACAGCATAAATTTTAGCTTTATATTCTCATAATTTTAGAAAAAACATGTATCATTTCATTTACACTTGACAAATACTTGCTACTTTGTGTGAGTGTAGCACATAAAAAGGTTAATTAGGTATGAACACTTTTGCAAGGCACTGTACTCATTGAGGAGAGTGGAGAGCTAAATTGCAGGATCAGGGGGCGGAGATGAGAGACATAGTTCAGTAATGTGTACAGATGAGAGGAGGGTTACACTGGAAGATTACAGCTTTGCAATGAGAGCTGAAATGAAAAACTGCAAAATGGAGCAGCAGCATGTGGGGTGACGTCATGCCGGCCTGACTAAAGAATAGAAGAGCCAGATAATGTGGTAGATAGGAGGATGTTCGCAGTGGTCTGCAGTCTGGGCCAGAGACCGCTGCTACTGAATTGGTCGCTGGATCGGGATCCTGAAAATCATCTTGCTGAACTGTACAGGAGAGTGTTGTCTTTTTACACTGAAATCTTTACTGGAGGGGGCTAAAAAGAATTACTGATGTTATGTTGGTGGAAGCTGGAAGTATGTTTTGAACACGAGACCGTGTTTAGGGAGGGCAGCATGGTTACGTGTACCTTTAAAAACACCTGACAGCTGATTGGCGGTGCTCCAACTCCCATCTACTATTGATGATGGATCTTAAAGATAGGTCATCAATATGCAAGTCCTGGACAACTTCTTTAAAACCAGCAATCATGACATTTAAATGCTGCTGTCAGACATAGACAGTGGCATTTAAATGGTTAATCTTTAGCGTTGGAAGCAAGGAATTTACAGGCAGATGCCAGGGGTGTAACGCAGCCAACATACGGCTGCTATAGGGTGGGATAAAGGCGATGGTGGCTAGTGTACAAGAGCACCAGCAATGCTTAAATGTCAGATATCAGAGCTGGATCAGTTCTCTGCTAGTACAAGAGGCATCTACTTGGGATGAGCCAGACTCCGCTCCTGAGCCAGACTGTGGCGTACAGTAAAGTCTGGGTGCACAAAAAGGCATAAAAAGACCAATCCACTAACCTCTCATTCACCTCGCAGAAGTATCTCACATAGCTATTCCAATCCTCTGGAAACCCTTTCAAGAACTTTGTTATCAGCCACGGTGGATACCCTGACAAGACAGACGTCATTAGAAACCTCTCTTCCGCTAAACACTTTTCCCCGTTATTTCGCTCCTGTTCACTTACCGGATTCAATCATGGTATTTGTATCCATGTCTCCTACCAGCTGGTACACTCGACCAGACAGGGTTTTTAATTTGTTGCTCTGGATTCGGGCTACTATGATATTACTGTGCCAGTATGAAGAATTCAAGTCCCTGCAAGGTGGAGGGAGAAAAAAAAACAAATCAATTTTACCAGATATCATAAAATGTATAAAAAGGAGGAAGACTGGAGGATCCAGAGATACCGGCAGGGGCATTAACTGGTTAAAAATTAAAATGCATGTCATAAATTGCCAAGTGGAGTGTGAAGGCAGAGCTCGATCCCTCGCAGATGCTGGCAGGGTTACACAGCAGACATCTGCATCAGATTGCTGCCGTTCCCTGGCTGGTTTCTTCCCTTGTTTAATTTTGCGCCACAATATTATTAAAAATGTAAGCCCTCACACAACTAGGTGGGCGGGAATTATTTTTTTTTTGCCTCCCTGTTCATTAACTCCTTTCCACCATGCCCATTTTCATGTCTTTTTTCCCCTCCTTCCAAAAGCAAAAACATTTGCACTGAAAAAAACTGCACAGTCTAAATCTTAAGGCCCGTCACACCTGTCGGCGGCGACTGGCGGGTGCGCGCACATTTTTGGTGCCCCGCCAGCGTCGCTGTCCCTCATTTACATGGGGCGACATCTCCAGCGTCGCGCTGGCGATCTGTCAGGCGGCATCAACGCCGGGGTGTCTGAAACCCCAGCGGCGTATGCAGGACAATGTGAACCTAAGGCTCCCATCACCTGTCGGATCGCCGGCGGCCGGTTACATGGGCCGACGTGTGCACATCGCCCCAGATCGGTTGCCTGGTTTCAGAGCACTGCTCTGAAAGCAGGCGGCCTCCCGGCGGCGCCGACATCGCCCCTTTACATGAGGCGACATAGGGGCGATGTCGCCGCCGATAGGAGACGTAGGGGGCGTGGCCTATGTAATTGGCAGCGATGTCGCCCCGTGTGACGGGGCATTTATTTTAATGTCTGGTCTCAGTTTACACCACACCTATTCTTCATTTCCTTACTTTGATGGTGAAAAAAAGATAATTTACACTTCGTGGCACATGGAGTCTTGTGTTGAGTAGCGCCTCTTTTCCTGAGAAACCACACCCCTTCCAATGAAGACATGCCCACAAGTGAGACAAGTCGTAAAAATGTCAAACACTTCATCAATAGAACAGAAATCACAGCTTTTTTCCTCCCTTCTGACGATCTGCCAGGATTTGTGCATAATGAAGAACAAGGTGAGTACTTACAGCCGCTTTCCCTCTACACATATTCCACTGGTGTCCGCAGCTCTCACTATCCACTTTGACAGCAAAAACGTCTCCTAGGATCAAGCACAGGTTAGCAGTAAGTTGGGGTCACTTTTGTATGGTAAAATAAGTTGGTTGTGAGCCACTGATAAAAAAAAATAAAAACGTTTTTGGAGCAAATAACAGTTTAAGAAGAGTTTTCAATGTTATTGCACCGGAGCTAACCTTTATAGGGCAATGCCTAGAATGGTAGTAGCAGCTAAAAATCTAACAGTGGTTTCTGTGTGTATACTCAAGGTTTAAAACAATTAAATTATAATGTGTAGATCTAGCGCTTACTTTATGATCACCTTCTTCTCATGTCAGTTATCAATCAGTAAATTATTTTTTTAAAAGTATATTTATTTTCACATGTTTAAAAATTACAGCTAATGACATTAATATAATAAATTAATGATGTAAAACACAGCCACTATGTGGCTACACTCAGAAGATTAACAGTCTCTATTGCTGGTCTTCAATTGATCATAGGGCCACAGTGTTGTTGTAAACTGTTTCTTTGGAAAGAAGTCTTCCTTCTAATGTCATTAGTTGTAATTTTTAAACAAGTGGAAATAAATATACTTTAAAAAATAATTTACTGATTGAGAACTGACATGAGCAGAAGGTGATCATAAAGTAAGCGCTAGATCAGTGATGGGCAACCTTTTGAGCTTGGTGTGTCAAAATTCGCCAAAAAAACCGAGCATAACTCGGGTGGTGTGTCATCTTGAGAAAAAAAAACCCTAATTTTACGATATTTATAGTTTAAATAACAAATATGTATAATTATTTAACTTACCTGCTTAGTGACTTCTTTGTTAATCTGTCAGTTGGTTTCTTTTGTTGGTCTTGCTGTTATTTAACCTGTGTGGGGTGTCATGAACTAAGTCAGATAAGTGAGAGGGAGGGGGAATTCTTCCAGTGATGGCGAACCTGTGGCAGTCCAGCAATAGCTGGACTGCCACAGGTTCGCCATCACTGATTTAGTGACTTTTTTGTTGCTGAATTTCATTGGCTAAAATAAATCTTCAATTGAAGGTTGGTATTTTGTACACTTCAAGGCCAAGCAAGAGCTACTAAGGTTATCTGTCAAAATGTCTATTTATATTCCACGTTCTGCTTACTACCGTTTCACTACATAGAACGCAAAATGATCTGCCATTTTTTTCTATAATGCCATACATCTCAGTCCATGTCTCTTGAAAGGGTCGGCTACTGCTACTACCACTTCCTTTACTTAACCTTGGTTTTTTTGGCTTCTCCATAAGAGGGGCAGTGACAGAAGATTTATAGATAGCCCTGCAGGCAATTAGGGGTTAACTGTCTTTTAGGAAAGGGCAGAGTTAATAAGCAGAAATAGGGATTAATAGGGTGCGCAACAATAATAGTGGTGAAATGGAGTCTGTACTATGCTGCAAGATGGCGTTCCTTATGTAAATTAATGGCAGGAAACGGCACCCATAGCACAGGCCTCTTCCAGCCTCCCCTCACTTATCTCAGTAATGGCCAATCACACATTCATGACACCCCAGATTCTGCCCAGAACCTTTCACTGAAGGATGGTTGCTGTAGTAATCACTGGACCTCCAGACAGACCTCCAGACAGCGATCACAGGGCCTCAGATATGCGTCCCCCACAGCATTCCGCTGCTCCCTGCTGCGCCAGCCAGAAGTTCCGCTGCCCTACCGGAAGTCCCAGGACTAGACGCTCTGTGCCGGAGCTCTGCTGTTCTGGCTACAGACCTCCAGCACATTTTTTTTTCCTCAGCTGTAGTTAGTGATGGGCGAGTCCTAAATTACTCGGAATCCCTTGACTCTAGTCTAGTGAGTCCGAGCCCGGGACTCGCTACTCGTTGCGAGTCTAGCGAGACCAATGTTAATGAATGGGGAAGCGAGTAATAGCGAGTAATGTGTGATTTACAAATCGCAGATGTCTCGGAAAGCGCTCGCATTGCCATTTTGGAAACCCGACTCGCAACAGTTTTTTTGCTGCTATGT
Organism: Allobates femoralis; assembly: GCA_033576535.1. NCBI lineage: Eukaryota > Metazoa > Chordata > Amphibia > Anura > Aromobatidae > Allobates > Allobates femoralis. Next base: position 46,273,249 of record JARQOC010000012.1, on the reverse strand, counting down.
CCCTGTCTGTGGTTTTTATCCAAATAGCGAGTCTAGTTTCTCCGGCGGCCGCGTGTCACTGAAAATGGCTACGCGTGTCAGTGCTGACACGCGTGTCATAGGTTCGCCATCACTGCGCTAGATCTATACATTATAATTAGTTTATGAAGAGTATTTTTTTTATTTTAGGATTTGGAGAATCTTCAGTTTCTGCTCAAAAAAAACTTCTCAAAAATACTCATGAGCCCATAGATAAGACAGCAAGGGAGCTGCGGACACATGAGTATAGGGGGGGAAATAAAAACTTACAAATTTGCCTTTTTAATGCTTCAATAGGAGACACTGGAGCATGGATGTATGCTTCTGTTACTAGATGGCTGACACTAGGCAAAAACCAGGTTAGCTCTCCCCCAGCAGTGAACCACCCACAGATTGGCCCAGAGATCACCAGTTTGAGCTTGGTGTCAGTAGGAGGTGGACACAGGCTGCACTCAGCCCGATTCAACCTTTAATTTGTTGTGTTTTATTAATAATTTCCCTTTTTATTTCAGATTCAGCTTGCGATGTGGGCAACAGAGTGTGATAGCTCACTTATAATAATAAATTTACTCATTTATATAGCGCTAATAATTCCATAGCACTTTAGTTTACACACATTTGCATCACTGTCCCCATTGGGGCTCACAAGCCTATCCTACAAAGTCTTTGGAGTGTGGGAGGAAACCGGAGAACACGGAGGAAACACGCAAACACGGGAAGAACATATAAAATGCTTGCAGATGATGTCCTTGGTGGGAATTGAACCCTCCTAGGACCCCAGCACTGCAAGGCTGAAGTGCTAACCACCGAGCCGCCCACTGTACAGTGCCAACCACTGAGCCACCGTGCCACCCACTATACAGTGCCAACCACTGAGCCACCGTGCCGCCCACTGTACAGTGCCAACCACTGAGCCACCGTGCCGCCCACTGTACAGTGCCAACCACTGAGCCACCGTGCCGCCCACTGTACAGTGCCAACCACTGAGCCACCGTGCCGCCCACTGTACAGTGCCAACCACTGAGCCACCGTGCCGCCCACTGTTCAGTGCTAACCACTGAGCCACCGTGCCACCCACTATACAGTGCCAACCACTGAGCCACCGTGCCGCCCACTGTACAGTGCCAACCACTGAGCCACCGTGCCGCCCACTGTACAGTGCTAACCACTGAGCCACCGTGCCGCCCACTGTACAGTGCTAACCACTGAGCCACCGTGCCACCCACTGTACAGTGCCAACCACTGAGCCACCGTGCCGCCCACTATACAGTGCCACCCACTGTACAGTGCCAACCACTGAGCCACTGTGCCGCCCACTTTGTCATTCCACTGTCATCCACAGTGTTGGGTTGCGACACTACTGTATCCTCTCTGGTCTACGAGGCAGGACATTAACCCCTAACACGAGTTGTTTGGGGCTCCCCACAACGATCCTTGCTGCCATTCCGTTGCCCTCTCACCCTCCAGAGCCTGACGAACAGGACCAACAAACGAAACCGGCACCTTACAGCAGTCTGACAGAGAGGTTCAAGTCCTCTGATGTCTGTCATCCACTTTCAGTCTGTGAAGAGGACTCCAGGGTCTTCAAGACAGGCATTCCATTTTTTTTCCCTAGGTCCTGGCAGACCGTGAGGGATGCTAATCCATTTAAAATATATATCCTAGAGCACATCTGCACATCATATGGCTTTGCTGCAACCTGGACCTGTCTGGCAGATGCCACTACCTGCTTACAATCTATTATGGAGGTGAGCAATGTGTGTGCATGTGCGTGTTATTATGGAAGCGAGCAGTGTGTGTGTATTATGGATTCATGCTTAGGTGCTGCATTCATGTTGTGGATGGTGATTCTGGCGCTGCATTCATACACAGATTGTGGTTGTTATCTTCTACACATCTAAAAGCTAAGTTTTGATTATTTTTATGAGGATTTGATTAATTTCTGCTCCAAAAACTCAGCTGGTGTGTTTTCACATTTTTTTTTTCTTTTTGGTGCAGAAATTGAGCAGAAGCTCTGGAAATCCTCTTTAGGTGCTTTAAAATGTATTGTGGTGATGTATTAAAGGGAGTACCCCTTTGAAGGTTTTTTTTGCGTTTCTTGGGATTGGTTCAGTATGGCAATGTTATGCACCCCTGAGATATTTATTTAGTAGGAGTGCAGCATAAAGGTACCTTCACACATGGTATGGATATTTAAATAACATTTACACAGTCTGACTAACCGGCTGCAAAAGTCATAGAGTTGAAATAATGCACCAGCCGCCTGCAGGGTGTGAAAACGCTTATAGCAAGGAAACTACAAAGGGCACAATAATGATTTTACATCTTTTTAAAAGGTCTGCCCAGGCACTATTCAATGGTACCATTAGTATCATACTGAAAAATGACCTGACAAAGTCCCTTTAATTTATGAGAATTGTGTTAGAAACGGCAGCTGAAGGTGGAGAAGAAGGAAGTCTGCAGAGATGACCTGAGAGTATGAAATCTCATCATGGCGTCAGTATTATGTGAAGACAAAAGGGACAGGAACGACTTCAAGTCAGAGAAGATGTTACCTATAAAAGTTACCTGGATGTAAATGTTTGTGTGACACAGTTGCAATTGATCACTGCAGTATGCTTGGTGCTGTATACAGTACATGTATTGACAGAGCATCTGGCACTGCTTTTTTGTAATTATGGTGGTTCTAGTGCCGCACTCATGTGCTGATAGTCATTCTGATCTTTTATACATGTAGCATTCTATAACATGATTCATGGCCATGTGTAAACTTGGTTAAAGGGATCCTGTCACCGCCAGAACGCCTCCTAAGCTACCAAAACATGTCCCTGCAGCATATTATCACTAATCTCACACTCCTTTTGTCTCCTAAAAGCATCCTGTGAAAAGTGCATAAAAACGTTTTAATACTCACTCATTAGTGATTATAATTAGAGGCCATATTCTTTAGCCCTTAGGGCGTGTTTTGCAGCCTGAATGATCCACTCTCTCTGTGCAGCTTCTGCTGTGATGTGGAGCTGAAGGCAAGACTAATTTGCATTCTGAGTGTGACAGAGAGGGGGGAGGGCAATGCCTGCACAAGCAAAGCAAACAGACATAGAGAGGGTGGATCCTCAGGGCTGCAAAACAACATGCCCTAAGGGCTAAAGAATATAGCCCCTGCTAATTATAATCACTAATGAGTGAGTATTAAAACGTTTTTATGCACTTTCACAGGATGCTTTTAGGAGACAAAAGGAGTGTGAGATTAGTGATAATATGCTGCAGGGACATGTTTTGGTAGTTTAGGAGGCGTTCTGGAGGTAACAGGATCCCTTTAAGTCTTCATGCTTGGAGTAATTTTAGGAGGAAGATGTGGAGAGTTTCTGCTCCAAAAACTTGGTGTATGCTGCAGAGGAGGAGCCAACTGCTACCACATTTGCTTAGTGTCGCCTCCTAAGGGATAAGCAGCATAACCCATGGTCCTGTGTCCCCCAATGAGGCAATAGAGAAAACTCGGTTTAAATTAGAATGTGTTCACTGTTTATGTAGCATAAACTCTGGAAATCCTCCTCAAACACTTATAAGTGCTTCTGGTGATGTATTAATCCAAGTACCCCTCGAGTTTGGTTCGGAATGGTAATGTGGCCCTTGGACAAAAAATGTTGTGCACCTCTACCCTAGAGCGTCAGGTTAATAAGAAAATATGTATTTTAAACTATGCAGAATCTGTCTGAGCGACCACAGACTTTTGCCCCAGCTTTAAAATTCTCCTTTTCCTGGAGTTTCCACCGCTCTCCACGCAGCCCAGGCCTTTCTGGTGGCTATGCTCTCCAATTTAGGCCCCCAACATGTATCGCATGCCCTAGCCACGCTGACCAGTCGCCCTCAAGCGCTCTTTTCTCAACTACTTCCTCCGTATTAGGCAGTTTCCCCTCTTTTGCCGCGCGTGAACTTCAGGGCTTCTCTCAGCTCTGCCCCTCTTCTCCTCTGGTGCCTTTGAGACAAGATTAGAAAAGATCATCACAAATGTGAAGGGAGGGAAGAGCACTTTGCTTCCATTTCCGAAGACCAAGCACCCCCTCCCGGGAAACACACACTCTACAGTGCCAATCCTTTCGTTAATTTTCAATCGCCGAGACAAGTCTCCTGCCCACCAGGACAAGTGAAGTCTCTCAAGAAGTCACCTTCCCTGGGGGCCCATGAAGCCAACAAAGCTTACCCTCCAAATCAAGGCCCCACAGATTCTCTTCCACTTAAATGGGCATACCCTCCTGGATTTTTCCCAGGTTGGGAGCCTGCCTCCTATTTTTCCGAGACACACGACTTTCAGTCATCGATAGTGACTGGGTCTGAAACGTTGTCCACTTTGACTGCAAGATAGAATTTTCCACACTTTCCCACTCTCCTCATTTCCTCCAGTCTCACCGTCCAAAGAACCCCTTTTTCATACCCGGCTTCTTAAAGGTTATTGCTTCACGTCACAAGGCAGGCGACATCATTCCAGTTCCTCTTCAAAAACGTTTTTCAGGTTTTTAATCAAACCAGTTTGTGGTCACAAAGAAGGACGGCTCTGTTCACCCCATTCTGGACTCTCAAATTGCTGAACAAATGCATCTGCCTGTGTCACTTTAGGATGAAGTTCCTTCAGTCTGTTATATCCTCTGCGGAACTCGAGGAGTTGTTCTAGTCAGTGCACATCCAAGATGCCCATCTATCTACACATTCCCATTTTCCGGCCTCACCACAGACCTCTCCGCTTTGCATTTTCAGTTCACCGAGTCCCCCTTTGGTCTTGTCACATAGCTCAGGGCTTTAACCAAGGCTGTGGAGTTGGAGTCCATTTTGGGTTGAGTCAGATTTAGGGAAATTGAAGAGTCGGTGTTTGGCTTACCAACTCCACAGCCCTACTTTTAATGAAGATAATGGAAGCAGTTATGGCCATTCTTCAGACCGTGGGGGGGGGGGGGGGGGGATTCAGGTCATCCCCTATCTCAGGGGTGCACAACAATTTTTGGTTCAAAGGACCACAGTCATACTGAACCAATCCCAAGGAAAGCAAAAATGTTTTAAAGGAGTACTTACATTAATACATCACCAGAAAGACATTTTTAAGTGTTTGAAGAGGATTTCCAGATGTTCTACTTAAATTCTGCGTACACACACACACACAAAATAATGTGAAATCACGCCAGTTAAAATGGAGTTTTAGAGCAGAAATTCAACAAATCCTCATAAATATACTCAAAACCTAATATTAAATCTAATCATGAAGCATGTTATGGATCACTACCACAGTCAGTACAGGAACGCAGTGCCAGAACCAGTCAGTATATGAATGTAGCGCCAAACCATGAATCCATGACACACACACACACACACACACACACACACACACCTCCACAATGTAACATGCCCACCACACACACACTGCCCGTCTCCAGAACACCATCCCACACACTGCTTTTGTTCATGATATCCTCTCCAGTCACCCTAAAATCACCATCCCACGCACATTACCCCTTTTAAAATATCCCCTCAAACTGCTCTTTCCATAATAAGGGGAGGGAGTGTGTTTGTAGTAGAGTTGGTGGAAAGGACCAGTTTCCATTTACATGCACAAACACACCCTCTAGACGCAAATATGTGTTATCTAGGAAACCCTGCAAAATGCATGTATATTGCAAATTGTCAACATTTTGCAGCCTCAATATACAAATGAATTACTACAAAAGGCCGGACAACCCCTTTAAAATGGAAGTGATCAGAGCGAGCTCCGGCTACTTCTCTTACAGGTAGATGCCGTGTAGGAAGCAGACTCAGTGATCAACTGCGAAAATGTAAGAGTCTCCTACCTTCTCTACAGGTGGGCTGGAAGCTGCTGGGACTTGTAGCTCCTCTTCTTGTTGATCCCCCACTGATGGGCTGGAAGCTGATGAGATTTGTGGCTCCTCTTCTGGTGGATTGTCAACAGATGGGCTGGAAGCTGCCAGGACTCGCAGCTCTAGCTTACGGGGAATCTGCAGCATCGACGAGTCCTTGGCCAGCTCACAAAGCTCTTTATAGTGATCTACAAACTCATCCTCTGGCTCCGACAGCATCGAGGCACTCTCTGGAGAGGTCCTGGGAGTTGGGGCTGTCGGGCCTTCGGTCGTTTTCCCTTTACCGTTTTCTTTTGACATTTCATCATCCCCTTCGCTGCCCGGATCCTGCTTGGAGTCATCAGTGCTTGAGAGTGAGACGTTACCCAGGTACTCATCAGGGATGACCGCAGGAGAGTGCTCATCTAGTTGCTCTAACAAAAAAGAAAGAAATCAGTTATGTGACCACCACCCCACTAATATACATTGGTCAAACATGCGAGATTGAAAGAAGTGTGTAAACTAAAGGAATAGGGCTCAGACAGCTTTTGTCCTATTAGAGGGGGGAGGCTCCTTCTGCAGCCAGCTGTCTTACAGTGAGGAAGATGACATGGCTGTGCTTCTAAGGGCCCTTTCACATCAGCGTTTTTTTAAATTTGCGGCAGATGCGGTGAAAAAACCGCATCTGCCGCAACTGCCGCATAACGGTTCCACTTGCGGCACGGTTGCGGTTTTTTCCATAGGAAGTATAGGGGGACTTGCGGCAGATGCGGCAAGTGCGGTATTGCACTTGCGGCAGGTGCGGCAGAGAAAAAAACCGCAGTAAGCCGCGGTTTTTTTCTCTGCCGCACCTGCCGCAAGTGCAATACCGCACTTGCCGCATCTGCCGCAAGTCCCCCTATACTTCCTATGGAAAAAACCGCAACCGTGCCGCAAGTGGAACCGTTATGCGGCAGTTGCGGCAGATGCGGTTTTTTCACCGCATCTGCCGCAAATTTAAAAAAACGCTGATGTGAAAGGGCCCTAAGACACAAGATTCTCATTTATTTCTCAGTTTTATTTGAAATATTAAACTAAACTGGATCTAAGTCAAGAGGGAGATAATGGAAGTGAGAAGATTTTATACTTTTGGTGCATTTTCTGTGTTTAGTTCCCCTTACTTGCCATATATATGTATTTTTTTTTTTACCTGGTGTAAATACTGTTCTCCTGAACCCCGGCACAGGATTTCTTTTGCTCCTATACCTCTCCATTCCAGAGATATGGTCTCCTCTTCCCTGAATATAAATGTATTTTTCCCTATTGGGTGTGGTCTGGAAAGCTGGAATGCACCCACTTGACCAAGACAACATGATATATATACACATTGAAAAATAAGCCATCTCTCATGGAATAGGGAGACACAGAAAGAAAAGAAAAGACGGTGCTGCGGGTCAGCAAGGGTTCAAAGGCTTGGGCTCACCAATTCCTTAGCATGATGGGGTCATGGCTGTAGCAGAGCTATAATGCAGAGCTGCAGTCCTGGCCAATTACAGTGTAGTCAGCGAAAACAAATACCGTATATACTCGTGTATAAGCTGACCCGTGTATAAGCCGACCCCCCTACTTTTGCCTCCAAAAACTGGGAAAACTTATTGATTCGCGTATAAGCCAAGGGTGGACTCCAGCACAGGTATACAACCCCCAGCAGTGAGGTATACAGGCCCCCCCGGGGGTACATACAGCAGGCCCCCGGGGGTACCCAGCAGCCCCCAAATGCTGGCACCCGCCCCCCTTGTAAGGGCCCCCCCCCGCTGCTTCTCTTACCATCCTGGTCTTCTGCTCAGCGCTGCTCCCCGGTGCTCCGTCCTCGCTGCTCCCGTCCTGCTACATCCGGGATCCCCGGCCGTCGCGCGATGACGTCATATGCCTGCGACGGCCGGAGATCCCGGATGTAGCAGGACGGGAGCAGCGAGGACGGAGCACCGAGTAGCAGCACTGAGCAGAATACCGTGATGGTAATATAAGCAGCGGGGGGGGGCCCTTACAAGGGGGGGCGAGTGCCAGCATTTGGGGGCATATATGCACTGCTTCCCCCTGCCGCTGATTGACAGGGGGAAGCAGTGCATATATAATGAGCGGCCCCACGTGACGGGGCCGCTCATACAGCAGCCTCCCCCTGCCTCCTCCAGCCTCCACAGCCCCCACCACGCAGCCTACCGTATAGACCCATGTATAAGCCGAGGGGGAGACTTTTCAGCCCAAATTTTGGGCTGAAAAACTCGGCTTATACACGAGTATATACGGTACTATCCACCTCAATGGGCTATGATGCCATTCCCGGTATGGTGGGTAGCTTGGAGAAAAGATGAAAGGGTACCACTGCCTCAAATTTCTTGATCTGCAGACATCTAAGATGTTGAATGTTATGGAATATCCTACTAATACGCAAAATTATACAGGATAGTTATAAAAAGCCTTTGACCGATACGGTCACCTCAAGGCCCGCACCAGAGGTTACCATATTTTTCGGACTATAAGATGTACTTGTTTTCACCCTTAAAGAAAAATTTTGGGGAAAGAGGGCATGTGTCATCTAGTCTGGATGTAGCTTACCGGGGGGTGCAGCACAGATTGAGTGAGGGGAGGGTCACAGGAGGCAGGGTCGCCGCTACAGTCAGCCAGCAGCAGCACGAATGGGATGATGCTGCACGCCCTTGGCTGTAAGGAGGGGTGTCCCAGTGGCGCGAGGTAGGTGCAATTAATTCCTCAGCGATGGACACGAAGGACTTCGGAAAGCCAAGATCTCAATCTGCAAATGAGCTGCCTCCATTTTTCTGAAGTCTATCGGTTAGAGGCGGAGCATGCGCTGCACCCGCCACCTTTTTTCTGAAGTTCTTGGCCAGGAGATCAATGGTGCCCCCTCGCACCACCTTATCCTCCCAGTTCAATCATGCCACTGCCGGCTTGTTGCGATGGCGACCTACCTCCTGTGACCCCCCCCACCTTCTGGTAAACTACATTCAGACCAATAAGATGGACCATAGATGGAATAAGATGGACAATAAGATTTCTAACATTAAAAATTATTTTCTTCCCCTTATTTTCCTCTACATTTGGGGTGCATTTCGGTGCGTCTTATAGTCCAAAAAATATGGTACATTGTTTTGCCTTTTGCCTAGAGAGAATCCTATCACCTCAACCATGTAGCTTACTTTATGTTCCCTTTGCTGAGAAGAAGAAATCTTACCAGAGTCTGAACTGCTCATTTCACAATCATCTTCCTGCAGAATGCCCATCCTCATCTTCTGCCTCCAGTCAACAAAGCGACCTGAATGTGACCAACACCAAACAGACATCAAAATTACTGCGGGGCAGAACCCAGTACATCCAGGCAATAAGAATTGTGGAATACTTCCTTTCTCCTGTGGTGGCGCTACATGGGAAATTACTTGTTGCTGGGTCTTGAAGATCAGAGCTGATCAATGGGTTAAACCAGCAGCACACCATTTATCAAGGGGCCTTTCTAGCAAAAGGGGAGTTTTATAAATATGATTATATATTCTCTCTCTCTATATCTATATATATTCTCTTAATCCCATTTGTTTTGAAATCTAATGATTGATATATTATGGTATAACTAAAAGAATAAAACGGCTACTGATTAATACTACAAATAATAATTAATTAAGTCACAAGGAGAAAGAATTGGATGCCCTCGCCGTTGGTGTACACAGGCATCATGCGAGCGGCTGCGTCCACCAGGACAACATACGTTTCGCTCAAGTGAGCTTCAACTGGTGCACCGATTGCAGTGACAGTCCCACCTCCTTATACAGATCAGCCTGCCACGTCATGTTAATTAACCCCTTCCCGACCCTTGGCCCACCGTTTGGGCCATGAAAACAAGTTCATTCCCGACCTTTGGCCCAAACGGTGGGCCATGAAATGATCGCGCTCCTGCGGCGCGTGTGAGCGGGTTAACTCAGGTGTCACCGTTGCTACTGCAAGGTGACAACTTGAAGTTAACCCTTCAGGGGGTGGATTAACCCCCCCGTGCCCAGGGCCCCTCCGATCTGCAGTTTAAAAGTGAAACTGCAGATCGGAGAAATCAGAGCGATTCCCCCCTCCCAGATCTGATTGGAGCTCTCCAATCAGATCTGGAGGGGCGGATCGGCGGGTGCCCTCCCCCTACTCAGCCCCCCCAGCTCCAGGAAGCATTAGGGGCCCCCCGTTGTCGTCTATCCGCCCCCCCGCCCCTCCGATTATCTTTATCTGTCGGCGGCTGCACCGCTTCTGCAGCCGCCGTCATCCCATCCTGCGCCCCCGCCCCCTCCCTTCTCCAGGCCCCCCTGTGTCTTGTCCCCCTCCCTCCAGCCCCCTTATGTCCGGCCTGCGCTCCCCCCCCCCGCGTCCCCGCCAATCACCCATCCTCCTCCTTCTGTATACATCTGACCGGCGGGCTCATGCGCCCGCCGATCAGCCTTCAAAGGCTCCTCTCCCCCTTCTCATCTCCCCCCCCCCTTCCCCTGCAGCCCCGCTCACCTATTCCGGTCGGCCTCCGTTGCAGCTGCGGTGTGGCCTCTCCTCCTCTCAGGGGCTCCTCCTCCTCATGGGTAAGTATGAATGAATGAATGAATGAATGAATAGATGGATGGGTGAATGGATGGATGTGTGCGTCCGTGGATGTGTGTGTGCGACCCTGGATGTGTGCGTGCGTCCGTGGATGTGTGTTAGTGTGTCCGTGGATGTGCGCGTACGTGGATGCGCGTACGTGGATGCGTGCGTGGATGTGCATATGTGGATGTGCGTGAATTCCAGCGTCCGTGGATGTGTGTGTGCGACCCTGGATGTGTGCGTGCGTCCGTGGATGTGTGTTAGTGTGTCCGTGGATGTGTGCGTACATGGATGCGTGCGTGGATGTGCATATGTGGATGTGCGTGAATTCCAGCGTCCGTGGATGTGTGTGCGTCCGTGGATGTGTGCGTGAATTCCAGCGTCCATGGATGTGTGCGTGCGTCCGTGGATGTGTGCGTGCGTGGATGTGCATGAATTCCAGCGTGCGTGCATGTGTGCGTGCTTCCGAGGATGTGTGCATGTGTGAATGACAGCGTGCGTGGATGTGTGCATGCGTCTGTGGATGTGTGTGTGCGTCGGTGGACGTGTGCGTGCGTGGATGTGTGTATGTGGATGTGCATGAATTCCAGCGTGCGTGCGTCCGTCCGTGGATGTGTGCATGTGTGAATGTCAGCGTCCGTGGATGATGGGTGCATAGGTGGATGGATGGGTGCAAAAAGGGATCAAGTGTCCTCTTGTAGTCTCTGGGATCATAGTCATGGTGCATTGTATGACAGATCATTGTCATACAGTGCACCATAACTCTGACCCTAGAGGCTGTAGGAAGAGGACACTTGATCCCTTGCTGCAGTCTCTGTGGATTGAGCAGAGGCGATCGAGTGTCGTGGGACCTTCATTGTGGACTACGTCGGATCTTTATAATAAAGATGGAGTCCGAATTTTGTTTGTGTTTTTTTTTCAAATAAAAAGATTTTTCTCTGTGTGTATTTTCTGACTATTTACCAGAGATTCCTAATGGTGGGTCTAACATTGGCCCTATATTATGAATCTCGGGCTTAGTGCCAGCTGCCAATAAAAAGCTGGCATTAACCCCTTTATTACCCAGTTTGCCACCGGCACCAGGGCGACTGGAAGAGTCTGGGTACAGCGCCAGAAAATGGCGCTTCAATGAATGCGCCATTTTCTGGGGTGGCTGCGGGCTGCAATTCGCAGCATGGGGGGCCCAGAACGCTTGGGCCTCTCCATGCTGCGGATTCCAGCCCCCAGCTGCCTAGTTGTACCTGGCTGGACCAAAAATATGGCGGAGCCCCATGCCATTTTTTTTTTCTAGAATTAGTCCTAGAAAAAAAAAAGGCTTCGCTGTATTATTTGGTTGCCAGCCAGGTTATAACAAGGCAGCTGGGGGTTGCTGGCAGTCCGTAGCTGCTAAGTTGTACCTGGCTGGACCAAAAATATGGCGAAGCCCCATATCATTTTTTTTTTTATTACTTCTACCAATAAAATGACAAGGAGCTTTGCCATATTTTTGGTTGCCAGCCAGGTACAACTTGGCAGTTGGGGGCTGCAATCCTCATCGTGGAGAGACGCAAATGTTGTGGACCCCCAGGCTGCAAATTGCAACTCACAGCCACCACAGAAAATAGCACATTAGAGGTGCCATTTTCTGGTGCTGTACCCCAACTCTTCCAGTTGCCCTTGTGCTGGTGGCACACAGGAGCACTCCATACGCGACATGGTGTCCGCTAACAAGTTGAATGGAAAATTAGCTCCAATTATTAGCGGGCACCATGTTGCGTATGGAAAGCCCCTGTGTGCCTAAACATTGAAGCTCCCTCACAAGTGACCCCATTTTGGAAACTAGACCCCCCAAGGAACGTATCTAGATGAATAGTGAGCACTTTGAACCACCAAGTGCTTCACAAATTGATCCATAAAAATAAAAAAACTTTTTTTTCCACAAAAAAAATTATTTTTTCATTTTTACGGAACAATTTGTGAAGCACCTGGGGGTTCAAAGTGCACACTATGCATCTATATACATTCCTTGGGGGGTCTAGTTTCCAAAATGGGGTCACTTGTGGGGAGTTCTAATGTTTAGTCACACAGCGGCTCTCCATACACAACATGGTGTCCGCTAACAATTCCAATTGTTAGCGGACACCATGTCGCATGTGGAGAGCCCCTGTGTGCCTAAACATTGGAGCTCCCCCACAAGTGACCCCATTTTGGAAGCTAGACCCTCCAAGGAATGTATCTAGATGCATAGTGAGCACTTTCAACCCCCAGGTGCTTCACAAATTGATCCGTAAATATGAAAAAGTACTTTTTTTCCGCAAATTTTTATTTTTTTCATTAATTTGTGAAACACCTGAGGGTTCAATATGCTCACTACCCATCTAGATAAGTTCCCTGGGGGGGGTCTAGTTTCCAAAATGGGGTCACTTGTGGGGGAGCACCAATGTTTAGGCACACAGGGGCTCACCAAATGCAACATGGTGTCAGCTAACAATTTGAGCTGATTTCCATTCAAATTGTTAGCGGACACCATGTCACGTTTGGAGAGCCCCTGTGTGCCTAAACATTGGAGCTCCCCCACAAGTGACCCCATTTTGGAAACTAGACCCCCCAGGGAACGTATCTAGATGGGTAGTGAGCATATTAAACCCCCAGGTGCTTCCCAAATTAATGAAAAAAAAAAAATTGAGGAAAAAGTGTACTTTTTCATTTTACAGATCAATTTGTGAAGCACCTGGGGGTTGAAAGTGCTCACTATGCATCTAGATATGTTCCTTTGGGGGTCTAGTATCCAAAATGGGGCGATTTGTGGAGGAGCTCCTATGTGGAGACGCACAGGGGCTCTCCAAACGCAACATGGTGTCCGCTAACAATTTGAGCTCATTTTGCATTCAAATTGTTAGTGGACACCATGTCGCGTTTGGAGAGCCCCTGTGCGTCTCCACATTGGAACTCCCCCACAAGTGACCCCATTTTGGAAACTAGACCCCCAAAGGAACGTATCTAGGTGCATAGTGAGCACTTTCAACCCCAGGTGGTTCACAAATTGATCCGTAATAATGAAAAAAGAAACTTTTTGTGGAAAAAAAAAGGGCTTTTTCATTTTTATGGATGAATTTGTGAAGCACCTGGGGGTTCAAAGTGCTCACTATGCATCTAAGTACGTTCCCTGGGGGGTCTAGTTTCCAAAATGGGGTCACTTGTGGGGGAGCCCCAATGTTTAGGCACACGGGCTCACCAAACGCAACATGGTGACAGCTAACAATTTGAGCTGATTTTTATTCAAATTGTTAGCGGACACCATGTAGAGTTTGGAGGGCCCCTGTGTGCCTAAACATTGGAGCTCCTCCACAAGTGACCCCATTTTGGAAACTAGACCCCCCAGGGAACATATCTGGATGGGTAGTGAGCATATTGAACCCTCAGGTGCTTTACAAATTGATCTGTGAAAATGAAATAGTACTTTTTTTTTTTTTTCACAAAAATTTTCTTTTAGCCTAAATTTTTTCGTTTTCACATGGCTACAGCATAAAATTCATCCTAAAATTTGTTGGGCTATTTCTCCTGAGTACACCGATACCTCATATGTGGTCATAAACCACTGGTTGGGCGCACGGCAGGGCTCAGAAGGGAAGGAGCGCAATTTGAATTTTTTAGCTAAATTGCGCTCCTTCCCTTCTGAGCCCTGCCGTGCGCCCAAACAGTGGTTTATGACCACATATGAGGTATCGATATACTCGGGAGAATTTTTACAACACATTTTAAGATTCATTTTATCCTGTTGCCCATTTGAAAATGAAAGAATTGAGGCTAAAAGAACATTGATAAAAAATTCAAATATCAATTTTTTGTTTCCCCTTTGCCTTAGTTCCTGTGAAGCACCTGAAGGGTTAATAATCTTTTTGAATGTAGTTTTGAGTAGCTTGAGGGGTGCAGTTTTTGGAATGGTGTCACTTTTGGGTGTTTTCTGTCATGTACACCCCTCAAAAGGACTTCAAATGTGATGTGGTCACTAAAAAAATGGTTTTGTAAATTCTGGTTGAAAAATGAAATATTGCTCATGAACTTTGAACCCTTATAACGTCCTACCAAAATTTTTTTTTTTTCCAAAATTGTGCTGATGTGAAGTAGACATGTGGGAAATATGTGACAGAAAAAAGTTATTAAATAATATCTCTCTTGTTTATTAGAAAAAAAAATTAATAAATGTGAAAATTGCAAAATTTTTGCCATATTTTTTCACAAATAAACGCAAAAAATTATCGACTTAAATTTAATACTAGCATGAAGCCCAATATGTCACGAAAAAACAATCTCAGAATCGCTTGGATCGGTTGAAGGGTTCCCGAGTTATAACCTCAAAGGGACACTGGTCAGAATTGCAAAAAAGGCCAAGGTCTTTAGGGTCAAAATAGGCTGGGTTCTGAAGGGGTTAAAAGTACTCGACAGGGGAGTTAAAACAATGGATTAAAAACAAAACATGAACAAAACCACTGGAGAAAGTTATATTATACATGACTAAACCAGAAGAACCGACATATCCAACCTATCATTCATTGCTATGTGGGACTGTGCGCAGTATTTCATTAGCTTCAGTTTGTAGCTGCAGATTGAGCAGTTTACCTCCCTTTCCAGGCATTTTAGCCCTTTTTTAAGTCAGCAAAAGACAAAAAACACTTGCATCTCCATTATGCTCTGATCTAATGTGATCTATTAACCTCGGGGATCTATGGTCAGATTCTACGAGTTCCTTAAAGCGTTTGTACATAGGTCAGATTGTTTTCCCTATGTAAAACTTTCCACGAGGGCAAAAAAGAGAATTTTGTTTACTTACCGTAAATTCTTTTTCCTTTAGTCCTTAAATCTGGGAGACCCTGACATTGGGTGTTATATGCTGCCCCTGGAGGTCACACCAAATATAGGAGAGATTTTCTCCTCCTTCTCCCCTGCAGCATATACGCCCCCTGCAGGAATACTGTCAGTTTGGTATATAAGCAGTAGGAGGAAAACATTGCACTCTAAAACAAATTCCCGGCCAACAGGATTATAAGGCCAGAACCGTGGCCAACAGTAAGACTATGTGCTGATAAGAGCCGCAGGTACGCCCGTAGGGCAAAAAGGGGATGGTGCTGGGTCTCCCAGATTTAAGGACTAAAGGAAAAAGAATTTACGGTAAGTAAACAAAATTCTCTTTTTCCTTGTCGTCCAAATCTGGGAGACCCTGACATTGGGACGTCCAAAAGCAGTCCCTGGGTGGGAAAAAACCACTGCACCCTGAAAGGCAACTCAGGCATTTACAGGTGGGCAACAGCCGCCTGGAGAACACGTCTGCCCAGACCTGCATCCGCTGAGGCATGAACATGTACCTGGTAATGCTTAGAGAACGTGTGTAGGCTAGACCAAGTGGCAGCCTGACACACCTGTTTGGCCGAGGCTTGGTGCCGCAAAGCCCAAGAAGGGCCCACAGCCCTGGTGGAATGCGCCTTGAGACCCGCCGGGGGAGACGTGTGCGAAGCCGAATAGGCCTCTAATATAGCCGTCCTGATCCAATGAGCAATTGTGGCCTTGGAAGCGGAAGAGCCCTTGCCGCGTCCGGCCGTGAGAATGAAGAGTGAGTCAGTGCGACGTAGAGGAGCTGTGCGAGACAAGTACACCCTCAGAGCCCTGACCAAGTCCAGAGTGTGGAGGGCCTTTTCAAACCTGTGAACTCGGTTTGGGCAAAAAGACGGAAGAGAGATATCCTGATTGAGGTGGAAAGGAGAGACCACCTTCAGGAGAAAAAAGGGAACGGGACGCAGGACAACCTTGTCCTGATGTACTACCAAGAAGGGAGGCTTGCATGACAATGCCGCTAAATCTAACACCCGCCGAAGCGAGGTGATAGCCACCAAAAACGCCACCTTTTGTGAAAGGGTGGACAAGGGGATATCTGAAATAGGTTCAAATGGAGGCTTCTGAAGGGCCGAGAAAACCAAATTAAGATCCCAAGGTTCCAGAGGACGCTTGTAAGGAGGGACAATGTGGGCCGCTCCTTGCATAAATGTGCGAACCTGTGGGAGCCTAGCCAGCCTTTTGGAATAAAGGACAGAGAGAGCTGAAACCTGTCCTTTTAGAGAACTCAGGGCAAGACCAGTGTCCAGCCCCGACTGAAGAAACAAGAGTAAAGTTGGCAAGGAGAAGGGCCATGGCGAATGGTCCTTAGTAAAGCACCAGGAGAGAAAAATTCTCCACGTCCGGTGATAAATCTTTAGCGAGGCAGGCTTACGAGCTTGTTTCATGGTGTCCTGAACTTCCCAGGGAAGACCAGATTGTGTCAGGACCCAGGATTCAAGGGCCAAGTAGTCAACCTGAGTGCCGCAGAATTGTGGCGGAAGAATGGACCTTGAGAAAGAAGGTCTGGTCGATCTGGCAGACCCCAAGGTTCGCCGTCGGCGAGACGGAGCAGTTCCGGAAACCAGGCTCTCCTGGGCCAATTGGGTGCGATTAAAATCACACGGCGACATTCCGCCCGTATCTTGCGGAGCACCCAGGGTAACAGGGACAGAGGTGGAAACACGTATGGCAGGCGAAACTGAGACCAATCCTGGACCAGTGCGTCCGCCTCCAACGCCCTGTGGTAGTGAGCCCTGGCTATGAAAACCGGAACTTTGTTGTTGAGGAAAGATGCCATCAAGTCGACATCCGGCGTCCCCCACCGCCTGCAAATGGCATGGAATACTTCCGGGTTGACAGACCATTCGCCCGGGACCATGCCCTGACGGCTGAGATAGTCCGCTTCCCAGTTGTCCACCCCCGGGATGTGGACCGCTGAGATGACGGAGCCTGTGGCCTACGCCCAGGACAGGATTTTCTGAACTTCCAGCATCGCCAGGGAGCTGCAAGTGCCTCCCTGATGACTGATGTAAGCGACGGCCGTCGCGTTGTCTGATTGGATCCTCACCTGGCGGACGCTTAAGAGAGGCTGAAACGCCAGAAGCGCCAGATACGCCGCCCTGATTTCCAGAATATTGATGGGAAGGGAGGACTCCAGCGGAGACCATGTACCCTGAGCCCTGTGGTGAAGAAACACCGCTCCCCAGCCGGATAGACTGGCGTCCGTAGTGACCACCGACCAAGATGGCGGGGGAAGGGAGCGACCCCGAGAGAGGGACTGATATGTCAGCCTCCAGTGGAGAGATTCCCTCGTTTCGGGGGACAGGGAGATCTTGTGGTCCAAGGTCCTCGGATTCTTGTCCTAGACACGAAGGATCTCCAGCTGAAGGGGACGCAGATGGAGTTGAGCAAATGGAACTGCTTCAATTGAAGCTACCATTTTTCCCAGGATCTGCATCAGATGCCTGATGGAGTACGAGCGAGGCGGGAGGATGGAGCGAACTCCCGCTTGGAGAGAGACGGACTTCTCGTGAGGCAGAAGCACCAGCGCTGCACGAGTGTCGAAAAGCATACCCAGATACACCAGACTCTGGGTGGGCACGAGGACCAACTTCGGGAGGTTGACTATCCAGCCGAACCTCTTGAACGTCGACAGAGTTGCGGAAACCGCTTGTCGGCATTCCTGATGTGAGGGAGCCTTGACCAGGAGGTTGTCTAAATAAGGAATGACCAACAGCCCCTGCGAGTGAAGTATGGCGACTACGGAGGCCATCACCTTGGTGAATACTCGAGGAGCGGTTGCCAAGCCGAAGGGGAGAGCCACGAACTGGAAATGGTCGTTTCCAATCGCAAAGCGCAGAAACCGTTGGTGAGCTGGAGCGATTGGGATGTGTAGGTATGCATCCTTTATGTCTATGGATGCCAAGAATTCCCCTTGAGACATTGAGGCTATCACAGAACTGAAGAAACGGCTTGGGGGAACTGAGTTCAGTTCTATGAAGTAGCCGTGAGATAATATCTCGCACCCATTGGTCTAGGACGTCGGAAAGCCAAACGTCCCAAAAGTGGGACAATCTGCCCCCGACTCTAGGAGCAGAGCTGGATCCGTGCGAGTCATGCAGAGGCCGTCTTGGACGGCTTCTGACTAGAGGACTTCTGCTGGCGAGAACGTCAGGAAGAACCCTGGCCTCGGGCGGACTGGGACTTGTCGGAACGAAATGTCCTGTTGGTAGGAGGAGGACTGTCTGGAGGACCAGCCAGGGGAACGAAATGAACGGAACCTGGCAGATTTGTGCTGCGCAGGTTTGCCTCCTTTTTGTTGGGGCAGAAGAGTACTTTTGCCTCCTGTTGTGTCCTTGATAAGTTCGTCCAGACATTCCCTGAATAGACGATCCCCGGTGCAGGGGATCCCTGTAAGATGCTTCTTAGAAGAAGCATCACCTTTCCAATCCCGGAGAACGAGAATTCTTCGAATGGCGAGGGAATTGGCAGCTGCCACTGCTGAACGACCGGCTGAGTCAAGCACGGCGTTAAGAGCATATTTCGATACCATAGCCATTTGTTCTAGGAGGGGAGACACCTCAGGAACCCTCTCGTAGGTCATGGAATGAACCGCATCTGTAAATGCAGAAAGGGCCTTAAGAGACCATGCGCCTGCAAAGGCGGGAGGGAACGCAGCGCCGACTGCGTCATAGATTGACTTGGTTAAAAGTTCAACCTGACGGTCTGCCGAGTCTTTTGGAGACGAGCTGTCGGCAATGGAAATTGTGGTTCTGGTAGCCAATCTGGCTACAGCCGGGTCCACCTTAGGAGGTTGAGACCAGCTAGAAAGGACTGCTGGGGCAAATGGACACTTGGGATCCGTGGATTTTGGCAGGAAACGTTTAGCCGGACAAGCCTTAGGCTTTTGCACCGTGTCCGTAAAGTCAGGGTGATCAGAGAAGATGTTGGCAGGTCTCTTAGGATCCCTGAGCGAGACCTTGGCTCGCTGCTCAGACTGTGTCAGGAGCAGGAAGGTCTAGGATGTTATTAATAATGGAGACAATATTGTCAGCCAAAGCGTCCCCTTCAAGGATCGATTCAGCGGCCGCCTCTGAGCCAGAGGACGACGAGTCCTCTTCCTCACCCTCCTCCAGAGGTTCCCTAGATTGAGATCTGGGCGAGGAGGGGGAAGGGTCTCGGCGTTGTTTTTTGGAACCGAGCCCCCCAAGAGACGGTGTGGGCCTGTTACGCCTTGCCGAAAGAGACGGACCCAGGACCGAGGAGGAACCCTCCAAATCATGGTCAGGGTCCTGGTTAATGGCCTGAATGATGGATCTAGTCATGGAGGCCACAGATTGCGACATAGCTCGCGATACTGCCAGGGCCACTGAATCAGACAATGACTGGGATAAGACGTCAGTCCATTGAGGAGCCGGTGTTAGAACCAGGGAAGCGGACGCCTGATCCCCAGAGGGGGTAGGGGCATCCACCTGGGGCCGGGTTCCGAGGAGATCCAGGGACCCATTCTGCTCACAAGTCGTGCAGAGGGGATTGACACTCTGCCCAGGCAACGTGACTTTGCACACTGTGCAGGTTGCATACAATTTTGGAGCCCTATGGGACTTACCCTTGCTCTTAGAAGCAGACATAGTCTGACCCAATCCTGTGTACAAGCTACCAGAAAAACAGTATAACAGAAGGGGGATGCCACAGAGGAGAATCCACACCAATGGTGTGGCTTACCGCTCATCCAATGGTATGAGTCCGGATCCCAAGTCTGAGTCTCCCAGCAGCAGCTGTATGCTGAAGAATCTGCCCAGAATGAAACCAAAATGGCCCCCGCAGAGAGAGAGGGGGGAGTCAGAGAAGGGAGGGCCCGCATAAACGCGGGAACTGTGGCCCCATATGTGTACACAGGAGGGGGAGAGGCCAGAGGCCGAGCCCTGTAATGCTGGGGCTATTGTGAGCAAAGCCCGCCCCCCTGCTGCTGATCGACATGCAGGGGGCGGAATCGCGGCCTAGGCCTCCGGCGAAGCCGAGGGCTAAATTAGGAAGCCGCGGCCGGCCTGCGTGAGGGGTCCCGCAAAAAACCACCGCTAATGCAGGAAAAGGAGCCCCATACCCTGAGCCCTATGCCTCGTCCCCCTGCTGTGCAAAGACAGGCAGGGAGGGGATCTCTGCTGGGCTCCTAGCAAGGCCTGGGGCCGTTGCAGGGACAATACTGCCGGTCCTGTCCCGGAACCTGCAGTAGATGCGGGGGCCCCCATGTGCGCGGCACATACCTGAATCCCCAGAGGGGGAGAAGATGGGGGGGCCAGCTCGGTACCTGAGGTTGAGCCTGCATCGATCGCCTGTGACTGCCAGGAGTTGAACTCCGTCACAGGGGGCCACACAGTGACTGTGTAACGGCCAGGGGCACAGAGAACTGTAGACCCCTCAGTCAGCTTCCACCTCACCAGAGGCCCTTTGAAAGGGTATGGTGAGGGAGCACAGCATATGGGGCCGAAGGCAGGAGCTTCAGTGTAGAGATGTGCCTCTAACGACACCAAAATACAAACTGACAGTATTCCTGCAGGGGGCGTATATGCTGCAGGGGAGGAGGAGAAAAGCTCTCCTATATTTGGTGTGACCTCCAGGGGGCAGCATATAACACCCAATGTCAGGGTCTCCCAGATTTGGACGACAAGGAAAATCTGCGTATACCACATTTTTTGTTTTACATGATATAAATTCCTGTACCCTATGCACATAAAGACCGATCTGTAAAGAATTTATACATCTACTAGATGGTGGCCCGATTCTAACGCATCGGGTATTCTAGAATATGTATGTAGTATATTTATGAAGATTTAAGAATAATACAATGCGAAGCTGGGTTTCAATCCTGCGCCAATTCGCGGCCGGACTGCGCATGTTGCTCATTGGTCGTGGGCGGATGGCGCGACCAATTAGCAACGCGGGATTTCCATTACAGACAAAATTAGAGGATTATATACCGTGTTTCCCCAAAAGTAGGACGCCCCCGAATATAAGGCGTACCTTTTGCGGATCACATCACCGGATCTGCGGCACCGCTCCCCGTGCCCTCGCTGTCCCCACTGTCAGTCCCTGCCAGTTTGCAGTATTCTCCGTGCCCTGGAGCGCTCCGGCGCTCTTTCCTGCTCTCCACCCCGCCCACGAGCCCTGCGCCAATTACAGCGCAGGAAGCATGGGCCAGCTGAAGTCAGTCCTGCGCTGTGATTGGCCCTGGGCTCCGGCGCTGTGATTGGCCCAGGGCAAGAGCCAATCACAGCCCAGGACTGACGTCAGCTGACCCGTGTGCACCACCAAAGCAGCACCGCAGACGAAAGAAAAGAAAGAAGGTAGAAGTGAAAGTGTGGAAGTTGTTGTGTACGTTGTGTGTGTGGTGTGTGTGTGTGAGACGTGTGTGTGTGTGTGTGTGTGTGTGAGATGTGTGTGTGTGTGGAGACGTGTGTGTGTGGTGTGAGATGTGTGTGTGTGTGTGTGTGAGACGTGTGTGTGTGTGTGTGTGGGGGGGGTTGTGGAGACGTGTGTGTGTGTGTGTGTGGTGTGAGACGTGTGTGTGTGTGTGGTGTGGACGGTGTGTGTGTGTAGACGTGTGTGGTGTGTGTGAGACGTTGTGTGTGTGTGGAGTGTGTGTGTGAGACGTGTGTGTGTGTGTGTGACGTGTGTGTGTGTGTGGAGTGTGTGTGTGTGTGTGAGACGTGTGTGTGTGTGTGTGTGAACGTGTGTGTGTGTGTGTGGGTGTGGTGTGTGGTGAGACGTGTGTGTTTTGTGTGTGAGAGTGTGTGTGTGTGTGTGGAGACGTTTGTGTGTGTTGTGTGGAGACGTGTGTGTGTGTGTGTGTGAGACGTGTGTGTGTGTGTGTGTAGTAGACGTGTGTGTGTGTGTGTGTGAGACGTGTGGGGTGTGTGGTGTTGTGTGAGACGTGTGTGTGTGTGTGTGTGTGTGAGACGTGTGGTGTGTGTGTGTGTGTGTGTGAGATGTGTGTGAGGTGTGTGTGTGTGAGACTGTGGTGAGTGTGTGTGTGTGAGACGTGTGTGTGTGTGTGTGACGTGTGTGTGGTGTGAGACGGTGTGTGTGTGTGTGTGTGTGTGTGTGAGACGTGTGTGTGTGTGTGTGAGTGTGTGTGACGTGTGTGTGTGTGTGTGAGACGTGTGTGTGTGTGTGTGAGACGTGTGTGTGTGTGTGAGACGTGTGTGTGTGTGTGTGTGAGTGTGTGTGTGTGTGTGTGTGAGACGTGTGTGTGTGTGTGTGTGTGTGAGACGTGTGTGTGTGTGTGTGTGAGACGTGTGTGTGTGTGAGACGTGTGTGTGTGTGTGTGTGACGTGTGTGTGTGTGTGTGAGACGTGTGTGTGTGTGTGTGTGACGTGTGTGTGTGTGTGTGTGAGACGTGTGTGTGTGAGAGAGAGATGTGGCAGGCTGTAGTGGGTACCGTACTGGGAGGCTGCTGCAATGGGATTTTTTTTTGGCTAATATAAGACACCCCCCGAAAGTAAGACATGGCAGTCTTTTTGGACCCCAAAAAAATATAAGACGGTGTCTTACTTTTGGGGAAACACGGTAGTAGACAAGCTGTACTACCCGGCTACGCCCGGGTTAATAAATATCTGATGTTAGCTATAACAAAATAGAATTTGAATATGTCATATATTAATGACCTGTAGGAAAATAGAAGCTGAGCTGTGACTGGTTGCTATAGGCAGCCTAATAAATCTCCAGCCAACAGTAAACCCTCCCCCCAGCCGGGCAGTATATGTTACCTCACACATACACATAATAGACAGCTCATGTGACTGACATCTGCCTTAATTCCCTATATGGCACATGTGTTGCACATTGGCTGTTTTTAATCAGAGGTTTATTTCTGGAAATTAAAGATAGCACACGTATGAGGCGAGTTGTGTACATCTGTGTCTGTCTGCGTGGTGTGTGTGTCCCTGGGGTGTGCGTGTGTCCCTGGGGTGTGTGTCCTTTTAAGGAGGTGGGGGGGGTGTCCTTGTGGTGTGTGTGTCTCTGTGTCCCTGTGGGGTGTGTATATGTCCCTGTGGTGTGTGTGTGTGTCTGTGGGGTGAGTGCATGTGTCCCTATAGGGTGTGTGTGTGTGTGTGTGGGGGGGGGGTGGGATGTGTGTGTGTGTGTGGGGGGGGGGGGGGGGGGATGTGTGTGTGTGTGGGGGGGGATGTGTGTGTGTGGGGGGGGGGGATGTGTGTGTGTGGGGGGATGTGTGTGTGTGGGGGAGGGATGTGTGTGTGGGAAGGGGGGGGGGGATGTGTGTGTGCTGTGTGTCTCTGTGTTGTGTGTGTCTCTTTGTGGTATGTGTGTTTGTGTTCAGGTGCGTGACGAGTATCCAATGTTGGGGCTCCACCTTAGCTGTTACTCTTTATGTGCATGTGGTGTGTATACATGTCCCCGTGCATGGTGAATATTCCATCTCAGGGCCCTACCTTAGTGACTATATGCTGGTATGTGCTGTTAGTCTTTGGTGCTGTCATTAAGCCCCTCTCATTCACAACTGTCAACTGGTAACTGTCACTTTCTCTCCATTATGTATAGGGCCAAAATTGTTTGGTGAATTGGAACGCGCGGGGTTAAAATTTCACCTCACAACATAGCCTATGACGCTCTCGAGATCCAGACGTGTGACTGTGCAAAATTTTGTGGCCGTAGTTGCGACTGTGTAGATGCCAATCCCAGACATACATACACACATTCAGCTTTATATATTAGATACCTTCAGCAGTGCCAGTGTTCAGTAGTGTCGGTGTACAGCAGAGTTGGAGTTCAGCGGTGTCGTTGTGTGGCGGTGTCTGTGTTCAGTGGTGTCAGTGTGGTTCACAGGTATGTGCTGGAGAGGCAGAGATCACACAAGGATCTCGTGAGCAGAGATCACATAGATCACAGCAGGGGTCCTTGGAGCAGAGATCACAGTAGGGGTGCGGGGTCCTGGGAGCCGCTCTGCCCGAGCATGCTTCTCTGGAGATGCTGTACCTTACACCCAGTTGCCCTGGAGGGAGATCCTGGGATCTGTCAGTACTTGGAGCTTGTTCCAGCTGATCCCAGATCCCCAGGAGTTTGTGTGCTCTCCATCCCAGTGCTGTGGCCCCGGCAGTGGAGCAGGCTGGTGCCCCGTCCTCCGCTCTGCTCATCATCTCCTTCCCCAAACACACAACTCTTCACATTTGATAGTTAAAAGAATAGAGGGCAGGGTGTAGTGAGTGACAGCGGGGACAGCCAATCGGGTGGGGGCCCTGGCTGGGGGTGGCCACTCGGCAACCAACCAATCAGTGACGTGGGTTTTCGGTTACAGAGAGACAAACAGACACGATAGGGCAATTATATAGTAGATAGCTTTTGCAAAAATGCAAATGTCCACATCTGAAATTATCAACTGGCTGGAACATATTTATCCAATTTGGAACATTTTCCAAACAGTTATGGACCAACATATCCCTTAAATTATTGCTTTGCCTATATGACACAATTGGTTTAGAATTGGTTATATCTTTAAGTGACAAATCATTTTGCAACATGTGCCAATGTTTGTTTTGTGTTGTGTGTTAGTTCTCTGGAGCCGCATGAATTGACCCTAAGGCAGAATCAATTTGGTGTGTTCCAAATGGGCACTTGCAATAATGCATAAGTAGCAGTGTTTTCTTGGTGCATGGTGGTAGCTACATCCCATTCCTTACATCCAAGAATTCCAGTTCGATCCTCCAAACACGCTAGTGGATGACATGGTCACAGAGTTGTGGTTTATGTAAGAGACAAAGTTGTTAAAAGCCTCCTCCCATCCATCCCACACTACAAAGATGTCGTCCACACAGCGCCAAAAATATTGTGTGTGTTCCAGGAAGGGGGTTAGCACCAGCATACACATCTTTTTCAAATTCACCTAGAAAAGTATTGGCGAATCCACATGATACAGGAGTGCTCTTCCGGAACACACCAAAACGAGTCTGCCTTATGGTCAATTTGTGCTGAGAATTAACAACACAACTGGATTGTATTCCCAAAAAAATAAGAATTACAACAGCGCTTGATGGAACGCAGTTACCCTGAAAAACTGGTGATGACCGCCATAGCCAGAGCAGACCATCTACATAGATCAACCCTCTTAAAACAGAGGGACAGAAATAAAGACAAAAGCTAAAAAAAAAAAAAAAGAATCTTTTTGAATCAGTTTAAGTCCGGCCCTATGGATGCACAGATCAGATTGGAACAGAACCGGGAAATCCATAGAACATGGCCATGGATCCCCGAGGTTAATAGATCACATTAGATCAGAACATAATGGAACATACTGGGGGGGGATGCAAGTGGTTTGTCTTTTGCTGGCTTAAAAATGGGTTAAATGCCTGGGAATGGAGGTAACCTGCACAATCTGCTTCGACAAACTGAAGCAAGATTAATAAGGAAATACCGAGCACAATCCCACATAGGTTGGATATGTCGGTACTTTTGGTTTAGACATGTAAATTGTAACTTTCTCTAGTGGTTTTGTTCATGTTTTGTTTTTGATCCATTGTTTTAACTCACCTTTTGATTACTTTTAATTAACATGACGTTGCAGGCTGATCTGTATGAGGCGGTTGGACTGTGTCATTGCAATCAGTGGACCAGTAGAAGCTCACATGAGCGAAACATACGTTGTCCTGGTGGACGCAGCCGCTCGCATGACACCTATGTGCTTGTCATAAATAAAGTCCTTCCAAAGACCAACAGTGAGTGCATCCAATTCTTTCTTCTTGCAATTACTAAAGTATTCTGTTAACAGGATCGCACGCCACCAATGCAGTGAAGCAGCCTCACCTTAGGAGCATAAGGTTAGCACACACTAGTTCCACACAGTAGTGCAGAGCTCTCTACGCATTTGTTAATAATTAATATTATTACTAATAATTATTAGTTGTTGTATTAATGAGGGATAAACTTTAAAAAAAAAAAAAAAAAATACGCCAACAGTGCTTTACTTGCTCTCCCTGGGTCCAGTGAGGTGTATTAATTATTAGTAGTATTAATTACTATCCCCCACATCTCCCCTAAATGGTGTATATTATGTAGTTTAAAAAAAAAAAAATGCCAATGTTGCTTTACTCGCTCTCCCCGGGTCCAGTGCTTAGTTTAACATCAAGATTTTTTGCAGTCCGAGATCTTTTTTTTTTTTTGCAGGATCCCCCGGACAGCAACGGATCCAAATGGATGCCTGCAATCGGATGACAAATAGGCACAAGTTTCCGATTTTTTGCAGGATCCGTGTCTCTCCCTCTTCTCCTCTCCTACCCTCCCTGCTCCTCTATCTCTCCGGTCTCTACTCCCCCTTCCTTCCCATATGAAAAAAAATGAAAAATATCCTCAGTGAGGATTCCTCACCTGTCCGCCAGCTCCCAGGATGTGACCGCCTTCACCTTCGATAGGCTGCCAGTCACCTGACTGAGGTGGAGGCGGTGACATCCCGGGAGCTGGCGGGTGGTTGAGGAATCCTCCTTGAGGATATTTTTTTTCATACCGGAGGAGAGGGGAGGTGGAGAGGAGAAGAGACAGGAGAGACGGAGGAGGGATGAGCATGGAGACAGGAGAAACCAGTTGTGTACTGAGCACAGCTTCTGAGCATACTCAATACATAAGTTATAGATACATAACAAGTTTATAGTCTCTTATTTTACTACCTGTAAGTTAAAGGGTTAACTACTTTGCACTTAAAACCTGTGGTGTAGCTATACTTACAAGGGGTTAATTAAGGGTGGGGGTGCATGATTAAGGGTTTATAAGTAGCAGCTTGTTGGGGCTTCAATCCTTTGGAAGTACACTGAGCTGTAGGCTTATTTTCTGCTAAGGGAAAAAAAAAAATTATTTAAATCTTCTTGCTTAGCGAGTGTGACACGAGGTTAGTGTGAACGGGAGCGCAAGTGCGGACGGAAGTAAGTGTGTGACTTGTGATTCAGTGACTTTGGATTAAGGGAGTTTGGAAGGGAGGACTTACTGAATTGCTGGTTGTATTTTATTAATACTTTGCATTTCTTTTTACTTAGCATTCTGTCTAGTCCAATCCCCATTAGGAAATGAGTTCCATAATTGACAATGCCATCCAGTGTACATCTTGCCACATGTAAAAAATGGTCTGGGTGAAATGGTGGATGAAGAAATAGCCAATATGCTAAATGACTTTTTTCAACAGTATTTACACAAGAAAATCCCATGACAGACAATATGATCAGTGATAACAAAAACTCAATTAAATGTCACCTGCTTAACCCAGCAGGAAATACGGCATCGTCTAAATCTCACTAAAATTGACAAATCCCCGGGGCCCGGATGGGATACACCCAAGAGTGCTACAGGAATTAAGTACGGTCATAAATAGTCATTTTTTATTTTTAATATTTAAAAAGATTCCATAATAACAGGGTCTGTACCACAGGACTGGCGTATAGCAAATGTGGTGCTAATATTCAAAAAGGGGACAAAAACTGAACTTGGAAATTATAGGCCAGTAAGCTTAAGGCTGGGGTCACACACACAGATATCTGTGCAGATATTGTTCACAGATCTCTGGTTGCAGTGAAATCATGGACAGATTGCTCCATTTGTATACAGCCACAAAATGTAACAATGTGTCCATGATTTCACTGCAACCAGAGATCTGTGAACAATATCTGCACAGATATCTGTGTGTGTGACCCCAGCCTAACCTCTACTGTGGGTAAAATCCTAGAGGGTTTTCTAAGAGATGCTATCCTGCAGTATCTAAATAAAAATAACCTTATGACCCAATATCAACATGGTTTTACGAGGGACCGTTCCTGTCAACCTAATTTGATAGAAGCTTCTATGAAGAAGTAGTAAGTTCTGTACTGGACCAAAGAAATGCAGTGGACGTGGTGTATATGGACGTTTCAAAAGCTTTTGATACGGTGCCACACAAAAGGTTGATACATAAAATGAGAGCAATGGGGATAGGGGAAAATGTGTGTAAGGGCCCTTTCACATCAGCGTTTTTTGAAATTTGCGGCAGATGCGGTGAAAAAAACCGCATCTGCCGCAATTACCGCATACCGGCTGCACTTGCGGCGCGGTTGCAGTAAACGCCTTGCAAAGTATAGGCGTACTTGCGGCAGGTGCGGTTTTGCACTTGCGGCAGGTGCGGCCGCGAAAAAAAACGCGGTCAGCCGCGGCTTTTTTCGCGCCGCACCTGCCGCAAGTGCAAAACCGCACTTGCCGCAAGTACGCCTATACTTTGCATGGCGTTTACCGCAACCGCGCCGCAAGTGCAGCCGGTATGCGGTAATTGTGGCAGATGCGGTTTTTTCACCGCATCTGCCGCAAATTTCAAAAAACGCTGATGTGAAAGGGCCCTAAGTGGGTTAAGAACTGGCTTAGTGATAGGAAACAAAGGGTGGTCACTAATGGAACACACACAGAATGGGTCACAGTTAACAGTGGGGTACCACAGGGGTCAGTGTTTTTTTTTAACATATTTATTAATGACCTTGTAGGGGGCATACAGAGTAGAATCTCAATATTTGCAGATGACATTAAACTCTGCAGGGTAATCAATACAAAAGGAGGACAATTTTATATTACAGGAGGATTTATGTAAACTAGAAGCTTGGGCTGATAAATGGCAAATGAGCTTTAATGGGGATAAATGTAAAGTCATGCACTTGGGCAGAGGAAACAAAAAGTATAATTATGTGCTTAATTGTAAAACACTGGGCAAAACTAATACTGAAAAAGACCTGGGTGTATGGGTAGATGACAAACTCACATTTAGTGGCCAGTGTCAGGCAGCTGCTGCAAAGGCAAATAAAATAATCAGATGCATTAAAAGAGGCATAGATGCTCATGAGGAAAACATAATTTTACCTCTATACAAGTCACTAGTGCGGCCACACTTAGAATACTGTGTACAATTCTGGTCTCCAGTCTATAAGAAAGACATAGCTGAACTAGAACGGGTACAGAGAAGAGCGACCAAGGTTATTAGAGGACTGAGGGGTCTACAATACCAAGACAGGTTATTAAACTTGGGGTTATTTAGCTTGGAAAAACAAAGGCTTAGGGGTGATCTTATAATAATGTATAAATATATGAGGGGACAGTACAGAGACCTTTCTAATGATCTCTTTACTCTTAGGCCTGAGACTGGGACAAGGGGGCATCCTCTACGTCTGGAGGAAAAAAGGTTTAATTATAATAACAGACGTGGATTCTTTACTGTAAGAGCAGTGAGACTATGGAACTCTCTGCCACATGATGTTGTAATGAGTGACTAACTACTAACATTTAAGGGCCTGGATGCCTTTCTTGAAAACTATAATATTACCAGTTATATATACTAGATTCTTGATAGGGAATTGATCAAGGGAATTAGTCCAATTGCCATATCTGGGGTCAGGAAGGAATTTTTTTCCCCAATGTGGAGCTTAGGGTTGCAACATGGTTTTTTTTTGCCTTCCTCTGGATCAACATGTTAGGCTATGGGATGAACTAGATGGACTTAAAATCTTCCTTCAACTTTAAAAACTATGTTACTATGTAACAGAGCAGACATCAAATCCAATTTTTTGACGGATCCGCAGTACATAGGCGCCAATGTTAAAGGGCGGGGGCCGCGACGGTCCGTTTGTGTCCGCTTTTTCTGACAGACACAAAAAACGAAGCAGTCAACAATTTTGTGACTGTCAGAAAAATTGATCCCAACGGGCGCTGTCAAAATTGGATGCCATTAAGGACAAATGTGTAGATCCGTTGCCCATAGGGATACATGGAGGTCAAAACGGATCCGTGGAAGTCTGTTTTACAACGGACAGCCACGGATGCCAAAAAATCTTCATGTGAAAACAGCCTTAGTAGTATAAACAGCAACTACTACCACTACCATGCACTGGACCCAGGGAGAGCGAGTAAAGCAACATTGGCATTTTTTTTTAAACTACATAACATACACCATTTAGAGGAGATGTGGGGGTAGTAATTAATACTACTAATAATGAATACTCCTCTTCACTGGACCCTGGCAGAGCGAGTAAAGCACTGTTGGCTCTTTTTAAACTACATAATATACCGCATTTAAAGGAGTTAAGGAGGGGCATTGTTCAATTTAATGTCTTCAGAGGGATAAAGGGACTAAGAAAAAAAATTGCATCTAATGGGCAAGTAGACGACCTGAGCAAGTGAATATGGTCTAAAACGCTCTTGGGGTCAGGAGATTCAGCTGGATCTCCCCTTTACGACTGATACCATGAAGATACCCCTACAGCGCCCGAGTTTGCCACAATGGGTTTTTGGCATAGTGGTAGACTTTGATTAACCCATTCGATTTTATACCTGGAATTTTGTCGCTCTGTTTCTTTTTTTGGGCAATGCTTCCCACCGGCTTTGGATTGAAGGCTTGTAGAACACTTCTTGGACCTCTGACAACACTTGATGTGCTTGAGCAGAAGGGTCCATGGCCGTCCACTCGAGGCAACCCTGCCCCTTCCAGATAATGCTTATGACGACCCCGGGTGCTGCGGATATTAAGAAAGTCAGGTGCCTCCTCACCCTCCGACAACAAAGTGGACTGGAGATCTGTTGTACCAACCATTGTGTTGGCATCAGCCCACTGCCTCATTGCCAGGTCCTTCAGGATTATTACTGGAGTTATTGTATTGGGTGGAATCATATGGATAGGAATATACATCGGAGGCCGAATGGAGGATCTAGATGATTCTGACCGGTTTGACCTTAAAACATCCTTTTTCCGTTATTTTACACTCTTGTTGAAGAAGGTAATATTCATTTAAGTTTTCACTACAAGGCGGGTGATATTACTCCATGGTACCTACTGGAATAAAAGTTAAAACAAAGTAGATAAGCACCTTTTATAGAAGAATAAAAGTCCTGATGGGTCACATAGATATCATTAACGTGGCTGCCAAATTTGGGACCTGTTATCCGTCTGTCCTAACCCAACACGGCCGGTCCGCTATCAAGTACTCACCATATTTCCACCTTGGCGGTGTCAGAAAACATTCCTAGGAAGAACATGGAACATGAAATGATTTCCATAAGAATTGGGACAGATCAGAGATTACCATTATTGTTGGGGTCGTATCTGAAAATCCTGTGGATTAGAGGAAGGGTGGAAAGATAAAGAGCAGGCTGGAGACATCTCCGAGGAGAGACCACAGCATCGACAGTAAGCCAGGAGATCCTGGACTCAAGGAAGGAAGAAAATAATTCTTGCGGTACTTTTGATATAATATTCTAAGCACAGATGTTAAAAGGGGTTGTCTGGCCTAAAATGAAAAGTCTAATTATTCTGACTGGAGACCACTGAAGTGTGACAGTGAGCGATATGCAGATGGTCCAGATTAGCCTCTGTGCCTTCACATGAGCAACATGCAATTTGTTGACTTGTCGCCTCTGGCTTCTCTACAGTCTCTTCTATTGACTATTTTCTATGTTTACTTTATTTTTCTGCATTTAGGAATTTTTGTTTTTTTTACCTAACTTGTGCCTTTTTAGACATATCTAATATCTCCCTTTGGGGAGGCTGGAGTACATTCGTGAAAAGGGTCAAAAAATTTGCACAAAGTTGCAAACTCATAGAACATCTGGAACACAAGAGGCCAAGCTCACGTCACGACAACAAACAAATGTCGTATCAGTTTTGCTTGTTTGTCTTTGTGTGTGTCTTAATTTCCCCTTTTTCTAAAGTCTGAAAGAGTTAGCATGTTTGGTGTGTGTATAGATAGCGACAAGAGATAAAAGACATCAAAAATAATAAAGTAAGGCTCAAGGTCTCAGAAGAAAACCACCTTGGGTGGCAAGAAATTGATAATGGAAAGAAGGTGCGAAGGTGAACAATCGACTTGTTTTATGCTCCCTCACTTTGCAAGGCGAGTTGGCTCCCTAATATCATGGAGCGGGTAACCAACATCCACAGAGAGGGAGCAATCTCAGTCTGGTTCACTATTCTGTACATCAGGGGTGGGGAACTCCAGTCCTCGAGGGCCAAATCAGTGCAGGTTTTCAGGATTTCCTTAGTTTTGCACAGGTGATAACATAATCACTTGCACTGGTGATGATTCCAATCCCTGTGCAATACTAAGGAAATCCTGAAAACCTGGACTGATTGGGCCCTCGAGGACTGGAGTTCCCCACCCCTGCTGTACATGATAGGTGGCTAGCTCAGGGGGTGAATGTGCTGAAGGCCTATATGGATGTAGATCAGGCTGATGAGAAGGGCTGTGGAGTCAGTGTCCATTTTGGTGGAGTTGGATTGAGGGAAATTGAGGAGTCTGATGTTTGGATTACCGATTCCACAGCCCTGCCAACTAGTGCGACATCTGGAGCTGCAGCAGTTCAAGTTGGTGCAAATCGATTCTTGGCATCTGATCCAGTGGCCACACCATTGATCTGTGTTTCACCGGATGGAGTCCCATTAACCTCCTCTTATCTGATGTCAAATCCCTGACCCCTGTTGATTACCTGTCATAGTATGACTTACTCGTTGCGGTATAATGCCACATGTGTCGTCACACCAGGCAGTCCAATCAAAAGAGGAGTTGTGGATGACATAAAGATACCTGTATAACGGACATTAAACTGGATCCCGCAAATTGACTAACAGCTTAAATCCAAGGTGTCTGTATCCAGGGTGGTGGAGTCAGAGTCATTCTGAAATGGAGTGACTCCAGAAGAATATAATAAATTGGGTACAGTAGTTCCCCTTACTGCATAGTGTATTAACAGAAAGAGATTATCTGGTGTATAGACGAGCGCTCCCAGGTCCAGAAAGACACAATCCAAATTCTTTTTAATTTTCCAAAGAAGCAATTTATTCCATCAGTAATGTAGTGGAGAACATACAACACGTTTCGGCTTTACAGTAAGGATAAGCCTTCGAAGGCTTATCCTTACTGTAAAGCCGAAATGTGTTGTATGTTCTCCACTACATTACCGATGGAATAAATTACTTCTTTGAAAATAAGAAGAATTTGGATTGAGTCTTTCTGGACCTGGGAGCGCTCATCTATACACCAGATAATCTCTTTCTGTGGACACACCTAACAGACTCTGGGCTGGGAGCTCTGTCATTTCTAGGACGTAGCTGCAAACCAGGAGGCAAGCACACTAAAGAGTGGATCAACCAAGTGAGAAAATAAAGACATCAAAAGGGTGAGCATAAAACCTATTATCTATCACCATACTTTATAATCTACACTTAGATCTGCGCCCTCTCTTTCTTATCTCCCCCACCACCCAGACCCCAGTGCCCAGAGGTCAGACTTCCTTGAATGCATAGTGTATTACATATTTACAGTTCAGGTTTTACTGTGTTCTAAAGTTGTATTCCAATAAATATATTTATGTTCTAAATATTTAAATTATTGTATCAGTAAAAATGATTAAATGTTGATGTTCACACTGTACTACAATAAATTACTTAAACATAAGCCATGTATGAGGGAGTCGGAGGTTTGGCTTATTGACTCCACAGCCCTGCATGTAACCTCGTCCCAATCAACATGCACAAAAGACACACACTGTGTATACCTCTTGGGTAAGAAAAAAATCTTGACTAAACTGACCTATTACAGTATACCTCCAGTGACTTCACGCTCTTCGCAAAAGAAAGGATTCATGTCACAAAAACCTGAGTACACACAGAAATAAATGAGAGTTTTTTAACAAATGAATCCATTTGAAAGAAATAAGGGCAATAAATAACATCATAAAACAAGACATAAAAAAGTGACTTTACTAAATGGGGGACCAGATTGACTAAATGTAAAACAAAGTAAATAAAATCGACAGTCGCTGATTTCTAGGCTCAACATCTGCCGAAAATAAAGATCAGGAAGATGACCCAACCCATAATGGTGAGAAGAGAATACAGCTCGTCCCAAAATAGAAGAAAAAGCCCCAAAATCATTCTGTGGATGAAGAGGAAACATTCTGTACAAGAAAATAAAGGTTGATGGACAGTGACCCCCAAAACATATCCCTGGGGTCAGCTGTCACTTCAGATACTATAGAAAAGTAAGAGGATGGCAGAGGACAGGGAGAGGTTGCAGGGCATGCTGAAAATAGTTTTTCTACAGATTTAAAGGGGTTTTCCCACGAACAAAGTACGGTAAATGTAAAAGTTCACTTTAATCAATAGATCTTGGAATAGTAATAATTTCCACAATTAGATGCGTTAAAAAAAAAATGTCCCTGTGCTGAGATAACCTTATAAATGTGCCCCTGTTATGTACTGTCCCTGACAAAAGTTATGTAGCTAAGGGCCCTTTCACATCAGCGTTTTTTTCAAATCGCGGCAGATGCGGTGAAAAAACCGCATCTGCCGCGATTACCGCATACCGGCTGCACTTGCGGCGCGGTTGCGGTTTTTTGCCATGCAAAGTATAGGCGGACTTGCGGCAGGTGCGGCAAGTGCGGTTTTGCACTTGCGGCAGGTCAGCCGCGTTTTTTTCACCGCATCTGCCGCGATTTGAAAAAAAAACGCTGATGTGAAAGGGCCCTTATCCATGTTGGCTTGTCAAACACATCTCCAGTCTCTTCAAATCTTTTTTTAATTCTTTGTACTTGACGCTGAGACACATTAAAGGTGCCAGCCACCTCTGCAGTGGATCTGGTCTTCAGCCTCTTGACAATCAAGGCTTTAGTCGCAGGTGGATTTTGGCATGCTGTCAGAGCTCAAGTTGCAGTTCTAGTGAAGGTCTGGGGTGCTGGGTTTCTTTTTATACACACCCACTAATTAACCAATCATTTACTGAGCACAGGTGAGGATGTAAACTAGGATTGGGTGCAGTATATGACCAGGCGACAAAACGTTTGTCTTACCAAAATCAAACCATTCTGTGTTCATTAAATGATCAATATTTCAGCATTGATGCCAATTTATTTTCTTAACCTAAACCACATTTTGGAGGGTTTCAGCTTTCAGAAGAGTAATTTGTACAACCAATGGATGAATTTAATGTCAGGTTATAAGCTTTTATTTACATAACATGGATAAGAGACATAACTTATCAGGGACTGTACAATTTCATTTTGTTTCTGACCATGCACAGAGCATTGGTTTGATCCTGGGCAGGGAAGGATGAAAGAGTACACCGACATTACTGCATGGGATCACAAATCATTCTTTCTTTGATGTAAAACCATTTTTTTTTTTTTTTTACAAACAGAGAAATGTTTTACCTCATACAAAGAATCCTCTGTGATCCCATGCTGTAATATCTGTACATTCTCTTTCCTTCCTCCCCTGCCCAGGAGATGTGGTATGATCAGACTGTGTTCTGTGCACAGTCAGAAATAAAAATGAAACTGAACATAGCAGGGACACATATATAAGATTATCTCAGCACAGGAGATGTGGTATGATCAGACCATGTCCCTGTACGGTTAGACACATTCATTACACAGTACATAGCAGGGACACATATATAAGATTATCCCAGCACAGGAGATGTGGTATGATCAGACCATATCCCTGTACGGTTAGACACATTCATTACACAGTACATAGCAGGGACACATATATAAGATTATCCCAGCACAGGAGATGTGGTATGATCAGACCATGTCCCTGTACGGTCAGACACATCCATTACACAGTACACAGCAAGGACACATATATAAGATTATCTCTGCACAGGAGATGTGATATGATCAGACCACGTCCCTGTACAGTCAGACACATCCATTACATAGTATATAGCAGGGACACATATATAAGATTATCTCAGCACAGGAACATCTTTTTTATCACATCCAATTGTGGAAATTATTATTATTATAAGATCTATTGATTAAAAACGTTATTAGTTGGGAAACCCCTTTAAGACCCCAGGAAATGTCGGTGATAACCATAGTGTCTGTCCTCCTATTTATAATCCACATTCATTTACTTCATCTGCAAATGCCTTTAAGAACAGATCATTCTGCAGCAGCTGAGCCTGACAATGCCCCACGTAACCCCTGACAATGCCCCACGTAACCCCTGACAATGCCCCACGTAACCCCTGACAATGCCCCACGTAACCCCTGACAATGCCCCACGTAACCCCTGACTGCCTCATGTAACCCCTGACTGCCCCATGTAACCCCTGATAATGCCACATAACCCCTGACAGCCCCATGTAACCCCTGACAATGCCCCACGTAACCCCTGACAATGCCCCACGTAACCCCTGACAATGCCCCACGTAACCCCTGACAATGCCCCACGTAACCCCTGACAATGCCCCACGTAACCCCTGACAATGCCCCACGTAACCCCTGACAATGCCCCACGTAACCCCTGACAATGCCCCACGTAACCCCTGACAATGCCCCACGTAACCCCTGATAATGCCACATAACCCCCGACAGCCCCATGTAACCCCTGATAATGCCACATAACCCCCGACAGCCCCATGTAACCCCTGATAATGCCACATAACCCCCGACAGCCCCATGTAACCCCTGATAATGCCACATAACCCCCGACAGCCCCATGTAACCCCTGATAATGCCACATAACCCCCGACAGCCCCATGTAACCCCTGATAATGCCACATAACCCCCGACAGCCCCATGTAACCCCTGATAATGCCACATAACCCCCGACAGCCCCATGTAACCCCTGATAATGCCACATAACCCCTGACTGCCCCATGTAACCCCTGATAATGCCACATAACCCCTGATAGCCCTATATAACCCTGATAATGCCACATAACCCCTGATAGCCCTATATAACCCCTGATAATGCCACATAACCCCTGACAGCCCCATGTAACCCCTGATAATGCCACATAACCCCTGACTGCCCCATGTAACCCCTGATAATGCCACATAACCCCTGACTGCCCCATGTAACCCCTGATAATGCCACATAACCCCTGACTGCCCCATGTAACCCCTGATAATGCCACATAACCCCTGACTGCCCCATGTAACCCCTGATAATGCCACATAACCCCTGACAGCCCCATGTAACCTCTGATAATGCCACATAACCCCTGACAGCCCCATGTAAACTCTGATAATGCCACATAACCCCTGACTGCCCCATGTAACCCCTGATAATGCCACATAACCCCTGACAGCCCCATGTAACCCCTGATAATGCCACATAACCCCTGACAGCCCCATGTAACCCCTGATAATGCCACATAACCCCTGACAGCCCCATGTAACCCCTGATAATGCCACATAACCCCTGACAGCCCCATGTAACCCCTGATAATGCCACATAACCCCTGACAGCCCCATGTAACCCCTGATAATGCCACATAACCCCTGACAGCCCCATGTAACCCCTGATAATGCCACATAACCCCTGACAGCCCCATGTAACCCCTGATAATGCCACATAACCCCTGACAGCCCCATGTAACCCTGATAATGCCACATAACCCCTGACAGCCCCATGTAACCCCTGATAATGCCACATAACCCCTGATAATGCCACGTAACAGCTGACAGCCAATGTGGCCCCTAACAGTCCTCCCCGGGCCCCTCTTCGCTCACCGTTCCCGCCTCCTCTTTCGTACAGCCGTTGTCGCCCCTTCTCACCGCTCTTATCCAATCTCTTCCAGTACATTGGCCGGATGTGACAACACAGCCGGAAATCCCCGCCCTCCGGAAGTACGTCATCGCGGCCTGTGGCGCTGTGGTGCGCCTGTCAGCCATCTTGGAATCGGGAAAAAACACCCGCCGTATCCGGTTCACCTTCCACCAGTGACTATAGGCGCCTCACCGTGCCGGAGCCGCTCTCCCCGCACTAAAATGTGTCTCCATCTGCTCCGGTGAGGTGGAAGTGCACAGACATGGCCTGTACCCGGGGGCCGCTCTCACCATCACCAAACATGGCCGCCGCCGTGATCATCTCTGTGTGAGGAAGAGACAACACAGGAAAACAAACAGCAGCTACAACAGGGACACACAGCAGGAACAGCGACCATAGGAGGACGGGACAGGTCTGAGGACGGGGACGGGCGGTGTATATATACTGTGTGTGTGTATATAGTGTATGTGTGTATATATACAGTGTACGTGTATATATAATGCCTGTGTGTATATACAGTGTACGTGTATATATAATGCCTGTGTGTGTATATATACAGTGTACGTGTATATATAATGCCTGTGTGTATATACAGTGTACGTGTATATATAATGCCTGTGTGTATATATACAGTGTACGTGTATATATAATGCCTGTTGTATATATACAGTGTACGTGTATATATAATGCCTGTGTGTATATATACAGTGTACGTGTATATATAATGCCTGTGTGTTATATACAGTGTACGTGTATATATAATGCCTGTGTGTATATATACAGTGTACGTGTATATATAATGCCTTGTGTGTATATATACAGTGTACGTGTATATATAATGCCTGTGTTATATACAGTGTACGTGTATATATAATGCCTGTGTATATATACAGTGTACGTGTATATATAATGCCTGTGTGTGTATAATATACAGTGTACGTGTATATATAATGCCTGTGTATATATACAGTGTACGTGTATATATAATGCCTGTGTTTATAATACAGTGTACGTGTATATATAATGCCTGTGTAATATATAGCAGTGTAACTGATATATATAATGCCTGTGTATATATACAGTGTACGTGTATATATAATGCCTGTGTATATATACAGTGTACGTGTATATATAATGCCTGTGTATATATACAGTGTTACGTGTATATATAATGCCTGTGTGTATGTACAGTGTACGTGTATATATAATGCCTGTGTGTGTATATACAGTGTACGTGTATATATAATGCCTGTGTGTATATGCAGTGTACGTGTATATATAATGCATGTGTGTGTATATACAGTGTACGTGTATATATAATGCCTGTGTGTGGTATATGCAGTGTACGTGTATATATAATGCCTGTGTGTGTATATGCAGTGTACGTGTATATATAATGCCTGTGTGTGTATATACAGTGTACGTGTATATATAATGCATGTGTGTGTATATACAGTGTACGTGTATATATAATGCATGTGTGTGTATATACAGTGTACGTGTATATATAATGCCTGTGTGTATATATACAGTGTACGTGTATATATAATGCCTGTGTGTATATATATAGTGTGTGCATATATAATGCATGTGTGTGTGTAATGCCTGTGTATATATAATGCCTGTGTGTGTATATACAGTTATGTGTATATATAATGCATGTGTGTATATACAGTGTACGTGTATATATAATAATTGCCTGTGTGTATATACAGTGTACATGTATATATAATATGTCTGTGTGTGTATATACAGTGTACGTGTATATATAATGCCTGTGTGTATATATACATTATACGTGTATGTATAATGCCTGTGTGTATATACAGTGTACTTGTATATATAATGCCTGTGTGTGTATATACAGTTATGTGTATATATAATGCATGTGTGTATATATACAGTATACGTGTATATATAATGCCTGTGTGTGTATATATACAGTATACGTGTATATATAATGCCTGTGTGTATATACAGTGTGTGTGTGTGTGTGTGTGTGTGTTATATATAATAATATAAACCATGTTCCAAATTTTTATGCAAACTGGTTTTACGTGTCATAGGTTTTTTTTCTTTCTTTCAATGAAACCCATTGTTGGTATTGTGTCTCAGGGTTCTTTGGATCACTGACATCAATCTCAGATATCTGTGATAAGTAGTTTGGCAGGTGAGCCCAATAAAAGGAAAACTGGATGTTCCACAATATTACGCAGGCCACCATTTTTAAGTAACATGGGAAGAAAAAGGATCTCTTTGCTGCCGAAAAGCAACAAATAGTGCAATGCCTTGGAGAAGGGATGAAAATATTTGATATTGCACAAAAACTTAAGCGTGATCATCGTACTGTGAAGAGATTTGTGGCTGATTCTGAGCACAGACGTGTACATGCAGATAAAGGCAGAATGAGGAACGTTTCTGCCAGACAAGTTCATCAGATTAAGAGAGCAGCTGCTAATAAGGCCTTACAAACCAGCAACAGATATTTGAAGCTGCTGGTGCCTCTGGAGTCCCTCGAACCTCAAGGTGTAGGATCCTTCAAAGGCTTGCTGTGGTGCATAAACCTACTATTCGGCCACCCCTAAACAGTGCTCACAAGCAGAAACGGTTGCAGTGGCCCCAGACATACATGAAGACTAATTTTCAAACAGTCTTATTTACTGATGAGTGTCGAGCAACCCTGAAAGGTCCAGATGGATGGAGTAGAGGATGGTTGGTGGATGGCCACCATATTCCATCAAGGCTGCGATGTCAGCAAGGAGGTGGAGGAGTCATGTTTTGGGAAACAGCTGGTAGGCCCCTTTAAGGTTCCTGAAGGGGTGAAAATGACCTCTACAACGTATATAGTTTCCAACTGAGAACTTTCTTCCATGGTACAAAAAGCAAAAATGTGCCTTCAGGAGCAAAATCATCCTCATGCATGTCAATGCACCATCTCATGCTGTAAAGAATACCTCTGTGTCATTTGCTGCTCTGGGCATAAAAGGAGATAAGCTGATGGGGTGGCCACCATCTTCCCCTGACCTCAACCCTATAGAGAACCTTTGGAGTTTAATCAAGCAAAAGATCCATGAGGGTGGGAGGCAGTTCACACCAAAACAGCAGCTCTGGGAGGCTATTCTGACATCGTGCAAAAAAATACAAGCAGAAACTCTCCAGAAACTCACAAGTTCAATGGATGCAAGAATTGTGAAGGTGATATCAAAGTAGGGTTCCTATGTTAACATGTAACTTGGCCTGTTAGGATGTTTTGGAGTTAAGTAGCTTTTTATTTCAGTGAATGTGACCTCCTAATGCTGCAAATTCAACAAATGAGCATTTTCAGTTCTTTCAAACATATCAAATGTTTAGAAACTCTACCGTGCCTAATAATTTGGAACAGTGCTTTTAGCGTTTTTTTCAATTTTGAAGATTATACCATTATCATTTGGAGGCTTCTTCAATAAAATTCAATGTATACTCTAACTGGTGATGACTTTTATTATACTGACTGTCATCTGCACTGACCATTTAGGAAAATCAGAGAAAAAGAACTTTTGCATAATAGTTTGGAACATGGTGTATATATATATGTATATAATCATAACGAAGGGGCTGTGATTGCTACAGCACCAAAGTGACAGGATTCATCCTATACCATTATTCAATCTCATCTCCGGAAGAATCCGGGAGAATTTGAATCTTTCTCCCGGACACAAAAACGTTGCTTGCAACGTTTTTGTGTCCGGGGAGAAAAATCTCCCCAAATTGGTGTCTCCTGGATTCCCCTGGATCCGGGGCAATCCGGCACTCCCTAACATGGGAGCCTATAGGGCCGGTTTGCCCCGATTTGGGAGGATCCGTATACCGGCGGCTGCACGCCGCTGTTATTTCAAGACTGCGGCTAGCTCCCTGCGAGCCGCGGTCCTGAATTATCAGCAGTGGCAGATGTGTCCGGCTGCACACCGGACCGGAGGGTATATTAGCCCTCCGGCTCTGTGTGCTGAACCGGTCCGGGGCTGTCAGGTTCATCCCTGACAGCCCCGGATCGGATGCTGCCGTGGTGTGAAGCCAGCCTTAGTAGGATTTTTTTTTTTTCTATGACAAAAACCTGGAATATGATCCAGGGTACATGTAAACTTTACATATAGTGAGTATAGTACTGCTTGTTACATACGTGCTATGTTTTTTCCACAGGTTCCTCATTTTCTTGTTATGATTTTGTCTGTGTCCCCCTGAATGCAGGATGTGTCATTTACGCCGTTGACACGGACAAGGCAGTGCTGTTTTCAGGTACAGTGTGTATCATAGTAGCCAGCTCGCAAGACGCCGTATTGGCAGGACTTGTATTGTCCTGATAAACCCCTTTAACTACTAATTTTCGATGCGAGACGTGTCATAGTATTAAATGACACCATTTATTTTACACTACATTTAAATAATGTTGAAAATGCCAAGTTTGTATCAGGTGTTTATTTTGTTTGTTTTTCATCATTATAATCATAATGAAACATTCAGAACTTTAAAAAAAAAAATCATTTTGCCATTTTCTTGGATCAGTAACTTTTTTACTTTTTCTTTCTGGCGAGGACTTGTTTTTTGCGTGGTTATCTGAAGTTCCTTTAGCGGGCCCCTTAGCAACCCGATGTTTCCTGTAGCAGCGGTGTGCGCTGCTATGCGGGTTTCTATGGAGCCCCGCATAGCAGCACACACTACTGCTAAGGTACCTATCGGGTTGCTAAGGGGCCCGCGGTTCCGGAAATGACGCGTTCAGAATCATTCCAACAGGAAAGTTGCTTAGGAGAGCGGAGGGAGCCAGGATGGAAGCGCGAAATTTAATTACAATATCACACCCATGGGGGCATGGTAAAAGATGCTGGAGGCTGCAAACAAACCTTCACAGGGGGACTATTGCATATTGCCCCCACTTCATTATCATCTTAAAGGGAACCAACCACCTCAGATGACGACTATAAGCAGTTAATACGTGTCCCTGCACCCTACCTACACTGTTCCACCTATGTGTTTGTTAAGAATATTGATAAATGTAAACCGAAATATACACTTTGTAAAAATACATGCCTGTTGACTTCTGGGCGTCTCCCTCGGGCTCAGTTACTAGTGGGCTGTGTCTTCAACAGCATGACTGGCTTCTCTAGCCCTCCCTCTTACTTTGCAGGACGTCACTGAAGGG
This sequence comes from Allobates femoralis, assembly GCA_033576535.1. Taxonomy (NCBI): domain Eukaryota; kingdom Metazoa; phylum Chordata; class Amphibia; order Anura; family Aromobatidae; genus Allobates; species Allobates femoralis. The sequence continues at coordinate 46,230,219 of JARQOC010000012.1, read as the reverse complement.
CGTGATATTATCTTTCAGTGGGTGGGCACGCAAGGCTGCTCCCGTCCCCGCACGTCATCGGAGGCAAACAGAGTCGCGTGCACTCGCATCGTCACTTCCTGTCGGCTCCGTGCAGTGACGCGCAGCTGAGGGATACTGTATGAGCAAAACACATTGCAGCGAGCGGATGTGGTATCAGCTTAATGAAAGATGCCACGTCCGCTCGCCGCAATGTGTTTTGCTCATACGGTATCCCTCAGCTGCGCGTCACTGCACGGAGCCGACAGGAAGTGACGATGCGAGTGCACGTGACTCTGTCTGCCTCCGATGACGTGCGGGGACGGAAGCAGCCTTGCGTGCCCACCCACTGAAAGATAATATCACGCCCTTCAGTGACGTCCTGCAAAGTAAGAGGGAGGGCTAGAGAAGCCAGTCATGCTGTTGAAGACACAGCCCATTAGTAACTGAGCCCGAGGGAGACGCCCAGAAGTCAACAGGCATGTATTTTTACAAAGTGTATATTTCGGTTTACATTTATCAATATTCTTAACAAAAACATAGGTGGAACGGTGTAGGTAGGGTGCAGGGACACGTATTAACTGCTTATAGTCGTCATCTGAGGTGGTTGGTTCCCTTTAATGAGTAAGTTTAAAAAACGTTTTTGAGAACATAAATAGCAGGCATTTAGCAGAGAGAGGGATAGTTATAATGGTAATAGGAAGGTGCAGGAACATGTATTGATAGGTTAGGTGGCTTTTCAGAGTATTTCACCGAATTTTCGTCTAGAGGTTTATCCAGAGTAATTTATAGAATAATAAGGGATAACCTTTTTGTTCTCATTAACTGTTTTTATTTTAAGGGTTTTTATAAAAACATGGTGTAAAATAAGTGAATTTGTGCAAATGTGCAGACTTCCCACCCACCTAGACAACAAACACACAACACAGCCCACTAATGGTGCTAGAGCGGAGGGTTTGGTGGGGTTCGGTTGACGGTCTGTGAAGTCAAACCCAAGATAGATTGATGCTAAAGGGAGGGACCACCGGATACACTGTGCATCATTGGTGGTCCACAACCGATAACAACAATTGGTAGATGGTCGTGTGTATTGTAGACGTCACCCTGTTACAGGTCCAAAGCCCAACCCTCAGTTCCAGGTCCACATCAGTGGTGATCGGTCAAGTCAAGGTCTACAGATTATTGATATAACCTGCTTAGCAAACAAAATATAGCCTGACGCGTTTCGCCTCTCACAATAGTTTGAGAGGCTCATCAGGGGCGTTATACAATATGCTTCTACAGTAGTATAAGGATCAAATCTATTTATATTTGATCCTAGGTTATGAGTCCATTGAAACAGATTCCAGGATGGTTCCAGTTGCTAGGAGAACATATGAGGCAGTCCTTAGTGGTTCAAATAGTATCCTCTTCACAATACCACGTTATAAGGTTGTGGTCTACACCTGGTATGGTGTGCCTTGTCACAGTCTTGTCCAGTTACAGTCTGTGTGTCATCCAAAAGGCTTTACTGGTTAGGCCCTTATATATCCATCGTATGGTAGGTATAGTGTAGTTTCTTTAGAGGTCTGCCACATTAGTGTTCCCCTTATTCAGTATATGGATAATAGAGGTTATTTCGTGCTGATATAGTAAGGTCACTCTTGTCAGCTTTATACCATTACTGACCCTGATATCTAGTCAGCCTTCTATATAAGGCTCTGCATCACCAGGTCTAGGCGATGTCTTCAGCCACTTATAGAGTTTGATCCCACAGTCAGTCTTAATGGTGGATATGTCAGGCAGGCTCCTCTGCTGGTTTACATCTGTTACTGCTCTCAGTGAATGGAGTTAGCTAACTCCATTCACTGAGAGCAGTAACAGATGTAAACCAGCAGAGGAGCCTGCCTGACATATCCACCATTAAGACTGACTGTGGGATCAAACTCTATAAGTGGCTGAAGACATCGCCTAGACCTGGTGATGCAGAGCCTTATATAGAAGGCTGACTAGATATCAGGGTCAGTAATGGTATAAAGCTGACAAGAGTGACCTTACTATAGGGCTGGGCGATTTTGGAAAAAATCAAAATCTCGATTTTTTTTAAACCTATAGACGATTTTCGATTTAAATCTCGATTTTTTTTTTATATATGTATACAGCATACACAGTGTATACAGCATACACAGTGTATACAGAATACACACAGTATATACATCATACACACAGTATATATATCATACACACAGTATATACTATATATAATCATACACACAGTATATACAGTATCATACACACAGTATATACAGTATCATACACACAGTATATACAGTATCATACACACAGTATATACAGCATCATACACACAGTATATACAGCATCATACACACAGTATATACAGTATCATACACAGTATATACAGTATCATACACACAGTATATACAGTATCATACACACAGTATATACAGTATCATACACACAGTATATACAGTATCATACACACAGTATATACAGTATCATACACACAGTATATACAGTATCATACACACAGTATATACAGTATCATACACACAGTATATACAGCATCATACACACAGTATATATAGCATCATACACACAGTATCTACAGCATATATCATACACACAGTATATATCATACACACAGCACACACAGTATATATCATACACACAGTATACACAGTGCACTGGGCTGTATATAGAGCACGCACAGGCTGCGCACACAGCACAGCTGTATATAGATGACAGTCATCTATATACAGCTGTGCTCTGTGTATTATGTGTTTCACTGATGTATACATATATACACCTCAAAGTGTGCCTGACTGAGGTGTGTGTGTGTGTGTGTGTGTGTATGTATGTATGTATGTGTGATATAAATATAAATATATATATATATATATATATATATATGTATATATTTATACCTCAGGCAGGCACACTATGAGGTGTATATATGTATACATCAGACAGGCACACACACTATGAGGTGTATATATCATATATACATCTCATAGTGTGCCTGCACCTGCCCTGATGTAGATATATATACACCTCATAACTCCCACAGGCACCCACCCACCCCCCTCCACATAAACCCCCCCTCCCACGCCTGTTTAGCGTTACTTGTTACTTTGTTAGGAGTAGGGAGTGGAGTTGTAGGCGCAGCTAGCCTAGGACGGACCGGGACCCGGACGACTCAGGAGTCGGGACTCAGAAGGAGGAGGCAGGCCACACCGGTCAGCAGCTGCTAACCTCGGCTCCTCTTCTCCTCTCCGTGACTCCGGGTGACGGCGCACCGGGTGACGTCAGCCACAGCGCGACGTGCCCGGGGGGTGTTAACTGCTGCCAGGGGGCGGGGCGGACCAGCACCGGAGCCATGCTGCGCTCTGCTGTGCTGCTTGTCACCGCCAGCCGGGGAGGAGGCGGAGGTCGGCGGCCCCCAGTGTCCGGGCCAGTCCAGCGTCGGCCGGGGAGGAGGAAGAGCGCACCGCAGTGTGCCAGGTGACGCCGGACCGGAAATGCCGCCATTTTAAATCGAATTTCACGATTTGTAAGAAAACTACAATCGTGGCCACAGCAGGGGGCGAATTAATCGAATTAATTCGATTAATCGCCCAGCCCTACCTTACTATATCAGCACGAAATAACCTCTATTATCCATATACTGAATAAGGGGAACACTAATGTGGCAGACCTCTAAAGAAACTACACTATACCTACCATACGATGGATATATAAGGGCCTAACCAGTAAAGCCTTTTGGATGACACACAGACTGTAACTGGACAAGACTGTGACAAGGCACACCATACCAGGTGTAGACCACAACCTTATAACGTGGTATTGTGAAGAGGATACTATTTGAACCACTAAGGACTGCCTCATATGTTCTCCTAGCAACTGGAACCATCCTGGAATCTGTTTCAATGGACTCATAACCTAGGATCAAATATAAATAGATTTGATCCTTATACTACTGTAGAAGCATATTGTATAACGCCCCTGATGAGCCTCTCAAACTATTGTGAGAGGCGAAACGCGTCGGGCTATATTTTGTTTGCTAAGCAGGTTATATCAATAATCTGTAGACCTTGACTTGACCGATCACCACTGATGTGGACCTGGAACTGAGGGTTGGGCTTTGGACCTGTAACAGGGTGACGACTACAATACACACGACCATCTACCAATTGTTGTTATCGGTTGTGGACCACCAATGATGCACAGTGTATCCGGTGGTCCCTCCCTTTAGCATCAATCTATCTTGGGTTTGACTTCACAGACCGTCAACCGAACCCCACCAAACCCTCCGCTCTAGCACCATTAGTGGGCTGTGTTGTGTGTTTGTTGTCTAGGTGGGTGGGAAGTCTGCACATTTGCACAAATTCACTTATTTTACACCATGTTTTTATAAAAACCCTTAAAATAAAAACAGTTAATGAGAACAAAAAGGTTATCCCTTATTATTCTATTCGTTAGGTGGCTTTTCAGAGGTGACAGGTTCCATTTAAAGATGTAAAAAAAGATTCCTTTATTTGGGCCCTCAGGTACAGATGGCAATGTTTCAGCCCCAAACAACTTTTTCTTTTATAAATATATATATTTTATATAAATTTGAACCTGCAATCATCAAAATAACATTCTTGGACTGCATCAAGATGGCAGAGCAGAGGCCTTCAGAAGGCATCTATCTGCGATGGTAACACCTGTCCACTCCGTGATTGTGTTGTGGGGAGATGGGATGGCGATGCATCCGCCATTATTTAGCAATTTTATAAATGCTGCTGGAGACAGATGCCTGCTGTATAAAACAGCTGACTCCGGCCTTTTATGAAGAGAACCTGTTTCATACACTTACACCAACCCTGTGATGCACAGGCCACCATTTAAGGGGGGATTTTACTTACACCAGAATATTAAGGCAGAAAACGCTGGAACAAAGTTACCTGGACTGTTTAATATTTGTTGCATTTTTATGTGACCTCTGCCGCCTTAAATTTGGACTTTCTAGCATAAATCCTAGTAGGGAAAGCTTGGCCCACTTTTCAAAAAAGTAGGAAGAAAAGTGAACCAGTTTGTCTTTTTTCTTTTTGCAAGAAAATGGACATGAAATTTGAGAATCCCCGTACCACAAAATCCATAAATTCCACCTTTTATGTTTGCGCAAAATAGCCGGATGTGGATATTGCCGATATCCTGGCCAATCCATGTGATTGGACTGGGCGGCTTCAGTATAAGGAGCTGTGCCTGGGTTAACAGTGAGGGGGCACCTGCATTCAGCTGGTCGACGATCCGAATCCTAATCTAGTTTTTTTATTTTAAATGCAGATTTTATTTTTAAACATTTTGCGGCGAAGATGCCGGCGATCCAGTGGTTGCAGCTGCCGCAGGAAGTCCTCCTGCACATATTCACATATCTGTCTCCGGTGGAAAAGGCCAACGTCCGGGCCACGTGCTCCTACCTCCGGACCCTTGTGGATCATCCGTCCTTATGGAAACGCAGCACCATTGTCTTTAAAAGCATAGGCATCTTTAACGCACGGTTTTGGGACACTCTTCAATGTAGGAAAATCTCTTCGGTGGAGGTGACCAGAGTGACATTGAAACAGTTTAAGAAGATGACCAGCTCCTTGCCGGATCTGACCAGCGTCACCATGGACTCCTGTTTGAAAGGGGAAATCCTCCAAGGACTGCGGCCGCTTGTCAGTCTTCAACAGCTTAATTTAACAGACTGCTCAAATGTGACAGATCATGACATATTCTCCGAGATTGCCCTCTTCCAGCAGCTGACACATTTATCTCTGTGCAGAGTGTCCTTCTCAGGGGTCCTGCCCTTAACCAGCATCGTATTGCTGCAGAACTTGTATTCTCTGTCATTACATTCGAAGGAGGGCACTGTGCCAGAGCGGGCGCTCCAGTATATTTTATTTCGGCTGCCAAAACTACGTGAACTATCCCTGGCAATTGGCAACATGAATAAGTGGAAATTGTCCTTGTGTTTCAATGTCCCTGATAACTTTGTGGCCACGGCTGAAGGTGAGTGAGTTGCACTTTGTCATATGTAACCTTCTTTCTATTCTTGCTGCCAGCCAGAATAAAGGATGGTCGTTTCTTCTTGGTCACGTGTTATGTACATAATATTAAAGCCACCTGCCTGATATTTTCTCTGCCCACCTTTTTGACTCTTCTGGACTTGTTGAGAGCTCTGTAGGTCAAAGAAGAAAAGTCTGCAGCACTCTTATGTCCAAAAGATTACAAGGAACCCAACTGAAGAGAATCCAGCAGAAGTAAAGATACAGCGTTCAAATCCAGAGTAACAAAAAAGTAAAAATTTATTCTGCCATATAAAAAGGTAACAATGTGTCAACCCATCAAAAAAGTACTTGATAAAAACCTTCTTGATAGGTCGAAACGTTATCTTATTATGTGGCAGAATAAACTTTTGGAATATTTCTTCACTCTAGATTTGGACGCGGTCTCTTGCTGGTTTAAACCTCTAAAGGTACCGTCACACGCGGCAATTTTGCTAGCAATTTCACTGGCAACTCACTGGTTGCAGTGAAATCATGGACACATTGTTCCATTTGTACACGGCAACAAAATAGAACAAATGTGTCCATGATTTCACTGCAATCAGCAAATTGCCATTGAAATTGCTAGCAAAATTGCTGCGTGTGACGGTACCTTAAAGGTGTGCTGTAGTTTCTTAAGATAAAACATTATTGGGTGAAAACAAGCAATTTGAATTGGATCCTGGAATATAGTTGCAGCCTGTGCAATGACTGGAACAGAGCGAAGACGTCCGAGTAATGATTTGCCAGATAGGTGACCCCTGGCTGCTCCATTAAGGGTGCGTTCACACGCTGTACATTTGCTGCATTTTTTTATGCGCAAGCTCATCACAAACCAGGAGTGGGTGATTAAATACAGAAGTGGAGCACTTGTTTCTATTATACTTTTCCTCTGATTCTTACACTCATGGCCTCTGATTTTTCCACTCCTGGTTTGTGATGAGCTTGCGCGTAAACAAAAAATGCACCAAATACACAGCGTGTGAATGCACCCTCAGGATGGACTGAAGAAGAGAAAGTCTAGTGATAGAGAATTGCATTAATCAAGGCGGGAGTGGATCATGGCCACTATGAGAGTTTTAGTTGTTTCCATGGTGAGAAAGGGGCAGATTCTAGAGATGTTATTCAGGTGCAAGTGATAACAGCGGGCGAGGGATTATACATAGGGGTGAAGGAAAGATCCGTGTCAAACATAACACTCAAACAGCGGGCCTGCTGCCCAGGTGTTATCATGGTGCTGCACACTGAGAGGGAGATGTCAGATATAGGGAGGTTAGTAGCAGGGCTGTGGAGTCAGTAAGCCAAACCTCCAACTTGGACTTCGACTCTTCAGTTTTCCCACCGAAATCGACTCTGACTTAACTGCCTTGGTGTGCAGTTATTAAGCCAAACCTCTGAATCCTCAATTTCCCTTATTGTCCATCTTGGTGGAGTCAGAGTTAGAATCAGACTGACTCCATGACTATTTCCCACAGCCCTGGTTAGTAGATCACAAGAGCAGTAGTAGTTCAGTTTTGGAAATGTTGAGTTTTAGATAGAGAGCGGACATCATGTTGGAAACTGCGGTTAGACAGTCATTGGAGTTCTGTAGGGCAGCGGGGAAAGGTCAGGGGAGGAAGTGTATAGTTGTGTGTCATCAGTATAAAGATGGTCCTGGAAGACAAATGTGCTGATGGTTTGTCCAATCGGGGCTGTGTAGAGAGAGAAGAGGAGTAGGGGTCTATGATGGAACTCTGATAAACCCCAATAGTGAGAGGAAGAGGAGAAGTGGTGAAGCCAGTGAATGATACACTGAAGTAGCGGTCAAAAAGATAGAAAAGAACCAGGAGAGAGCCGTGTCCTTTATGCCGATGGAGTGCAGCACAGTGAGTAGATGGTGGTTAACAGTGTTAAAAGTTGCAGAGAGATCAAGAAGAATAAGCAGAGTGTGGTTACCATTACATCTTAATCGCTTTATTGGGGGACACAGGAAGACCTTGGGTGTGTGCTGACACTATGCAAAAAAAAAAAACAGAAAAGCAACTCCTCCCCAGCAGTATACACCCACCTGCTGGCACAAATGCAACTCGGTTTTAGCTTAGTGTCATAAGAGGCAGACATGGGTCTCTCTGAGCCTGTATCTACCAGAATATTTTTCTAAGAAAATTCATCAGGGAACACGGTGCAGTTTGGCTAATTCGTCACCCCAAAATAGATCGAAGGCCAGTGTACGCTGGTTGTACTGTTAACTCTCCCTCTCTGGACCAGGGTCTCCCATCCCCCTCCTACACACATGCGTGTCTTGGGGAACCCCGAGGCTGGACACTGGTGCCTGCCCTGACCCATCTGCTGGCGTACCCGCTCACTCACCAGAGCCAGTCGGTAGGGTCATCAGACGCCCAGATCCCTGAGAAGATATTTTTGTATCTGCTTCTGGAGCTCTACACTTGACAGGACGAGGTAGGGATCTGCATCCTGGTGGCAGCAACATCCCCTCAGCCCTTTGTCTGTGGCTTGGATAACCCCCATCCTCCCCATGCCAGCTCCCCTCATGGTAGCACCACAGTTTACCTCTCTGGTCCTCCAAGGGGGACCACTCTGGCGCAGCAGCCACCATGCGGCCAGTAAAACGGCATTCAGTCTGGCTGCATATAAGCTGAATCCGCTAGGGTCACAAATCCCACGGCTGCAGCAGGGGTCGCCTATTTCTTAACAGGCTCAGGGAGGATGAGGCTGTAGAGGGCATTGTATTCACAGTTTAAGGGGCTCCTGGACATTTCAGGGAATGTAAGCCCCTTCTAGCTGTTTTCCACACTAGTACTGCACTCTTCAGGGCTTGTATGCCCCTTCTGGCTGCCTTCCAGACTGGTACAATACTTTACTAGCTGGCACACCGCTTTACGGGCTGGCACATCACTGCACTGCTTCTCTGCAGGCCGACACGGCTCCGGATCCGAGGATCCGCGCAGCGTGCCTCCCAATCCAGGCCACCGCTAAAAATTTCCAACTAGGCTCCACATCGGCCTCCGGGTCTCATCTGCCCGCCCATGGACTGCCCCTGGACCAATCATGGGCATCTGTGGGCGGGCTTTCCTCATTTGCAGCCGCCCCTGGGTTTCCGAGCCCCGTCCCCAGGCTAATAGCTGGAGAGAAGGGGCTGGCTTCTTCCCACTCTAACCACGCCCCCTGAACTTGAGGGCGGTGTTTTACTGCCGGTCACGCCCCGCTCCACCCCTGGACCAATGGCAGTTGAGTGCGGGCTCCATTCGTGCTGTTTTCGGACCCACCCATCGTCTTTCTGCATGAGCCCGCGTTTGCAGCACAGGCACACAGCATCCGCAGGTCTCAAGCATTGGCACACAGGACACTGAAGCTGCCTCTGTGCTCTTCCACTGCACCCTGCACGGATCCATCATGGGGGACACCGGAAGACTGGGCCTTGGTAAGCTTCAACCCCTCCCTCCCCCCACAGTCACCACACTCTGACTACTAGCCCTTGTAGATGCCTCATACAAGGAGCTCCCGCCCAGCCACTACTGGCACACCGGTTTATTACGCCTGCTCAGAGTGTAATAAGAAGCTCCCATCGGCTCAGAACTCCCCACTGTTCCTCGCTTGTAGCCCGCAGACCATGCAAGCAGCTCGGAAGCCTCCCACTGACCCCATTGTGGTCTCTGTCCCACCTGAGGTCCTCTCTTCCTTGTCTCAGTCCATCTCGGACCTGGCCAAGGTTTCTCAGACATTGATGGCAGCTCTTGCACACCTGCCTATGCAGTTTGCCCCCGATTCTAGGCCCTCTCCGGGGAATCCAGCTCATAGCCTGCCCTCTGACTCCCAGGGAATAGACCACTCGCAGAGGAAGCTAGGTTGCCTATCCTCTTCGTCCCAGTCCCCTTCCCCCAGAGATTTCCACTCGAGGTCTGCTTCCCCCGCAAGTTCGGCACCAGCTGATTCCGAGTCCTCCTCGGACTCTGAGCAGGACATGGATTCGGATCTAATTTCTAGAATCAGGGACACGGTCAACAGCCTGATCCTAGCAGTGAATGAGACCCTTAAGGTCAACCACCACGACAAACTGCCTACTCGTAAGGTGTCTGTCAAGCACTCTAAGCCAGCACGTAGAGTCTTCTCTTGTTTAGACGATTTTGACGACATCTTTGCCAAAGAATGGCAGCACCCAGAGAAGCGCTTTCAATCCAGAAAGCGCATGGAAGCCCTTTATCTTTTCTCTCAAGAGGTTCGCCAAAAATGGACTGCCTCATCAGCAGTATATTCCCCAGTTTCGCGCCTTTCTACCAACATCATCCTACCCCTAGCAAATGGCGCCTCCCTTAAGGAAGACCTACACAGACACATTGAGGCTATGGCGAAATCTTCCTTTTGAAGCATCCAGCGCATCCCTCTGCCCTTCTTTTGCAGCCACCTGGTTGTCCTTAGCCGTATCCTCTTGGGCTAAGAACCTCCAAAGGGACATTCTAGCCCAAGCACCTCCTTCAGAACTAGCGGGTCTAGCAGACCAAATCGCCCAAGTGGGAAAATACATTGCCACCGTTGGCATTGACTCTGCCTCCTGCATAGCACAGGCTTCCGGCAACACAATCCCCATCTGCCGGGCCCTATCGTTGAAAGCCTGGAATGCGGACGAAGCCTCTAAAAACAATCACTCGCCAATCTTTCATTCCAAGGCTCCAGCCTGTTTGGCAATAACCTTGATAAGATCATATCCAATGCCACTGGAGGGAAAAGTCCTTCCCTTCCACAAGCAAATCACAAACTGTCAATTCCTAAGAAGCACAATTTTCAATTTAGTTTCTTTCAGCCCACAGCGTCCAGACCCCTCAATCGCCGAGACTGATCCCCAGCTCTGCAGCAAAGAAAGAGGCTTTCCTACAAACCTGCCCCCTCCTGGTGCCATCGCAGCATCCACCAGTGGCACCCTGTTTCCCGTTCAAACAGCTCATGACGCCACCTCCAACCTCGGGGGTCGCCGTCTGGCCTTCTGATCGCCTAGCTTTCAGTAATCGACGATGCTTGGGTCTGAGACGTCGTCTCTGTAGGCTATAAGATGGAATTCGCTTTCTTCCCCCAGGACCATTTTTTCCTCTCCCACCCATCAAAAGACCCACACCTCATCCGCTTTCCACCAAGCCATCTCATCCCTCCTGGAGGCAGGAGTTGTCATTCCCGTTCCAATACACCAACACTTTTTTTTTTTCCGGGCTCTACTCTAATCTCTTTGTGGTCCGAAAAAAGGTAGGCTCCGTGCGTCCCATTTTGGACCTGAAACTTCTAAACACCAAGGTCCGGTTGAAACACTTCAGACTGGAGTCTCTTCGTTCAGTAATTGCGTCTATGGAGCCAGGAGAATTCTTGGCTTCCATAGACATCCAAGACGCCTACCTCCACGTCCCCATCCTCTCTACTCACCAATGCTTCCTATGCTTCACTGTGGGGTCCCAACATTATCAGTCCACTGCCCTACCATTTAGCCTAGCCATGGCCCCCTGGGTCTTTATGAAAATCATGGCATCAATAGTAGTCATCCTTCAGTCCAAGGGCATTTTAGCAATACCCTACCTGGATGACATCCTGATAAAGGCCCCCTCACATGCAGAGTGCCTCCACAGTCTCCAGATCTCTCTGGACTCCCTCTGTCGCCTTGGATCATCAATGCCAAGAAGTCGTGACTTCTGCCGACCCAGCGGATCACCTTTCTGGGCATGATCTTCGACACAGCCCAGTGCCGCATCTTTCTCCCCCCAGACAAACGGGCCGCCCTACTGTCTGGGATTCACTATCTCAGGCAACCCTCTTTCCCCTCACTCCGCCTGTCTATGAGGGTGCTAGGAAGAATGGTGGCCTCAATCGAGGTCATTCCCTTCACTCAATTCCACACCCGGCATCTCCAGCTCTTCCTTCTAGCAAGATGGGATCTCTCTCTCAGCACGACCTCCCAGTCCGCCTCTCCAGGTTAGTGAGACAGTCGCTCCTCTGGTGGATCGAATCACCCTTCCTCTCTTAAGGCAGATCGTTCCTCCCCAGTTATATGGACGATCATCTCCACCGATGCCAGCCTCTCAGGCTGGGGCCCGACCTACCACGACTGCACAGCCCAGGGCAGATGGAACCCTCAAGAAATCTTCCTGCCCATAAACGTCCTAGAACTCAGGGCGAGCCTCCGAGCCCTTCTTTACTGGCAAGACATCCTAGCGGGCCACCATGTCCAAATTCAGACAGACAACGCGACGGCAGTGGTGTAAATAAACCGCCAGGGAGGGACTCGAAGTCGCTCGGCCATGTCTGAAGTGGCTTAAATCCTTCAATAGGCCGAGCTAAATGTGTCGGCAATATCAGCAATCCACATTCCCGGAGTAGACAATTGGGCAGCCAACTATCTCAGTCGAGGGAGGGTCAGGCCAGGGAGTGTGGTCCCTCAACCCAGCGGTATTTCATCAGATTTGCCTCAGATGGGGATTTGCAGATGTAGACCTAATGGCCTCCAGGGACAATTACAAGCTCCGTCCCTTCATGGCCATGTCCAGACACCCCCTGGCCCTCGACGTGGACGCTCTGGCTATTCCATGGACCCAGTTCTCCCTTCCTTATCTCTTTCCTTCCCCCCCATCCCTCTCATTCCCAGGATCCTCAAGAAAATCTGAGCAGAAAGGGTATCCGCAATCCTCGTAGCTCCAGATTGGCCCAGACGCTTCTGGTATGCAGAGGTCGTCAACCTAGCAGACGCTCCATAGCCGCTCCCCAATCTCCCATATCTCTTGACTCGGGGTCCTTTTTGACACTGAATTCTCAGTCGCTCAATTTAACAGCGTGGCTGTTGTAGCCGCGGTACTGAGATCGTCAGGTTTCTTGGAACAGGTCATCCAGACCATGTTAAAAGCCAGGAAACCGTCCTCATCAAGGGCGTATCACCGCACGTAAGAAGGTTTTCTTCCGCTGGTATGAAGCGTGCAATCGTTCACCAATTGTTTTTTTCTCTCCCTTCTCTCCAGTCTGGCCTGGACGCAGGACTCTCATCTGCTCCCTGAAAAGTGAAGTGTCCACCCTTGCAGTCCTTTTCCGAAGGCAACTGGCCTCGCCAGAGGTTGCTCACATCACTCCGCTGTTTCACTCCCCGCTCAATCCCTGGGATCTGAATTTGGTTCCAGATGTGCTCCAGGGTCCTCCCTTCGAATCCCTACAGGATGTCAGTCTCCCTCTCTTAGCTTGGAAAGTCGCCTTCCTGGTGGCAATCACCTCCGTTCAGAGGGTTTCTGAACTCGCGGCTCTCTCATGCTGTTCTCCCTATTTAATCTTCTATCAGGACAAAGTAGTACTTCGTCCCATGGAAAAGTTAACGTAGTCTCGTTTTTCCACATCAGCGAAGAGATTGTACTACCTTCTCTTTGCCCAGCTCCTTCTCATCCTTGCGAAAAGAGGTTATACACTCGGGACCTAGCATGGTCTCTTCATTCCTACCTATCGCGAACAGCTTCCTTTCAGCAAACTGATTCTCTTCATGGTCCCACACGGCCCTCGCAAGGGATTGCACGGTGGATTTGCTCTGCTATCTCAGAGGCATACCACATTAGGCAGGTTCCCTGTCCGCCCAGGATTAGAGCTCACTCCACTAGAGCAGTTGGAGCCTCCTGGGCTGTTAGACATCAGGCTTCGGCCACCCAGCTTTGCAAAGCGGCTACCTGGTCGTTTGTTAAATTTTACAATGTTCGTACTCACGCCTCTGCCGACGCGTATCTAGGGTGCAAGATTCTCCAGGCTGCAGTGGTCTGAGTTCGCCCGATCATTTCTTCTGTCACTATACCCACCCGATGGCACTGCTATTGTATGTCCAAAGGTCTTCCTGTGTCCCCCAATGAAGCAATTAAGAAAAGGGGATTTTTGGTACTCACCATAAAATCCTTTTCTTGAAGCTTCACTTGGGGGACACAGCTCCCTCCCTCTGTATATTGTTGAGCAGGTTGGTGTGCTTATGGTTGCTGCTATTGCTATTCTCACTGAGTTGCATTTGTGCTAGCAGGTGGGTGTATACTGCTGGGGAGGAGTTGCTTTTCAGTTTTTTGCATAGTGTCAGCCTCCTGATGGCAGCAAGCATACACCCAAGGTCTTCCTGTGTCCCCCAATTGAAGCTTCAAGAAAAGGATTTTATGGTGAGTACCAAAAATCCGCTTTTTGCAATCAAAAGGTCAATGGTCAGTTTGATGGCAGTTTCTGTAGTGTTGGGCGGAAACCAGATGAACATATAGAAGAGAGTGAGCGGAGAGGTAACAAGTGAAGTGTGAGTTGACCAAGAGTTTAGAGAAGGGGAAATTGGAGACTAGTCTGTAGTTATTTGTGCAGGATGGGTCAATAGAAGATTTCTTTAATAATGGAGTAACGGTAGACTGGAGTAAGTGTGAGGGAATGGGGTCAGTGGTGCATGTAGTAGGATTGGAAGAAGACAGGAGACTACTTCTTCTGTGACTGAGTCAAATGTGGAGAGTGAGCCAGAGGAGATTTGGGGAGGTATGGAAGTATTGCCGCTTGGAGGCTGGTATTTCATGATGGATATTTTCTATTTTCTCTGTGAAGTAGGAGGCTAGATCATCCGCACAGAGGTCAGTGATAGTTGTGAGTTTTTTTGGATTGTTGAACAGTGAGGAAGTGATGAAATTGGGTCTCTTTTGTGAGGTGAAGGACAGAGTTATAGATCCTTAACATAAATTCATAGTGGCTAAGTTTTCTGGTGTGCAGGTTTCCTCCAAGGCATCCAGCCCTCCTAGAGCATCGCTGGAGGAATCGAGTTTGTGATGTGAGCCAGGGCTGTTTTACTCTGTGTTTGGAGGTTCTGAGGGGGAGGGGTGCTACTCGATCCAGGGTGCTTCTGAGTATGTGATTGTAGTGATTCTAAGCTAGATCAAAACAGGAGGAGGAGGAGGAGATTGGGGACAGTGAAGAGTGTAGAAAGTCTGAGTGTGTGAGGGTTAATGACCTGAATATTTCTGAATGTGTGATAGGTAGGAGTGTGCCTGGGTGGATGAGGATTTGTGAGCTTGAAGGAGAGAATATTGTGGTCAAAGAGAAGAAGAGGTGAGTTATCTAAGGAGGAAGTTGAACAGAGCCAGATAAAGACCAGGTCAAGGGTGTTACCATCTTTGTGTGTCTCAGAGTTTTAAAGCTGTGAGAGGCCAAGAGAAGTGGTTAGAGATATGAGCTTGGATACAGATTTGGAGATGTGGCTGTTTTTGGGGATGTTGAAGTCTCCCTGGATTAGGGTTGGGAAAGAAAAAGCTGAAATGGAAGAGGGGTGCACAATAGTGTATATATGACTGCACTTTTTGGAATACAGGGGAATAATGAAATCTGCTCACCTGTTAGGGTTGTGAGAAGTCACAATTACTGTTTGCACCTTTGAGAACTATAGATGTCAAGCTTTTCCACGGTTTGCAGCAGTCCTCCCTCGATATGAATCCAGGATTGCAGATAGGAGAAAAGGCACTAATGGACGCGCTCCCGCTCCAAATAATTCCAAAATCAAATTACGTCTATCTTCTTACCCTCTGTTGTGGGTATGTTGTCATTCCTCATTCTCAGTTCCTCTCCTGGGAGTGTGAGGTTTATATACATATATGCAAATATATTGGCACTATCTCTATATACTGATAATAAGTCTCAGTCCCTGATACAGTACCCTTGTGATATAAACAGAAGACTGAAGACTGCTCTGCAAACCCACAATAAAGTGTGTGTGTGTGTGTGTGTGTGTATATTATATATATATATATATATATACTGTATATATGTGTATATATATATATATATATATATATATATATATATATATATATATATATTATATATATTAATTTTAATATATAATTACATTTTTTTTTCCCAACCTAGAGCAACCATGTATCTCGCGACTGCAGCTCCACAAGCTGGAACTGATGAATTCGAGCTGCGCCAGTCTATCCAACAATGCGTTGGATCAGCTGTCTACCCTGCGGAGTGTGTGTCTGCGGCACTATAAGTACCTCCAGCACGAAGAATTCATCGAGACCCTCCTGTTGAAACTGCCACAGCTGACAGAGCTCCGGGTTGAATGTAAGTTTGTTCTTCTCACTCTCTATAAGTTTGTAGAAGTCTCACCTTTTGTTTTTAAGAATGAGAACATTAAGCGTTAATTCCTCGTTTCCCTGTCACTTCTCTTCCTTTCACCCCACTTTGTCTTCTCGTGTCCTCCCTGTGCCTCCAGGGTTGGATCCTTCTGTTACTTCCTCCATGGGTTGAGAACTAGATTTTACCTGGAACCTCAGTGACTGTTAAGCCTTCACAAGGGGAAAGTAGTCCCAGTGGCAGAGCTCTCCCTCTTTGCTATCAGGTGCGGGACACTTTTTTTTTTTTTTTTTTTACCTTTTATAACTTGGGTGCATGTCAGCATACTACAGATAACATTGGGGGTGAATGATGGAATTTTTATTTACATTTTTTTCTTTCTTGCGTCCCTCATGTTGCCTCATCCACGTATTGTAGGTTTACGGAGTTGATGTAGACGTGAATAATATACCGTATTTTCCGGGGTATAAGACGACTTTTCAAGCCCTGCAAAACTTCTCAGAGGTCAGGGGTCGTCTTATACACCAGGTGCAGGGCGCCACCTACTGGCAGAGAGCCGGGACGGCCGCCCAGAATGTGTGCACGGTGTCCAGCCGCTCTCTCTATGAGGTGAGAGACTGGAGCAGAGCAGAGCGACACATTAGGTGACATTCCTGCCGCCCCCAGCATGAAGAAGCCCAGGCATCAAACCCCTAACAGACCGCAGGTACAGCAGTTACTATTGCTCGGCTCCCTCCCTCCTCCTGGCTGTGAGGAGGGGGGGGGTTGTGCTCCTTGTCTGTGGTGGTGTAAGTCGCTGCTTGCAGCTTTTCAATTCCCAGAGTTGTGTATGGAGGATTGTCCTCTGAAAGTTCCTCTTCTTCAAACACAGCTCTGACTTGAAAACAAGAGGCAGATGACTGAAAAGATCAGTGCTGTGGATCCTGTGGATCAGTGCTGAAAAGATCCTGCTGTGGGGATCCATGCTGACCTAGGAGGCATGTGTGCTTATGGAGACTGCCCTCCTCCTCCCCCACAGCAGTACAGACCTGCAGGCTGGAGAGGGGCTGCTCACAGTCACAGGATTCTGACTGTCTCCTCTGAAGCTGAGGGTTTGTTACAGTGTAACCTGGGAAACTCTCTGTGATCTCCAGACTGAACACTGGCCCGTTTCACATCTAATGCTGTGCTGCATTTGGCTTTATTTGCGTTTGTGTGCATTTTTAGCAGTAAAAATACATACAAATGCATCCAAAAACGTCTGCTGCATCTAGGGCTGCATTTGCAAAAACGCATGCATTTTGCATTTTTGCAAACACAGGCGTTTTTGCATGCCTTTTCAATGTATTTTGCATTGAACCCTATGGGTGCGGTTTTGGATGCGTTTTTAGTGGTAAAAACACATAAAGACGCAAATAAAGCCAAACACAGCCCAGCATTAGATGTGAAATGGACCACTGTTAAAAATCTTGTGCTATGAGACTCTGCAGGCCAGTGCAGGTTTGCATTCATTGACTCCTGGCAGAGCCTCTGGAAATTGTTGAAATGAGAATCGTCATTCCTCTGGATGCCATTGTCTGACAGGAATGTTTGCCCCCTGTGCTCCCCCCCTCCCCACCCCCACCCACTCTGGCATGACCCCCTCTCCATGTCACCTACCCTCCCCCCCATCCCAGCGCTGGCACATCCCCCTCTCCATGTTTATAGTATATGGAGGGATTATGGGGTGCATTATACTATATGGAGCACTATGATGCTGCATTATAATGGGCGACTATAAATGATGCATTATAATATATGGAGACAATACTTTATGCAGGGCTATTTGACAGCTGTGTGGGGGTTATTATACTGTGTGAAGACATGTAGGGGCCATTATTCCTTATGTGGGTCCATTATATTGTATGAAGGACTGTGTGGGCATCACAGTGGGGATCATACCCGTAGAAGTGGGGTAGTCTTATACGGCGAGTACATTCCAAACTCTATATTTTAGCTGGAAAAGTTGGGGGTCGTCTTATACACCCAGTCGTCTTATACGCCGGAAAATACGGTATATTTTTTCTTTTGTATTTTTTTCCCATGTTGTGACTTTCTTATTTTCTCCAAACTAAAGTGGTCTTTTCTCCTCTGACAGGGGCCGCGCCATTTGTTCCAATTATGAGTCCGATCTGTTCTAAGTTAGAAAAGCTAAGCATGGTAGGGACTAAAATCTCCAACGCCACGCTCAGCTGGATCTCCCGGAGCGCTGCCCATCTGAAGTGCCTGAACCTGAGTTTTTCACATGGATACGATGAAGAGATGGTGAAAAGCTTTCCACGGTTGTTTCCGCACCTGCAGAACCTCTACCTCAGGTAATCTGAATGGCAGAACGGCAAGAATCTCTCTGCGCTCCTGTCTGAGCAGGTGTCCAGCTGTCCTGGACATTGTCTTCACACTCCACAACATAGCTGTACATAAAGGCTCAAACTAACATGGATGTACATATACATTGTGCGGAGTCGCCCCTTGGTATCAACAACAGCCATAAAATCACCAGCCGGGATCAGAGATGACTGATCCCTACAATTTTAAAGTAGTTGTCCAAGATTTAGAAATATGTTCCATTCTGTGGACCCGGCCCAGGCTGCTCCAATGGGAGGTGTACACCGGGTCCGGGAGTGATGATCTCTGTCAGGATGTAATAGGACTGCTGCAGCCTGTGACTGATTGCACTGGTCAGGTGACTGGAAAAACTCTTTCCATCAAGAGAAACATCTGAAGAAAACATACACATAGTAGATGTATGACAGGGTCCTATCTATATAGATAAAGCTGAGTGCATGTGTGCATGTATGTCCACTAAAGGAATTTCACCATTGCATCTACAATCACCAAATTTTGCACATACACCCCATTTGGCCCCGGGAACGTCTATTACTATATTTTGAGGGGTGGGTGCGGGGGGCAGGTTTGTTAGGATATGGGTTTGAAAGAGGGCGCTTCGGTGTAGATTTGGGGAGGGTGCGAGGGAGTTGGGGCAGGTTTGGGAGGAGTTGGCAGGTTTTGATTCTGGGGAGGCATGGTTTGATCGTATGGTGGACATACCTACAGACACACACACACACACAGACAGACACATACCCTTAGCTTATAATTAAGAACAGTTAGTTACTATGACTGGGTAACGGCGGGCTCTACAGCTAGTACTATTGTATAAAAAGGGAAAAAAAGCAATCCTTACACAACCTAAGAGAACAAATGCTGGCCGACCCTGACTGTAACTATCGCTTATTTTTGGAGTAGGATTTATATTTCAAGAATACTGTAAAAATCCTGTAAAATCATTCTAGAGCTTATTTTCGGTGTAGGTCTTATTTTTGAGGAGGCGGTGTGTGTGTTTTTTCTATTTTCCACTATTCTGGGTTGGTTTTTAGGATAAAAAGGAAAATTTAAAAAACAATGAAGCTGAACAACACAAGTTCTCAAAATGAATGTATTTTTCAAATCTGTATGTTTCTTCTTAGTAATACCAGGATGACCGAAGAAGCGCTGGTAATTTTAGCCAACTTGTACTCTCTGCGCGTCCTCGATATTTCCAACAACCTGCGTCTGACCCCAGAAGCCATCCTCGCCTTCAGAAAGATGACCTCCAACCGGATCGGCCTAATTCTTGAGAGACCCTTTGAAAGCGTAAAGTACTGCTGCTGGTGAAATGGGCTCTGAAGGTTAATTGGTAGCCCCCTACCGCCTCCGTGACGTTCCACACCACTTCACACCGCTGCAAGAAAGACAACGTATGAGAAGTTATTTATAAAGTTGCTGAAGTTTATTATTTTTTTTTCTTAATTTATTTCCTACACTTGTTCAATGTTTGTAGGGGAAAGGGGTGAGAATACAAAGATTTTCGTTAAATCCTCAATTTGCAAATGTAAAAGATAATAGATCATCCTCTAACCAATCACTTTAATTGTCTAATAGTTGTTATATTATTGTTTTTGTATTTGTTTTTATTTTAACCGATATTTTTTTTGTCTGTATATCAGGAATTTTTTGATTTATGAATGATTGGTTCTAACTTTTGAAGTGCCTGATATATCTATGTATAGATTTATAATATATAAAAAGAATTTTGTATCACAGCAGAATTCATTTCTACCCATATCTCTAATAATTAAACACTGGCCATGAACTTTGTATTCTTTGTTTTTCAAAAACTGATTAAAAAACACCTTTGATTGTCATAGTAAAGTTTTATTTTATGTTTATAAAATGATGCTGGTCAGGCTGTATTAATTACATTATATGTTATACTCCAGAGCTGTATACCGTATATACTCGCGTATAAGGCGAGTTTTTCAGCCCAAAAATTGGGCTGAAAAGTCCCCTCCTCGGCTTATACGCGAGTCACTGTATACTGTATACAATGTATACAGTGCCCCCCATCTAAATACAGGCCCCCCCCCCCGCAATCCTGTAAAGGAAGAGATTAGTATACTTATCCCTCCGCTGCCGCTGTCCCGCCGCCATCACGATCCTCCGTCTTCTTCCAGCGTCTTCCGTCTTCCTCCGATGGTCGCAGGCAATGACGTCATTGCCTGCGCGACCGAGGAGGAAGCCGGAAGAAGACGGAAGATGCTGGAAGAAGACGGAGAATCGTGATTGCGGCGGGACAGCGGCAGCGAAGGGATAAGTATACTAATCTCTTCCCTTACAGGATTGCGGCGGGGGGGGCCTGTATATAGATGGGGGGACCTCTGTGGCATCTGTATACTACCACTGGGGCTGATGTATACTGATGGGGGGGGCCTGTATATACCTGTGGGGCTGCTGTATACTACCACTGGGGCTGTATATACCTGTGGGGCTGCTGTATACTACCACTGGGGCTGTATATACCTGTGGGGCTGCTGTATACTACCACTGGGGCTGTATATACCTGTGGGGCTGCTAGATACTACCACTGGGGCTGTATATACCTGTGGGTCTGCTGTATACTACCACTGGGGCTGCTGTATACTACCACTGGGGCTGCTGTATACTACCTCTGGGGCTGCTGTATACTACCACTGGGGCTGCTGTATACTAACTACTGGGGCTGCTGCTGTATATACCACTGGCACTGCTGCTGTATATACCTCTGGGGCTGCTGCTGTATACTACCACTGGGGCTGCTGTATACTACCTCTGGGGCTGCTGTATACTACCTCTGGGGCTGCTGTATACTACCACTGGGGCTGCTGTATACTACCACTGGGGCTGCTGTATACTACCTCTGGGGCTGCTGTATACTACCACTGGGACTGCTGTATACTACCACTGGGGCTGCTGTATATACCTGTGGGGCCGCTGTATACTAACTACTGGGGCTGCTGCTGTATATACCACTGGCGCTGCTGCTGTATATACCTCTGGGGCTGCTGTATACTAACTACTGGGGCTGCTGATGTATATACCACTGGGGCTGCTGTATACCACACTGCTGAGGGCTGTATACCTGTGCTGGGGTCCACCCTCGGCTTATACACGAGTCAATAGGTTTTCCCAGGTTTTGGGGGCAAAAGTAGGGGGGTCGGCTTATACACGGGTCGGCTTATTCACGAGTATATACGGTATATCATTTTTCTGTAGTGCATTTTGGTAGAATTGGGCTCTGTGCTTACTTCATCCAGAGTCCTATGTATGTGCTGCCCATTGTGTTGGATTGTCAATGCAACCCTCATCTCCCACTCTTGACACACTGATAGCAACACCGCAGAAGAAATGCTAGCACAGGCTTCCAGTATCCGTTGTTTCAGATGCTGTACATCTCGTATCTTCACAGCATAGACAATTGCCTTCAGATGAGGGATGAGGCAAACGTTTTTGTGAATGGTGAAGTTAACAAACAAAACCACAATATTTAGAGACAATATTCAAAGATAAAATTATGATTGCTCACCTTTTACGGTTGTGAAAGTCAGGTAGCAGGTCTCTCGGTCTGCTGCGATCTCCCACTTTAAGCATAAAACAATAAAAACCCTAGAAATTGGGAATATGACCGCACTCCTGTTAGTATAGGACGAAATTCTTCTTGACCAAAAATTAGTAATCATGTGATTTTATTTTCTACCCGTTTCAGAGTAACCAACAAACCCCTTCTTCAGGAAAAATCACACAGGTGTACATTAATGTAGATGTACACCTGTGTGATTTTTTTTTCCTGAAGAAGGGGTTTGTTGGTTACCCTGAAACGCGTAAAAAATAAAATCACATGATTACTAATTTTTAGTATAGGAAGAAATTATTCTTGACCAAACAGGAGCGCGGTCATATTCCCAATTTCTATGCTTTTATTGTTTTATAAAGAGGAAATTGGTGAGCTGGAGATGAGAAAAGCATTCATCATAGCAAAAAGTAGACCTTTTAAAGAAAAATTAATGAATGACAGATTTAGAGATATGGCTGATAACAGAGCGCAGAGGCTGATTGAGCTGCAGCCTGAAAGACAGGTGGATGATGGGGATGATGATGACCAGCATAAAAGCCCACCTGGCAACCTGCAGAGCTAGCTGCAGGCCACATGCAGCAAGCTCCCTGCCAGACAGGCGGCAGCAACATCCAGTCGCAGTCTTGCCAGCTCTGGGGAGGGCAAGTGACCACAGCAGTCAGGGAGGGGCACTAAAGGCACAGATCGAGCTCCTGGAGTCCTCAGTGTGCCTTCAGAATTTCCAACTTGGTGATGATGTACCAGAGGAGGTACCTGGAGGCAAGCAGAAAGCGAAAACCAAGACTAAGCTACAGTAAATGGGGAGCTTTGTGTATGCCCCCCTCCCTGCACTTCCCTAGCCGGCCACAGGATCCGCTCACTACATAAGTCCCGTTGCCCAGCCCAGCCCAGATTCTTTTGTGGATTCGGTGCAGAGGCACGGGGAGATCACAAAGTAAGTTAGTGAGGTGCAGATCTGTGTCTCTGCTTGTAATAGTGGAGATGTAGAGGGTAATGCATCAGCCAAGAGGCTGGACAGTAAGGGCGGTGGGCATTTGGTCAGGCCACGATGCCGTGGTGGCCTCCTCAGTGGGAGGGAGGAGCTGCCCAGTGTCGGAGGGAGGAGCTGCCCAGTGTCGGGGGCAGCTCCAGTAGCCTGAATACTGTTGCCGCTGATCACTTAGTTGAGAAGCGGCGAAAGTGTGAGGGGGCTGCTTGGGCTGCAAAACCAAATTCTCCCAGAAAAGTGCTGTTCTGTGTCGGTGCCGCTGGTCAACCATACTCTGATGATAAGGATCAGCGCCGCCTGAATGAAAAACAGGAAATTACCGACTGATGACACAGAGGGCACACATAACATCGGGGGTGAGGTTGTCTCCTGTTCTATGGAGGTGGCTAAATCCCTTATGCCTGATGATGCTGAGGTCAAAAACTCATTTAGTCCGGTTACTGGTCCAGCAGGAGTGAATATACTATCTGTTAGTGTGTGTGCTAGTGTGGTGGAAGGGGATATGGAAGTGAGTAACAATGATGTACTTTGTACTAATAACTTTGGGAGCGCCTGTCAGGACTTATGCCAGTGTCACCTGCGGGGGAACTAAGACATCGTCCTCATCTTCAGGCACTGAGGACAGCGTGTTGCAACAGCGTCTTCTGGAGGCTCTGAAGAGGGGAGAGAGATCACTAAATGTAGAGAGTAGAGTGGTTGATCTATCTTTCTGGATAGAGAGGTATGGCCCGGGCCCTTCCAAGAAGGAAGAGGGAGTGATACTATATCGTCCCTTCCGACAGCCGGCAGGGGCATGTGCGTAGGAATGTGGTACGACTTTGGTGGGGGGCAGTGATGTATGTCCTCCAAGGTCAAAGGTTGTGGAGCTCCTACTGCGGATGGGATTCAAGGCATTTGATGTCTGTCCATACATCCCTACGGCACGCCTAAGTTTGATGTCGGCTTTGTTCAGTTGGAGGGGCTTGAGCTCTTCTGGTCAAATTATGAGTTGACAAAAAACGAGCCTGGCTGGTGAGACTTTGCTGTTCAGGCAATTTCTCACCAAAACCAAGTCAAGAGCGTGACCGTGGTGACTTGAAACAAGTCGCTTTCTTGTTTTGCCATCATGACATGGATTGGTCGGTATGGAGAGGTGGTAGAAATGCCAAAAAAAAATTGTGATGAATTTCGTATCTGGTCAGGGGCCTGGATGTTTATGGTAAAACTTAAGCATTCAGGCAGTACAGTCGCCCACATTCCATCATCTGCCTTCCTGGGTATAGATCGTATCCGGGTTCACTACCAAGGGCAACCTAGGCTCTGTCACGAGTGTGGCGACCCCACACACGTCAGTGCAAATTGCACTGTGGGGTCATTCCATGTCAAGTGAACCAATGATTATTACCTCTATATTTTTTAATTCTTTTGAGATTTTATTTGATAATATCATGTCAGACAATGCAAAATGTGAAGAGAAAAATTTTTTAAAAAATTTATTTTTTTTTTAAATGATTTTCAAAGTTCGGAAAAAGTGTGAATTTCGCTGTTGCCTGCCTTTATGTTTCTCCTCATAACTAAGGCTAGGAATAAGATAGAGAGACAAAATAAACACCATTCTACTCAGAACTATACAAGCTTTCACCAGATATGTCACAAGAGGATCTTTGTTAATATTTTACCCATGTGATCGCAAGCGCAAAACTTTAAAACGTATTTCCGAAAAATCGGCGCGCTTTAAATATTTCAAAAACTGCCCATGTGTCTGCTTTGCTCTTAGCCACATCTGTACCAAATTTCAAGTTGGGATCGCAATGGGATCATATTTTAACATATTTTACTATTAATAGCGTCAATGGGTCATTCCATATCAAGTGATCTAAATATGAATATTTTTTTTTACCTGACGTCTTTAGATTTTTTTTTTTTTTTTCCTTTATGAAGTACTACTTTAGTTAATTACAAATTAAAAGTTTGGAATTTTTTTCTTCATCAGTTAATTTTTTACAGATTTTTAAAGTTTAAAAAAAGGGTGAATTTTGGCCTGGTACGACTTTAAATTTTTTTATCTCGGGCTAGAAATAAGATAGAGAAACAAAATAAACACCATTCTACTCAGAACTGTCCTTGCTTTCACCAGATATGTCACAAGAGTATATTTGTGTTAATTTTAATTTTTTACCTATGCGAATGCAAACGCAACATTTTGAAACGCATTTCCGAAAAAAACATTTTAATAAAAATTTTCCAAAACTGCCCATGTGTCTTTTATGCTCTTAGCCACATCTGTACCAAATTTCAAGTTGGGATCGTGATGGGATCATATTTTAAAATATTTAACTATGGTTAATCTCATTTTTATTAAATTTTGAAAAAACATATGAAAGACATACATTCAATCTTTTAACAAAATCTTGAGACATATAAAATATACAAAAAGAGAATTCACAAAGTTATTAGTAACTTTAAGATAAGCTGCAAATTTACTTTTGCGCTTATCTCTGGTGCAATATATACTACAATCTAAATATAATTCCAAACACTCAAGTATACAACCTTTCTCAGGGTTTTGAGATGTTCTGATGTCAAGGGACAAGCAGCCCCAGCAGAATGATTTTTATTACTTGGCCCCTTCTAACAGGTTGACCACGTACGTGGGTCATTACCCGTTGAGGCCTAGTTGGAATAGTCTAGCGACTGGTGTACCGGAAAGGAAGGCCGAAATATTAATGATCTACTCACAGCTCAGAGTTTTCGATACCTGTCTAATGTTCACTAGAATTCTGAAGGTATAGGCGTAGAAAGGAAATACCTAGACTGAATGTATCAGATGGGAAGAAAAGAGAGATAGAAAAGAAGAGAGAGAGAGAAGAGAAACAAAAACCATTAGAAAAAGTTATACTGGGAAAGAAAAGCCACGTAAGAAAAAAAGGAGGGGGGGGGGGGACGGGTGAGGTATGGGAAGGAGAAAGGGTACTCATCCCACTGGCTCCCCATCAGCCAGAGGTCGAGCCATATTATCTGTGCTGGAAAAGATACTCCTAAATTCTGCAGAGTCGTGAAAAAGAATCCATTCAACCCAAATCCCTAAGAATTTGTTCCGAGATCCCGACGCATCAGCTGCGAGCTCCTCCATTCGATATGTGTCCATCAATTCTTTGAACCAATCAAGTAGAGATGGAGCCCGGCTTGATTTCCAGAACCTCGGGATCACAGCACGAGCAGCCGAGATGCAAAAGCGGAGAATATCCCTCTTCTGTAGCCCAATAGGACCTGGAAAAATGGATAACATTGCCGATTCTGGGCAGCATTCGGCTTGTTTACCTGTTATCCGGGCGTATGCATTGAAAACCTCAGACCAGAACCGCCGGATTTCCCCACAACTCCACCAAATGTGTATCATTGTACCCTTCTCTTCCCCACAGCGCCAGCAGGTATCAGGGGTTCCAGGGAACATGTTCCGGAGTGTCGTCGGGCACAAGTACCATCTAGTGAGCAGCTTATAGCTTCTTTCTTGTGCAGAACAAGCGCTAGCTAGTGAGTGAGTAAATATAAAGCATTTCTGCCAATTAGCTTCTGAAATGCTACACCCCAATTCCCTCTCCCAAGCACGTTGGAAGTAAAGGGTGCCCTGCTCTCTCATGGACCCTAAGGCCTGGTATAGAAATGATATTTTGCGCCTCGGTGGAGCCTCCAGTTGGAATAACCTCTCCAATACGTTGGGCGTCAATCTTACCCTGCAAGAGTGGTCAGCTGAATATAATTATGCTCTGTATTGGAGAAATTCGAATCACTTAAGAGGTCTCGTAGGTTCTTTGAGTTGTAGCTCTGCCATCGGGGGCAAACCACCACTGGACAGAGTCTGTCCTACTCGGGTGTCATCCACAATCCGCCAACATAAAAATCTCTGCCTGTCAAATCTGGGTGGGAAAGATGGGTTGGAAAAAAAGGGTAGTCAAAGGGCTAAGTCTGTCGTTTAAGCGGAGGGTTTTCGTCACTAGGTGCCATACCTTCAAGGTGTTTCTGGTCATGTCTGTCAAAGGTACTAGGTCTGTGGAGTCTTTAGGGGAAATCCAAAGCAGGTGTTTCAGCGGAATCCCCAAACCCTCTTGCTCCACCCTACCCATTTCTTGGAGGACGCATGATAATGCCAATCTAGAGCTCTAACAAGAGAGGAAGCCTCAAAGTACGCTCGTATGTTGGGTAGTCCAACCCCTCCTCTGGTCTCGGGCAAGGATAGGATATTCATTCGCAATCTGGACCTCTTGCCCCCCCAGACAAATCTAAGGATCATAGATTGCATTTTGGAGAGGAAACCTCTATCCAATAGAACAGGAACTGTCTGAAAAGTATATAAGAGTCGGGGCAAGACATCCATCTTGACTACGTTTATTCTCCCGAACCAGGATAGCTTTAATTGTCTATAGGAGGTAAATGCCGATTCCGCGTTAGTCAAAAGGGGTTGATAATTTAAATTGAATATTTGTTTAAGATCTTTTGGTATAAGGACTCCCAAGTACTTAATGGCTTCTACTTTCCATTTAAATGGGAACTGTTTAGATAGATGAGAAACCAATTCTCCAGGCAAAGAAATATTGAGTGCCTCGGTTTTGGAGCAATTCACTTTAAAGTTGCTCAATTGTCCGAACCGTTCAAACTCCATTAAGACCGAAGGGATGGAGACCAGGGGCTGGGAGATGTAAAGTAGCAGGTCATCTGCAAATAAGGCTAATTTGTGATGACTCTGTCCCAGCTTGACCCCATGGACGCATTCATTGGACCTAAGTGCAAAATATTTAACTATTATAGCGTCAATTCAAAAGTCACCAAGAACACAATCAGTCATTTTTTCACAATTGCCCGTCAATAGTTTGAATTTGATATAAAGAAACATAGTCTTGTAACATCTCAAATGAAAGCTGTTACCGTTCTGAGTAAAATGACGCCTCTCCCACTTCATTATCTTATTTCTAGCCTGAGATAAAAAAATGTAATGTCGTACCAGGTCAAAATTCACCCTTTTTTTAAACTTTAAAAATCTGTAAAAAATTAACTGATGAAGAAAAAAATTCCAAACTTTTAATTTGTAATTAACTAAAGTAGTACTTCATAAAGGAAAAAAAAAAAAAAAATCTAAAGACGTCAGATAAAAAAAAATATTCATATTAGATCACTTGATATGGAATGACCCATTGACGCTCTTACTAGTAAAATATGTTAAAATATGATCCCATTGCGATCCCAACTTGAAATTTGGTACAGATGTGGCTAAGAGCACAGCAGACACATGGGCAGTTTTTGAAATATTTAAAGCGCGCCGATTTTTCGGAAATGCGTTTTAAAGTTTTGCGCTTGCGATCACATGGGTAAAATATTAACAAATATCCTCTTGTGACATATCTGATGAAAGCCTGGACAGTTCTGAGTAGATTGGTGTTTATTTTGTTTCTCTATCTTATTTCTAGCCCGAGATATGATAGAAAATGTAAAGCCATACCAGGCCAAAATTCGCACTTTTTTAAAACTTTAAAAATCTGTAAAAAATTAACAGATAAAGAAAAAAATTCAAAACTTTTTTTTGTAATTAGATAAAGTTGTTCTTCAGATAGAAAAATTTTTTTAAAAATCTGAGGACGTCAGGGAAAAAAAATATTCATTTTTGGATCACTTGACATGGAATGACCCTGTGCAGAAATGTGCATTGTGTGGAGAGGTTGGCTATCTTGCTGCATCTTGTGGCAGGATTAGGTGTCAATTGTGTGGTGAGCTAGGTCACCCATTCAGCCGTTGTCCTCGCTCCTTTGCTAGTGTGGTTGTGACCCCAGTGGGAGAAAGCCGTGAGGCTGATTCTGCTGTGGAATGGACTAAAAGAAGTGAAGGAGCTGAGGGGCCAGGGACGAAGAGCCACCTAGCAGAGGCGTCTAGATGAGCGTAGACACGAGGGGGAGCCAGGTGAGCCCCAGGCTGCCAAGTTGACCTCTGTCCTGGATGGCAGTCTTGCTGCTGAGGCCCCGAAGGATGATGAGAAGGTCAGGAGGAGGATCCACAGGGAGGAAAGCGCCACTTCCTCAGAATCCTTTCATTATGAAAGTATGGATGAAGATAATAGGCAGTGGCTAGAGCAAAAGCGTAAGCATGGCACCAGAAAGAAGAGAAACAAGGGAGATTTAACATCTCCTACCCTGACCAAGGTACCTAAGGAAGATAAAACTGACTCCCCTCTGGTTGGTCTTTTTAACCAGTTCCAAGCCCTTAATAACATCTCTTCCTATGAATAGGAAGCCGAGGATGAGGTGCTGGTCTCAGCAGGGCTTATGGGAGGCCGAGTCTCCTTTTTCTGGGGATGAATGGTCCTCGCGGAGGACAGGCCCAGAGCCTGAAGACGAGGACAATAAGAAAAAACAAGTGGCAGTAATGAACACTTCGGTCACTAAAGAGGGGGAAGGATTCCTCCTCTGAGGCAGAAGATAGGAAGGGGAGGGGAAGAAGAAAGCTGTCTAACTCAATCACGAAGGATGGTGGTACCCACTCTGTTGACGCTTGCGTCCATTAATGTCACCAGCATTAACTCAAATACAGCTAGATTTACAGCCTTTGATTTTCTCAGCCGGGTTGAATATGATAATTTCTTTTTGCAAGAGACGGCTGCCAAACATGGCAGAAGTGTTTATAGCTAAAAGAGAGTGGAGACTCGGGCCCTCTTACTGGTCTCTTACGGCCGAGCCATATAGTGGAGTGGCGGTCCTTTTTACCGCAGCAGTAGAATGCCGACGGGTATTGAGTTAGAAATAGGGAAGTGCCTGATCTTAGATGTCCTTATGAAGGGACAGGAGCTCCGGCTTATTAATATCTATGGTCCCCAATCTAAGTGCAACAGGAAGTGTGTCTTTACGAGGATCAAGCCCTACCTTTTTAAGAGTCAGCAGGTTGTCTTTGGAGGGAACTTCAATACTGTCACAAGGCCCCGGGATAGAGGAGGTGCAAGAGACAAGCTGACTTATGATAGCGTCGCTCTTCATAGTATAGCTAGTGAGGCTCAACTGGTGGATTTCCACATCCTGCACACCCCAGACCACGAGGGATTCACCTATCATAGAGGTAACTGTAGGTCTAGAATAAATAGGTTTTATTTAAAGGAGAATGCCGTCTCTTCAGCTGTATCTGTTGTTGGGGTGGAGTTCTCCAACCACTGTTTAATTTCGGTCTCTCTGGATGTTGCAGAGACCCTCTGGATGGGAAGAGGCTTTTGGAGGTTGAATTCGTCTCTCTTGGAAGAAGTGGACATAAGACAATCCTTTGAGGATTGTACCCTTACTGGATCTTTGTAGTAGTAAGTCAGAGTGGTGGGAGATTTTCAAACAAAGGGTGTTGAGAATCTTCCGTCAGCTCTCGATCCCCAGGAGCCTGGACAGGTACCGCCTGTATCAGGGCCTTAGGAGGACACTCGAGCATCTTGTCTTAAGTGGAGGTAGCCGCGAGAGGATCTCCAGAGTGAAGTCTTTGCTCATGAGGTGTCAGTATGATAGGCATGCATCTTTGATCTGAAGCTGGAAAAAAAGGTGTACCACGGTCCGTGCTGCTGTGACATAAAAGGATCACAGGGAAGACAATGCTTCAATAAAAACTCCTTTATTCTTTCTCTCCTCTCCTACGCGTTTCGGAGCCACATCCGAGCTCCTTCCTCAGGGATATTTTGTTATCCCTGAGGAAGGAGCTCGGATGTGGCTCCGAAACGCGTAGGAGAGAAGGAGAGAAAGAATAAAGGAGTTTTTATCGAAGCATTGTCTTCCCTGTGATCCTTTTATGTCACAGCAGCGCGGACCGTGGTACACCTTTTTCTTTTTCGCTCCATTGGGAGACCCAGACATTGGGTGTATAGCTTCCGCCTCTGGAGGACACACAAAGTACTACACTTAAAACAAAAAGTGTAGCCCCTCCCCTACTGCCTATACACCCCCTCTAGGAGAAATCCCATCAGTTCTTAGCTTTGTGTTGAAGGAGGCACACTCTGCACTCATCCACTCTCACTTTAGTCTTACTCACTCTCTCTGGAGAGTGTCGGATGGAAGCAAAGTGGATCCTTAGGGATCCCCAGCATGTCTCCTTCCTCACCCTCGGGCGGAAGCGGTTGAGGTACCTTTGAGGTACAACGGGCTGGAGCCCTCATGCTGTTTTCCTTCTTCATCCCTTAGGGGCTCTGGAGATGTGGGATCGTCGCGGGCTTCCATGTAATCTGGAGCTCAGACTCCATCCACAGCCCCTGTGGGTTCTGCTGGCCGGAGTTGTGGACCCCCAGGGATCAGCCCCTGCACCAAATGAGGTACTCAGTATTTGTGCATTGCTGCTGCTGCAGCCTGGGCTCCGAATTCATCCACATGCTGATGAGGTACACTGGGGGTCATTACATTGTGGGACATACCGGCACACTGCTGCTCAGTGAGTCCGGTCCCTGTCGTGCTGCGGGCATACCGGTTCTGACGCCGGCTCCCTGCGCCATCTCCTTCGCCATCCCTTAGGGGCTCGGAAGTGGGAGTCATCACGGGCACCCATGCTTCGCTGGAGCCCCTGCTCCGTCCACAGCCCCTGGTGGACCTGCTGGCCGGAGCACTGTTACCCCAGGGACCAGGCCCTGCACCTAATCGAGGTACTCTGTATCATTGTGCATGTGGCTCCAGATCCGGTAACCCGGTTTTTCACCGGACCTCCTCGCTGCTGCAGCTGCTACAGCCCGGGCCTTCGGATCCCTGTGGGGGACCTGACCCCTGGGGATGGTCTCCGACACCCCCTCTGAGGGTGTCAGCGCTGTCGGCCGGTGATCGCGCCGGACCTCCGCGCCTACTGTGCCTGCATGTCGGGCACAGTCTTAAATTTAGGCCCCGGCTTCACCTGCGGCCTAGTTTCGTAATACCCGCCCCCGGCTGCCATTCAGGCAGAGGGGCGGGTTTTGGGCCGTCCCTGCGGCCATAGTGATGCATGGAGGGCCTCTCCCCAGCTGCCTAGGTGAGCCCATTCCTCTCAGTTTCAATGGGGCCCCAGATTCCGCACTTTGTGCTGGTCCGCCCATTTTTCACTCCCCCTCTGCTGGCTCCGGCGGCCATCTTGGCTTTCTACCGGTATATGCTCAGCAGCTGCAGTCCCCTGAGAGGTTCTGCAGCTTCTGGGGGACCAGGGACAGTGGGCTCTGATGATACACCGCTGTCCTGCGGTCGGGCCACACCAGTTACTCCGGCTGTGAGCCCCCTTGCGGGGGCATCCCCTGCTGGGGATTCCCACAGTTATACAGCGATGTGGGCCATTTGGAGTATAACCCCCAACGGCCACTCACATGTCGCAGCCTGCACTTCATATAAGGCTTAGCTGCCTGCTGGATGCACTCCTCTGCCTGCGCGCAGCCAGAGACAAGCCCAGAGCCACAGGCTCACTCCAGCACCTCGATCCAGGTGGATTCCCCTGCTGTCCTCCCGCAGGACCCTCCAGGACGCCATCTGGACAGAGGTTCCAGGAACCCTTGTCCAAGCCTTACCTAAGGCTATATTAGGCTATATAAGCCCAGACCGGGTCCCTTACAGGATCCCACACGGGACCTCTCTCAGGAGTCTAGGCCGGGTCCTTCACAGGATCCCCCTACACCTGACCCTCCCCGGGGGGTTCCATAAGTCCAGGGCTGCGCGCCCACTAGTTGGACTGCCCCGGAAAACAGCCGAGGACTCTTCCTCAGGCCACTGTCCGCGGCCCGCTACGCGGACCCGCGGGGCTCCCTCCCCCTCCTCCTCGTATTACTCTCAGGATGTCGACAATGAGCAGGGGGTCAGGGTTCAGTGTCCGAGCTCATGCTGACTCTGAATGCCCCTGAGGGGGGAAGCACTGGTGGATGACCTTGTTCCTTCTTCAACAGGTTGTTCCACATGCTCCCCCTTCTCCGGTGGAGCCGGATTCCATTTCAGGAAACACACCAATTTAGGTTCCCTAAAAGGGCTCACAGTGTGTTGCTTCCACCACCCTAATTTGGAGATGTTGTCCAAAGCCCAGGGCTGGCCCGGACTAGCACTATCCTAAGAGAACCAGCAGTGCTGTACTATCTCCTTCCTCGGAAGTGGTCATTTGGTTGGTCTCTTTCCCACAAGGTGGACCCTCCGGGTCCAGACGTGCAGCCCGGACCGTTGTGCCCGTGCCTAACGGCTCTTCCCTGAAAGAGCTACGGACCCCCAGATTGATTTATTTTTTAACTCGATCTATGAAGCTACTGTCCTCAGCTTTCGCAGCTGTAGGAGCAGGGCAGCCATGTCTGCGTGCTCGGCAAGGATCCGCTCCCTTACGGGGGTTCTCTTGCCTGAGGTCATTACATAATGTCTTTGATGATCTTGGTAGCGTCAGCTACTCCCTGGCTATCCACAGGTCTATGGCCTCGGAATATGATTAGCTGTCGCCACATCCAAAAAGGTACCTTACGGGGTTTCTTTTGGCTGGTAACAGGCTGTTTTGGGAACAGCTGGAAGGGCTCCTCTGGCGAGTAAGCTCTTACGTGCCGCACGCTACGGTTGGGAAACCTGTGCACCAAAGGTTTCAGTCCACTGGCTTGGTCTAAAGCTAAGGGTGTGACTCTGCATGGCATTCCAAGATCGCCTGCACTCAGCGGCAGGAGGCTCAGCCTCTGTGACGGCCTCCTCATGCCTATCCGCCTCTCCAAGCCGCATTTTCAGTCAAGGACAGGCTCTCCGGTTATATCGTATGGCTACTATATACAGCTGAACTCTCTTCCTCGCCTCCTCTAGCAAAGGCGCAGACCTTTAACCAGGCTCTGGATGCCTTGAGGCGAGACGGAGTAGTTCTTTCTGTTCCTCTCGAGGAACGCTTGCATGCATCGATCGCCATCAAGGAGGCGTACCGGCTCATCCCCATGGCGCCCGCTAATCAGCGTTGGCTGAGGTTTGCGGTGGGGGATGACCATTTTGGTGGTTCTGTCCTCGCGGCCCTGCACTCCCAGGGCCATGCAGTAATATCGTACTTGAACGACCTACTGGTCAAGGCATCTTCTCTGAAACAATGCCAATGCAGTCTCTCACTCTGCTCTCCTGCTCAGACTCTGACGTGCCAGTGCATGGAGTCTCACGACTATTCAGCTTAAGTCAAGCTGCCTCTGGACAAACAACTGGCACTTCTGTCAGAAGGCCGCTCACACCTTCGGTCACGCTCAGTCTCCCTCAGGCGGCTGATGTACATCTTGGGGAAAATGGTAGCGGCCATGGAGCAGTATGCTTTGTACAGTTTCACCTGCGGCCACTGCGATTGCAGATCCTCCGCAGTGGGGACAAGCACCATCTTCCCGCGACAGGAAGGTCTCCCTGTCTGCATTGACGAAGGTCTCCCTTCATTGGTGTCTGCTACCCCTGTCTGTCACGGGGGAGGTTGTAAGAAAATTAATATTTTCATTAATATTTACTTTAAATACTAGGTATAATTGTCAAAGTAATAGTATATTAATTTATTCATATATTGATCTGCTGATATTTGTAACGTATATACTTATTGCTGACATGGACTGTACACGTGATATGGCCATACATAGCTGCAATATATACAGGCTATACATATAGCTAGAGATTGCATCATCCCAGAAGTGTCTAGAAGTATCCATGTATAGTAATAATGTATGTTGCTGTCACTCAATGAGAATGAGCTGTACCATGGGTGTGGGCGCTCCCTGCAGGGGACTCTGCACTCCAGGCTGACCATCCGAAGACAACGTAACAGATTCATCATGCTGGACAGGAACCATATGCCTTGGTGAGATGGATGACCCCATACCCGTGGATCGCCACCAAGAAGAATACATAGATTATCTTTTTGTAACTATCTGAACACTATACTTTAATAAGCTTAATTATTGGCTATTTTAATACCAATTAAACTGAGAAGATAAATTTTATACATATTTTTCCGTCTTTTCTCACTAATTAAGTATATGACGATAAGCACGATAATTATGCACATATAGCGGTATTTAACATTGGCGAGCCTCCAGTCGCCTCTGATGTGATTTTTTGACGGACATTCTTGTTTTTTCGTTTCATTTTTTTTCTCTTCTTTTGTGCTGTTTTTTGTCATATTCCTCTCTCTTGTACAAGGGGGGCTGGGTTGAGTCTAACAGCTGTTGTACAAGCTCAGGAATTTGACAAGTGGCAAGACCGTCATAAATCTTCAGAGCAAAGGACCATTAGAAGTGAAGTGTGAATCCTGTTGGAACCACACAGCGAAGTCGGATGAGTTTTTTTAATCTTCTAAAGTAAGGACTATATTTCAAGTAAGACTGAGAAAGGACGGACTACAAGTGCCTGCAAGAAGACACAGAGAAGCGACGAGCAGGATCCTTTTTAAGGTAAGACAATGGATCTAATAATTTCATATGCAAAGCATAGTGACTTAGTTTTTCTGTAGATAGTCTTGATTTACGAAATATATGGCTAGAATGTCAGTTTGCAAATGTAACATTAGATTCACGAGTAATGTCTTTAAAGAAAGATAAGGGTAAGATACGCAACATTTTAAAAATGGTTAATGTGTTTCATGATTTTGTAACATTGAAATCACAGGATCGTGACAAGGTCACTATAGAAGTTTTTCCCCAAGATGGCGAACGCCATTTGACTAATGACCATGTGCTCAGTATAGATGACCTTCAAGATGAGTCAGGAACAGACGTGGTAGAAGGGGGAGGAAACAAGGAAAAAAATGAGGTAGTCAGACAAGTGGGAGGAGTCAGCTTAACTGACGTAGAAAATGAAGTGGGAGTAGCCAAAGGAGGAGGAGTAGAAAATGAGATAGGAGGAGCCACAGAAGGAGACGTAGCTCAGGGGAGTGGTGAAGGTCAGTCACCAAAAATAGACAAAATACTTCAGCTTAAAATTAGAAAAAATCTGCTGAAATTAAGTAAAATGATTCCCGTGTATAACCCTGGCCTTCACGTAGCAAGAAATTCGGAGGTATTCGAGAATTTTGCTGAAAAATATAGTCTTTCCAATGATGAGAAAAACCAATTGTTCAAAATGTGGTTACCTGATTTATATCTAA
The DNA here is from genome assembly GCA_033576535.1 of Allobates femoralis. Taxonomy (NCBI): domain Eukaryota; kingdom Metazoa; phylum Chordata; class Amphibia; order Anura; family Aromobatidae; genus Allobates; species Allobates femoralis. Next base: position 46,194,086 of record JARQOC010000012.1, on the reverse strand, counting down.
GGAGACTTGAGTTAAGAAATTCATCTTATGTTTCTCAATCACATGAGGGCTCAGATGTTTGTAGATTGAAAGATCTTATCTTTTGTAAAACAAAAGAAAGTCCAGATCTGAAGATATTAAGAACTTTACAAATTGGGCAAAAAGAATGTACATATAATTTTATGTCAATATATAGACGAGTTTACAATGCTGTTGTCGGGGATGGTAACCAGAAAAATATCATTCAAAGCTTTATAGGTAAATTTACATTTATACCCCCCAGAATACTTGCCATGGCGTCACAGAGATCAAATCTCTATGAATGTACAAAATTGTTGGATGCTGGCAGGAAATGTCAGGACAGGAAATATTATGTAAAATCAAATAAATCAGGCTACAACAAAATGGCTGCTAGTTCTTTTTCAAATCTGTCCAAACCAAATGGTTTTCATAACAAAATGTATGAAATACGTAGGAAAATTCACATTTCTTACAATTATTATAATTTGATCCGAATGTCGTTAAATCATTCTTCACAGGTGTTAATTAATAATCATTTTGACACTCCAAAATGTCAGAATACTTCAGCCAGGCTTGGTGGTCCCCCACTGCTGGACAATTCTAAACATAGGACAGGGGAATCATGTCTCTCTCTGGCCTGAGTAGAAAAAGTCCATTAGTTTTAAGTATATGTAAATTGATTAGTATACTTAAAATATGTATGTATATATATGTATGAATATGGATATTATTCCCTCTGTTTAAAGAAAAAATAATAATTAGAAGTTTTGTAATCAATATATATATAATTATATAAAAATGGTGTTATTTGTTATTAATATTATTTTTATATTTTCAAGAAGTTCAAGTCAAGATGGTGGAACATGTATCCCCTCCTTATAAAAAGTAATAATATTTTTCTTTTTACATGGGAAAGGATAAGTATATTTCAACTATTAATATTTAGTTCTTGAGTAATGCATGTACTGTAACTAATGTAATGATGTTTGCTTTGTGCTGTGAAATTAACCTCTTACATGCCATCTTGTCAGCGTGACATTGACAGCTGCTACGTCCGATCAGACGAAGCTGAAGCACACAAGATCATCCTCAACTACATTCTTTAGAAGTAAAGAGTTACGTGTCATAACTTACATGTGTGTGTGTCTAATATACCGGTATATGATTTGTTAAGATATGTTTTAAACTGGAAATATAAAGGAACAATTTGTTTTATGATACATCAAGATCGCTCTCAGTGAGAAAAAAAAAATAGGTTTGTAGTAATGACTTGTGTCAAAGTCTGTGTTATATGTAATATTTAGTGAGAAGTGTCCTTGTTAGAAACACAGGAATGTATGTGAGCAGAATAGCTGAGCCGACATAGCAGGTGAAGAGTGTGTGTGAGTGTGAGGCCTCTCGAGTGATTGACGTGTGCAGATGTAGCAGGAAAGTTGAGTGTATATGAAAAGTTGGGTTTTAGGAAAAAGAACTCAAAAATGACTTACAGTAAATACATTTTCACGTTTGAAATAATTAAGTAAACACATCAAGCTAATTCATTCACATTATTAGAATAATTATTTGATATCTTTTAAATTTATAAGACTTTATATTTTTTATAGATAATGGATCCAGTCATAGATAAACATTTTCTTTTTTAAACTATGGTTTAAATTAAACACAAGTAGGTGAATATTTTATTTTCTCACAGATACATGATATAAGACTGATAATGGAAATGTATCCAAAGGTTTAACAAATAATTATCTTTAATTTGGTTTTATATAAGAATGTTTTCATTAAGTCATATCTCAGGATATGAAGGGAAAATAGATTTTTATAAATAATGACATTATTATATCTGAGTAATACATTTTCAATATATTTTCCACAAATTTGACAAATGAGAAACAGCAACAAGATACAATGATCAGTTATTAGATATAATAAAGTGAAATTATATTATTAATTATAATAATAATTTATAGAAATATATATTTAAATAAAAGGTATTAGGAAAATTATTAAATTATTTTGATAATTCAATAGTGGGGCATATGAGTGATCAGAAATGTATGAACATATTAAGGGTATACATTATCAGTACTATAAATCTGTCAATCATACAATCAAAGGCCCTATCTTATTTTAATTCTATTTTATTTTGACTTTTGATTTTCATCATTCTTTTTATCAATTTTTATTGATCACAATTTTAGGTTTTCATTTTATTATCATTTTGGTTGTTGTTTTATTTTTCATTTTATTAGTTTTGAATATTTCTATTTTTAATATGAATATTCTTTCAATTTTTCATTTTTTACTTATTTTGATTTTTTATTATGAAAACTTTCATGTTTGTCATTATGAATATTTTTATTATGAATTTTTAATTAGATTTTTGTTAAGTTTTGACATTTAAATCAAAATTTCATAATATTTTTTAATTAAGAAGAACATATGAATATTTTAAGAGAGTAATGTCTATAATAACAATATTATATTATTTGAGAAGGGAAGGTTATTCATATATACAAAAAAGGAAAGTTTAATTTCATTATGGAAATTATTTCATTTAATGGTTTAATCTGTTAATTTAGTTTAATTCATGGTCTTACATTATTGGTATTGTTAGTTTAATATATATAGAATATATATATATTCAAATGGAGAAACAAATATATACATATATATGTTTAAATTATAAAATTTGGGTAATAACAAAGATTCTAAGATACACACATATATATGTTCATATGAGAAAAAAAATATATATATATGTTTAAATGGGTAATGATTAAATAAAAATGTAAATTTGACATATCAAAATATACTGACACCTACAGGTTGAAAGGGGGAATTACTCCCATTACATAAGTCATAGTAAATGAAACACATGATTAATAATGTATTATTATATAGTATCGTACTATTATTATGAACAACAATTATATTTATATTTTTGATTATGGCATGAGATATTCATATTTTGGTAATAATTATATGATAGACTCATATTTTGATAATAACTATATGAGAATTATTGACTGTTATGGTACGCTATGATATCATAGGTTAGGAAAATTGCCAACTTTTGGTATAGAATAGGGAAAGAAGCCGGTTTTAGGCAAAGTGGGGCCCTGGGTAAAAGGTTAAAGTGGGCCCTCGATGCTCACATATTGCACTATCACACTCAGACATTTAGAGTACAAGTACAAGCGCCAAATTCAGACTGGTGAATGAGTGCGATTTATAATATTCAAGTCATTCAGCGCTTGTTTCCGGCCTTGTTACACAGGATTATGAAGAATGATGGGTGCAGAACAATCACCGGTAATCTGTCCTCTACAGGATCATGTTATCGGCAGCACTTCTACAGTTTGCAGCAGGGGATGTGCTGCTGAGAACAAGGATTTTTGTTCCTCCATAAACAGTGAATCCCCCATGACGAGCTGCATTTTGCTTGTTTCTTGGGCAATTGCCGACCTGTTTACACCTAGGAACTCTAATCTGTGCTGCTGGTATTTATAAATGTGGATGTTACATATACACAACACACAGTGTGTGACACAAACACTATATGTTACACGTATACACTGAGCACACACACATAGACACACATTCATTCCCATCATTGTCTGTGTCATACAGCCCGGCTCCTCTAGGGAGGGTCGCTCTTTCTTATCCTCTCACCAAGAGATGGGGATTGTAAACACATGACTCCTTATATTGATTAAAAATTACCTATAAGTGTTTAATGAAATAGGATTTACAAACTGGAGAGCCAGTAAGAAGAATGTTTCCATAGGATCATCTACTTAAATGTCATCTTTAACAAATGATCTGCTATATTCTTCATGTTAAAAAAAAAAAAACATATGAAATAAGCCCCATCCTGGTGTCTTGTGTTGTTCTGGGGTCACTAGTGGAAATATTGACCTTGAAGAAGTTATCCAGAATTCTATAAAAATGACTGATTTCTTTCAAAAATAGCGCCACTCCTAGCTAACAGGTTGTGGGTGATATTGCAGCTCAGCTTAATTGAAGGGAATGGGCCTATGCTGTAATACCACATGTCACCTGTACACACGGGTGATGCTGTTTTTGAGTGAATGTAGTAAAGTTGTATTAATCCTGGACATCCCCTTTAATGCCTTGTAAGTTCTGCTTGATAATTGGCTACAAATGTAGGAATTAAGGAGGTCCCCTAACTCTAATTACTCCCATCATGAACATGTGAAGATTGAAGCCTGCGGGGGGCGCTCCTGCTGCTATTGTAAGGATTTTATCACTTTCACCACTGAGCGGTTTTTCATTTTTGTTTTTTCCTCACCTCTTCCAAGAGCCAGAACTTTTTTATTTTCTTCCACATAGCCGTACGAGGGCTTGTTTTTTGCGGGATGAGTTGTACTATTGAATGACATCATTCATTCTACCACAAGATGTACTGGAGAATGAGAAAGTACAAGTGCTTTGAAATTGCAAACAAAAAGTGCAATTACACAATGTTTTTTGAGTTTTTTATTTATCATGGTAGTTTATATTGTAAAAGTGACTTCATAAGTTGATTATCTGGGTCAGAATAAGAACATACTGATCATTGTTTTTACTTCAATCATATAAAAAACTGAAATTTGTAAAAAAAAAAAAAAAATTGCTTTATTTGCCATTTTCCGAGACCCATGATGTTTTAATTTTTGAAGATACAGGGCTATGTGAGGGCTTACTTTATGTGCCCTCAGCTGACATTTTTACTGATACCATTTTGAGTCAGATACAACATTTTGATCGCCTTTTATTGCATTTTATTGTAACAATGTGGTGGCCCAAAAACATAATTCTGGCGTTTTTATTTTTTTACCATTACGCCATTTACCAATTGGATTAATTTACTTCATATATTGATAGCTTAGATTCTTACGAACGCAGCGACACCAAATATGTGTATTTTTACATTTTTTTCACTGTTTTATTGCTATTTTCAGTTCAGCTCCTTTGGGGGCCCCTAGGAGAGTGGGGCCCTGGGCAACTGCCCAGTCTGCTTCCCCACCCCCCTAACGCCGGCCCTGAATGTATCACACTGAGGACTCCAGGATACAATGATAGATGATGTTGTGTGATGATTACCTGCCCCAGTCTGTACTGCCCACAGCTGAATATCTGTAGATCTCCAGCAGATCCTGGCAGGAGTGTGGCGCGATCATAGAGCAAATCCAAAACCGAAAGCAAAACTTTACCTCAAATCACCAGCTCCCATCAGCTCCAGCTTGGCTGCAGACCAGGTACATGGAGCCTGTGTACAGTGCCCGCTGCCTCCTCAGCCTGCAGTGAATGTGGCCACCCTGAAGAAAAGCCGCCAGGCTGGAGCAGGTCAGGAGGGCACATAATGGAGGAGGCTGCGCCGAGCAGGCCGGCCAGCAGAACGAGCAGCTCCTCCACGGCTGTGAGATAAGTGAGCTGCGTGTGTGTCTCCTTCAATGCCTACGGTCTTTTTGCTACGTACTCCCGCACGTCATGATGTGTGAGAGGAAGGAGGGGGGTAGGAGCGCAGCAGCGGCCTCACAGCAAATTTGACATCAGCGGCACCAACTCTGGTGCTTGCAGAGTGCGGACAGTGGTGGATTATGAGTGCAATTTAACCTGGGCTACTGGGCCCCCCAGAGCCTTGGGTCCCGGGCTACCACCCAGATTGACCTCATTATAATCCACCACTGGTGACCAATATGGATATTAAAGGTCACTTTCAATAAATATATGTATATATTTTAATTTGGTGGAATGTCATTGTTCTCCTGAACTTAGTGGCATTTTTCTTTTTTTTTCTGCTCTTTTCTTGGTCCTGAGATATGACCTCATCTTTCCTGTAAATAAGATTGGTCTTGGTACCTTGTGGGCATGGTCCAAGATCTTTTTGTGGGCGCCTTCTTGAAGACCATACCCAGTAGTTAAAAGACTACATTTATATATGGAAATAAGAGGTCAAATCTCACGAACAGAAAGGCATAGAAAGAAAATAAAAACAACAATGGATTCAGGGGAACAGCGACATTTACACCAGGTAAAACAAATGACATATTTATGGAAAGTGACCAGTCCTTTAAGATCAAAACTTATGACACTACGACATGTCGGATGTGTTTTCAAATGTAACCCTATAAATCCTTATCTGTGTTGCATGTAAATTGATTACCAGGAATCCACTTGGGGTTTTTGTCTCACTCATCATCATTTCTACTTCCTGAGATTTGTTTGTTGCTGTTTTCCATGATGCCAATGAACATTTCCTGGATTTTTCCCATGCCAGCCGATAAATGTTGCTGATGACTGATATTCCCGTTACGCTTAATTGGATCCCGAGTGCCTTGAGCAGATACAAATCAAGATGTCGCTGCCAAACTCCTAACAAAGAGCATATCATAATCATATAATGCAAAGCTCGATGTCTGCGTCAGCTAAACTCGGGGATGAGTCCACCTACTAACTTCACTTACACTTAGTGTGGATGACCGGCTGTCACTGAGAGATAATACACTTTAATTATGGGGAATCTTGCAGCTGCAGCGTGGTGAATCCTATAATCTAAACTGTCACAAAAGCACCGAGGCTCAATGCCACTTTACATAGAGAAGAAAGCTACAATTACCTCTGGAAATAAAGGATAAGTCATCGTACCTGGTCAACAAGCTAAGTTAAAGGAGAACATGCATAACAGATGTAAAAGTAGTTAAAATTGCCTTCAACATAAATCATACATCTATGCACAGTGCCACAGGGACAGTCTTCTTGTGATATTAAGGAAATTCACTGGTGATATCCTCAAATACCTTGTATCCGAGCAGCTTTGCCAGGGACCCCACAGCATGTTGGGGTCCTTAACATTTCCACAACAGTGCAGTGCTATCATTAGCGGACCTTGTTCACTGCAATCCAGGGCAACTCAAGTTGGTCTATAGGTGGCTTCACACCAGGCGACGTCGCTAGCGACATCGCCGAAAAAGTGACGTCACAGCGACGTCGCTAACGACGTCGCGCTGTGTGACAGCGCGACGCGACCGCGAATTATCGCTGGTCGCACGTTGTCAGGTTTACGGGAAGAACCGTAAACCTGTCAACCTGCGACCAGTGATTAGGCTGGATCGCGCCGTGTGACATCGCCAGAGCGATGTCGCACGGCGATCCGGCCTATACCGCAGCGTTGCTGCGGATCGCTCGCTGGGCTGAGCCCAGCCCAGTGAGCGATGTCACCGCCCACATCGCTGCGGCATCGCCGGCCGCAGCGATTCTGTGTGACAGGTGACCAGCGACGTCGGAAGCGAGCGGGCACCCGCTCATCGATTCCGACGTCGCTGGTCACATCGCCTAGTGTGACGGGACCTTATGACTTGAAAAGTAATTGTGTGACATGAATAAAGACAAAGGGTAGTCTCTACATGGGATCGACATGGATGAAGAATAATGCAAGAACCTACATAGATGCCAAATAAGGGATGCCCCTATAGGATCCATCATTCACAATAAGTGATGTCACCTTCACCTTCACCTCTTGTTTAATGACTGATAACATCTCTATATACAGTAGATAACACAGGATCCACCATTCACAATAGGTGATATCACAGCTCATCTCCTCCTGTACAATGACTGATAACACCTCTATATACAGTAGATAACACAGGATCCACCATTCACAATAGGGTATATCACAGCTCACCTCCTGTACAATGACTGATAACACCTCTATATACAGTAGAGTAGATAACACAGGATCCACCATTCACAATAGATGATATCACAGCTCACCTTCTCCTTCTGTACAATGCACGGGTGGATCTTGTGTTATCTATTGTATATTAGAGGAGTTATTCATCTGTGATGTCACAGCTCACCTTCTCCTGTACAATGACTGATAACACCTCCATATACAGTAGATAACATAGGATCTACCATTCACAATAGATGATATCACAGCTCACCTCCTGTACAATGACTGATAACACCTCTATATACCATAGATAACACAGGATCCACCATTCACAATAGGTGACACCACAGCTCTCCTCCTCCTGTACAGTGACTGATAACACCTATATATACAGTAGATAACACAGGATCCACCATTCACAATAGGTGTTATTACAGCTCACCTCCTCCTGTAGAATGACTGATTACACCTCTATATGCAGTAGATAACACAGGATCCACCATTCACAATAGGTGATATCACAGCTCATCTCCTCATCCTGTATAATGACTGATAACACCTCTATATACAGTAGATAACACTTGATCTACCATTCACAATATGTGATATCACAGCTCACCTCCTCCTGTACAATGACTGATAACACCTCTATATACAGTAGATAACACAGGATCCACCATTCACAATAGGTGTTATTACAGCTCACCTCCTCCTGTATAATGACTGATAACACCTCTATATACAGTAGACGACACAGGATCCACCATTCACAATAGGTGATATCACAGCTCACCTCCTACACAATGACTGATAACACCTCTATATACAGTAGATAACACAGGATCCACCATTCACAATAGGTGATATCACAGCTCACCTCCTCCTCCTGTACAATGACTGATAACACCTCTATATACAGTAGCTAACACAGTATCCACCATTCATAATAGGTGACATCACAGCTCACCTCCTCCTCCTGTACAATGACTGATAACACCTCTATATACAGTAGATAACACAGGATCTACCATTCATAATAGGTGATATCACAGCTCACCTCCTCCTGTACAATGACCAATAACACCTATATATACAGTAGATAACACAGGATACACCATTCACAATAGGTGATATCACAGCTTACCTCCTCTTTCTTTACAATGACTGATAACATCTCTATATACAGTAGATAACAGGGTATCCACCATTCACAATAGGTGACATCACAGCTCACCTCCTCCTCCTGTACAATGGCTGATAACACCTCTATATACAGTAGATAACACAGGATCTACCATTCACAATAGGTGATATCACAGCTCACCTCCTCCTCCTGTACAATGACTGATAACACCTCTGTATACAGTAGATAACACAGGATCCACCATTCACAATAGGTGATATCACAGCTCACCTCCTCCTCCTGTACAATGATTGATAACACCTCTATATACAGTAGATAACACAGGATCCACCATTCACAATAGGTGATATCACAGCTCACCTCCTCCTCCTGTACAATGACTGATAACAGCTCTATATACAGTAGATAACGCAGGATCCACCATTCACAATAGGTGATGTCACAGCTCACCTCCTCCTGTACAATGACTGATAACAGCTCTATATACAGTAGGTAACACAGGATCCACCATTCACAATAGATGATATCACAGCTCACCTCCTCCTCCTGTACAATGACTGATAACACCTCTATATACAGTAGATAACACAGGATCCATAATTCACAATAGGTGATATCACAGCTCACCTCCTCCTGTACAATGACTGATAACACCCTATATACAGTAGATAACACAGGATCCACCATTCACAATAGGTGATATCACAGCTCACCTCCTCCTCCTGTACAATGACTGATAACACCTCTATATACAGTAGATAACACAGGATCCACCATTCACAATAGGTGATATCACAGCTCACCTCCTCCTCCTGTACAATGACCTTTGCATGCCCCCCAAAAAAAACTATAGAAGTTAATGAGTCAGTCTATAGCTACCTATATGAAACATACATAAAAACCTGATTAAAACATTGTCATTTTCTGATGACGAGTGCCTTTAAGAACATGTAGTTTGTTGTCTGACATCTTAAAGCATACTGTGCAGATGCACGGAAAATATACGTATGGGAATGTTACAGCCTACATCCATGACATGAACAGACGCTGAGCTGGAAACCCCTCCAGGGCTTGTGATTGACAGAAGCGTTTATCACTGACCCCATTATTCAGCCCAGGGGGCCCCAGAGCCGCAACACGTAAATGTGACCTCAAATGGACCAATAGTATATACTGCCAGGAGCCAGCAGATGGCAAGCACGGCCTGTGCAGCGGGCTGGTGGGACATATAAAATCTTTACAAAATTATGAAAGAAGCTTCTTCTGTTTCTGTATTCAATATAAATGTGTTAATTGCAGCTCAACTGATTGTCTTTTAATTACAGAACGCTCCCACAAGGACATGCTCGCTCTTAATGGCAAGGTTGCAGGAATAAAGGACAGTAAAGCAAACTTGATTACCCTCATTATCTGCTTTCTCTGCAATCTACCGGTATATTAATGGTATATTGCTATAAACCTCAAAACTGTAAATCTATCTATTATCTATCTATCTATCTATTATCTATCTATCTCTATCCAACAGCCCCAAGCAATGATAGTCATATGATCGCTGAGGATCGGGTAGAGATGCCGCCATGATTCCGTATACGTCACTTGCAGATAACGAGCTATGCCTTGTTTTCATGCAGCATCCACTTTGGCCAAGCGATCACTAGTAATCAATACAGCGTGGTGTGGCAGTTCTTGCTAATTGTTGGGATGACTCAACGGAGCACCAAATCTCTTGGCTACTGAACACGCTTATTAACATATCAAACAGAAAAATCAGTTTCTACAACAGAGGTATGTTTTTTTGTTATAGAGGAGCACTTCCCAGTGCCGCCCTCAGCAGCTTGCCACCCTAGGCTCTTGCCCTCAGGTGCCTAGTGGCAATCGGACCATGCTCACTACCTCTCCAGTCACACAGGGGTCTTTGAGACCATCATCCTCAAATCAGGAGTCTCTGCCCCCAGTGATTATACATCACAAATTCTGCAGCATCCCACAAAATGTTTGTATATTTCCATGTGATTTTCTGGTGTAAGGAAGTGGAAATGCAATCTACATTCTGCTCTGAAGATGGTAGATAAATATAATGTGTAACGATAATACATTTCTCAGTTGCAGCATTCATTTGTAAGTTTATTGTGAAAACTAATTGCTACCTGAAGAAGCCTTGGTAAGAAAAGGGTTAGTAATCAGTGAGATGCTCAGAGAGGAGCATCAGATATAAAGGGGCTATTGAGGTCGAATATGTCAGATTGCTTGTAGTTACATCAGAGTGAGCATCTGCAGAAAGTGAATTCTACTAGAAAAGTAATCCAGAAAAGAAGGCAGAAGAATTTTCTTGGAAGTGGGTACAGTTAGAGGGAAACTGGGAGAGGCCTAGATGAAGCATAGTTGAGAACAACATTGGAACAGAGCTATTGGTTTCTAGGAGACTACTATGGACTCAACAAGGTTCAACAGCGGTGGACTGCAAGGTGCCGACCCAGTGTGGAAAATCTAGACGAAATCCAGTGGCGTAACATCACCCTGGCGGGCCCTGGTGCAGCAATTGCTCCGGGGCCCCATAAGTGAGGGGGGGGTGCTGGTGAGGATTTTGCGATCGGCCTCATTAATAGTTGATGAGCGGGGGGGGGTGTTTAGGGCGGGTGCTAGTGGTGGATGTTTGCTGTTGTACTTGCCGACTACTGTGCCTCCCGAGGTCAGCTGCCCCGCCGTTAAGAGGAGAGGAGGGACGGGTGCAGCTGGAGGTGAAGCTTCACTCACTTCCCGTCTTCCCTCCTCTCATCGGACACACGCGATCGCGGTCTCGGAGGGCAGCTGGGAGCACGGGCCCCTCCGCAGCACAGTGCTGCCTTCATCAGGTGTGCAAGAGCATCACCTGATGAAGGCAACGCTGTGCTGCGGAAACACGTTGTGGCTTGTAAGAGGTTAATAAAACCTTTTTACAAATATTTCCATCTCCCTGACTCTTCCTGAACCTAGCGCTCCACAGACCGTTCAATTGCTGTCTCCATTATCCATACCTTTGGGTATTACCAGCAGGAGCAGCTCTGGGCAGGAGGAGAATCTTCAAACATCGTTCCTAAACCACAGGACCTGCTGGAAGAAGCTTGCATTCACCACTGAAGGACCTGTGATGATGTATTTCTGGTTTGGTCACATGACCGCAGCATAGGTCTCCAGGCTCTGTGGATGCTGCCAGCTGTCCCTGCAAACACCTCCAAGGAGGAGGCATAACACTGAGGCGATACACCGCAGTTGTGCAGGGTGTGCACAACCACCTATGGTCAGTGGCCACACGGCCCCTTCCAACAAATTTCCCTTGTTTAAACTTCCTTCACATATGCTCCCACCCCCCTTTCTTGTCTTGCAGTGGGCTGTATGACAGGCTGCTTGAGTCCTTTTCCAGCCCCACTTCACAGGTGACTGCTCCTGGGTTCTCAATGCTGCTGTGCCTCTGGGCACTTTGGTGTGGATGGGGGACTTGGAATCCCCCACTTTCCGGTATTGGTTGCTGGGACGTTAGGCCCTGCACAACCTCGGACTCAGGTGTGCATTTCTTGGTGCTTACTCCTCTGGGGTGAGCTTGACACTGCTCCACTACCCAGGCTCTCTTATACTTCCTCATATCCTTGTCTACAGGTCACTCAAGCTAAGTCTGGCTCTCCTGGGATGAGCTTAGCACTGCTCCAGTCCACAGGGTGTCTTCCTCAGTACTGCTCCGTACTGAATTGACTAACTTCGCCCCAGACCAGAATTTATAGGGGAGGCTCACCCTGAACCCGGGTTTAGGTCTTCCCCTTCAGGCCTGGAGGCAGAAAGGTGTTGTGTGCTTTGGGTTTTGCCTGGTGGGAATACCCTCTGTTGCTCTCAGGTATGACACTACCCCCCGGGGAGATAATGAAATTGTGGTATCCGGACTCTGGGGTGCCACAGAATTACAGCAGAGCCCAGGAAGTAGCTGCCTATAGGTGAGCAGCAGACCTGAGCAGAGAGGTCGCCAGGAATGGACAAGACTATGAGGTCAGGGAATAGACAAAATCAGGATCCAAAAGCATAGTCAGAAGAAAGCGTCAAAAACTGGGAGGACAGCAAAATTACAAAATCATCAGGCGGTAGCAGGGTCAAAATCCAGGTAAAGATCAGAGTCAATATAAAAGACTACAAACTACATAGCTGGGAAAACCAAGAGTATATCTGGTAGTTTGCAGGACAGGCCCCAAGATATTTGGGGGGGTGCGGTTCCCTCTCATAGGCTAAAGCTCTGAGCTGGATGACCTCATCCGGACCGCCCCTACAACCAGGCCAGATGGTGATGTGCGACTGGTACCAATCACCCCACTTCTGATAAAGGAACAAAGCCTGTGCCCACCAGATGCCTCTGCAGGGACCTCTCTCCTGTAACCAGCATCACCCACAGGAGGAGCATGGCGATGCCCAGCGACACAGGCAGGAACCAAAGGAGCAGGTCCCGATGAGGACATGGCCCCCCTATCACTGGCACCACTAGCCGAAGTAATCTGGCACAGTCTAGCGGCTGGGGCAGAGATAACAGTCACAGAGTCAGACGGTGACGTGACAGATAAGTATATTTTATGCCACAGAGAGCGGTTAGAAAAATAATGATTAAGCAGACAATCCAAGGGGAGTCTATGACTGGCAAAAACACAGAGGTCAGGTAATTCAACTACCTTGTATAGGGCAGTGTGAAACATGCATGCACTGGGCTACAACTCGGCAACTTGTAGCTCAAAATACTTCCGGGCACTCATCCACTTGCAGGCATGGCCAGCCACCCAGATAATCATTGGTGACTCCTGCGATTCTGATGATCCAACCCTTTGCCTCTAATTGATGTGGATGACCTCCTCCATGTCATCCACACTGAACTGTATTCACTACTATTGCTGTGAACCCTAAACCTTGCGCATAGGACAGTTGATTCTTTTGTCTTGAATAGGGCAGTGTGAAATGCGCCAGATTCACCTCAACATAAAGTGTGCAAACCAGGTCGGGGCACCCATCTACATTGCAGGAGGATCCAAGGATGATCCAAACCAACCCATCGATGAAATCTGTGATGATTCACATATATAGCGGCTAAACCATAAACTGACTTTTCTCAGATATTTCATGCTGCGGGAGTGAAAATAAGGCAGAGTTAGAAAGTCCTATTGAGGGCACTTGACCCCGTGGCAGCAGTTTATAGAAGAATAATTTGTTGACAAGCTCTCTTTTAGAGGAGTATCCAGGACTATAACATTGATGGTGTATATTTAAGTCAGTGGAGTCTCAACACCCAGTGACCCTACTGGTTAGGTGTGGACGTAAATGGGTGCAAATCCGCAGTACTCTAGAATGGCCTCTACAAAGTGCCTAGACCAGTGCCGTACCGTTCTGTGCACTATGACCGTGGGGACAGTTTTGGTGTAAAACTCTTTGAGATGCACCAAAATTTTGCGACATTCCAAAGTTGCGACAATTTTGGTACCCTTTTTCTACTCCCAACTCTGCCAAAGTTTATGCAGCTGGTGTAGGACAGGATGTGCCCATGAAATTCATCCCTAATCTGCACCTAAAAATTAGCATACATTACTCCAGTGCGCCTTTAAGACTTAAAAAGAATCTGTGAGCAGGTTTTGTTCTGTGATCTGAAGACAGAATGCTGTGAGGGTTAATACAGAGAATTTAGCAATACCTCGCTTATTAAGGTCTGTGTTGTTGTTTACGTGCAGTGATTGTTTTAGCAATAGGACCTTATTATTGCTGGACTAAATTGCTTCATGCTGCTCTCAGATGAGGTAGTAAAAACCTGCTGTGATGTCTGTCCAAGGCTATAGACTCAAAATGGGTATCTCGGACAGACTAGGCAAAAGCCATTCTGTTAGGTAGGAAACTGAGAAAACCTGACATCCTTTAGCCCTATACAGGAATCTTGGTTTACACCTTCGTCAAGAAGATTGCTGCCTACAGTAGGGCAAAAGTTCAGAGACAGAAAAGTTGGCACACAGGGTCAAAGCCAGGAGGTCAGGAAAAGGACAAAATCAGGATCTGTTAGGGTAGTCAAAGAGTCGGGTCAAACAAAAAATGGCGGCAAGGTACAAAATCATGAGGCAGAAGAAGCGCCCAAAAAATAGGCTGAGGTAATACAGGAACCACACCAATACAAGACGGGAGACTAGCCAAGAGAAACAAAAGCTATTACTGGCAGCTTCCAGCAGAAGGCTGAAGGTATTTGTAGGGTATGGTGCTTTCCAATAGGCTGGAGCTGAGGAGTTAATGACTTCAGCTGGACAGCACAAACACACACAACTCCACTGTCAGATTGCGAAGCACTGCAGGTCCCAGCTACTCTAACCTTACTGGATTGGTGGAGCTCGCGCTCTCCAGAGAGTCTGGCTCTGACTTCTCTATCACCAGCATCACCTACAGTGTGAATACGGCGGTGCCTGGTGACAGAAGCAGACGGCGCAGGAGCAGGCTCTGGTGGGGATGTGACACCTGATGACAGAATAGGGGACCATATACTTCTGATCTATGGGAGTAATGGGTGTCATGCCTCCACTGATTTGATATTAGTGACCTATTCAAAGGGTAAGTTATCAAT
Source organism: Allobates femoralis (assembly GCA_033576535.1). Lineage (NCBI taxonomy): Eukaryota > Metazoa > Chordata > Amphibia > Anura > Aromobatidae > Allobates > Allobates femoralis. The sequence goes on along the minus strand of JARQOC010000012.1, from coordinate 46,178,660 downwards.
ATCATAGTCAATCCCTTTAATGCAATACTGTCATCATGATAAAGATCGATCATCAATATTATAGTCCTGGTCAATTTAAAGGGAACCAGCCATTCCAATGATGGCATTTTTTGCAGCTTGTCAGAAGCCAAGGACTTGCTGTGAATTTGGATATTAGGCATGTGTTCTGTAATAGAGGTCTTGGCGTAGATATCCCCTCCTTGTGTAATGTTATAAATGACTTTACCGCATTACGATTTTGTTAATTCTCCGCAGCAGTTTCACTCACTCATTTTACACGTCAAAATAAATTAATTTCCCTGAGCTTAAATGTTACTGCATAATCTTTCATCTCTTCCCATTAGCATGGAAATGTCTAACCCATTTCATTTTCCATTTCTAATATCTTTTATCAAACAGCTCGGGCTGCGGACTGGTGAGATATTGACTCCCATTTGCCTTGAGTACAACGATTTTTATGCTCGTGACCTGCTGACTCAAGCTGCATTTCCCACTGATACAACGAGCCGAAGATCCGGACGCAGCTGTAACCAGATTTCCTAATACAGACGTTTATATGATATTTACGCAGCAGATTTCATTCTGTCCTTAGCATTTTCCCGGAGAGAGTCAATAATTGATAGGTCCTCAGCTTAAAGGGATATCTGGGCCTATACGAGTCATCATGTGTCCACTGAATGTACAGTGGGGAAACTGGTAGACCAATGTGGGTGCCATCACTGTGACCCCCACTGATATCATGGAAGAGGGGTTCTTGTATACTTGTTCTTCGTGCTTCAGGAAACACCTTTTTTACGCATCTTTACTATTATTGTTTTTTGTCCATGACAAAGATAGTCAATCCAAATCTACCTTCATAATTGTCTCATGTAAGGTTATTGAAATATTGTTAAATTCAATGTCTTCCATCTCTCTCATGTCTTCTGTTAAAAATAGTAAAAATCAATGTCTATATTAATTTTAAGGATCTGATATAATTATTTGGATGTGAAATGAAGTGGAAGACATCATAGAAAGTCAATATATGGCAAGGTATTGTCACGCGTGTAGCGGATGAGGGAAGGAGGCAAGATGGTATAACGGTCACGGGCAACTGGGAAGCTAATCTTGCCCTGTACTTGGGGTCCCTGACTAGCCTGTTCCTGAAGGTACCCCAGAAGGTGAGGATATTCGGGATACCACCCTTTCCTTCAACTCCTCAACCAGCCCTTTACTACTTCCTTTAACCCCCCACCACGGACAAGGGAAAACAGCAACTTCCGAGGTTTAAGCACAATGCTTCAGCAGAGAAGAGGCCATTTCAGCTTGGTTGATTAAAGGCAGAGAAACACTATCAGAGATGCCCTCTGGAGGAAGGGGAGGCTATTTAAAGGCCAAAGGCATGATCACCTGGTAAAACTATACCTCCACTGCAGAGCCGACCACCACACATTCAGCAACTGCAGCTTAAATATCAACCCTGACTGATTCAAAATTAGAAAAACTCTGGTTTAATCATAGCAGAACAATTCATATGGACTGAGGAGCAGTCAACACATGACAGTACCCCCCTTTATGAGGGGCCTCCAGACCCTAAACTAGACACATCAACAAGGGTCCACATCTCCTAAGAGTTGAGATATGAAAGGTGTTACGGATATTAAGCATTGGGGGTAGTTCGAGTTGGTATAGCATGGGATTGAAAATGGCCAATATCCTAAATGGACTAATAACTCCAGAACTTAGTACCCCAGCTGCAGATCTCCTCCTGATGTACTTAGATAACACCCATACGAAATCATTCACTCTCAGGTCTGGACCTGAACGTTTATTTCCCCACAACTGGTCACAATCAGAAGTTACATACTTAGAACAGTAAGCAACAGAGGCATCAACCTAGACCCCAGAACTCCCTCTCTTGTGCTGCCCACTAGCCATTACTGCCTTTCCCGGCCCCTCTTCTTATGATGACGCCTAGAGCCACCATTAGTGTGAAGCGAGATCTGGACTCCACCCGCACCCCCCAACAAACTCCTAACCACTTTAGCTAGAGATGTAGAAGTAGGAGTTACCAGCATGGCAGAAACCGAAGTACCCACACAAACGCAAATAGCTTCACAGGCAGTACCCCAGCTAACTACTTCTCTGGCTCGCCAATCAATCACCGGGTTATGTTTTTTCAGACACGGAAGGCCCAAGACAAAGAGAGTTCGGAGATTCTCCAAGATGTGGCAGGATAGAAACACTTTGTGAAGTGTACCTATACTCATTCTCACATTATGCACAACTTTGGAAAGAATCTTCAGGCTGAGAGGAGCTGAGTCAATGGCGGAGATGGGAATGGGTCTCCCTAATGCGTTACAGACGAGGCCATGAGTCTGAGCATCCGTGAGGTTGACTCCTGCTCCACTATTGACCAGCTCTGGCACAGTCTCAGTTTTACCATCTACCACCACCTTAGCAGACAGAGTGAATGGAGACTTAGCCAGGAAGGAAATACATACTCTCTAGTCATCTCCTTCCAGACAACTTGAGGTGTATGGCATCTGAGACTGCGTGATCGTTTTGGGGAGTGTGGGTAGGCCTTAATAAAATGATTTGTTTGCCCACAGTAGAAGCATATTCCGCCAGGCTGATGAAATGCAGGGGGTTTAAGATGAGAGGTTAATCCACCCAACTGCATAGGTTCACCAACCACAACAGATGGAGAATCTGTAACCGTGATGGCTACAGGGGACAAATTAGGTCTATACCTTTTCCTAAGACGTCTGTCAACCCTGATGGCCAGGCCATCACAGCCTCTAATAACTCAGATGTAACATGTTGAACCAGAGTGTCCTGAAGTCTAGATGACAGACCCAGGCAGAACTGACTCCTGAGGGCAGGGTCATTCCACTGGGTGTCAGTAGCCCATCTCTGAAACTCTGAGCAGTACTCCACAATGGGATGCAACCCCTGCTTGAATTTGTGGAGGTTAGACTCTGCCAGTGATAATCTGTCACGTTCACCATACACCTGAGCCAGTGCTGTGAAAAAGCCATCCACCTACTGCAATGATGAAGGGTTGGTTGAGAGGGAAAAGGCCCAGGTCTGTGGATTCCCCATGAGAAGGGAGGGTATGGTCCCGACACGCTGCACCTCACTCCCAGATGAACAAGGGCAAAGTCTGAAATATAGTTTACAGGCTTCTTTAAACACAAAAAACTTACCTCAACCTCCTGAAAACCAATCATGGAGAGATATTTTGGGTTCCGGCACAGCCTGAGCATGAACCATGGCAGATACCACACTATTTGCTGCAGCTGCTGCACAACCTGATTATGCAGACCAGTAACCTCCTCAGAAATGGTCTGCATCAGTTGTGCAAACTCATCAGCTGCAGCATCCTGAGACATAATGATTCAGAGAAAAAGCGCGTAGGGTTGCTGATGTCACACGTGTAGCGGATAGGGAAGGCAGCAGGATGGTATAACGGGCACAGGCAACTAGGAAGCTAGTTTGGCCCTGGACTTGGGGTCCCTGACTAGCCCTGTTCCTGAAGGTACCCCAGAAGGTGGGGAGGTTCGGGCCACAACCCTTACCCTCAACTCTGGTTGCAGCCTGTACTAATCCCTCTCACCTCCCACCACAGACAAGGGAAAACAGCAACTTCCAAGGTTTAAGCGCAAAGCTTCAGCAGAGCCAACTTCAGCTTATTTGATCAAGAGAGCAGAGAAACTATCAGCGACACCCTCTGGAGGAAGTGGAGACTATTTAAAGGCCAAGGGCGTGATCACCTGATAAACCTATTCCTCCAAATGCAGAGCCACCCACCACACATTCAGCAACCTCAGCTTCAATTTCAATCCTGACTGAGTCAAAGAAAAAAACACCTCTGGTTTAAGCAGCAGCACAACAATTAACATGGACTGAGGAGCGGTCAACATGTGACAGACATTGGTAGTTTAAGTTTGCTGACTATGAGAGACAGAAACTCATTTTGTCAACTCGGCCATGTTATGATAGTTTAGTGGTCGTTTTTCATATTTCTCTCCTTGTTGCACTAATGCAAACAGGTAGTGTAACAGCTACAAGCAATAACAAAAACGATGCAAAGTTTTGGTTGTGTAACTTAAAGTGAAGGTTTTTACTATTTAAGCTGAGGACAGCATGTTGCAGGGGTTTAAAAGCAAAAATCCACTGTGCCTCTTGTCAATCTGTGTCCTATTGTTTATGTAAACTAAAGGCTAATAATTATAGTTACTGGACTACTTTGTCACGTCCATGGCAGTCCCAAATGTCCCTGCTGTGATTGACACCTTACAGTCAATGCACAATCTCTATTGAGATCCTCATGTGGGCAGGGGCAGCTCTTCCAGCTCTGCTGCGTTGCCAACACTAAATGCTTTGATTGTGTCAGAAGGGCTGCATTCAATAATCTATGTGATACATTGTTGGATACAGGGTTTCTTTGCCTACATTATGTTGCTGTAAGATGAGGTAGCAAAAACCTACTGACAGATTCCCTTCAATGTGAAGATGCGAAGACTGAGTACAAGTGTGAGTGGTTGTTGAGTCAGTAGACGGGGGGTTGTTGAGTCAGTAGACAGGGGGGTTGTTGAGTCAGTAGACAGGGGGTTGTTGAGTCAGTAGACAGGGGGGTTGTTGAGTCAGTAGACGGGGGTGTGTTGAGTCAGTAGACAGGGGGGTTGTTGAGTCAGTAGACAGGGGGGTTGTTGAGTCAGTAGACGGGGGGTTGTTGAGTCAGTAGACAGGGGGGTTGTTGAGTCAGTAGACAGGGGGGTTGTTGCAGTCAGTATGACAGGGGGGTTGTTGAGTCAGTAGACGGGGGTGTGTTGAGTCAGTAGACAGGGGGGTTGTTGAGTCAGTAGACAGGGGGGTTGTTGAGTCAGTAGACGGGGGGTTGTTGAGTCAGTAGACAGGGGGGTTGTTGAGTCAGTAGACAGGGGGTTTGTTGAGTCAGTAGACAGGGGGGTTGTTGAGTCAGTAGACAGGGAGGTTGTTGAGTCAGTAGACAGGGGGGTTGTTGAGTCAGTAGACAGGGGGGTTGTTGAGTCAGTAGACAGGGGGGTTGTTGAGTCAGTAGACAGGGGGTTGTTGAGTCAGTAGACAGGGGGGTTGTTGAGTCAGTAGACAGGGGGGTTGTTGAGTCAGTAGACAGGGGGGTTCTTGAGTCAGTAGACAGGGAGGTTGTTGAGTCAGCAGAAAAAGAAGTATTTAAGGATAAGTTTCTGAAAGGAAGACGAAGCTCTGCGAAGCAGAACTGGGACATTGTTGTTAGAGATTACATTGAATCTGAAGAATACACTCCCTTCTTGACTATTTTCCTGACAACTTGGGTGCTGTGAGTGAGGCATAAGGTGAACGTTTTTACTAAAACATTCTTGCCATCGAAGAACGTCACCAGGGACACTGGGACTCTGCAACGATGGCTCATTACTGTTGTTTGCTGTTGAGAGAGACTGATGATCCTCATCCTATGTTGCCCAAGAAAATTAACTGTAAATTTTTCAAATACTTGTATTAATATATTTATTTTTTAGAGTTTATAGTTTAGTCAATATATGTAACGTATAATTTTATGTATGAGTGTTATTTTGCCTTCTAATAGCTGAACAAAATCGTTAATTTCGACAATGTGCCATTTTTGTCTTGATATAACTGCAGTTTATTCATAAAACGTGGCTTGATAGAAAGAATCAGATTTCAGCAGTGAATTCAGAAGCCAATAATTAGCCTGTCCCCATACACAAAGCAAATATCGAAAAAGGTCAGATTTGTAGACTAGTGATATAGTGCAAAAGATTCCAGGTTCAAGTTCGCTAGGAAGGCTAAAAACAAATAAGGTAAAAATGAAGTTAATAATGTTTGTATGAATAAATGTGAAAGTTTAAAAACTTATTTGGTATCATTCTGCCCATAAAACTTCAATCTAATGGATTAAAGGGTATGTAACGCTCGCAGGGGTGAGCATTTGGGAGTGGATCCACTGGACAGAAGCACCAATCTCGACCTGGAGGAGCGAAGCTAAGCGGCTACTGAATCTTCTCTAGAGTGTCAGATGGAGAGCTTAGTATTATGCTTGTAGGTAGCCGCCAGATGCAACTCCAGGGGTTCTGGGTACCATGACAGCTGACACCAGGGTCAAGTTCCTGTGTACAGACATAGTCTCTAGATAGGTGTAGCTTGGATAGCTGGATGCAGGCAGGTGCAGGCTCCAGGTATGGCAGCAGGACTGATGCAGATGGTGCGACAGCAGACTGATGCAGATGGTGCGGCAGCAGGACTGCTGCAGATGGTGTGACAGCAGGACTGATGCAGATGGTGTGACAGCAGGACTGATGCAGGTGCTACGACAGCAGAACTGATGCAGGTGGTACGACAGCAGAACTGATGCAGGTGTACGACAGCAGAATGATGCAGGTGGTACGACAGCAGAACTGATGCAGGTGGTACGACAGCAGAACTGATGCAGATGGTGTGGCAGAGGACTGATGCAGATGGTGTGGCAGAGGACTGATGCAGATGGTGTGGCAGAGGAATGATGCAGATGGTGTGACAGCAGGACTGATGCAGGTGCTACGACAGCAGAACTGATGCAGTTGGTACGACAGCAGAACTGATGCAGTGGTACGACAGCAGAACTGATGCAGGTGGTACGACAGCAGAACTGATGCAGATGGTGTGGCAGAGGACTGATGCAGATGGTGTGGCAGAGGACTGATGCAGATGGTGTGGCAGCAGGACTGATGCAGGTGGTACGACAGCAGAACTGATGCAGATGGTGTGGCAGAGGAATAATGCAGATGGTGTGGCAGCAGGACTGATGCAGGTGGTGTGGCAGCAGGACTGATGCAGGTGGTACGACAGCAGAAATGATGCAGATGGTTTGACAGCAGGACTGATGCAGATGGTATGGCAGCAGGACTGGACTAGACAGGTACTTGCGGGTCATCAGAACTGGTAACAGAAACTGATCAGGCAAGGAATGGACACAGGTTACAGCATCGGACCTGACAACTACCAGAGTGTCTCTAAAGCATAGCCCACCTTGCTCAGGTGCCTTCCAAATAGGGAAGGTGCCTTAAATACTTTGTGCTTTCAGACTATGGTTGAGAAGCATTTCCTGGTAGGGCACTTTTATAAAGCAGTGGTGGTCTGCGCGTATGGCCTAAGCATGCTCGCAGGAGACTTGGGCAGCATGCGCATGCCTTGGGAGCAGCAAGCAGCAGACACAACCCGAACACATCCCACGGGACCGCTGGAGGAGTGAATACGCTGTGGCTACCTGTCTCCCTACTGAAGAGTTGTTGGTGCTGTGGCAGGTGTTACAGGACAACTGTCAATAGGATCAATCTTCCTAAACCATCTATATACACATGGGACTTATAAAAAGTTGAACACAATTATACCTATTCTGCACTAATCCGATCCTCCCACTCCCGGCTCCAAGACTTTTCCAGAGCTGCACCAAACCTCTGGAATGCTTTACCCAAAGAAATCAGGACTATCCACAACTTGCATGGCTTCAGACGATCCCTAAAGACGCATCTTTTTAAGGCGGCCTATCATACTCCCTAACATGTCCATTGTACTGTAGACAGTGAATGGGCTATCCTCTGGACATTACTCTTCTACAAACTCCACCAAACCATAAAGGTCTACACAGACTGATGACCATTCATGTAAGCTTAGCCCTATACCCCATTTCCTCAAGATGCCTGGACCACCAGTGCAATAAGCCCCGGCACCTTGTGCAACCCCTATCCCGTTGTAGATTGTAAGCTCTTTTGAGCAGGGTCACCTTCATTTCTTGCTTTATTTATTGTATTTTTTTTTCACATTGATTCTATGCCTATTGTTTTTGTATCCAATTATTGTACTTTATTTGTTCTCTATTGTAATTACTTACTGTATATTTTCTGTACGCTAACCCTACATTGTAAAGCGCTGCGGAATATGTTGGCGCTATATAAATAAAGCTTTATTATTATTATTATTATACCTTGATATCGATAATCTGATATATTCCAGAAAAATCCACATTTTTCTTAATATGTAAATGTGCTTTTAAACTCTGTTATCTGATGAGCTGTAATTGGCAACATCTGGGAGGGAGATGATTCTAAAGGAACGTCCCGATTGCACTATAAGCAGAGATTTCACATGCTGCGCTCATAAATCAACAAATGTGAATATCTCTGAAATTGAATTACGCAGAGCAAAACAGAAAAAAGTGGCAGAACTGAGGGTGTTCAGGGATTTTTACAAGGTGTTTAATTTTTTTTCAGCAAGTGTCAGGTCCTCTTTATATGAATAGGATTTCTGAACCTGACACTAAAATGTCCAGTACTTTTACAGATCAGAAGACTATTTCTTCCTTTTGTTGTTGGCAGTAATACGGCCGAATTAGAAAATTCAATGAATGCAGTCAGTCTCCAGACAATATGTCTTCCCTCTTGCGCCCTGAAGTGAAAATGGAGATCTTGTCTGCTTCGCACCTCTAAGACCTCATAAGAATTTCTAATACCTCATATATTCCTATGAACGGGGAAGACAAGTCATTATAATACATGGCTGAACTAGGGGTTGGTGACCTTCATGAATAATGAAAGTTAAAGGTAAGGAAAATGATAAGGTACATGATTTGTGGGAGCCAGGGGAAATTATTAGACCATACTAAACTTTCAGACAGCCCCACAATTGTCCTTATAAAGCATTTAATGTGAACTGACACAGCTTGGAAATAAAAAGCCAGAGACTGATCCAATAAAAAGGGCACAGATGTTGGACCCTGAACATATCTGACAGCTCTAAATAGCTTATGGTCATTCGTAGTTATCAGGGGTTTTATCGTTTTGTCTCCACAGCAGGATAATGCAATGGGGTGTATGGAAAGAATGAGGATTTGAAGAACTGTCACTCAAAATTTTGGATCGACTTCCATATGGTGCCTTTAAGAAAGTATTCACTACTTTGCTTTAATGAGATATTTCCATTTTGGTCATTTATGGCATAGCCATAAATTCATGATATGGGGCCCACATCTATCTCTAGAATAGGTTTCCTCAATCTCTATCTTGGGACCTTTTGAAATATAGAGTTGCCTGTTCCGGGGGGGAAAGGGGGGCATATATGTTTTTTTTTGTTTTATATGGGACATTTAAGCAATTAATTGGTTGTCCAGTAGTGTGCAACCCCTTTAAATGATAACATTTTAGCAGAGTGCATCCACCACTATAACTCTATGCCTGTGAGATGGATTAGGAGCTCCATATTAAATAAATGGAGCTCTGATCAAAGGAATAGCTTATAATTAAAACAGTACATAATTACGTAGAAGAAAAAAATTGATGTTCAAGGTTGGACATTTACTTTTTAAGATTACTGTTATTTTAGTAAACTGCATATGTGGCACCCCAGAGTCCAGTTGCAATGATGGTCTTCCCTCCCTCGGGGGGTAAGTGTGGTGCCCCACCAGGTAGGGCACAACCAGAGGTACCGCACTCTTATGATTAGGGAGCGTTGTGCCTCTGCTTTCCAGGTGTTGGGATGGTTCTGTTGAGCCCAAAGAACACATACACAGCACACAAACCCATAGGCCTCTTGGATGGTGGGTGGAGCCAAAGGGAGGATCCAGGTTCATATAGGGGAAAAAGGAAGTGTCAGGAGCAGTAGTCAGGAGGAACAGCAACAGACAAGGAGGAGTGTGGAAGTTGGGAGTGTAAAGGTGTCAACTCCCATAGGCTAGCGCACGACCAAACTCGCCCATGAGAGGGAAAGGCTGACATGCAAAGGAAGAAGAGAGAGCCCTTGGGGTGCGGAAGAGACATCGATCCCCGTACACCCATATCTGGAAGACAGAGGGGCTGATGGACGACACAGGGACCCGGCCCTGAACACGGTGCGGATGCTTCATGCCCGGACAGTTGAACCAGATGCCTCAGGCTTCTAACAGGAGCTGTGGCTGAACACCCAGCACAACTTGGGAAGGTGGCTGAACTAGAGAGCAGTGCCCTGGGATGGGGTACAAATAAGCACTCATGGCTGTCGGTACTTGAGCTTTGTGCTGCGGAGGCGCTGAGAGCCTGGGGGCTGAGCGGTGTCACGCTCGCCCCAGAAGAGAGCTACATAGTGCTAGGAAGAGAAGGAGCGACCACCAGAGACTGAGACACATACAGAGAAGGAAAGGGCACCAACCATGGCTCGACTGCACTGTCCTAATTCTGGAACAACGATGAACCGGAGGTTGGCAAGGGATGTACCCGGTGGTCATGCTGAAAGAACTTTGAAATGAAAATCTGCTGCAACACTAGACAATATATTTATAGGGAATAGCATAATGCTGAATGTAAAATAGCAGGGCTCTCTGTACAGCTAATAAAGACATGGGGGAAAAAAGACATGGCAGAAACTGCTTCGTGAATCAGAAGAAACTTGAGAAAACTTAGCTTGAGCAGTGGCCACTGCATAAGTGCCCGATAACTGCGTCAAGGTCTTTTTCATTTTATCGGGTCCTAACCTTGTACCTCTCTTGTGGTGTAATGATGTTTATGTGGGTTTTCATGCCTCTATATATAATTAAAACCAGCTGTTTTGTTGTAGTCATAGCTAGGATAACCCCTCACAGCTGGTTTTTATTATATATAGAGGCATGAAAACCCACACATACATCATTACACCACAAGAGAGGCACACGGTTAGGACCCGATAAAATGAGAAAGACCTTGACGCGGATATCGGGCACTTATGCAGTGGCCACTGCTTAAGCTAAGTTTTCTCAAGTTTCTTCTGATTCACAAGCAGTTTCTGGTTTTATGGGGACCCATACCATCCAGCTGCCCGACCATCATCTCCGAAGGCCCACGGCAGCGCTGGTGCCATCACCAGAAACTACAGGTGGCGTCACGAGACTCTTATTATTTCTCCACTTAACTTTCCCCCCTTTTTAACAAGTGACCCCAGGGTACGGGTCCAGGCACGTCACTGGTGACATCTCCCGTAACAGTAAAACGGACGGATACCGAGTTCCCGCAGAACCCTGGGTGGGTCAAAGACATCACCGTGTCTAATCTCTACCCATGTAAATGTGGTGCCCCTGCAACCAGGTGGCCACAGGGTGAACTGCAGTTGGGATAGGTAAGACGGTCAGCTCAGAAAAACACACCACACACACACACACACTCCGACCCTGAGCCCAAGTCACTTTATGTCGGGCAAAGGGGTGGCGGGAGTAGCAAAAGTGTGGGTGGGAAGTAGAGAGAACCTGGGAAAGGAGTGGAGGAACTAGGCTCCAAGGGGACCTAGGAACACTAAGTTGGGCGAGAAGATTTCCTGGAGGGTGGAGGAGCAGGGAAGCATCCCCAAGCTGAGACACCCTTTATCTGAGTACTGACTGAGACCGACTGAGAGAACAACGGCCTGCACTCTTTTTGGCCAGCTGGGAGCCCAGGCTGGAACTTGCGGAGAAGTAGAAGGAGCCAGATGATCCCGACTAATCCGGGTCACTGGTGGCTGGGCCAGAGAATCAGAGTGTGGCTCTGTAGAAGTGGCGGGAACATTTTACGACCCTGACCACGAGACACCCAGCGGGGTGTGGGAACTCCAGCAAGTGTAAAAAGAACTGTTAAAAACTGTGACCAGTGACTGAGTGTCATGCTGGGGGGGCCGGGGGGCCCAGAAGTAGGAGGGAACTGGACGTACAGGGGTCAGGGAGCCTGCTCTGGCCCTGATACTGGGGTCCCTGACTCGCCATGATCTTGGAGGTACCTCTAAAGGTGAGGAAGGGCAAGCGAGCAGCCTAAATCCCTAACTTCTGAGAAACCCTAGGCATAAGCCCCTACCTCCACCCACGGACCACGGAACCCAGCAACTTCCAATAGAGAGTAAGGCAACAGCTCTGGATCAGCATCCACTCACAACAGATCACAGTACAGAAATGAACTGAATCAGCGACATCAGGTGGATGTCAGCTGACCCATTAATGGCCGAGGGGCGGGGAGCAGCCAGCCCAGGCACGCCCCTCAGCTCACCTAAGCATGAGTCATATCCATCACACACACCTGCAGCAACCTCATCTGTAGAGCCACACATTGCAAAGCAGAGAAAAAAAAAGGCTTCATTCAAACCACAGCAGCAGGACTTCCATACAGCAAGGCAGTCAATACGTGACACTGAGGTGTTATGCAGTAATGGAGTAAAGTACCCGGTCAACTCAAGATCTGTGTGTGACTGTTATTCCAAGAGTGTTTAGACTGGGCTCGCCTGCGGAGTCGCATACTGACTGCTTGAGCTGCTGCATAGAAAGCAGCGGGTATCTGCTGAGAGGTACCTTGAGCCTTGCATGTGCTGACTGGAGGAGCTGCAGAGAGAAGCTCTACCCATGGAGGGCTCACCATCCCGGCTGCCACCACTACCACCGCCCCCGGCGGATTCCACGGCAGCGGTGGCCACATTGGCCACGACCTAAGGGTGGTGTCATGAATAAATCCCGTAAAGTTTATTAAGCCCTTTCTTTTCATTGCCGCACCTGGGACCACGGAGCTGGGCCACGCTGCCATGGCACCCCAGAGACAGATCGGTTTGGCTCCAAGTACCCCGGCCCCTGGGGGTGCGACATAAACACGAGAGAAAAAAATCCATCATGTCTGTGTGCTGTGTTTGGGAGACATATTAGTTAGTCTCTAACCACAGACAGGGAGATCGGGGCTGTGGGGGCTGCTCGGGGCTGAGCCGTTGAGAGTCACAGGGATCGAGGCTCGGCTCTGTGCCCCTGGGGGTCAGCTAACAAAGTTCAGAGGTTTGTGGCTTAGGTTAGATTGTCACGACGCCACTTGTGGTTTGCGGCTATTGGTGACTGCGGCTGCTGTGAGGGACCTCTCGGGACGAAGGGATGGCAGCTGTGATGGTTTCACTCCCTACGGGAAGAGCGGGTCCCCAGGGCAACCGGTAAGGTCTATGGTGGTAGTAGGCTGTCCACAAGAAATGTTGGGAGTCCGGGATCCTGGTAGAAAGATGGGGTTCTCCTCACCTGGTGAGTTCTGAGGCCTCCGTGTTGCGCTACTCTTAGCGGGTCCTGCTTCCTGTAGCTAAGCTGCGACCCTCTTGTCCTGCGTTCAGTCTCTTGCCTGTGTGGCAGGGAGCTCGAGCCCTCTTTTTTTTGTCCTCCTCTGGCTGCTCTCCCTGATCTCTTTAATGCTGCTGTGCCTCCTAAGCTTCGTGGTGGACAAGAAACTTGGAATTTCCCGCCCTCCGGTATTGGCTGCTGGGCCTAGAGTCCTTCACAACTTTGGACTGCGGTGTCCACTCGTGGTGCTCTGCACTGGGGCGAGCCTGGATAATGGCTCCACTCCCCAGGCCTACTACTCCACTTCCTCAGACGCTCTCCTACGGGTCCCTCACACTGGCTATTCTCTGTCCCGGGACAAGCCTTACACTGCTCCAGTCCAAGGGACCTCTTCACAGTCCTCCTAGGAACTGAACTGCTTAACATCGCCCCCGGACCAGAATTTATACAGGGGACCCCCCTTGGATTTGGGTTTCAGAGCTCCCCCTTCTGGCCCGGCATTGGGAAGGTGTTGTGTGTGGTGGGTAACCTGGTGTGGAGAAGAGGCATGGCATGGTCCCCCCGGGGCAGGCGATGCCATTGTGGCAACTGGACTCTGGGGTGCCCCACATATGTCTATATGTGCTGTGTATGGGAGACATAATGGCAACTCATCTTTACCCACTAGCTCTGAGACAACTGAAAATTGGAGATTTTATCCTACAGGTAGGAAAATGGTTATTAATGAAGAATACAAATGAGTGTAAAGTTACCGTCACACGCCGCAATCTTGCCTGGCGATGTGTGGCGATATAATGTGTCACGTTTTTCGTGCCTGCCTCAGATTCCCGATGGCGACGTCACACGCCGCAATTTCGCCTTGAAGCTAAGGTGATCTGACGATCCGGAGATCACCTCACCTACAGCGGAACCAATCTTGCCTCATTCCATCGCTGCTTCACACGCCGCAATCTCAAGAGCAATGTGGGCGTACATGTTCAGCGCGGCGAGGAGATAGTCGTGCCACAGTGGTTTACACCGCGCCCCATACACGCTCATTTGACAACACAACTGCGTTATGATTGGTCAGCCTACTCTTGAAGGTTGGCTAATACATGACGCCATTGTCTATCGGAGTTTGTCACAAATACACGCTTGTGTCGTCAATTGTGGCTCCTGCAACACACACACTGGCCCATGGCACCCATCTACGATGTGTAGCCCAACATCTGAGCTGTCATGTGTGGCACTATACTCCACACAGCGCAACTTAATACACGTGGACAACATAGCTTGCGCTATTCAATGGCGCGCGTAATTACACTGAGTTTGCGGACGGTTGTGTAGCTGAAGATGTGTGTGGTGCTGAACGGACAGCTCTTCAATTATGGCGCGATGTCAACTGACAGCCAATGGGAACACAGTAGCCCACACCAACCATCTACATCATGCTGAGGCACGCCTACGTGAAATCACAGAAAGCGCTCTTTCCATCACTATCGCCCTGTCACACGCCAAAACATGAAAATATGGCCTTGCTGATTGCGCCTGATTACTGAGCACTGTTCAGGAATCAGGCGACGTCCGAGGGGCGATTTATCGCCGCGAAATCGCCCAATCGCACAACGCAGCCGTGAGGCAATTTCACGGCAATTTGCCGGAGCGACACATCGCCTTTTAGATCTCCAGGTGAGATTGCGGCGTGTGACGGTACCTTTATTCTTCATCTGTGCACACATGACAGCTTATTTTGAAAAGTAGTTTCAACCGACAGCTACACTTTAAGCATGAATGTTATATCTGCACCACTTTACTTTTTTGCCCATATAGGATAAATTTCGGCTTTAATTTTAGAAATCATGTTGTGGACAAACTATACATACCGTATATACTCGAGTATAAGCCGAGTTTTTCAGCACAATTTTTGTGCTGAAAAGTGTCCCCTCGGCCTATACTCGAGTCAGTGTCAGTGACAGTGTGGTGGGGGCAGAAACCAGGGGCTGGAAAAGGCAGGAGGAGGCTGCAGAATGAGCGGGCGGTCATGTGACCTCGCTCATTAGTGTAATGAATGTACACTGCATCCCCCGTCCATCAGCGGCGGGGGGAACAGCAAATATTACATTACTGTCCCCCCATCACAGAATATGCCCCACATCAATAATACTTGACTCCCCTGCTGGCGCTACAATAAAATAACAAACATTTAACTCATCCTCCGACGGTTTCTCTGCGGGCTCCGTGACGTCCTCCGTTCTTCCTAGTTGCCGGTAAATCATGTGACCGGCGCATCAGTGATGTCATCGCTGCTGTGCCGGTCACATGATTAGAAGCCAAGAACAACCAGGAAGAGAGGAGAGAGGACACAACGGAGCCTGCGGAGAAAACCGACGGAGGGTGAGTTAAATGTTTATTATTTTATTGTAGCACCAGTAGGGGGTCAAGTATCTGTGATGGGGCCCATACACCTGTGATGGGGGCCATGTATGTGTGATAGGGCCCATACACCTGTGATGGGGGCCATGTATGAGTGATGGGGGCCATGTATGAGTGATGGGGCCCATACACCTGTGATGGTGGCCATGTATGAGTGATGGGGGTCAAGTATCAGTGATGGGACCCATACACCTGTGATGGGGGCCATGTATGAGTGATGGGGGTCACGTATCAGTCATGGGGCCCATACACCTGTGATGGGGGCCATGTATGAGTGATGGGAGTCATGTATGAGTGATGGGGGCCATGTATGAGTGATGGGGGCCATGTATCTGTAATGGGTGCCATGTACTAGTGATTTGGGGGCCATGTGCCTGTGATAGGGCGGCCATGTGCCAGTGATAGGGGGGCCATGTGCCAGTGATGGGCGAGCTTTATACCAGTGATGGGTCCAAATACCAGTGATGGGGCCAAATACCAGTGATGGGGCAAATACCAGTGATGGGGCGCTATATACCAGTGATGCGGTGCTGTGTACCAGTGATGGAGGGTTCTATATACGGGTGATGGTGGCGCTATATACCAGTGATGAGGGGTTATATTCCAGGATGGGGTCTGCTGCATTTCCCACCCTAGGCTTATGCTCGAGTCAATAAGTTTCTCCAGTTTTGGGGGGTAAAATTAGGGGCCTCGGCTTATACTCGGGACAACTTATACTCGAGTATATACGGTAACTCCTTATTTTGTTTTCACCATATATGAAAAGTTTGTGCAGTCTGTGCCTTGCAGTGATGTGAACAGAGGATTTATGATCAATGAAATGGCCATATCTAGTTCTACAAGACATCGCTCCTGAGACACATATTTCCAAATACTGAGTAAACTTTCATAGAAGTGCATGTAAAAGATTACTGCATCGCAAATTAAGGCGACTCTGCCCGGATAACGCCTGATTTACAACCAAACAAATTCCTTGTCTGGCGACAGTCGAAGGCTATAAAGTTTCGGAAATTATTTCTCTTGGGCCGCTTTATGTTATAGTGACACTGTATTAAAATAAATAGCGGACAATGAGATGCTACCATAAAGCTATTACGCTAGAATAGTATGCAAAACCTGTCATATTAAAATTAATGGGGATATGGCATGAGTCTAGATATCGATAGAACTCTGATACATCCTTCAAATAGTTTTTAGCTTCTGTCCAGCCTTTATTTGTTGTGCCTGCACCTGATGAATAACATAGGTAGATATCTTTTTGGCTATATGCAGGTAAGAGCTTACAGCTATTAGTAACCAATGATTAGTTAGGTTTAATATTTTGTAACCAATCAATGAATGATCTTATTCTGCGGTAACCACTCCCTGAATTTTCTATATAATTCCATTTCTTTTCATAAATAAAATCAGAATATCTTAGTATCTTGAACTTTTGTCAGGTGTGTCTTATTCTCACTGCACACGTGCATTATCTAATTTGGCTGCAGATGGACTAAGGTTAATATTCCTGATTGAGGAGTCCTTATCAATGGTATTTGGCAGGTCTTATGGGGTGTTCCTGGTAGACGGCAGATCTTGTAGGGTGTCACAGGTGTACAACAGGTCTTGTGGGGTGTTCCGGGTATATATCAGGTCGTGTAGGGTATTTCAGGTGTACAGCATTGCTTGTGAGGGGTTTCTGATATACAGCAGGTCTTGTGGTGTGTTCCAGGTATACGGCAGGTCTTGTAGGGTGTTCCAGGTGTATGGCAGGTCTTGTGTGGTGTTCCTGGTATACAACATGCCTGGTAGAATGTTCCAGATGCACATCAAGTCTTATGGAGTGTTCTCAGCATTTGGCAGGTCTTGTATAGGTGTTCCAAGTATACGGTAGGTCTTGTAGGATGTTCCAAGTATTTCCGAACGGTCTTGTGGGGGTATTCTCGGTATTTGGCAGATCTTGTTGGGTCTTCCAGGAATTCAGCAGGTCTTGTGTAGTGTTCTTGGTATTTGGCAGGTCTTGTGGAGTGTTCTTGGCATTCGGCAAGTGTTGAGTGTTCCAGGTATACAGTAGGTATATGGAGTGTTCTTAGTATACAACAGTTGTTTTGGGATGTTCCAGTGTACCGTTGGTCTTGTGTAATGTTCCCAAGTTTTGTGCTATGTTTCAATTTTTATGCAAGTCTGGTGGGGTGTTCTTGATATGCAGAAGGTTTTATGGGGTGTTTCAAATACACGGCATGTCATTTGGGGTATTCCTGGTGAATGATTGGTCTTGTGGCTTGTTCAGCAAACTTCGTGGTATGTTCCAGTTGTACTGTAGATCTGGTGGGGTATTATTGGTATACAGTAAGTTTTATAAGGTGTTACAATTAACGTGCTGGTCATTTGGGGCATTCCTAGTGAACGGTTGGTTTTGTGAGGTGCTGCCGGTCTTGTTGGAGTGTTCTAACTATGAATAAAACCTTGTAGGGTGTCTCTGATATATACGGCAGGTCTTGTGGGGTGTCTGTCACTAGAATATCCTGCTGGTCTTGTGGGGTGCTCTCAATAAACCTCAAGTATTGAAGATAGTTTACAGGATAGGACAGTTTTGGTGATCTGTTCACGACATATGGATGGCCTTGTGGGGTTTTCCCGGTGTTCAGGGGAACTTGCAGAATATTTGCGGTATATGGCAGGCCTTGTGGAATGTTCCTGGTATATGGCAGGTTTTGTGGGTTGTTCACAATATACGACAAGTTTTGTGAGGTGTTGTTGGTATACTGCAGGTTTTATGGGGTGTTTCAATTATATGGCAGATCTTTCGGGTTCCTGGTGAATAGTTGGTCTTGTAGGGTGCTCCATATATACAGCAGGTCTTGTGGTATGTTCCCACAGTATACTGCAAGTCTTGTGGGTTGTCTCTGGTATACAGCAAGTGCTGTGGTGTGTATAAGATATACATAAGGCTTTGTAGGTTTTTCCCATAGTAGAGCAGGCCTTGTGAGTTGTTCCCAGTATATGAAGGATCCTGTGGGGTGTTTCCTGCATGACAGGTGTTGTGGGGTTATTCACTTTATTAGTCTGCTCTTGTGAGTTATTTTTGGTGTACAGAATTACTTGTTGGGTATTTTTGGTTTATGGCAGGTCTTGTTAGGCATTTTTGGTATATGGCAGGTCTTGTGGGGTATTTTTGGTATTTGGCAGATCTTGTGGAGTATTATTGGCATATGTCAGGTCTTGTGTTTTTTTTCGGTATATGGCAGGTCTCGTGGGGTACTTTTGGTATATGACAGGTCTTGTGGGGTATTTTTGGTATACGGCAGGTCTCGTGGGGTACTTTTGGTATATGACAGGTCTAGTGGGGTATTTTTGGTATACGAGAGGTCTTGTGGGGTGTTCCCAGTGTACAGGAGAGACTAAGTTCAAATCTCGCACATCGTTCTTTATAACTTATGAGTCAAGTAAAATTATTTTGGATTTGTGACTTGGAAATATAGAAAGAAAATTATAGTACAGGCGCCAGTAAAAATACAACTGTAATAATACATCTGAGCAAGGGTCAAATGCATATAACAAATCTGTGCACTTCATCTCAGCCGGCTCCGCTCTGCACAAACAGAGATTCCTTCTTTATGTAGGTGAGCATGGTCTGTGACCATCCACTGGCCTCCAGCCAAGCCCAAACTCTGATTGATGGAGAATCACTCATCCTTGCAGCCAAAGAGGACAAAGTAGCAGATATCTGGCAAAGCGGGAATACAAATAGTTTATTTATGCCTGTTCTGATTATTCATTGTGTGTTTTCGGAGCTGTACACAACCAATTCATTCTCCATCTGCTGCGGTCACCGGCTTTCCGAGTGCTGACACTATGGCTATTGACTTTATGGTGTTATCCAAAGTATCTCACTTTTATAATTGCTGGCTTGCATTTCCAATGTCTTTCTCCAAAGGCATATTCATCTTTGGACAATAAAGTGGTGATTGAATTGGATATTTGATTCCCACTTGCCCACATATGTCCTATTGCACTAAAGACATGCAGAAAACTAAGTATTGATCTGCTGATCAGGCGCTATCATTAATGAGGTTACAGGTCAGCCTCTATGGCTGAGAGTGGATACTTTTGCAACCATTTATTGCTTTGTTGCCTTTAAAATAAAAATAATAAAAATAAAAATACTTTTCTAATAGCTTTTATTCAAATTTTCAAACTATTTTGTGTATAAGTGGCTTGGTTGGACGCCTATATTTCTGCTTGCTTACAGACTACAAGTGACCAGTTTGTAGTTAGACCCTGCCGTCTTTTTCAACCCTAAAAAAAGGGCAGAAAATGCAGACTACGACAACTGGGTTCCCCATGGGCGGTGCTATTGTTCTTGTCCATTTTAAGGGAACCTGTTGAGAACAAGACTCTATTAACTCTCAGATATGAAGTTAATCTGCAGGTTAATAGTATCCTGATGCTGTGCAGCTGCTTCAGTGAGAGCCCCGTTCCAAGGAGGAGATGAGCTGTATGCCTCCAGTCAGCCTTGGGCTTCCAGCCATATGGGCATGGCCAGCGCAGGTACAGTCACTGCTCCCTACAAGACAGTTTTCCTTTCACTATTGCTTGGGGCCAGTGGGTAAATTTGAAGTTTTTGAGGTTCAGAGCAAAATGTAAAGTAGGGCACTCCACCTGTACTACGTCTATGACAAAATGGTCCCTACAGTCACAGGAGCTCAGAGACCACTAATATCTCTGCCTTGCCTACAGCTCTACCCAGTAGCTTCTGAAATGTGAGGAAAGGACATGTACCTGTCAGTATTTTATTCATCTCAATCTCTGCACATTCTGGGCTTAATAGTCCTAATAATTGATTTACAGCTATGTGTAGGCACATCTATACATTGATGGCTGACAATCAATGATAACTCCACCCACTGGCTTTTGATACGGTGCCACACAAAAGGTTGATACATAAAATGAGGGCAATGGGGATAGGGGAAAATATGTGTAAGTGGGTTAAGAACTGGCTTAGTGATAGGAAACAAAGGGTGGTTATTAATGGAACACACTCAGAATGGGTCACAGTTAACAGTGGGGTACCACAGGGGTCAGTGTTGGGCCCGCTTCTATTTAATATATTTATTAATGACCTTGTAGGGGGCATACAGAGTAGAATCTCAATATTTGCAGATGACACTAAACTCTGCAGGGTAATCAATACAGAGGAGGACAATTTTATATTACAGGAGGATTTATGTAAACTAGAAGCTTGGGCTGCTAAATGGCAAATGCGCTTTAATGGGGATAAAGGTAAAGTTATGCACTTGGGCAGAGGAAACAAAAGGTATAATTATGTGCTTAATTGTAAAACACTGGGCAAAACTGTCACTGAAAAAGACCTGGGTGTATGGGTAGATGACAAACTCACATTTAGTGGCCAGTGTCAGGCAGCTGCTGCAAAGGCAAATAAAATAATGGGATGCATTAAAAGAGGCATAGATGCTCATGAGGAGAACATAATTTTACCTCTATACAAGTCACTAGTGCGACCACACTTAGAATACTGTGTACAATTCTGGTCTCCGGTGTATAGGAAAGACATAGCTGAACTAGAGCGGGTCCAGAGAAGAGCGACAAAAGTCATTAGAGGACTAAGGGGTCTGCAATACCAAGACAGGTTATTAAACTTGGGGTTATTTAGCTTGGAAAAACGAAGGCTTAGGGGTGATCTTATAATAATGTATAAATATATGAGGGGACAGTACAGAGACCTTTCTAATGATCTCTTTACTCTTAGGTCTGAGACTGGGACAAGGGGGCATCCTCTACGTCTGGAGGGAAGAAGGTTTAATCATAATCACAGACGCGGATTCTTTACTGTAAGAGCAGTGAGACTATGGAACTCTCTGCCACATGATGTTGTAATGAGTGAGTCACTACTAACATTTAAGAAGGGCCTGGATGCCTTTCTTGAAAACTATAATACTACCAGTTATACATACTAGATTCTTTGATAGGGCGTTGATCCAGGGAATTAGTCTGATTGCCATATCTGGAGTCAGGAAGGAATTTTTTCCCCCAATGTGGAGCTTAGTGTTGCCACATGGGGTTTTTTTTTTTGCCATCCTCTGGATCAACATGTTAGGCTATGGGTTGAACTAGATGGACTTAAAGTCTTCCTTCAACCTTAAAAACTATGTTACTACGTTACTGGACTCCATAGCCTAAAATAACTTTACCTACTGGACTCATAATCACAGTACCAGTTATGGAGGGGCAATATCAGGTTTCTCATCCATCACACCTCAGGAAAAGTCTCTAGAACTGACTACACTGATAGGGGTGCA
The DNA here is from genome assembly GCA_033576535.1 of Allobates femoralis. NCBI lineage: Eukaryota > Metazoa > Chordata > Amphibia > Anura > Aromobatidae > Allobates > Allobates femoralis. The sequence continues at coordinate 46,156,904 of JARQOC010000012.1, read as the reverse complement.
CTGGACAAATCTAAAAATCATTGTGAAGTAAACTAGTTTCCCCACAAATGACAGGTGATAAGTGTATGATTTTTGGAGACTCCACCGATCATTAGAACAAGGAAACTGTTGGCAGCGGATCATTGAGGATACACTGAAAGCGTGTTGACAACAGAACGTAGCTTTAATTAGCAACAAAACGGTACAGATATGAAGGGCTGTGTGGAAACAGGAATATACATCTTAAAGGGAACCTGTCAGACTGTTTATGCCCCTCCAGTTATCACCGTCTGTACCTGTAGCTTTATAATACTATTCTAATCATCCCTGTCTGAGCTCAGACTGTAATGTGAAAGGTGAAAAAAAATCATTAATACACTTACATTTCCTTATGTAATTCTCATTACAGTTAGTCCCCAGCTTGGAGGACGGAGACTGTTTGGCAGGTTAATAGTTAACATTTCAGCCTTGTGCTAGAACATGTTGGGAAACCTGATGTGATGTCACAACCATGTGACTACAATAGGCAGAGCTAAGTACTCATAGAACATAATACGTTTGCTGGCTTAGCCCCGCCCACTATGGTCACATGATCGTTACATCACACAGGTCCTTTAGCCATCCAAGTTAAAAGTGAGTTAACTATTTTCCTGCCAGACAGTCCCCCTCCTCCAAGGTGGGGACTGAAATGTAAGTGTATAAATGCTTTTTTTTTCACCTTTCACATTACACTATGAGCTCAGACATGGATGGTTATAAAAGTATTATGAAGCTGCAGGTGCAGATAGTGATAGCTGGGGGGACATAAACCACCTGACAGGTTCCCTTTAAATGTCTCTCTACAGCATCAGCAAGCTGATGTACTTCTCTTCACATGCACAGACACAGGAAACTGCTCACAGTCACATGGTATTTACTGTGTGTGAGCCTCACGGAGTGTTCCTTTTTTTTTTTAAACTAACTTTACTGACAATACACAAACCTAGCAATTCAACACTTCCACATACAGGATTGGAGTTGTTGCACTTAACATATTCCAACACCCCAACTCAACAACTACTTATCCTGTCAGTCCCATTGCGGTTCTGAAGTTCTCAAACTTGGCTCTAGGCAATGGTTTTGTCATACCATCTGCTAACATCTTGTCAGACTCGCAATACACAATCTTTAGTACATCATATTCGACTAAGTTATGTAAGTAGTGATGCTTAACATTGATGTGCTTAGTCCTTGCACTGATCTTTTCACTGCTGGCAAGATTAATGCATTCTTGGTTGTCCTCATAGATAACTGTTGGCTGAGCTAGTGGCTTGCCGAAAACTTCCAAAAGTTGTTTCAACCACATAACTTCTTGACTTGCATAACCAGCTGACATACAGTACCTTGTGAAAGTATTTGGCCCCCTTGAACTTTTTAACCTTTTGCCACATTTCAGGCCTCAAACATAAAGATATAATTTCTAATTTTTAGTGAAGAATCAACAACAAGTGGGACACAATCGTAAAGTGGAAATTATTGGATATTTTAATCTTTTTTAACAAATCAAAAACTGAAAAGTGGGGCGTGCAGTATTATTCATCCCTTTACTTTTAGTGCAGCAAACTCACTCCAGAAGTTCAGTGAGGATCTCTGAATGGTCCAATGTTGTCCTAAATGACTGGTAATGATAAATAGAATCCACCTGTGTGTAATTAAGTCTTTGTATAAATGCACCTGCTCTGTGATAGTCTCAGGGTTCTGTTTCAAGTGCAGAGAGCATCATGAAGACCAAGGAACACACCAGGCAGGTCAGAGATACTGTTGTGGCAAAGTTTAAAATCGGATTTGGATACAAAAAGATTTCCCAGGTTTCAAATATCTCAAGGAGCACAGTGCAAGTGATCATACTGAAATGGAAGGAGTATCAGACCACTGCAAATCTACCAAGACAAGCTGTCCCTCTAAACTTTCATCTTGAACAAGTAGAAGACTGATGAGAGATGCAGCCAAAAGGCCCATGATCACTCTGGATGAACTGCAGAGATCTACAGCTGAGGTGGGAGAGTCTGTCCATAGGACAACAATCAGTCATACACTGCACAAATCTGGCCTTTATGGAAGAGTGGCAAGAAGAAGACATTTCTCCAAGATATCCATAAAAAGTCTTGTTTGAAGATTGCCACAAGACACCTGGGAGACACCAAACATGTGGAATAAGGTGCTCTGGTCAGATGAAACCAAAATTGAACTTTTTGGCCACAATGCAAAACGATATGTTTGGCATAAAAGCAATACAGCTCATTACCCTCAAAACACCATCCCCACTGTCAAACATGGTGGTGGCAGCATCATGGTTTGGGCCTGCTTTTCTTCAGTAGGGACAGGAAAGATGGTTATAATTGATGGGAAGATGGACGGATCCAAATACAGGACCATTCTGGGAGAAAACCTGTTGAAGTCTGCAAAAGACTGGGACTGAGATTTATCAAGACAATGATCCCAAACATAAAGCAAAATATTCAATGGAATGGTTCAAAAATAAACGTATCCAGGTGTTAGAATGTCCAAGTCACAGTCCAGACCTGACTCCAATCGAGAATCTGTGGAAAGAGCTGGAAACTGCTGTTCACAAACGCTCTCCATCCAACCTCACTGAGCTCCAGCTGTTCTGCAAGGAAGAATAGGCAAGAATTTCAGTCTCCCGATTTGCAAAACTGATAGAGACATACCCCAAGTGACTACAGCTGTAATCACAGCAAAAGGTGGCGCTACAAAGTATTAACTCAAGGGGCCGAATACTATTGCATGCCCCACTTTTCAGTTTTTTGTTAAAAAAGTTCAAAATATCCAATAAATTTCGTTCCTCTTCACACGATTGTGTCCAACTTGTTGATTCTTCACAAAAAAATTAGAATTTATAAATTTATATCTTTATGTTTGAAGCCTGAAATGTGGCAAAAGGTTGAAAAGTTCAAGGGGTCAAATACTTTCACAAGGCACTGTATATATATACAGTCATGGCCAAAAGTATTGACACCCCTTCAATTCTGTCAGATAATACTCAGTTTCTTCCTGAAAATGATTGCAATCACAAATTCTTTGGTATTATTATCTTCATTTAATTTGTCTTCAATGAAAAAACACAAAAGAGAATGAAGCAAAAAGCAAAACATTGATCATTTCACACAAAACTCCAAAAATGGGCCGGACAAAAGTATTGGCACCCTCAGCCTAATACTTGGTTGCACAACCTTTAGCCAAAATAACTGCGATCAACCGCTTCCGGTAACCATCAATGAGTTTCTTACAATGCTCTGCTGGAATTTTAGACCATTCTTCTTTGGCAAACTGCCCAGATCCCTAATATTTGAAGGGTGCCTTCTCCAAACTGCCATTTTTAGATCTCTCTACAGGTGTTCTATGGCAGTGTTTCCCAACTCCAGTCCTCAAGGCACACCAACAGGTCATGTTTTCAGGATTTCCTTAGGATTGCATAGGTGATAATTTAATCACTTGCACAGGGGATAATTCCATCATCTGTCTAATGATAAGGAAATCCTGAAAACATGACCTGTTGGTGTGCCTTGAGGACTGGAGTTGGGAAACACTGTTCTATGGGATTCAGGTCTGGACTCATTGCTGGCCACCTTAGAAGTCTCCAGTGCTTTCTCTCAAACCATTTTCTAGTGTTTTTTGAAGTGTGTTTTGGGTCATTGTCCTGCTGGAAGACCCATGACCTCTGAGGGAGACCCAGCTTTCTCACACTGGGCCCTACATTATGCTGCAAAATTTGTTGGTAGTCTTCAGACTTCATAATGCCATGCACACGGTCAAGCAGTCCAGTGCCAGAGGCAGCAAAGCAACCCCAAAACATCAGGGAACCTCCGCCATGTTTGACTGTAGGGACCGTGTTCTTTTCTTTGAATGTCTCTTTTTTTCTCCTGTAAACTCTATGTTGATGCCTTTGCCCAAAAAGAGAGAACATTCTTCCAAAACGTTTTAGGTTTTCTCAGGTAAGTTTTGGCAAACTCCAGCCTGGCTTTTTTATGTCTCAGGGTAAGAAGTGGGGTCTTCCTGGATCTCCTACCATACAGTCCCTTTTCATTCAGACGCCGACGGATAGTACGGGTTGACACTGTTGTACCCTCGGGCTGCAGGGCAGCTTGAACTTGTTTGGATGTTGGTCGAGGATCTTTATCCACCATCCGTACAATCTTGTGTTGAAATCTCTTGTAAATTTTTCTTTTACGTCCACATCTAGGGATGTTAGCCACAATGCCATGGGCTTTAATCTTCTTGATGACACTGCGCACGGTAGACACAGGAACATTCAGGTCTTTGGAGATGGACTTGTAGCCTTGAGATTGCTCATGCTTCATCACAATTTGGTTTCTCAAGTCCTCAGACAGTTCTTTGGTCTTCTTTCTTTTCTCCATGCTCAATGTGGTACACACAAGGACACAGGACAGAGGTTGAGTCAACTTTAATTCATGTCAACTGGCTGCAAGTGTGATTTAGTTATTGCCAACACCTGTTAGGTGCTACAGGTAAGTTACAGGTGCTGTTAATTACACAAATTAGAGAAGCATCACATGATTTTTCTAAGGGTGCCAATACTTTTGTCCACCCCCTTTTTTATGTTTGGTGTGGAAGTATATCCAATTTGGCTTTAGGACAATTCTTTTTGTGTTTTTTTATTGAAAACAAATTAAATGAAGATAATAATACCAAGGAATTTGTGATTGCAATCATTTTCAGGAAGAAACTGAGTATTATCTGACAGAATTGCAGGGGTGTCAATACTTTTGTCCATGACTGTATATATATATATATATATATATATATATACATATGTGTGTCAATGCCAGAATTATGCAAGAGATAAGCTGAGCCAATCAGGATGCTACAATATATGACCAATTAACGCCTATATAACTGAGATACGATGATGTAATAAACACTGGACACTGAGACAAAGGCCTGGTTTGATATATGACTGTCTCAGCGTAATTTCTCTGTAAACATAAATACGTAGTCATAGTGATGTATTTAGGAGAAGGCACAAAATCTTATATGTCCCACGCTGAGTGGCGAGGAGACCATCTTCCTCAATGTCTTGGTTAACATCTGCTCCTGGCCAGTTGAAGACATCAGCATCAAGTGACCTGCAAAGGTGTATCGCCTCACTGGCAGAAGTCCACAGACCCAGCCAGGACCCTCTTTTACATATAGCGTGCCCGGGTACAAGGGAGGCAGACCTTGCCCACAACTAACGTCCCGCACCACATTACACCATGCTAAGGATAGATCATCAATATGAACTCCTTCCCTCCAACCATTTTTCATTTTTTGCCTCTACTTTTTCCTACCCTTCAAAAGTTTGGAATCAATGAGGACAGATTTTCCCATTATCCAGAACGGCTATGACAGTTGGTGCTAAAAACTTCTATGGCTGAGGGAGGAGCTAGAGGCCGACACAGAGGGGGAGATAGAAAACAATACAAAGGGGAGGAGCTAGAGGCAGACAGACTGAGCGGAAGAAGTAGGGCAAATACAAACAGAGGGGGAGGAGCTGGAGGCAGACACACAGGGGGAAGAGCTCAAGGCAGACACAGATAGAGGGGGAGGAGCTAGAAGCAGACACAGATAGAGGGGAGGAGTTAGAAGCAGACACAGATAGAAGGGGAGGAGATAGAAGCAGACACAGATAAAGGGGGAGGAGCTAGAAACAGACACAGATAGAAGGGGATGAGATAGAAGCAGACACAGATAGAGGGGGAGGAGCTAGAAGCAGACACAGAGGGAGAGGAGCTAAAGGCAGACACAGATAGAGGGGGAGGAGCTAGAAGCAGACACAGAGGGAGAGGAGCTAAAGGCAGACACAGATAGAGGGGGAGGAGCTAGAAGCAGACACAGATAGAGGGGAAGGAGCTAGAAGTAAACACAGATAGGGGGAGGAGATAGAAGCAGACACAGATAGAGGGGGAGGAGCTAAAAGCAGACAAACAGAGGAGAAGAGCTAGAGTCAGACACAGACAGAGGGGGAGGAGCTAGAGACAGACAGACTGAGTGGAGGAACTAGGGGCAAACACAAACAGAGGGGGAGGAGCTGGAGACAGACAGAGAGGGAGAAGCTAGAAGCAGACACAGATTGAGGGGGAGGAGCTAGAAGCAGACACAGATTGAGGGGGAGGAGCTAAAAGCAGACACAGACAGAGGGTAGGAGCTAGAGGTTACTACAGACAGAGGGGAAGAGCTAGAAGCAGACACAGATAGAGGGGGTGGAGATAGAGGTAGACACAGAGGGGGAGGAGCTGGAGGCAAACACTGGGGAAAAAGCTAGAGGTAGAAATAGGGAGACGTTGGATGCAGACACTGGCAAAGGGGAAAAAACTAGAGGCAGACACTGACAGAGGGAGAGGTCAAAAACAGACACATACAGAGGGGGAGGGGCTAGAGGCAGATACAGAGGGGAAGAATCTAGAGGCAGAAACAAAGGGGGTGGAACTAGAAGTAGACACAGAGGGGGAAAATTTAGAGGTAGACACAGAGGGGGGGAGCTAGAGGCAGAAACAGAGGGGGAGGAGCTAGAAGCAGACACAGATAGAGGGGGTGGAGCTAGAAGCAGACACAGAGGGGGAAAATGTAGAGGTAGACACAGAGGAGGGGAGCTAGAGACAGAAACAGAGGGGGAGGAGCTAGAAGCAGACAAAGATAGAGGGGGTGGAGCTGGAAGCAGACACAGAGGAGGGGAGCTAGAGGCAGAAACAGAGGGGGAGGAGCTAGATGCAAAAACAGAAGGGGAAGAGCTACAGACACAAATATTATTCTGCAATTTCTACCTAAATCAGGAGTTATGGTTTTCCATGGTACTTTATAATCACCATTTGTCATTTTCTGTCTCAATAATGGGAACATTTTGAAGACAAATTTTACCCATGAATTGAAAATTCTGAGAATGAAGCATCAGTTCAAAAGGAGAAGAAAGCAGATTTCTCTGGGAAGATCTATGACAAAGGATCATATATGATATTGATTTATAAAAAGAATAATTAAACTGAAGATGACAACGTTTTACCTAATAATGAATCCTATAAATCACCACATTGACCATAGGAAAGATGATGCAATGTACATGGCACTATTTTGCGCTCTGCATTGATCGCCCTTACGAATCTCGCTGACTGACACTTATTTGCTCCACGGTAGTTGTAGCTGCGGGTGAAAAAGTTCTATGTTTGGGAAAGTCAGCTATTTAAACATTCCATCCATACGCAGGTCCTCAAGGTCATTTTTTATTCTTCAGACTTTTACTTTTATGTTTTTTTTTACCTTGAAGTGGAGTAAGAGAAGTATCGGTCCGGCCATAAAGCTCTGCAGCAGAGCGCTTCTCCGGGTTTATTAACAAGAGCCGAAATAAAACGAAATTTTCATCCTTCACTAACTCTGTACGGTGTAAAAAATACTTTTTTTTCGTGATAGCACAGCGGCTATCTCACCCACCATTGATTAATGACCTTATTATAACTCCTGGCAAGCACTACAGAGGGCACGTGTGTCCATAGCGGGCTAATACAAAGCTTCCTGTTTTATCAGCCAGTATATTAACTTTTGCTGTTGGTAATTGCAAAAAATAGAAAAAGAAAAGCGCCTTCCATCGGGAAAGGAAGGATTGTTGCAGTCAAGTGCAGGTACACAGTACATTCATTTTCCCAATCATCTGTGGGAAATGCATGGTCGCTAAATATTTTATCTGCAGCCAGGAGCTGGTCTAGCATCTTACATAGATACACTAGCCAGACGTGGGCTATGGCTGATGAAACATACAATCCGGAGGGCTACAATATATTCGATATTTCTATTGATTATCGTTGCATTTCGAACTAAAATATACAGTATGTATATTCTGCCATGTAGAACATTATTGTGGAATTTTTCTGCCGATAGAGAATATTTCTCTGTCTCTATAGCTACGAGATCACACAGGGACATAAAGCCGAAAAAATGCACCAATTATCGGGATTATCAAGAAGAAAAGCAATACTTAAATATCCTCCTTTATATATTAATCTTGTTACGTTTCTCAGATTGCGCTGGGTACAATGGAGGTGGGATTAGTCATCGCCATATTAACTTTGGCAGGATTAAAGAGGACTTGTTATTAGGTAAAAAGGGCCAGTTTTGGCTCTTATTTTATTCCAGATGATAGTCTGAGTATTCCTCTCTTTTTTAAATCCGCTATATGGTTCCAGAGATAAGGACCTTTTTTTTTTTATACTGATGTTTTCATTTTTACTTAGGAGGCGTGGCTCACAGGATCCTCTGGGGCGTGTCTACTTCATGTTGCATAATTACCTGACGAACAACTCCCACTAGTAAAAAACATAAAAAATAGCAGTAAGTAAAAGGCTCAAATCTCTGGAGCTGTCTATAGAATTTAAAAAAATTCAAAAACTAGATACTCAGGGGAACAGTGGGAATGAAATCAGAGCAACACTGGACATTTTTGACCCACAGGTTCTTTTTAATACGTAATGGAAGAAGTTAACACAAAGTCCATCAGGGATCGCCCCTAGTCATATACTCACCATCGGGTGGCTTCACCTTTCACAGACGCCACCCCGTGCCATCTTGTGACTACAACTTGTCACGTCCTACTGACGGACCCCACACGTGGACCCACTGGACCGCGTAGTGTGGATGCTGATACCGGGATGATAGAGAGACGGACCAGTACAGTAGAGACAACAGGTTTATTGAACAACACAAGAACCCACGCCCCAGGGGAGGGCCACACGGCCACAGCACCGGAACACCACCGAAGGAGGCCCCGGAGCGCTTGATCCCTATACAGAGAAGTGAAAAAAAAAAATATTTGGCCACTTACAGAATATCCATTGCATTTAGCAGAATGCTGTTAGCCCCTCTTAGGGGATAACCCATGTCTCCCAACACCGATGCGCAATCTCCTACAACCCTGGCACGGGGACGATTGTAGCATCTGCGTCCATCCATGCCACAAGGAGGAAACTGGTGGTATTACTGGACACGAGGTCACCCCAGGGCAGCAGCCACTCCAGACAAAGTGAAACATAGTGTCAGAGCACAGCCTATTAATGACACCCAGCTGTTAAACAAGGCGGGCTGTTCCGCACCAAAAATATGCTCCACAAGTGACTGATGCCCCCTAGAGGGCCCAGCCTCAAACTGCAGGAAGATAAAAAACTGCAATAAACATTTTTTTTGAAAAAAAAAAAAAAAATGTGAGGAGTTGGTTTGATATTTTGGACCAAAATAGCGTAAGCTCGTAGCCCCCCGTCACGGGCCGTCACGCCTACGAGTACCTAGCCATATGTTAAACCATATGTATAATCTAAATTGAAAATTCACCGAATAGGTTACATGATTATCAGAGAAGAGAAAAAAAAACATATTTGGCCACTTACAGAATATCCATTGCATTTAGCAGAATGCTGTTAGCCCCTCTTAGGGGATAACCCATGTCTCCCAACACCGATGCGCAATCTCCTACAACCCTGGCACGGGGGCGATTGTAGCATCTGCGTCCATCCATGCCACAAGGAGGAAACTGGTGGTATTACTGGACACGAGGTCACCCCAGGGCAGCAGCCACTCCAGACAAAGTGAAACATAGTGTCAGAGCACAGCCTATTAATGACACCCAGCTGTTAAACAAGGCGGGCTGTTCCGCACCAAAAATAGGCTCCACATACCAACCTCGGAAGGACCAATGAAGCGGACACGGGTGTTAAACCGACCCAAGGCAGCGTGGAAAACAACACAGCAACCGGGTATAAGATAGGACACGGAGAACCGAAAACACGGAGAATCCGGAGCAGGACCTGAATCAGCAATTTCTGCTTGGAAGAGATCCAGGTGGAAGGCCCAGAACACGGGAGTCAGCAAGGAGTCGGCAGGGTGGAGATCTGCAGGAAGGAACACACAGAAATCAGATAACAAGCAAAATAAGGAACAACCTGACCAGACCAGGAATAGCAACTCCACTAGGTAGAAGTTGCCCTGGCAAAGACTGACAGGAAACAGGAAGTTTATATTACAGCAGGGCACTCCTGATTGGCAGGACACAGAGGCTTGGTGATTGGCTGAGGGGAGGAGCATGATCCCTGCAGCTTCTCCAGCATTCACTGATTTGGAGATGGAGTTTCATGCGCTCAAGCAGTAGCCCCGGGAGTGAGGAGATGAGCGGCGCTATTCAAGCAGAGGGCGCTGGAGCACTGCGGCAGACCCCCGAGTGGTTACACAACTTTTCACTGACCGGAAGTCAGAAGTTACGTCACAAGCTCGAAAAACTCACCAAAATTGGTTGCTTTTTTTTACCCCTTGCATCTAGCAGGTGGCTGCAGATTTCCCCAGGAGGTAGCACATGCGTCTAGACACCGGTACACAGACCCCTGCGACCTATAACATGGGGGCGGTTTGTAGCAACCAGCGACCATCCATGTATTCAGGGAGAGGCTGGTGGTGAATGCAGACACATGGACACCATTAGGCCCCTGCCACACTCAGGTGTTACATAGTGTCTGATCAGCCTATTGGTGACGCCTCCTATTAGACCGGGCGGGCTGTTCAGCACTGATATATGCAACACAGTGACAGACGCCCCCTAGAGGAAAACAACCTCAACTGCAAAAGATAAAAAGATGCAGGTTGACACTAAGATAAAGATGTAAGGTGTCAGTTGGTATTATGGCGCCAGAATATCGTAAGCTCGTGACCCACCGTCAAGGGCCCTTACACTCACGAGTACCTAGCCACATGTATAACACATGTACAATTTAGCTTTAAACAAAAATAACCGAATTGGTACTAAATATCAAAATAGAAAAACTCACCAAAATTGGTCGCTTTTTTTTACCCCTTGCATCTAGCAGGTGGCTGCAGATTCCCCCAGGAGGTAGCACATGCGTCTAGACACCGGTACACAGACCCCTGCGACCTATAACATGGGGGCGGTTTGTAGCAACCAGCGACCATCCATGTATTCAGGGAGAGGCTGGTGGTGAATGCAGACACATGGACACCATTAGGCCCCTGCCACACTCAGGTGTTACATAGTGTCTGATCAGCCTATTGGTGACGCCTCCTATTAGACCGGGCGGGCTGTTCAGCACTGATATATGCAACACAGTGACAGACGCCCCCTAGAGGAAAACAACCTCAACTGCAAAAGATAAAAAGATGCAGGTTGACACTAAGATAAAGATGTAAGGTGTCAGTTGGTATTATGGCGCCAGAATATCGTAAGCTCGTGACCCACCGTCAAGGGCCCTTACACTCACGAGTACCTAGCCACATGTATAACACATGTACAATTTAGCTTTAAACAAAAATAACCGAATTGGTACTAAATATCAAAATAGAAAAACTCACCAAAATTGGTCGCTTTTTTTTACCCCTTGCATCTAGCAGGTGGCTGCAGATTCCCCCAGGAGGTAGCACATGCGTCTAGACACCGGTACACAGACCCCTGCGACCTATAACATGGGGGCGGTTTGTAGCAACCAGCGACCATCCATGTATTCAGGGAGAGGCTGGTGGTGAATGCAGACACATGGACACCATTAGGCCCCTGCCACACTCAGGTGTTACATAGTGTCTGATCAGCCTATTGGTGACGCCTCCTATTAGACCGGGCGGGCTGTTCAGCACTGATATATGCAACACAGTGACAGACGCCCCCTAGAGGAAAACAACCTCAACTGCAAAAGATAAAAAGATGCAGGTTGACACTAAGATAAAGATGTAAGGTGTCAGTTGGTATTATGGCGCCAGAATATCGTAAGCTCGTGACCCACCGTCAAGGGCCCTTACACTCACGAGTACCTAGCCACATGTATAACACATGTACAATTTAGCTTTAAACAAAAATAACCGAATTGGTACTAAATATCAAAATAGAAAAACTCACCAAAATTGGTCGCTTTTTTTTACCCCTTGCATCTAGCAGGTGGCTGCAGATTCCCCCAGGAGGTAGCACATGCGTCTAGACACCGGTACAGTGTCACCTGTCATCTGCAGCCACCTGCTAGATGCAAGGGGTAAAAAAAAAGCGACCAATTTTGGTGAGTTTTTCTACGTCACAAGCTCCCAATGTCTCTCTATGAAAGCTCTCATAGACTTGTATTGAGTTGTGAATCTCCGGGGGGCTCCATGAAACACTGGAGCTGCCGACAGGTTAGACATTGCCTGAGCTGCGGCAATAGAAGACGAAGCCGCCGGAAGGTGAGTATAAGAGAGGGAGCAGGGGACTTACATTTAAAGGACCACTCCAGTAGTGCTATAAAAAACATGCAGTAGTGGTGCTTTACCAAAATAAAATAAGCAATCTTACAATTTTCACATTGTTCACTGTATCAATTTTAAACTCATACTTTCTATCCATTCAGGGAGAGTTGTCAGCGGGCTGAAAATGCATTGTGCGTATAGCTTTTATGTTTTATACGTTTTGAAAATGGAAAATGCGGTAGTATCTAAGACAATAAATGATTTAAAAGAAAGGTTTAGCATCATTTTCTCATATTTTCAAAATATTTAGAAAACCTGAGGGGCTGATATATTGGAAACTTCCTCATATTGATACCATTTTAAAAACTGCACTGCATTACACACATGTTAGGCCGGCTTCACATCATGATTTTAGGGATCCAGGGCTGTCCGGTGTGATCCGGACAGCCTCAGATCCGATTCTGGCCCCATAGTATTCCTATTGGGCCGGATGGGGCTGGATGGCAGTGATTTGCCATCCGGTTTTGTGCTGTCTGGGAGGATCAGGCACATTTAGTTTTCTTGCACCGGACGCAAAATCGGAGCTTGCAGGATTTTTGTGTCCAGGGCAAAAATCGGACCAAATCGGATCCTCCCGGATTCAGTGTGATCTGGCGCCCCCTAACAAGGGAGTCTACGGGCACCTGATTGCGCCTGATACGACATAAAATGGTTCCGGTTCCCGGGTACTGAAGTTCAGCACCAGCCGTACCCTAAGTGACATTTTAGCAATACCAGAATGTTTTGCTCAATCTAGTAAAGTACAAATTATGATCTTCTTGTAGTAATGTCCCCAACCTGGTCTCCATCTTGTAGTAATGTCCCCATACTGGTCCCCATATTAATGTCCCCCAAACTGATCCTCATCATGTAGTAATGTCCCCATCCTGATCACCTTCTTGTAGTAATGTCCCCCAAACTGATCCTCATCATGTTGTAATGTCCCCATCCTGGTCCTCTTGTAGTAATGTCCCCACCCTGGTCTCCATCTTGTAGTAATGTCCCCATCCTGGTCCCCATCCTATATTAATGTCCCCATCCTGGTCCTCCTCTTGTAGTAATGTCCCCATCTTTTAGTAATGTTCCCTCCCTTGTCATCTTGTAGTAATGTCCTGGTCTCTGTTCTTTTTGTTCTCTCGCTCACACACACACACATATAGGGCTTGTCCACACATCTGCGCTTTCATGCAGATGTGTGGACAAGCCCTATATGTGCAAGCAGCGTTTCCCTGTGCGCTCTGGATAAGCGCACACTATGCAGCCTGCTGTATGAACTGGTTACCACGATACACATCGGGTAACCAGGGACAGCGTCTGCTGAAAGCGGCCGCATACACGCACCTCTGCTTCTCTGTCAAAGCCTAAGTATTTAGCGCAGAAGCGCTAAATACTGAGAGCACAGGTGTGTGGACAAGCCATATATACACACCCGCACATTCACACACACTCACATACATCCACACATACATCCTCAGACATAGTCACACAAACACATACACACTCACACATTGACACACTTACATAGGGCCATATCTGGAGTTCCTACCGCCCTAGGCACTTTCAGCGGTCACGTTCCCCTTCCCCCCCCAGGCTGCTATCTTCGGCTGTAACAGCGCCTTACCTGACTCCACTCTTCTCATTCCGGCAGCTTCTTCCTCTGTGGCTCCCAGTCTTCCGCTTGCTGGCAGCAGCCGGCACCAGCCTGCACGTTGCACCAGCCTGCACCCGGCAGCCGGCACCAGCCAGCACATGGCACCAGCCTGCACCCGGCAGCCGGCACCAGCCAGCACATGGCACCAGCCTGCACCCGGCAGCCGGCACCAGCCAGCACGTGGCACCAGCCTGCACCCGGTATCAGCCGCCGGCGATGTGCCGCTCAGGTGGTGCAGGAATACACTCACACATATACATACACTCACACACATATACACACTCACATACAAATATACACGCACACATATATACACACTCACACATACACACTCACTCACATATACACACAAATACTCACACATATACACACAAATACACTCACACATATACACATACACACTCACTCACATATACACACAAATACACTCACTATTATACGCATACACACTCACATATACACACAAATACACTCACTATTATACGTATACACACTCACATATACACACAAATACACTCACTATTATACACATACACACTCACATATACACACAAATATACTCACTATTATACGTATACACACTCACATATACACACAAATACACTCACTATTATACACATACACACTATTATACACACAAATACACTCACTATTATACACATACACACTATTATACACACAAATACACTAACTATAATACACATACACACTATTATACACACAAATACACTCACTATTATACACATACACACTATTATACACACAAATACAATCACTATTATACACATACACACTATTATACACACACAAATACACTCACTATTATACACATACACACTATCATACACACAAATACACTCACTATTATACACATACTCACTCACATATACACACAAATACTCACACATATACACACAAATACACTCACTATTATACACTCACTCATATATACACACAAATACACTCACTATTATACACATACACACTATTATACACACAAATACACTCACTATTATACACATACACACTATTATACACACAAATACACTCACTATTATACACATACACACTCACTCACATATACACACAAATACTCACACATATACACACAAATACACTCACACATATACACATACACACTCACTCACATATACACACAAATACACTCACTATTATACACTCACTCACATATACACACAAATACACTCACTATTATACACATACACACTATTATACACAAAAATACACTCACTATTGTACACATACACACTCACTCACATATACACTCACACATACTCACACTCTCTCTCTAACACTCACTCATACACACCTGATGCCCCGGGCCATTATATATGCAGCCGCCGCGGTACCGCTTTACTGTGACTACTGTGACAGGTACCGCCGGCTCAGCTCACACAAGCGCCTTCGCGCCTGTACATTCATGGAAGCAGGCGGCCGGCGGACCAATCAGAAGCCTCCTGTGACGTCACAGGTGGCTTGGTCCGCCGGCCGCCTGCTTCCGTGAATGTACAGGCGCGAAGGCGCTTGTGTGAGCTGAGCCGGCGGTACCTGTCACAGTAAAGCGGTACCGCGGCGGCTGCATATATAATGGCCCGGGGCATGCATTTTTCTTTCATGGTGCCCCGGGCCGCAGTAAGGAGCGTGGCGGGCCGCTTGCGGCCCGGGGGCTGCGAGTTTGAGACCCCTGCTATAGACGATAGAATCAAAGCACACGTATAAGAGCTTCTTTTGCTTCAAAGTGAGAAGTTTATTGAGACACAGTCAGTACTAAGGAAAGCTCTGCTGTATGTGGGGGACTCGGCTGTATGTAGGGCTGGGGTACTGTATATGGGGGGGTCTGCTGTACATGGAGCTGCAGTGCTGTATATAGGGGAACTCTGCTATATATAGGGCTCTGCTGTATATGGGGAGCTCTGCTGTATCTGGCGGGGGTCTGCTGTATGTGGGGGTGCTGAATATTGGGCTGGGGTGCTGTATGTGGGGGGGCTCTGCTGTATATCGGGGTGCTGTACTGTATATTGGGCTTCTGTGCTGTATATGGGAGTACTGTGCAGTTTATGGGGGTGCTGTTCTGTATATGGGGGTACTGTGATGTTTATGGGGTTGCTGTTTACAGCATAGCCTCGTATAACATAATTAGCCCAAGACAGCCTCAAGGAGGATATATATATACTAGATGACTGCCTGATGCTATCACATCGGAGGGCGAGGATCGGTGCGGCGGCGGGATGCGGGATGCGGGGGGGCAGCTAATTGGACACACACACACCTACACACACAGATCTACACACAAAGACACACACCTACACACCCCCTTCCGGTCTCCCCCGGTCTCACCCATCGTTGATGGAAGCTTGAACCGGGAATGAGGTGGTCAGCGCAGCATGGAGGCTCGGTGGTCAGCGCAGGATGGAGGGGGTTAATGGTGGAGGTCACTGCGAAAGACACTGAGGGTGAAGGTGCTGGACTGGCCGAGCATCTTCAGACCTGAACCCTATGGAGCATCTATGCTGCCTTCTCAAAAAGAAGGTGGAAGAGCGCGAGGTCTCTACAGTACATCCACCATCTTCGTCATTATGAAGGATGAAGAGGATCCAGCGAATCCTGTGAAGATCTAGTGACCTCCAGGTCCAAGAGAGTTAAGGTCGTGCTGGTAAATAATGGTGGCCACACAAAATATTTTAGCAAAATTTGGCCTTTTTCCCTTAGGGTACCTTTACACGCCGCCACAGGAAGGCAGAAACTGCCAGGCACTGGGGACAATTGTGCCTGTTGCCATGAAATTACTACGAAATGGCGGCATGTAAATAGGGAAATTCCTCCCGGTGTCCTACAGTTCCTTCGAATACCTGTGTCTGAGCCGTGCTCAAAAACAGGAAGGCACAATACCTATGGTGGTGGCGTGTAATCGGGGCACAGGCAAGGTATTTGCGTGGCCTAACGAATTCCCAGGGGCGTGCCACGGCGTCATGGATACCGCGCCCCATCAGCGATCATTGGTGGAGGCTCCTGCGTTACGATTGGCTGTCCCTTCACAGGACGCCATATTTAAAGAGCTATCCATTCACAGTCCACAATTGCAATGGCGTCATGTATTAGGCAGCCTTCCTGCGCAGGCTGGCCAATCATGACACTATTGCATTGTCCAATCAATGCTTGTGCATCACGGAATACACAACTCTGTTACGCCTATGTACTTACGGCGCGAAATATGTACGCCCATATTCCTTTGTGGTAGCGGCGTGTGAAGTAGCGAAGGTATTCTACAGGGAATAAGCCGCGGCACCCGTCGGCATTTCCGGGGAACAAAGATGCCTTCAGTGGAGCAAGTTGTGGCGGCGTGTATATGCAGCATCGGCGATCGGTATCCACCGTTAAAAACGTGCGCGTGCACGTGCGGTGGATACCTGTTGCTAGCTGCTGTGGCGGTATGTAAAGGTACCCTTAGGGGTGTACTCATTTTTATTTCCAGTGGTTTAGACATTAATGGCTGTGTTGAGTTATGTAGGCGACACCACAAGCTTCACACTGACTACTGTACATTGTATCAAAGGGTCAGATCTTCAGTAAATATAGAATAAATTATTTACAAAAATGTGAGGGGTGTACTCACTTTTGTGAGATACTGTATATGTATATATTATGATATAACATATTACTCTGTTACTGGACTTGTAACATAGTATAGATGTGTATAGACACTACAAGTCCCAGCATATCTGTTGGGGGAATTCAGCCTGAATAGAAGTTAGAAAACGCTGCGTCATGAAATCACGGGAACCAAGTTCTGCTGCATTTGTCATTTATTATCTCCGGCCGCTTAACGATGATTAATGATTATTTTTATTCCGATACATTGATCACAGGTGGATGATTTGTTCGGAGCCATCGCTGGCGGGAGACGTCCCCTTCTCACTTCTCAGCCGGCGATTCCTGCGTCTGTGAACGGCAAACAGAAAAATACGTCAGATTCTGCCTCTAGATCATTCCTACTCAAAATCTAGAAATATCCCAAAATGATAAATATTCTGTTGTTCCCTGAAAGGAGCGCACCGCAGAGGACACAGTCAGTTACCAGGCTGATTTTGGATAACTTTGTTGCCTGTAGCAACCAATCACAGCTCAGGTTTTGCTCCTAATGCAGCTCGGAATGTTACATTGTTGATGGTTGCTATGGGCAACAAGACCAGTTCTGCTGCTAAATCTGACAATGAGGTATGGCATGATCATGTCAATGATAGCCAAAAAGAGAATCCCTGTGTCCTCCTCCGCCCTCCTTAGCCTATTTAGTAACAGTCACCTTTTGTCAGGACAGATGGAGCAAACCCAAAGTGTGTTTTGGGGGTTAGTCCTTAACCATCAAGATTGTTGGCTTTAAAATATTGCTTATTTTTCATTTGGCAATAAACCCCTGGCTTTGCTTGGACTACTGCATTGGTTGATGTGGGCAACAAGTTTGTTGTTTTGACAAATGAGGCTCCGAGGGGGTGGAGCCATGAGAGAAGCAGCTAATGAACACCTAAACGGTAATGCTAGTGTCATACTCCACCCAATAGGATCATGTACTGTCCTAATGTGGATGTTCCACAGCGGTTTTAGCCAAAAATAAGATAACCATCAACATGACTGCCTTTCTAGCTAAAGAGCTCACTTCTAGCCTTCCCCAAAGTCTCCCAAGTTAGCAGCTGAGTGGAATGGAGAGGATCGGTGTTTATCAGCAGCCATATTGGTTATCCCTCAGATCCATTCTGTCTAAACATTTTTCCTCCTATTTTGTGTCGTTTTATTTCTTTACCTATTCTATGGGTCACGTGGTGATGACGGTGACCCCTCCTCCTGATCCTCAGTCGACATCTGGGCGCGCTTCTATAACTCCTTCTAGACGCCATGTTGATATTATAATGTTGTTTTTCTTAGGAGCCGGAGCTGAATGAGGCTGATGAATGCAGGATTCCAAATAGAATGTTCAGAAGTGCGATGACATCACAGCTTCATGAAAAGTTTACAGATCACTTAGGTCATCCAGCCACATCCGCTTGCTCTGTCATTGCTTTATGAGGTCACAACAGTCTGTGGCTATAAAACTCCCTCCAGAGCCCAGCAGCCATCATTCATCATCTGTCTCCTGGTCTGTCAAGAAAAGAAACAACTGTGCCTTCAAGAATGAGGGAAGAACATAGCGGACCCAGGAGACGACGCAGAACCTGGGGGAGCCCCCAAAAATGCCGTGCCCGTAGAACAGGCAAATATATATGCCACATCTAGCATCTCTATGTATAGTTTGTTGGCAGAATATTAACTCATGTTTTCTCATTGCAGTTCATAGACGCAGACGCTGCCACGTCAGACAATACGGACGGCATGAAGAGAGGTCTCCCCACAGTGAATATTGAGAAAAAAAGAAAAAGAAAAAAAAAAAAAAGCCCCCACAGTGAATATGTGAATATTGAGAAAAAAAGAAAAAAAAAAACCCCACAGTGAATATGTGAATATTGAGAAAAAAAAAAAAAAAAAAAGAAGCCCTCACAGTGAATATTGAGAAAAAAAGAAAAAAGAAAAAAAAAAAAAAAAAAAAAAAAAGCACCCCAAGGCTAAGTCCCACCTAGCCAGAATCATACTCCACACTGATGAGGGGCAAAACCCCGAAACAGCTACCGAGCTGAATACCTGATTTTGGTATTCCAGCTGTCTGTGGATTGATACCTGGTTTTGGTGTTGGTTGGTCCCATGTTTGAGACTCCTAAATGAGGCTCTACAGACTCTATCTGCATATTTGTATTTCCCAGGGGATTGTCCCCTGGGAAATACATATATGTAAATAGAGTTCGTGGAGCCTCGTTTAGGCGTCTCAAACACGGATTTCACTGTGTTTGAGCGCTTTAGCCGGCTGCCCGCAGTGTTTCCTTGACTGGTCTCCCTGAGATCAGTGATTGTTTCATGATGTTAATGAAGTCACGTCTCAAGTATTGTACTTTCTCATCAACCCTCATGAATGAACCGAAAAAATCTGAGGGGGCAAAACTCAAATCTCTGTGTCCAGTGATGATTTTATAGTAACTGTATCACTTAATATTGAGCAGAATTAAAGGGAACCTGTCAGGTTTTCTGTTTCCATTGAACCATGAGTAGTCCTATGCACATAACTATATTCCCTGCCTAACTGATGGAGATGTCTCCCCTTAATAAAGTCAGATCTCAAGCCCTGAACTTCCTCATCAACCCTCATGAATGTACAATAGACAGAACCGAATAAATCTGAAGGGGGCAAATCTCAAAACTGTGTCTAGTGATGATTTTATATTAATTGTATCACTAAATATTAAGCAGAATTAAAGGGAACCTGTCAGATCCTCTGTTCCCCGAGATCTGTAAGTAGTTCTGTGCACATACTATAATCCCTGCCTAACAGTCCCTCTGTGTAGGAACACACATAACCAGATCTATAGAAAAAGTATCATTCATGAGATGCAAATTTGGACTTTGACTAGTCAAGGGTGCGTTAGTTCCCCGACTAGTTGGCCCAATTAGCAGGTTATCACACACTTGTTGGCATAATAACATGCTTTGGGAAAGCCGGTGTATTTGCCAGCGCTATGCAAAGTTGCGCATGCAAGGTATGATAACTAGAGATGAGCGAATCTTTTGAAGTTCAGGTTCGGTTCTCTGAATGAGCATATGATCACCGAATTGTTTAACAAACTGTTCATAGAACTTCCAAATCCCATTAAAATCAATGGAAGGCAAAATCAAAAACTCACTCAAAGTGGCCCAAAAGTTGCAAAAACAGCTCAAATTAGGGACAGATAT
Source organism: Allobates femoralis (assembly GCA_033576535.1). Lineage (NCBI taxonomy): Eukaryota > Metazoa > Chordata > Amphibia > Anura > Aromobatidae > Allobates > Allobates femoralis. The sequence goes on along the minus strand of JARQOC010000012.1, from coordinate 46,136,161 downwards.
CAGGAAAAGTGATATTTCTCACAGTTAAAATATTCATCATTGAGCATTATGGATGCATAGGACAAGGCCTAGCCCAGTATTTCAAGCATTGATCAGGAACAGTGATATGAGTGACAGGTGTAGGCATAGTGCTCAGAGAGCCCTGATGAATTCACAAAACTCACAACAAAGACACCACAAGAAGAGTCTCCGCATTAGAAAAAGATTAGGCCAGACACTATGAAAGTGGCATCAATTTACTAAGGCTAAAAATTGTAGGACTGTTGGGCTGGGGGATCTCATACCTCATGAAACCACTCCAATTAGTTTTATGCTCTGCTGCACTCAGGTGGCACAAGTATTAGCTTCAAGGACTACTACCGAAATAATTAGTCAGGTGGGTCAGTAACATATATAGGCTTAGTGGGCAGTGAGCCCTCATCCCTCATGCAAACCGCTCCAATACATTTTTCGTTCCACCACACTCAGATGGCGCAAGTATTAGCTTCATGGACTACTGCCGAAAGAATGATTCAGATGGGTCAGTAACATGTATAGGCCTAGCAGGCAGGGGCCCCTCATCCCTCATGCCACGCTGTTACTCGCCCTTACACTCCCAAATCGTCAGGTCAACGCCTCATATCTTATGCAAGTCAAAAATGGATGGCTAGAACTCAACGTATTGTTTCAGTGCATGGTGAATGGATCTTGGACCCGTATACTATAGACCAGGGTCTCAAACTCCGTTGGGTTGGTGGGCCGCACGTAGAAAAAAATTGATATCGGGGGCCGCATTGCCTTGTAGGACTAAAGGACCGTTACATGTCGCAACACTGCATGCAATTTCACAGGCAAATTGCTGGTTGCAGTGAAATCATGGACACATTGTTCCATTTGTACACAGCAAGAAAATAGAACAATGTGTCCATGATTTCACTGCAACCAGCAAATTGCATGCCAATGTTGCGACGTGTAAACAGGTACCAGGTTTGCCGGCGCTGAACTTAGGCACCTGGAGAGCTCCAGGCTGAAATTTCAGCACAGACAGTGGCAGCAGCCGCACACTGCTATTCGCCAGAAAACAGGATCGGAGGCATTAACCCTCCAGTTTGTTCTGTCAGAGCTGTCAGTACTGTGTCCGGTGCATCTGCAAAACTCAGACACAGCCTGACAACTCAAAAATGTGGTATGAAGCCGCCTTAGGAGTCAGAATGAAATCCTACAAGTGTGCAAGGCACCTCATTAAAGGGAACCAACAAACAGGATTTACTGGTATAAAGTGAAGCCAGTACCTTACAGGCACTGGGATGCTGAATGCAATCATACCTTTACTTGAATGCTTCCATGTTTGATTGCAGAAAAAAGAGTAATAAAACTCCCGGAATACAGGGCAGCAGATGATTGATATGTGCAGCACTGCTTCACTATTTGGGGTTGTTGTTTTTTTTTTCCTCCTCTGTGGGCATGCCTTTCAGCTGTAAGCCAAACCCTCCCCCCTCCCTCTAATCTCTTTCAGTTTTTGTCTCCCGCACACTGTCATTATACTCCAGCCACAGGGTGTCTGACAAAACTCAAAGTAGAGATGAAAGATAGAGGGGAGGGTTTGGCTTACAGCCAAATGGCACGCCCACAGAGGAGGAAAAAATAAAAAACAACCCCAAATTGTGACGCAGTGCTGCACACATAAATAATCTGCTATCCTGTTTTCCAGGAGTTTTATGACTCTTTTCTCTGCAATCAAACATGGAATCAATGAAGTAAGGCCGGTTTCACACTTGCGCTCCAAGCTCAAGCCAAGCACAGACACCACGCGTCTCTATGTTTATCATGGGGACACATGGTGATGTGCTCGGCTGCGGATTGCCGTGCGCACCCGTTCACTTCCGAGTGTGATTTGTACGCATGCGGATGCTTGTGTACAAATCACACATTCTCGTCCACACCCTGAACGTGACATGTCAAATATACTGTATATAGTTTCACTTTTATCTAAGTCGTGGAAAAAAAACATTGCACTTATGTCGCCATTTTACGCGACATGTAGCGTTCTCATTTTTCGGGCTCTGGGGCTGTGTGATGCTTATTTTTTGCATCTTGAGTTGATGTTTCTAATTATGCCATTTTTGAGTACATGTGATATTTTGATAATCCGTTATTCTGATGTTTTGCTTTGTTTTTCTCGTTAAGCCCTTTACCGATCAAATGAATTGATTTTATATTTTGATAGGTAGGCATTTCTGAACACAGTGATACCAAATAGGTGTATATTTTTTACTTCTTTAGTAGTTTTATTTTAGTATTTTTTATTTTATTATTAATATTATTATTATTTATAATATTATTGTTTATAGTATTTGATTTTAGTAGTTTAATGGATCTAAAGGGGGTGATTTAAACTTTTATTTTTAATATTTTTAAAAACTTTTTTCTTTACCAGAACAAGTTCTCTTATTATTACTAAAAAGGAGTAAAAAAAAATCAATAAAAAGTGTAGACTTCAAGTTCAGCATGAGCCTGGCCCATTCAGATTTGAGTTTTGGTTCTGACTCATTTTGCTAAAAATCGGCAAAATTCTGCCTTTGTTTGGTTGAAGAAATGCAATAGTGAATTTGCACTAATACTTTTGTTCTACCTGATAATGACTTTGTCTAGGATAGCGAGTGGGGTGTGTTTAATGAGAGGAGGGGTGCGGAGAGGTCAGCAGAGCCGCGTACTGCTTTTTTTTACTGTGTGGATGTTCCGGGCCTGGCAGCCAATCAGGGAGCATAATCCATCCTCAGCATCAGACACAAGGGCTTGTGTCATTGGCCGCCTAAGTCACATGTTACTTGGTAAATAAGAAGCTGACGTGTGGCGTCCGCACGATTTTAAAACGGCTACAGCTGCTGCATGCTAGACAGTTAGTTAACTAGTTGGTTTATTTGTAGCTAGTTTAGGTACATAAAAGGGTGAGAAGCAGGGGCTATTTTGGAATATATTTAGTGCAACAACTCCAATGCTGTATGTGTAAGTGTTGTATTGCTAGGTTTGTGGATTGTCAGTAAAGTTAGTTTAAAAAAAAAAGGAGAACACTCCCAGAGGCTCACACACAGGAAATACCATGTGACTGTAACCAGTTTCCTGTGCATGTGAAGAGAAACACAGCAGCTTGCTGATGCTGCAAAGGGACATTCAAGATGTATTGTATGTATGATATATTCCTGATTCCACAAAGCCCTTCATATCTGTACCTGTTTGTTGCTAAGTAAAGCTAAGTTCTGTTGTCAACACGCTTTCAGTGTACCCTGAATGATCCGCTGCCAACAGGCTAGCTGGCAAATTTTAGCCTGAGGGCACAAGCACCCAGCAGTGGCTCATAAGTAGTGGCCCATCCTTAAAGGGTTTCTCCAATCTTAAGCTACAAGTCTACAGTCACTATACATGACTGCAGACTTGTGAATCCTCACATCGTGCACACTGTGAGGATTTTTTATATATCCAGGATAAACATGAATAATATTTACAAAATATTAGGACTCTCCTACATATTACATTAATCATATTACTGTGAGGATTCTCTGGTGCCTTTATGTCCTGGATATGCAAACTAGAATGAGAGTCAACCCATGTTATATGTTTACATGCTATATGCTGACCCACCATGCACCCGACGCATTTCAATATTGCTTTGACGCATGGCATGTCAGGTGCGTGGTGGGTCAGCATATTGCATGTAAATATATAGGAAGGGTTGACTACCATTCTATATTGCTTATCAAGGACATAAGTATTATGATTATTAAGTGATTTGTTGCACTGTACTGTAGGTGATGGAGGTAGCTCATACCCTACTTCCGCCCCTCCGTGCAAATCACACAGAGCATGCTCACAACACTCTACAGCTGAGTTCACACAAGCATAGAAAAAATGAGTTTCATACAGAGAAGAATGCACAATTGTTATCTCAATTGTCATTCTATCCGTATGACTTCCATTTTTATACATCAGTAATTAATTAAATTTACACAATCAAATACAGTTTCCTATGATAAAGAATTGCTATGTAAAATATGGATGCAATACAGATGATCCATATAGGATCTCATTTTTTTTTTGTGCACCTGGAAGGAAGTAGACGGAATAGAAGATGCACACAGTTAATGTCTCCCAGAGTGTCTGTAACAGCGCCATCTGCTGGTCAGAAATTATAGAGAAAAGCCTGACGGGAATCTAAGAGTCAAGTGCATGTTTAGTCAGGGGAGAGATTCTAAGAAACGCCGGGTCAGGTGACAGCCGCTGGCAGTTACTAATTATAAAAGACTCGAGAGAGACGGGAAGAGGTATTGTTGGCGCCTAAACCTGTAGCAGGACGGTTGTCTAATTAGCGTAGTGGGCTTACAACCACAGATCAAATTCTAGAGAAGATACGAGACCATATGCAAGAGAAGATCTGTGACCAGATCCAAGAGAAGACCTGACCCAACTGTGCAGGCATTCATTATCGCCTGCACCTGGGTCCATTTCATCATACCCTTGGGGCAGACCCATCCTGCTGCTGCCACCTGTGACAACACTTCCATTTGCGTTCTGTTTTGGAGCGCAGGCTGATGCTGTGGCTCCTCATTGAAGATGAGGAAAGAATAACCGTATAAGAAAAAGACGTGGCATATAAAGAACCGGGAGCACACAGTATATTTGAAAAATATATATAGGTAATTTATTGAACACATATGCAGACAGTTACATTTAAAACCATTTAAAACCAAGTTCTGGGGTTCCTGTCGGGATAGTAAGCTGGTGATGCTTAAGATTAATCCACACCTCACCCAAATGGGTATTCTATATTAACCAGTGGTCACTGTATTAGGGCCCTTTCACATCAGCGGTAATTTGAAATTGCGGCAGATGCGGTGAAAAAACCGCATCTGCCGCGATTGCTGCATAGCCGCCGCATAACCGCTGCACTTGCGGCGCGGTTGCGGTAATCGCCATAGTAAGTATAGGGGGACTTGCGGCAGGTGCGGCCGCGAAAAAAAAACGTGGCTGACCGCGTTTTTTTTTCGCGGCCGCACCTGCCGCATGTGCAAAACCGCACTTGCCGCACCTGCCGCAAGTCCCCCTATACTTACTATGGCGATTACCGCAACCGCGCCGCAAGTGCAGCGGTTATGCGGCGGCTATGCAGCAATCGCGGCAGATGGGGTTTTTTCACCGCATCTGCCGCGATTTCAAATTACCGCTGATGTGAAAGGGCCCTTAAATGTGCAATTTTTGACCTATGGTTTGGATGAAAATCATGCAAATGATTATTTAGGGCAACACAGGCTGCAATAGAATAGACATGGGAAGAGTTGCAAATATAAAACATATGTGAATTGGATTACATGTACAAATATGTAAGGGTTACAGTCTCATCTTTGGTATCTTTACTTGAACGTTACATCACAAGTAGCTTGGACGAACAGTTGCAACGGCAGCACGATGTCTTCTCTTTTTAGATATAGATTGTAAAAACACCTCCTGCCTTCAGGAGCAGTAATCGTCACTATTGTCGGGTAATTCTCCCCTGGATTCAGGGTTCTAAATAAAATTTCTCCAGTATTGGGCTCAGACGTCTGTTCTCCACACACAACTCCTAGTCAATGCCTATGATTTCTGCATCCCCTCTGCATATCCGAAAAAGGTGGGGATGTGCTTATATATCCTCTACTGCAGGGGTGGAGAACCTTTTTCTGCCGGGGGCCATTTAGAAATTTCTATCATCTTTTGGGGGCCGTACAATATTATTGACTTAAAAATTACCCTTCTATATTTGGTTCAACAGTCACCTCACCTTACTGCAGTGGCTAGAGCTGCTTCTCTTTCGCGTGGCTGTGATGTTACTGTAGGTGGTATTGATCATAGGCTTTTCAACTGCATTCCCAGGTTTGCTAGAGCCCTATACATCACATGATAGGCTGGCAGCATATACATCCCAGTGGAGGCAGAGGCTGGGGCATACAGATTTACTGGGGAGATGGATTTAAATGGCAGAAAGTTGGTAAAACGTGTCTGCCAACCCAAGCATGGCAGTCCTCAGGAATCTGCCCGGGGGCCACATAAAAGGTTATCGAGGCCTGGGGCCTGAAGTTGCCCGCCCCTGCTGTAGTGCCATCCAGTGAAGGACAAATGCATGTGTAGCGCCCTGCTCACGCAGGTAGCCACAGATTTCTCTAAAGCACAGCTGGGTTTCCACAGCAGGTACCTACTACATACAACACCTTCCACTCCGGCACAGTAGAGGGAGCCCAACTTGCTGCCCTTAGGCAAGATTCCCTATAAATTCTGCTGCTGGGGGAGGCATCTGTCAGAGTATGCAGACGCTAGGAGAGCTGCGAAGACGTCCTGGTGGTCGGTGCCACGGTTAGGCCCAAACCAGTGACCCGGAGTGGCCCTTCTACGTCCCGCAAGCCTAAGTGGGGACAGAAGGCAAGGAGCAGATAGCCAAGAGGGAGTGAGGAACTTGAGAAACTTCGCCCAAAGAAGTACCGGACATCGGGGATCCGCACCTGTGGGATACTCAAGGACCACAGAAAACTCTGTCACGGATGCACATCTGCTTTTATGCATATTTCCCTCTTTGCAGTGCTGCCACTCCGCTCCTTAGACTCTGTTCACATGTTCATTCATCTAAGGAAAGACACAAACAGACGATGCTGACGTTAAAAAGATATATATCTTTTTATAAGATATATATTATACCTACAGTATATATATATATATATATATATATATATATATATATATATATATATGCAATGGCCGGAAGGACCTTGGGTATTAGACCAGCCGGGTGTAGTCAGGGGGATGTCATGGTGGCAGTCTCGGCAGTCGTGGCCCTGGCTGAGCAGATAAAGGTTGTATTTATAGGGGATGAAAATGTCGGATGACCAGCGCTGCTTAGATGAGCCCCCAGGGGATAGATGTAGTGGCAGCCAGGATAGTGACACTCCCCACAGGCAGAATGGGCTCCTGGGCTATGGTGAATGAATCTTTGGGGATGATGGTGTGGTGGTTAGGGTGCGGGAGGCAGCAAAGAGGGTGCGGGAAATAACAGGAGGATACAAAGGTTGCAGTTCTTTTACCTTTACTGGCAGTTCTTAGCAGTTCTAGCCCAGCCGGGGCACTGTGTCTTTCAAGTCAATAATCCAGTCAACTCCCAGGCAGTCCAGGTTTACTCTACCGAGAAACCCTTCTATATGCCTTTCCAGATTTCCCTTTTCTGCGCTGGTTTACTCACCACTTCTGCCCTGCACCTTCGGGCTACAGTGTCCCAAGCAGGAGGCTGCGAGCCTTGTCGGTGACGAACGATATGTCCTCTGGCTCTAGGTCTAGCCACTGTCCTGCGGATTATCAACGGTAGTTGACCACTGCACATAAAGTTCAGTGACCCCCGGTTTCCTGACTCAAACTTGCAGTGTTGTTGCCAGATTGGGGCCAGTCCCATCTTGCAACCAGTTCCTCCAGCAACAACCAATGTGGCGGTTGTGGATTTAGGGTCCCTCTAGCCAGGGTTCCGTGGTGACCTACCCACTGGTCCCACTCCTTCCCCTGGCGCTAGCCTCCCCTAGAACTCCATCTCTCTTGGTGGTCCTTCTCCAAATCTTCAATTGTCTACTCCTCACTGCCTACCTCCTCCTTTTCCTGATCTTCTTTCTTGTCTTACTTTCTCCTCCCACCCCCTTCTTAACCTATTCGCTCTTCCTGTCAGTGATGGGGTCTGCTCAATCGGAGTCTCATCCGCCCTTTATTCCCTGGCAGGGAGTTAGAAATATATGTTTTGTGGAGTTAGAAATATATGTTTTGTGTGGAATGCAAAAGTATAGTGTGAGGATGTGAACATGTGGGCATGTGACGTCCCTGCACTCTGGTGGCTACAGAGGGGTACTGCACCCAATCCATGGGTGTAGTTTTCCTGTCCTCAATAAACAAGATGGTAAGTCCAGACACCCACAAAAGCACCCAACACACCCAGTCCTAGGGATGGCGGGCGGACCCTTGAGGAGGAGGGCCCAGGTAGTCAGTGGGACGGTGGGGAGAGAGGTGAAGGGTGGGAAGTTAGGAAGAGCAATCAGGAAGGGGGAAAGGGACAGAGCACCGGGAGTGGTCAGGCAATCCAGAGAGAGTGTTGAGAAGAGAGCATGGAGGAGAAGGACCCAGTGGGCTTGAGCGGCATGTGGCTCGCCCCAGGTCCCAGGACAGCAGACTGCAGAAAGTCAGAGGGAGCCCTAGGGGTGCAAGAAGTGAGCGATCCATCCGTATGCCCGAATCTGAAATAAAGTGGAGGGGCAGGGCAAGAGCCAGGGGCCTGGCCCTGAAAGGTGGCTAGGAGACACCATGCTCCAACCACAGAACCTGGGTGGCCACGAGATCTTGAAGAACTGTGGACCACTCCCGGCACATCCACCAAGAAGGCAGCCGTACTAGGGCCAGGGACATTGCAAGTCGGCCAACGAAGTCCCGTGGCTACTGGATTGGGGCACTTTGCGCAGAGGTGGTTCAGGAAGGAGGTGAACAGGCAGCACTGAGGAAGGAAGGCCCGAGAGGAAAAGAACATAAAGGGGATATCCTGGATGAACTATCCCCTTTGCTGAGGATGACCTGGACTGTGACTGAAACAACTCTGTACCCTGTGGTGCATGCAATGAGAAGCTAAGTAAACCGAGTTTTGGAACTCTGAACTGTGTGAGACTTTTCATTTCCCGCCTAAGCCTGGAGAGCGGTAGACTGCTGAACTGCACAGACTGCAGGGCCCAGTAGGTGAGCCGCCCCGACCCTGTCAGCAGTCAGCTCTGCACCACTGGCCCTCATTCACCCCAATCCCCTTCCACTTCGGATGCCCTGGGACCCGATCCTCCTGTGGGCAGGAAGACCATCACAGCTGCAATTCCATCATCCCCAGAGGTCCCGGACCACAGCAGCGGCCCCTATTGGCTGGCTTCCATGGGTGGTGTCACGACAAACTCTTTTTATTTTATTTTCCTTTTCCTTTCTACTGTTACACTTTCTCCCCCTTTTTACTGACTGCCCACCGGGGACCCCAGACCAGGTTACGCCACTGTGACATCCCACAGCCTCGACAACATCGAGAGGGCCCAGTTCCGAGTACCCCATGGCCCCCACTGGGGCAAGTCAACCAACTACCGGCCGAGTTGCAGATTGCTTCTTGGGGACTCTCAAGTAGGGAGGGAGTTAACGTTCAGTCAGCACACCCATTAGGGGAAGAGTGAGGAATTACAAAACAAGTTGCAGCCATTTTTGGTGAATGCGGAAAGTAAGAAGAGGAAATAGAATGGAGTACCCAGGTACACTAATTTGGATGAACCCTGAGGGCCCTCCCAATAACCTGGTTACTTTAGGAATACAAGATTAGACGGGTAGTGCTGCCCACCCTCCATGTAATTCCATCCAGGACTCATTAGAGAACAACCCCAGGGTCAGCAACTTCTCTTCCCCCTGAACAAGCAGTGACTATTTAACAGAGGTCTTGGTGATCGGGCTTGTAGCAGAGACCTGGTGACCGAACTTTGCGACCCTATTCTGCACCTTACAGTTCTTCGAAATGAAAATTCCAGTGGGTGGTACAAGAAGTTAGTTATGGGGGACAGAATGAAGAAATCCTGTCTATCTGCAGCATTACATGGCGGAGTTGACCAAGCTACAGTGAGAGTAGGGGTACCGGTAGCGGTCTGTGTTAAATTGTCAAATCTATGTGAACCATTGAACCCCTGTCATGTTGAAGATCAGTGCCCGTGATGTCCTTGCTCGGCAGGAGTTGTGTGATGTTTCAAGTAAAAGACTGTTTTATTAGAATCTGGACTGTCTCTGGATTATCCTTCAAAAGAAGTGATTGTGATCAACACTTTGCACTGGGCAAATGGCTGGGGTGCGGACTGCTCAAAAAGACCTGCAAAGCATTGGGAGCTTGTCTGCGGCTAAGACCCCGCAGCACCCCGACAACAAGTGGATCCCAAAGATTAGTAGGCTCTCGTCATCCAGACCCCAACACGATCAATAAATCCACCTACATGAATCTGGATCCAAACAATAGATTTGTCACGACGACATAAACAATCATTGCAACATTCCACTCTCCACCACCTGTAACATCTCCTCTCGGCATCAGATGCTCTGTGTAATAGATGCTTCTTCAGAACGAGTGCTCGTCCCTTGAGAAATCATCCGCTGTGTTTACACCATGGGAGGAAGGGGGCTTTGTAGAATTATCTTTCACGTCGACAGCAAAATAAAACTGTTCATGTACTTGTGCCGCTCGTGGTCGTTGATGCGGTATTATTCCAGAGGTTTCAGCTACTGCGGAGAAATGTTTCATTAGAAGGATTTGTATCAAGCAGCATGGAAAGATATTTAGAGGCCCCCTGAGAACCTACAAACCTTTAATCATAGGGAATTATGATAGTTAATCAAACTCTGACTCTGTCAGGAAGTTGTCCGCGTGGCCTTTTTTTTTATGCATGGAGAGAAAGTTAGGTTCAGAGATTCGTACTTGGGCTCATCCATTTTGCTCAAGGTCAGTCATTATCGATGTGTCACCTGTAAAAGATTTCTTTGCTTAATCGAGAAGTCTTTCGGGTCTGGTGGTGTGACTGATGTCAGCTATTGCGCTATCAAGGAGATGCCAACTTGTTGTCCTGCAGGAGGTTAGCTGTGAGATAAGGATTCATGTTTTGGGGCATCCATTCATCTTCATATTAAACGAGGAATCTTTCAGACGGTCCAGCCAACCGATGAAATATTAAGACCAATCAAGTTATTTAATATGCTTCAGACACTCCGGCACGATTCACTGCCGCAGCGCTTTGTGTTATGTCGGAGCTGAGCATTTTTCTGTTGACTTTTTTACACATTCGGAGAGCAGCAAGCCGCAACGTCACTTGGCTATGATCATCTGGTATTTCAAGTCTGCGTAATAAGGAACATTTCCTAAATAAAATAATAAAATATCATTCTCATCCTTGTGTTATTCTATGTTTGTAGCAAAGTTGCTCCCGTGTAATATCGAGGCCTGTCATGCACCGGGTAGGCCGCCACCAGAGGTACTGCACTCCTCCATTAGAGGAAGAGTTGTGCCTCTGGTCTCCAGGTACTGGGATGGCGCAGTTTAGCTTCACACAAACACACACACACAACACTAAGGACCTCGGGACGGTGGGTGGACCAAGAGGGAGGACCCAAGCAAAGCCGGGAGGGAAAGTGTAGAGTAAAAGAAAAAAAGAGAGAGCAGGGAGAGAAAAGAGTGGAGTGGAAGTCGGGAGTGAAGGAGCGGTGAGTATTGACTCCTGTGGACAGGAGCATGTTCACACTCACCCCGGGAGGGAAAGACCGACAGGTGTGGAGGAAGAAAGGGGTCCTTGTGGTACAGAACGAGACGTAGATCCTCGTACGCCCGTATCTGGCGAGACAGAGGGGCTGGTGGACGGCCAAGAGAACTGGCCCTGAACATGGCGCGGTTGCTGTAGGCCCGAACCATTGAACTGGGAGCCCTGAGTTCCTAAGGGGATCTGTGGCCGAACACCCGACATAACTTGGAGAAGGCGGGCGAACTAGGGAGCAGTATCCGGAAGGGGTACAACTGAGCACCCATGGCTGTCGGTACCCAAGCAATGTGTGCGGAGGTGCTGAGAGAAGTGGCGAGACTAGCTTATAGCGCTGAGGGACCACCAGAGACAGAAACACCTAGTAAGAGAGAAGGGAACTCCAACAGAGGCTCGACTGCACTGTCCCAATTCTGGAGACAACGCTGAACCAGAGGTTGGCAAGGGAAGCACCCGATGGCCATGCTGAAACAACTGAGTAAACAGAACTCCAGCTGTGGTGTGTGAGACTTTTCTTAGCGGCGACTTCCGGCCTCAGAGGCCGCATGAGACACCGGGGTGCTGATGACCTAATGAACATCTGCCAAGGTACAAACTGACTCCTCCATCCTACTGCCCTGGGGACTGCACTCCACCTGTGGGGAGCAAAACCATCCAAGCTGCCGGCCACCATCCTCAGAGGTTCTGAAGCAGCGATGACCATCCTGGCCACATACTGCAGGTGGTGTCATGAATACCCTTTTTCCCTGTCATCATCCCCCTGTTTATTAAATGACACCGACAGGGTCACGGGATTGGGTCTCAGCCCCCGTCTGTCCCCGTGAAAAGATCCGAGAGTGAAGAACAACTGCTGCCCAGTTCCTGAGTAACCCAGGCCCTGGAGTGGACGTGTCAACTTGGCGTCACAAACAGGATGCGAGCAGCCCAGTAACACCGGGTCTCATGTGCCTTAAAGAACTGTTAAGAAACTATGTAAGAATTAGCTCACAAAATGGCAGTGAGAAAAAAATGAGTGCCACATGCAGGTCTGGGGGCGTGTCTAGGCCCTCGTCATGGGAAGGACCTTGGTAAAGATGCTAAAGAGCAGGCCAACCCCGAATACTAAAGAAAAACCAAGGGGACCTTCTTCTTCTCAAGTGGCATGGTCCACAGTTCTTGCACCATCTCTCTATGGAGCCTCTCATGCCAACCCAGGAGAATTCTTAGTCTTGGTAACATCTCAAGCTTTTTCCATCCAAAGTGTCCTGCTTGATTGTGGTATGCTTCCAACACCATCTGGACCTCCTTCTTTGGCACCACTATTTGCCAGACCATCTCATGGGTTCTGGGATTGATGTAGCGCCTGCACAGTTTTTCTTGGTAGATGAATAACCTGCTTCTTTCGTTCCACAAGTGCTTTGCCTCTGCTGGAGCTTCTGGATTCAGACGAGAACCTTCTTGAGTTATCAGCCCTTTCACTAAACTGATAGCCTGGTCACTGTCTTGAGTTTCCTTCCAACCATAATGAGGTAATGGATTCACTGACTTTTCAGGGTATTTTCTGGTAGCTTGCTGACACTGGGATGCTCTGTGGTGATGGAAGGCAGGTAGCTCTATCTCTTCTAGCTCATCCACATCTTCTTACACATCTGGCAGGTGAGGCATCCTTGACAAGGCATCAGCATTGGCGTTGTTATGGCCTGCCCAGTACTTGATGGTAAACTGGTAATTCGACAACCAGGCCATCTAGTACTGCTCCATTGCACCCAACTTGGCGGTTTCCAGGTGGGTAAGAGGATTATTATCCTTGAAGGCAGTGAACTTTGCAGATACCAGGTAGTGTTTGAACTGTTCTGTTATGGCCCAGACCAAGGCCAGGAATTCCAGCTTGAATGAGCTGTAGTTCTCAGGATTCCTTTCTGTAGGATTCCTTTCTGGCGTAGGCAATCACTCTTTTTCTGCCATTCTGTTTTTGTGCTAAGACAGCTCCTAACCCTATATTGCTGGCATCAGTGTACAGCAAGAACGGTTGTGTGATGACCATCCACTGTGAGACTGAGCTGCTGGTAAGCCAGCACCCCGAGAAACCCCGAGACCCTTAACCCCTATACAGGGATCTGGAATTACAGCAGAGCTCAGTGGGTAGCTGCCTATTATGAGCAGCAGAGCAGGAAGGTCGCCAGGAAGGGAAAAATCAGGACCCGAAAGACGTAGTCAGGAGTTCGAGTCAAAACCGAGAGGGCAGCTAAGGTACAAAATCGTCAGGCTGTAGCAGAGTCGAAAATCCAGGCAAAGGTCAAAGTCAAAATTAAACACACTCTATATGGGGATGATGGGAACAGAAGCTGAGATGGTTTGGCTCTCCACGGGAGAAGCGGGTCCCCAGGGCAACTGTACAGTTTGTGGAGGTGCTTTGGGGAATTGGAAGGCCAGCTGGGCTGAGCTGGCTGCTGGCAGGGATCAGGGACACTCTCAGGCAGGCTCCTGCTGCCGACTCGGCGTTTTAGTCTATATCTCCTCAGGCGCCAAATAAACAGATGGACACAATGCTAAGCTTCACGCCGGTTTACTTGGCTTTTCTCGTCAGAGGTTTCAAGTTACAAGCCAATGCAGTGGTGGCTTCGGTGGTCTTTTAGCAGCTGGGATGGTTCGTCCAGGTCATCCAGGTCACCCCCTTTTGTGTTCCTTTGCATGGGACTCTCTTCTCAGCACTGCCTATTTTCCACCCTCCTGCACGTGACTCTGTACGCAAAGCTCCGATCCCGCGGCCACGGGCCTTCATTGGGCGACCGTCCAGGTGCCCTTGCCCTAGTATGGCGGTCTTCTCTTTGCTGCGCCAGGGGTTAGGTCACGGGACATAAAGACCCCGCGACCGGCCGGTTTTGTGGTTGGATCTTGGAACGTCTTTGCCACCTCAAAGTCGGCACCCTGGTTCCTGCTCCGTCCTTCAGCTTCCCAGCTAATTCGGGTGCCGGGGTGGATTGCTCACTTCCTGTGTTCCTAGGACTCCTTCTGTCTCTCTACGGTCTGTAGTCTGGGAACCGGAACAAGCCTCATGATGGTACAGGCCACCGTGTCCGTGTCCTTTCAGTCTCATGTAACAATGGCTCTTTCCGCTCCGTCTGACTGGTTGATGGACTCACTCCTCTCCTCCTTGACTAACTTCCTGTGGTGTTTCCTGATTTTGTCTCCTTTTTCTTGACTGTTTCCTGTGTTAACTTCCCACCCACTACCTGTCTTCTCCCGCCATCCCACAGCTGGGCTTAGAGTCCCTTGCACTGGGACCAGAGTGTGATGGGTGTGTGTTTAGGTGACTGAATTTACCAATACCCGTTGCTGCAACTTCTAGTGGCGACCGGACTGCAGGGGCGCCACATTTACTAAAGTAATATATGTACACACTAGCAGAATAGTGAATGCAGCTCTGGAGTATAATGCAGGAGGCAACTCGGGATTGGTAATGTATGTACACAGTGACTGCACCAGCAGAATACTGTGTAGAGCTCTGGAGTATAATACAAAATGTTACTCATTATCAGTACAGGATAAATAATGTAATGTATATACGCGGTGACTCAACCAGCGAAATTGTGAGCGCAGCTCTGGAGTATAATACAGGATGTAACTCAGGATCAGTACAGGATCAGTAATGTAATGTACGTGCACAGTGACTGCACCAGCAGAATAGTGAGTGCAGCTCTGGAGTATAATACAGGAGGTAACTCAGGATCAGTAATGTATGTATGTACACAGTAACTGCACCAGCAGAATAGTGAGTGCAGCTCTGGAATATATTATAGGGATGTGACTCAGGATCCGTATAGGGTAAGTAATGTAGTGCACGTATGTGGCACCCTGCTCCCCAGGTAGCCACAGGCTTCTCTGGTACACAGCTGGATTTCCACAGGGGGGTACCACTTACAAACAACACCTTCCACCCCAGCACAGTAGGTCGAGCTCCACTCGCTGACCTTAGGCGAGATCCCCGATAAACACGGTTGCTGGGGGAGGAGTTAGGTACCGTGCTAGGCCCGAACCAGTGACCCAGAGTAGCCCTTCTGCTGTCTAGCCAGGCCCAGGAGTGGGACCGAAAGGCGAGGAGATAAGAGGACAGTGGGAGTAGAGGAGCCAGTAGAGGTTCGCCCAATTAACTACCAAACTTCAGGGGTCCGCACCTGCAGCAGAGCTTCAGGCCAGCAGAAATCCCCAACACACCGTGGAAACTTCAGTCACCCGGTCCCCCTGGGTACTCAATATCAAGGAAGCCAGACACCGTAGGAAGCCAGACACCGTAGAGAGGAGAGGGCAGTGGTGATCAACGAGGGTAACCCGCAGACAGCGCAGGAGGAAAGAAAGAGAGAAGTGAGGAGGCCAGCCAGGTTATACATGGGCAGGGCTTCAACAAATGGGAGAGAGAACTAAGGGTACCTTCACACACTGCAATATCGCCTGGGAATCCTAAAGGCGGTATGTCGCCCTGGAGCAATCACCGTGAAATTGCCTCACAGTTTCGGTGTGTGATTGGGGAATCTCGCGGCGATAAATCGCCTCTCGGCCGTCGCCTGTTTCCTGAACAGTGCTCTGAAATCAGCTGTAACCATGAAGGCGATATTTCCGTGTTGTGCCGTGTGATAGGGCGATAGTGATGGAACCAGCGTTGCCTAGAATTTCCCATAGGCGTGCCTCAACCGTTCTGTAGTCCACGCCCCGTCTGTGATGATTGGTGTTGGCTACTGTGTTCCCATTGGCTGTCAGCTGACAGGGCGCCATATTTGAAGAGCTGTCCGTTCAGCAACACACAAATCTTCAATGGCGTCATGTATTAGCCAGCCTTTCAGAGCAGGCTGACCAATCGTAACGCTGTTGCGTTGTCCAATGAGTGCCTATGGGGCGCGGTGTAGATCACTGTGGCATGCCTATCTTCTCACACCGCTGAACATGTGCGCCCACATTGCCTTTGGAAATGTGACGTGTGAAGCAGCGATGGAATGAGGCAAGATTGGTTCTGTTGTAGGTGAGGCGATTTCCGGAGCGACACATCGCCTTACTTTCAGGGCGAGATTGCAGCGTGTAATGCCGCCATCGGCGATCTGAGGCGAGCATGAAAAATGTGCATGCACAGGTTAGATCGCCTCATATCGCCAGGCGAGATTGCTGCGTGTGAAGGTACCCTTAAGGAGGCTTTATACCCACTCCCTGTGGAAGTTCAATTGTACCTCTGGTCACCCGACAGTGCTCTGGACGTATTACCTGCAGCTTCAACCAGTAAAAAGGTAAAGAGACACTCATTGGTGTGTGTGTGGCGCCCCACAATGTAGGTGCCACAAAAGGGTTACTACACCCATAAAAGCGATGTAGTCACCCCACTGCAAGTGGAACTATGGCCAGTAGGTGGAACCCTAGAACTCACACCCGACACTAGTCAGCAGGTGGGAGGGATCCCGGGAGGGTACAGAGTGATCTCCAGGGGGAACTAATGAGTGGCAAGACACAGTCAGTGGTCTAGAGGAGTGAGAGCCAGGCAGCCGGCGTGGGAGGGAGAAAGGAGGGTCTCCTCAGCTGAGGGACCCAAGAAAAGCGAGAATAGATCCCAGAAGGAAGGAAGAGAGAAAGAAACTCAAAATGGGAGTTCACTCTAAGTGGGGAATAGAGTAACCAGAGAGTTTGCCCCAGGAAAGAAACTGGGTACCGGAGCCCGCCCTGTGAGAACCTTTAAGGCTCACAGAAATCCGACGACCGGGGTTATCTACAAATACGACCCCGACTCCCAAAGAGCCCAGAAAGAGGGGAATCAGGAGCAGCAGGACACTGCAGGATCCAGAGAAGGTTCACCCGATGGATACAAGGGAGAGGAGAACAAGGAACAGCAGGAGGTCAGATTAGTCTTCAAGAAGTCAGACTGCAAAGTCACTGGGAGGCAAGGGACAGAAAGAATAAGAACGGCACACAGTGAGGGATCCATCTATCAACCAGAAGTTCCACTTGCAGCACCCGTAGCATTTGTCGCTGTAACATCTTACTGAACTGTGAACTGTGATGACTTTGCAAAAGTTCCAGTAAAAGTACCCGGTGAAGTGACTTGTCGACTCTGCTGCATCCTTTCTTGCATGAACTGTTTCTTTACAGAATCGCTGCCCCGGCGGTCCAGTCCTGCCTGCGGAGGACTATACCATCGTTGCCGCAATACCATTGACCACCGGAGGACTGTAGCGGCGCTGGTGAGCATCACCAGGTAGTGCAGGTAGTGTCACGAACTTAGAAACTTTATTTTTCTTTATTTTAACCATTGACATCCCAGACTGAGTCTGAGATCTGAGCCCCCTGCCCATGGCGAGTCATGTGTGTGCGTTATTCCTCCCTGCTCCTGTGCTCTGGAGAGACTGCTTCACTATCCTTTACCTTAGCCCAAACCCCAACTCTGAACTGCCCACTACAACGCTGCCCCAGAGGCCCAGCTTCACCTGTAGGAAGCTATACCACCCTTGCCGCAATTCCAACGCCCTCTGAAGGACTGTGGCGGCGCTGGTGATCCCTCACCAGGTACTACAGGTGATGTCACAAATTATCCTAATAGAAACTGTATTTTTAAGAAGTTGCCGACCCCAGTGCCACGAATTCGGGTGCAGCCACCCGTGATAGCGACCCCCTGACACCGTGCCCGAGCTCTGAGTACCCCTGCCTGGGCGGGTCATGTACACAGTGAATCTACCAAGTCAATAGGGAGTGCAGCTCTGGAGTATAATGCAGGAGGTAATTTAGGATCAGTACAAAATTAGTAATCTGATATACTTTATGTACACAGTGACTGCATCAGCAAAATAGTAAGTGCAGCTCTGGAGTATAATACAGGACGTAACTCAGGATCAGACAAGGATAAGTAATGTAATGGATGTCCACAGTGATTGGACCAGCAGAATAGTGAGTGCAGCTCTGAAGTATAATACACAATATAACTCAGGATCAGTACAGAACCAGTAATGTAATGTGTTTAGTAAATTATGCACCAGCAGAATAGTGAGTGCAGCTCTAGAGTATAATACACGATATTACTCAGCATCAGTACAGGATCAGTAATGTGTGTACACAGTGACTCCGCCTGCAGAATAGTGAGTGCGGCTCTAGAGTATAATACAGGAGGTAATGTGGAGCCCACTGGGACAGGGTACTCGGTGCCGGACCGGGGTACTGCTGGGGATATCACAGCGGTCTTGGTCCGGACCGTGTCCCGGGTTCTCACAAGTAAAAGGGGTATTTACAGGGATAGCTTGTCAGTAATGGGACCATCGCTGCAGCGCAGCTCTGCCAGGGGGATGGAGGGATGGATGGGCTACAACTGGATGGATAAGCCCGCCGCAGGTCAGGCTGCTCCTGGCAGGGTAAAAGGTGTAATGCACAGTTCAGAATACCTGGAATCAGACACGGGAAACTGGAGCAGGGTTCACCGGGTTTACTCTCAAGTTCTTCAGTGCAAGCAGTTTATAACACAGTTCACGGTACAGTTCAATTCACAACTTCATTAACTCCGGACGCTTGAACCCTCTGCAGCCAGGCTGTTGCTCTGAGACCCCTCACTCTTTCTATATGTCCTTTCAGGCTTGTTCTTTCTCTCTCTGTTCTTCCTGCGGATTGTATGGCGGCAGCTCGGTCCCTTGTATGTAGCTTCCCCCTATGTGTGTGGGCGGTAAGCTGGGTCCTCCTGGATGCAGCTGAGCCTCCAACCCTGTAGTGGGAACACGGATCTGGAATCTGCGTTTCCCGCCGGTTTGTCTGGGGAGCCGGTGTGTAGCTTCCCCCCTTAGAGCTGACACTGTGGTGTTAGCCAGGCCTGCAGTAACCCTGTCTCCCAAAGGCTTACCAGGCTCCTTCTAACCCGTGTAACTTCCAGTTGCAATCAGGGAATGTATCCCGCCTGTAGTTGGTCGGTGTTGCCGTGTTCCTCATACCCGGTGATACTGGTCCGGTGTCTGTCCTCACACTCCTCTGGGATGCCGGCTATGGATGAGCTTTCTCTCCATGGAACAGTATCTCTGTGGATTCTGCATCTCCACTGTCTTTCTGGTCTTTACCTCTCAGCCCACTCCGGCCTACTAACTGCTTCCTCCTCTTTTCGTACTACCGTGTTTCCCCGAAAGTAAGGCCCCCCCGATTGTAAGGCCGCCTAGGGGTAAAGGGGGGGCCTGCTAATGTAAAGCCTCCCCCGATTATAAGGCCTTACAACCTGGGGGGCCTAATGTAAGGCCCCTAGCGGAGGGGGGGGGGGGAGCGGGAGCGGGTCGCACGTCACGTGCGCCCGCTCATTACATATGCACTGCATCCCCCTGTCAATCAGCGACAGGGGGAGCAGTGCATTATACGGTATATATGGGCCCCCTCCTGCTGGCACACTACCCCCCTGTTCTGAGGCCCCCCTGCTGCTGCTGCTGCTGCAGACATCTTACCCTCCAGGGTCTTCTTGCAGCAGCCAGCGCGTCCGTCCTCCGTCCTCGGCTGTCTCCCGGATCATGTGACCGGCCGGTCGCAGTCGCGATGACGTCATGCGCTGCGACGGGTCACATGATCCGGGAGACAGCCGAGGACAGAGGACCGACGCGCTGGCTGCTGCAAGAAGACCCTGGAGGGTAAGATGTCTGCAGCAGCAGCAGGGGGGGCCTCAGAACAGGGGGGTAGTGTGCCAGCAGGAGGCGGCCCATATATACCGTATAATGCACTGCTCCCCCTGTCGCTGATTGACAGGGGGATGCAGTGCATATGTAATGAGCGGGCGCACGGGACGTGCGACCCGCTCCCGCAGTGTCCCAGCAGGAGGGGGCCTGTAGGCCACACTGCTGGGGCACACAATATAAGACCCCCCCGAAAGTAAGACCGGGGGCCACTTTTGGCCACCCAAAAAATGTAAGACAGGGTCTTACTTTCGGGGAAACACGGTATCTGTCACCTGACCTTCCTTCCCACCCACTTTCCTCTTAACCCACCACCCCTTGCCCGCCTAGAGTCCCAGGCTCCGGGTTGGGTGCTGTGCTCCTGTGCGTGTGTGTGCTGTGAGGGTGTTTGTTGCACAAACTGTCTACCTTCTGCCTGGCTGCAGTTCCCTATGTGGCCGCCCTGGTCAGAGGGGCGCCACAGTAACTCAGGATTAGCACAGGATTAGTAATTTAGGTGTGCTCACATTATTGCTGCAGTCTACACATGGCAGCCTCCATTGCACAGGTTGCGCTTTAAGCGATGGAAACAGATTGTTGCTCTTGCATTTTTTCGAACTCTATAAAAAGATGGTGAATGAGACATGTGGGAGATTCTCTAAATTTGTTTGCATCTGTCGTCCTCAGCATATAAGTGTGTGCAATACTTCTCCTTTGTTTCATCAACATATTTTTTTGCAGCGCTTTCATGTTTTCAGCAATTTAGGTGTAAAATGTTTGGCGTTTCTCTTGCCAAAAAGATAATAAATGCCCACGAGGCTGTTAAAACAACAGGATAATAGCTGATTGTTGTCACGTATCCTTATATAAAGAGATAAGAGATCTCAGTAATAACGCGCGAGCGGCAGATCAAAACACATCGCTGCTGTAAGTCATTACGGCAAATTCTCCAGGAATAAGGAAAAACTTCAGGTAAATGTGCCGATACGATGGTACAGACTGCTATAAAGCATCTGGGTACAAGAAAGTCATCGATTCTGCTACTCATGTGCGAAGACTTCAACATTTCTTATGAGGGCAAGGAAAAAGGAGCTCAGGCTTGTAGACGTGATCTGTTTGGCTGCTAAGGTTTTGATAAATTTGCATAGTAAATAATTTACCAAATCTTAATGTAACATAACATGTTTAGCTGCTATGACATCTTTATTGAACATGTATACAACTGTCCAGGCTTGGACAGGCTCTGCTTCCTTCCCCTTTAGCCACCGCCCTTTGCTCTGCTCCACATTGGATTT
The DNA here is from genome assembly GCA_033576535.1 of Allobates femoralis. Lineage (NCBI taxonomy): Eukaryota > Metazoa > Chordata > Amphibia > Anura > Aromobatidae > Allobates > Allobates femoralis. The sequence continues at coordinate 46,114,915 of JARQOC010000012.1, read as the reverse complement.
TGCACAATGCCTGCTGTGTTTCAAAGATATTATCTACCCAGGCCTCCTTAAGGTGCAGTCACACATAACGATCGCTCCAACGATCCCGACAGCGATAACGACCTGCCGGGATCGCTGGAGTGTCGTTACCTGATCGCTGGGGAGCTGTCAAACAGGCAGATCTCCCCAGCGATCAGACCCTGGGAGCCACCTCCCACATCGCTCCCTGCTTAGCGCTGTCTTGGCAGAGCAGGGAGAACGCTGGTAACTATGATAAACAGCGCGGTATCCGGGCAGCGCACGCTGCTTGGATACCCGCTGTTTATCATAGTTACCAGCGTTCTCCCTGCTTACAGGCAGTGCTAAGCAGGGAGAACGCTGGTAACCATGGTAAATGCCGGGTATCTAGGCAGCGCGCGCTGCCTAGATACCCGGTGTGTACCATAGTAACCAGCCCTGTGAGGTCCCTGATCGCTGGTTTCTCCGTGGTCACACGCAGCGATGCGTGCTGACCAGCGGGAAACCAACGATCAAAAAATGACCCGCAGCACTTTGCAGCGATCAGCGACCTCACAGCAGGGGCCTGATCGCTGCAAAGTGTCACACAGCACGACATCGCTGGAGAGATCGTTGTAACGTCACAGTTACAACGATCTCGCTAGCGAAATCGTTATGTGTGACTGGGGCTTAAGGCTCATCAAAGACTCACCCATGTCTTGGTATTGAGACTCTAAAGTTCAGTTGCTGCTTGGAGTGCTCCACCATATTGTTCCTTCATGGTTTTGCAGAAATGGCTTAAGATCCGCCACTAATTTTGAAACAAAAAATTGTCTAAGAGGAAGCGATTGCTGTACTAGGCTTTCTCCAGAAGTCCCACTGAAAATAAATGGAGCGGAGGTCAAGTGTGCAAAGCCCGATTCTTATGTTCTAGATCTACAGCCTCAAAGTTGCTATTTAGGTTGGTCACAGTAATCAATAAATTATTCCCGTAGGATAGCAGCATTTGAAGTGATCCTAACTAAAGTGGAACATTAGACAATATGGCTTAGTCGTATAGGAGCCCATGCACAAATTCATAAAAATCAAGGGTTTAAGCAAAACCAACCTATTGCAGATTTCAGCAGACTCATTCTGTAAGGAGGTGGCTGATGCCAGAGAGGAATTCCTACCCCTGAAGGCTGTTGGTGTTTTTATATATTCTTAAAGTGTAACCACTGTTTACATTTTTATTTCATAATGTAGAGCAAACGATTTTAATAAACTTTCAAGTATACTTCATGAGATAATTCATAAACCTTCCACAAGGTGTCCCCACTAGACTGTGTCTGAAGGAGACATATGTTCATTCTCGGTGAGATCCGTCTTCATACTGAATACGGGCATATAACCATATAAGGGAGGAGGCAGGGTCTACACTATGCCTGTCTAACTTGGCTTCAGCTGATCACTGTAATGGTACCTTTACACGCCGCTACAGAAGGTTGGAAACAACCGGGTGTCTCACGTGCACGAGCACGTTCGAACGGTTGCAAACGGTACCCGATACCGCCTTTACACGCCGCTACAAAGTGCTCTACAGAAGGTTTAATCTATCTCTGGAGGCACCGCCGTGTGCCGCAGGTTACCTTCTGTAGAGCACCTTACCTCATTTACACGCCGCTACAGAAGGTAATATGGGAGGAACTGGGGCAGCAGGGACAACACATAGGCGTGCCAGAGTTGTGGATTACGAGACGCTCGTACGATGATTGGACAATGCAATAGTATCATGATTGGCCAGCCAGAGCAGGCTGAAGGAAGAACAGTGAGGAAATTAGCAGCTTTCCTTCACCAGGCAAGTACAGAGAAGAGAAGGGGTGAAGGTGGTGTGACTACTCTCGAATAGGTTAGCCAAAAACATCTCATAGGGTTACAACCACGTGCACTGTCAAAATTGCTAGTTAAAATGACTACCTCCGTAGCGACACACATTGACTATCAGGGATAAAGCCATACCCATCCTTACTTTGGGGAGCTTGGATGTCAGCATAGCGATAGGACCAGCCATGCTAGAGATGGAAGGAACGGGAGAGCAAGAAGCATGTATAGAAGAACGCAATAGTATGTGCCCTACGTTATGACTTGTGGGCTGTGTTACCAAGTTTGTCTACAGTAAATTACTAAATATTTTATGTTGTAGTGGACTAATTCTTCATGGCTGTACACCAGGAATCTTTCAGCTAAAGCTGGCCCAAAGTCAGGAAATGCTGGAGCAGCGGGATGAGTTGTCACACCCTGGGCAGGGGTACTCAGAACCGGGCCCGTGTTGTCGTCTAGGGCTGCGGGGAGTATCATGGTGATGTGACCCGCTCCGTGGTCCCAGGTGCGGCAATAAATGGGGGAATGAAAATAATGAACAGGGAATAAAGTTTGTTTAAAAAGTGTACGTGACGTCACCCGTGGTTTGTGGTCAGTGTGGGCCACTGCTGCCATCCAGGCCTCTGGAGATGATGGTAGTGGCAGGCAGCCGAGATGGTGAACCCTCCACGGGCAGGGCTTTTACCCCAGGGCAGGTGTAGAGACAGAGTCAGACATGTTCAGCAGCCGGCAAGGTTCAATGTCACTTATAATCAGGCCGCGTCTGCCTGCGCAATGATTCAGTCGGCGGCTCTGCAGGTGAGCTTCCGCTGCTGTCGGACAAATTACAGTCTTGCACACAAGGTTTCGAGCTTGACCGCCTCTTTATTTAAGCTCCACAGTTCACACAGCAAAACAATCGCAGTTCACACAGTACAACAGTTCACTAGCGGTTCCGATCACCACTTGGTTGCACCCCCTTTCTGAGTCCTCTCAGGCCTCTGTTCTCGGTCCCTCGCACAGACTATGGTCCTGCGGTCACAGGTTTTTCCTGGACTCCCTTCTCTGGGGTTCCTAACCCTCATTCAACGGCCTTCCCTTCGTTGTGCCAGTATTTGGGTTCTGTAAACAGACTGAGAAATGGCTGTCAGGAGTCTGTGTGTGTTAATTACGTCTATTGTCCTGTGCCCAGCAACTGAATCCCACCTGCAGAGCTGAAGACTGCTTTTCTTACACACTGGCTGGAGGAGCTGCATCAGCGCAGTAAGTGTACCATATCCAGCAGTAGGACAGCCAGCACTGACTGTGGTGAGCTGCAGAAAAGTAAGTGACTGTGTGAATCACAATCCCCTGCAAAGCCCCATCCATGATCACTACTCCTGCCCTAGGGACCCTACAGCCCTACCCGAGGAGGGCTTTCCATCCACGCTGCCCCAAGTCACCGTCCCCAACAGGAATACAGCAGTGGTGGTTCTATTAACCACATACCCCGGGTGGCGTCATGACCAATCCCCTGCAAATATACCCCTTTTTGGACTGATCCCAGGCCATGGGACTGGTTCACGACTACCATGATCCCCGAGAGACCGCCACTGGCCTGATTCCCGAGTACCCCATAGCCTGGGGGTGCATCACCTGCAACTAAAATGCAGACTGCAGGCCGTCATAAAACTTTTAGTGTTGGTCACACTGTCTTCCATTGGGTTCTGATGCTTTCAACCAAATGAATAGGTAGCCTGTAGCAAAACAAAAATATAAACACAAAAGACATGGATCATTTGGCAGAGGTAAAATGTACACAACCATGTTGTAGCCGTACGTTGTTGTCTGCATTAATTAATCTTATACAAACGAGCCCGGGAATTGCAGTTGCAACACGGACGAGAAAATACGTACTCAGTCGTAAAGCCGCCAATTTAAGCAGGACAACCTGTTGTAGAGTTCAGCTTTCAGCAGAAACGTTCAGCACCAATTCATGAGACTGAACTGTTCTTCGGATGTTCAGTAACCATTATCTTCATCATCATCATCATCATCATCATCATAGTATGGAGGAGTACAGGAAAGAACAGAGAAACTCAAACATGACAGAGAGGTCATACAGTACAGGCAATCTCTACGCTGACTTAGGACAGGGCATGTTTGGGTTTTAGCCCCCCAATCCTAATGTTCACAGGACAGATATTTAATTGCTGGAAGGGCTGTTTTTTTCTCTGTACCAATTGAGTGCAAAACCGATGGTACCTGTGTATGGGAAGTCTACAGAAATAGCTGTCGACCGATGAGCAAGTTGCCATGAGTTATTGAATGTGTTTGACCAGCTTTTATCATCCAAAAAACAGCGCCACTTCTATCCATAGGCTGTGATCGTATTACAAGTAGAGTGCGATACCAGACACCGCCATAGAAAAGAGTGGCGCTGTTTCTAGAATAATAAGATTCGACATTCTTAATGAACTCTTCATTACAAAAAAAGGTCAAAGAGCACGAAATATCCTGAACATTATGCAATTCTTCGTAAAGCAAATCTGTGACATATATGAAAGGATGGTCTCTATTGACTGTCTTCTTTTTAATGAAATGGGTAACGGGCCTACAGTATAGGTTGTATTAAGACACGGGTCCCTCTAAGCTCAATTCATTCAGACTAATCCTGCTGCCAAGACAGAGGGAACGATAGAACGGTGCCGTCCTCTTCAATGGAGGCAATTACCGGTCTGCATTTGTAATGCATCAAACTGCCGACACTTCCCAAACATTGTGCGATCGCTACGAGATATGAAAGTGAGATTATTAGAACAGACGTATTGCACAGGATTTGCATTAACTGGATACTTACGGCGCCTGGAGAATAGTTTAGCTTCAAAACGAGGCGATGCAAATGTTCAATAAAAGCCGAAATATTCTGTATATTACGCCCAAGAACAGAAAGCCAGTTATGTTTATGACTGTGAATACATTTTATGTACCGTAATTCGAAGTCGGCGCAGGCATCTCTCAAGGTCTTTATTGACACTGCGCAATCGGCTCTGAGATGATTGACATTTATGGATCCATATAAAAAAATAACCCACATTTTACCAAAAATAATATTGTGATGCAAAATTGTGAGTCACTTCACAGCGACTTTCCTGTGCCAGAGCTTCACCTACAATACAGTTTTTAAAATGCCATATATGTTTATAATATATATACAGTGGAGAAAATAAGTATTTGATACATTGACGATATTTTTCAATCTTTCCCACCTACAAAGAATGGAGAAGTCTGTAATTTTATTGCGTTCACTTCAATTGTGAGAGACAGAATCTAAAAAATCTAGAAAAATCACATTGTAGGATTTTTAAATAATTAAATAGCATTTTATTGCTTAAAAAAAGTATTTGATCACCCATCAACCAGCAACAATTCTGTCTCTCACAGATCTGTTCATCTTTCTTTAGGAGGCCTCCTACCCTGAAATCATTATCTGTACTAATTAGACCTGTTTGACCTCGTAACTGAATTAAAGACACCTGTCCACACAATCAATCAATCACACTCCAACCTCTCCACCATGGCCAAGAGGGCTGTCTGAGTCCCCTTTCACATCATGATTTTTGTGCATCCGTGGCTGTCCGTTCTAAAACGGAGAGCCACGGATCCGATTTGGCCCCCATGTTATCCTATGGGGTCGGATCGATCGGATTTGGCCTAATTGCCATCCGATTTTGTGGGATCTGATTTGTGTCCGATTTTTTGCTGGACCCAAAATCGGAGACTGCTCCTATTTTGGGCTCAGAAAAAAATCGGATCCCACAAAATCGGATGACAATTAGGCCAAATCCGATCCGTGTCCTTTAACATGGGGGCCTATGAGCGCGGGTCCAAGGAAACAGATGATCGTTCCTCGGACCCGATTTTAGTGTACTGAGCACTAAAATTGCTCCAACCCTTCTAATTACACTTCTGCAATGTAAAATATACATTGCAGAAGTGTAATTAAGTAAAAGAAAGAGTTAAAAATAAAAAATCACTATGCTCACCTATCCTCGATCCACCGCTGCCTCCCAGCAAGGTCCGTGTGTTTACAGGACCTGTGATGATGTCACAGAGCATCATCTGGTCACATGATCGCAGTTATCATGGTCATGTGACCTGATGACGCTCTAACATCATCACAGGTCCTGTAAACACACTGACCTTGCTGGGAGGCAGCGGTGGATCGAGGATAGGTGAGCATAGTGATTTTTTATTTTTGACTCTTTCTTATATTTCACTTTTGCAATGTATATTATACATTGCAGAAGTGAAAGTGCTCCGCTGTGATAATCACGGACCCAGACACAGAATAGGTCACCCCTTGTGGTGTCCTTTCCTGTTCGTGGGATCCTACAAAAAGAAGGATCCCACGGACAGGGAAAAAATCGTTATGTGAAAGCACCCTAAGGACACAAGGAATTGTAGACCTGGAGAAGGCTGGGATGGGCTACAGGACAATATGTAAGCAGCTTGGTAACAAGACAATAAGTGTTGGCACAATTATTAGAAAATAGAAGGAACACAAGTTACCGTCAATCTTCCTTGGTCTGGAGCTCCACGCAAGATCTCACTTCATGGGGTAAGAATGATTCTGAGAAAGGTAAGGAATCAGCCCAGAATTACATTGGGAGGACCTGGTCAATGACCTGAAGAAAGCTGGGACCACAGTCTCAAAGGTTACAGTTAGTAACACTCTATGCTGTCATGGTTTAAAATCCTGCAGGGCATTTAAGGTCCCCCTGCTCACGCCGGCACATGTCAGGGCCATTTTGTGGCAAGAAGGTTAGCTGTGTCTGTCAGCACAGCGTCCAGAGCATGGAGCAGATACCAGAAGACAGCTAACCATGGTACCTCAGCTGTGTCCTCAGGTGACCTTACTGACTGCACCGCTGACACGTTCGCAGCTCTCGAGGCACTCGTGTGCTCGGAGGCTGTTCTAATAGGAAGCTGCTTCATCACGGCCTCCGATGCAGCAGAGCTGAGATACAACGTGGGACCTATCATTAGAGGATATTTTGGGGGTTAATTAATGGGAAAATTAGGGTTGTCAGTGTGTTTTATTTATAATAAAGGATTATTCTGTGTGTGTTCATTAATTATTTACTTATTGGATTGGTAATGAGTGGGTATCACAGATGCCTGACATTACCAATCTGGGCTTAATTACAAGCTGTTAATACTCAGCTGCCATTAACCCTTTCTATCAATCTGATGCTACCACACCAGGCCATTGGCAAGAACAAGATAAAGCACCAGGATTTGGCGATTTTAATGAATGAAACAAGTTCCGGGGCAGCTGTGAGCTGCTATTCTTACCCCGGGGGGGGGGCAATAACTATGTGCCTCTCCTGGGTAAGAATAACAACCCCCAGCCATGCGCTTTTTGTTGGCTGAGTATAAAAGTGGGGGGACGCTATGTTTTTAAAATAATTTATTAAATAAAAAAAAACAGCGTGGGAATGCTGTATTTGATACTCAGCCAATGTAAAGTGCATAGCTGTGGGCTGCAGCCTGCAGCTGTTTGCTTTATCTGGGCTAAGAATGAAAAATACAAGGGACCCCTACGCATTTATTTCCCATTATTTATTTTACACATATGATGGCAGGTTGGTTGCCTTATAACAATGTATATGGCAACCACACACAGACACCGGTACAGATTGTGGGGGTGCAGTCTGATTGCAACAGCCAATCACAGACGTTGTCACAGAGAGTGAGCATCAATGCAGTGAATACACATGAAGCTTAATAAGCGGCCCTGGGAGCAGCGGGAAGTGGTAAGATCATTCTATCTATCTATCTGCAAATAGATTTATAAAACCACCTCTAGAGGGAGCTCACTGCCTACAGATTAGACAGCTACCACTAGAGGTAGTTCACTGCATACAGATTTATACAGCAACCACTAGAGGGAGCTCACTGCAAACAGATTTATACAGCCACCTCTAGAGGGCACCCACTACATAAAGATTTATACAGCCAACACTAGAGGGAGCTCACTGCAAACAGATTTACACAGCCACCTCTAGAGGGCACTCACTACATAAAGATTTATACAGCCAACACTAGAGGGAGCTCACAACAAACAGATTTATACAGCTACCACTAGAGGGATCTCACTTCAATCAGATGTATACAGCCACCACTAGAGGGAGCTCACTACATACAGATTTATACAGGGAGCTCACTGCAAGCAGATTATTACAGTCACCTCTAGCTAGAGGGAGCGTACTGCAAACAGATTTATAAAGCTATTTAATTGGAGGGAAACCTTATGTAGTGAGAATGGCTTGTCCAAGTAGTGAACAACCCCTTTAAGGGGTTAAAAGATTATTTGCAATATATTAGGCTATCCCCTGTCCCTGTATAGGATAGGGGACCAGATGCTTAAAGAGTAGACTCCAGTTCTTAATAAGACTAAATAATAAATTCAATGCAAATCAAATTTCCCAGGCATATTTGTCAAATATGAATTTGATCAGATTCTCCCCTTCTGCATTGTATACCCATCTGGTATATAGTGTCTTTCTTACCCTCCATGGAGAATACGACTTGAACAAACACAAATAAAAAGTTTACCTATTAATCTCCAATTGTCACATCCCTTCAGGACCAAAATCCAAACAAACTAAGAGTCGAGTCTACTTTCCTCTAAAAATGCACAGAAGAATTCATCCCACCGTCTGCAGATCCGGCTGATTATTAAATGACAAATAGAATAAGCGCTGAGAGGATTTTCTGCCGTCAACACATAGGGAAAAAGTGCTCCAGTAATGAGAAAATAAACTGCTAGCCCTGTGTTTTCTAGATCTTTCAGCTTTTTTTATTACTTATTTTATTACAGATAGAAGAAGGGAAGAACATGTTCATTTTAGTGGCGCTGGGCTGCTACGCTTACCTTCACAAATAAAATATACTGACATAGATGGTGAAATGAATGAACGCGGTTTACTGGGCACAACATTCTGCAAATATCACTTTTTAGAACTTTATTTTCAGCCTAAGAACAAACTCTGATACCTTATTCTCAAAATGTAGGATGTACACAGAAATCACATCAAAATTCAGAATGGTTGACATAACTGTGTGCATTCGGACACTGCTTGGGGAGCTCACTGCAAACAGATTTATAAAGCCACCACCAGAGGGAGCTCACTGCAAACAGATTTATAAAGCCACCACTAGAGGGAGCTCACTGCAAACAGATTTATAAAGCCACCACCAGAGGGAGCTCACTGCAAACAGATTTATAAAGCCACCACCAGAGGGAGCTCACTGCAAACAAATTTATAAAGCCACCACTAGAGGGAGCTCACTGGAAATAGATTTATAAAGCCACCACTAGAGGGAGCTCACTGCAAACAGATTTATAAAGCCACCACCAGAGGGAGCTCACTGCAAACAGATTTATAAAGCCACCACTAGAGGGAGCTCACTGGAAATAGATTTATAAAGCCACCACTAGAGGGAGCTCACTGCAAACAGATTTATAAAGCCACCACCAGAGGGAGCTCACTGCAAACAGATTTATAAAGCCACCACCAGAGGGAGCTAACTGCAAACAGATTTATAAAGCCAACACTAGAGGGAGCTCACAGCAAACAGATTTATAAAGCAAACACTAGAGGGAGCTCACCGCAAGCAGATTTATAAAGCCCCCACCAGAGGGAGCTCACTGTAAACAGATTTATAAAGCCACCACTAGAGGGAGCTCACTGCAAACAGATTTATACAGGCACCGCTAAGGAGAGCTCACTTCAAACAGATTTATACAGTCACCACTAAAGGAAGCTCACTGGAAACAGATTTATACAGCCACCACTAGAGGGAGCTTCCCACATACAGATTTATACAGTCACCAGTAGGGCAGCTCACTGCGTACTGAATTATACAACCACCATGAGGGGAGCTCAACAAACAGATTTATACAGACTCCACTTGGTGAAGCTCTTCACATACAGATTTATACAGCCACCACTAGATGGTGCTCACTGGAAACATATTTATACAACCACCGCTAGAGGGCTCTCACTGCAAATAGATATATACAGATGACACTTGAAAACGCTACATACAGACTACATACAGCCACCAATAGAGGAAGCTCACTACAAACAAATTTATAAAGCCACCGCTAGGGGAGCTCACTGCATACATATATAAGGAGCTAGAGGAAGCTTCATGCATACAGATTTATACAGTCACCAGTAAGGGAGCTCACTGCAAACTGATTTACACACTCACCACTAGAGGGAGCTCACTGCCAACAGATTTATACAGCCATGACTAGAGGGAGCTCACTGCAAACAAAATTATAAAGCCACCTCTAGGGGGAGCTCACTAAATACTAATTTATGGAGCCACCACTAGAGGGAGCTTCATGCATACAGATTTATACAGTCACCAGTAGGGGAGCTCATTGCAAACTGATCTATACAGTTACCATTAGAGGGAGCTCATTGCATTTGAATTATGCAACTATGAGGGAAGCTCAATGTAGCACCCCACTGGTCAGGCGTCACAGTTTGGGTACTGCACCGATAAATGAGTATGCGGTTATCCCTGTCACAGTGGAATGTAGGATTTGTAGGAGGATCCCATCCTAGCACTCCCACACACCCACCTAGAATAGATGGTTTTGGGCCCGTACCCTAGTGGGGGAGTTAGGGGAGGAGGGAGGACACACAGTGAGTTTTAGTCGGCACTGAGGAAAGACGGAGCACGGGAACCCTCCGAGAGAGAGAAAGGAGACTTCCAGAGAGGGGGCCTGGAGAGAGAGAACAGGCAACCCCGACTGAAGGAGGGGACCCCCCTGAGCATCCATACTCAGGGAAGGAACCCTGGTCCATACACCTGAGAGCCGGTTCCAAAGACGCGGCACAGGGAGTTCAGCCCCTGAGCTGTAACACCGGAGGTCGTGGGTCTGTCTAGCGGCCCAGACACCCTGTCAGAAAGGAAACCAGTCACACCGGGGTCGAGATCCAGTGCAGGAGAGAAGAGAGCGGGAAGCTGGGATACTCAGAGAGCACCCCAATCGGGCCAGGTACTAAGCGGGCTGTTCCTGGACAGGCAGTAGCAGCAGGACACGGGTTAGAAACAAGGAAGGCATACTACGGGAGACTCCAGGAGATCCTGCAGCCCACTGTGACTAGACTTACTCGGCCGGCTATCCTTACTTTACAACGGCTGTTTTCTGTGAACTGTACTACCATCAGCATTGTTCCAGTAATGTACCCAGGTAGAGTGACAGAGTCTCCGTGTACTTATTTCACCGCGGTACTGCCACTTGTCTATCTCCATCATCAGCACTTCCATCACTACAGGTGCATCCCTGCCCCAGAGGGCGAGCTCTACCTGCAGGGAGCTGTACCATTTCGGCTGCTGTACCATCGCCTTCCTGAGGTTTAAAGCGGCGCTGGTGCTAATCACCATAATCTGTGGGTGGTGTCACGATAAACTTATAAACTTTTATTCCCATTTCAATGACCCCTTTTTAGTTGACCACCAGGGCCACGGGTCTGGGCAGGCCACCAGTGACATCCCTACCGCAGCAGAGGGCCCGGATATCCGAGTTCCTAATACCCTGGGCTAGTCACTCAACATCAGAGATTTATACAGCCACCACTTGTGGAAGCTCTTAACATATAGATGTAAATAGTCTCTATGGAGTTCACTGCAAAGAGATTAATACAGTTGCCAATAGGGAAAGCTCATTGCGAACAGATTTTTACAACCACCACAAGGGGGAGCTTAATGCAAATGTATTAATACTGCCACCATTAGGGGGAGCTCACTGCAATCAGATTTATACAGCCACCATTAGTAGGAGTTCACCACATAATTTTCGATCCTCCTTTCCTCCACACTTGTATGTCCCTCATCTAACCACCTGCAAGACTTTCGCCCGAGCATCCCCCATCCTCTGGAATTCTGCAACTCAAAACGTCCAACTGTCTTCCCCACTTGGAACCTTCAAGTGGAACCTGAAAACCCATCTCTTCAGAACAGCCTACAACCTGCAATGACCACAGTGCCACCTCACCACCCCTGGACCCGACGCTCCACCACCACTGGACCCGGCGCTCCACACCACCCGAACAGACCCAACCTACTGTCTCTCTCCCCACTGCCCTGTAGAATGTAAGCCTGCAAGGGCAGGGTCCTCTCTCCCCTCTGTATCAGTCTGTCACTGTCAGTTTGTTCATTGTATTTTTTTACTTGTTTGTATGTAACCCCTGCTCATGTACAGAATCATGGAATCAATGGTGCTTTATAAATAAATAATAATAATAATGGGTACTGTATCATATATTCATGGGCTATACTGTAACAGCACCATGCAATATCTCGCCCTTCTTCTCTACAGTTTCCAGTCTCAATATCACAATTGAAGGTTAAATATACACAATCTAGTCTCAGATTGGTCACAACTTGTTTTGTATCAGTCTGATCCTCCTGATTTCTCAGATCTGCGCCTATGTTCATTATCAACTATTTACACTGTGAAATTGGATGCCCCAGCAGATGGTTTTCCCTGAACGCGGCCGTCTGCAGAATATGTGCCTTTACATCTCTTTAACAGCTTGACATGAACCGCTGTCACTGGGCATTAAGACAGCCGCATTATTAGCCGTCATTAGTAGTCGCTATGGCTTTACTACTAGGAACCCCGACCTCGTCTTGCTTCACTCCGAGGATCTCACTGTGCGAGCAATGGGCTGAATTCTGCACGAAAATTAATATTAATGGAATAATTCAGAATCCGGGGCAAGCTTCGCTTCTCGGTGGGGAATATAAATGGTATTGCAAGCAGCGTTAAGGATTGTACAGTAAAACTACGGCACGGGGGGTGAGCAGTGCTGAAAGGGAAATCTGCAATGGAAAGGATATATATACATATATATCATCACATAGAAATGCAATACTATGTGATACACAAAGAGTGGGTAATGTGCCCCCCCTGTAATTTACTGATGTGATCATCTAGGTAATGAGCCCCCCGTAATGTACTGATGTGATCATCTAGGTAATGTGCTGCTCCCTGTTATGTACTGATGTGATCATTTAGGTAATATGTCCCCCATTATGTACTGATGTGATTGTGGCGCCCCACTGGCCAGTGTGCCACAGAAGGGGTACTGCACCCAGAGCAGTGTGTGTGGTATCCCAGTGACCAGAGGATGTGATGTAGGGACTAATAGGGGGACTAAAGGGTTAACCTGTTTGCCTGGGAGGAGCTTAGGTGTAGTGGAAAGAGCAGGAGGAAGGGAGTTAGGCAGAACAGCCATGGAGAGATACTGAGGAGGAAGGAGAGAAAGCCTGAGGGAGCCGAGAAGTGTCGTGCTCGTCTCATAGGAATGCGCATAAAACGGACACCGGGTCCGAGACTGTGCAGGGTTACACATTCCCGGCAGTCAATACCGGAAGGTGGAGAATTCGAGATTTCCCAGCCACACAGTGTCAGGAGGCAAAGCAGCACATAGAGTTCAGCAACACTGACACCCGGGAGCGGGGTGTAAGTAAAGGACTTGAGCTGCCTGTCATACAGCACACAGAGGAGAGAGTCAGCAAACAGCTTAGCTTCAAGCAATTGCAGGAGCCACAAGTAGAAGGGCAGGAAGACAAAGTGAGTACAGGGGTTAGAACCTGAAGGAACATTAGAGAGGGCCTTAGAGAGACTTTACATCCTTTGGTGGCTACCCGGCCAGCTACCCGAACTGTGACTGTGTACCTTGCAAACTGTTTGAAAAGTCACAAGTAAAGTACCCGGTGAGCTCACCATGGTCTGAGACTATTCCTTCCAGCATCACAGCAGAGACTTCCACCTGCAGAGCCTCAGACTGCTTTCTCCACACACTGGCTGGAGGAGCTGCAGCAGCAAGTAAGTGAACTGCACCGAACACAATCCCTCACGAGGCCCATCCATTACCCCTACACCTGCCCTGGGGACCCTCAGCCCTACCCGAGGAGGGCTTACCATCCACACTGCCCCAAGTCACCGTACCCAGCAGGAATACGGCAGCGGTGGTTCTACTAACCACATACCCCGGGTGGCGTCACGACAAATCCATTGTAAATACCCCTTTTTGGACTGATCCCAGGCCACGGAACTGGGTTACGACTACCGTGATTCCCAGAGAGACGCACTGGCCCGGTTCTTGGGTACCCCATGAGCCTGGGGGTGCATCATGATCAGCTAGGTAATGTGCCTCCGTTATGTACTGATGTGATCATTTAGATAATGGGGGGCACATTATGTGCTGATGGGATCTGATAGGCAGTGGTGAAACTCGAAGCTCATTGGTCCCAATGCAAAAGCCCCAACAGGGCCCCCAATCATTGCAAATCTTTAGTTAGAATCAGTGTTTTTCTATAGGCCAAAGGCTTTTTTGTGCCCCATTATGAACTGATGGGATCCTCTAGGTAATGTGCCCCTGTTATGTGCTGATGGGATCCTCTAGGTAATGTGCCCCTGTTATGTGCTGATGTGATCCTCTAGGTAATGTGCCTCTTTATGTGCTGATATGACCCTCTAGGTAATGTGCCCATGTTATGTGCTGATGCGATCCTCTCTAGGTAATGTGCCCCCCATTATCTGTTGATGTGATCATCTAGATAATGTGCACCCAGATAAGTACTGATATGATGATCTAGGTAATGTCCCCCCGATATGTGCTCATATAATGATCTAGGTAATGTTCCCTCTGTTATGTGCTGATGTGATCATTTAGGTAATGTGCCCCAATATGTACTGATGAGATCCTCTAGGTAATGTGCCCCTGTTATGGGCTGATGTGATCCTTTAGGTAAAGTTCACCCCATTATGTACTGTTGTGAACTTTTAGGTAATGTGCCCCTCGTTATATGCTGATATGATCATCAAGGTAAAGTCAACCTCATTATGTACTGATGTGATCATCAAGGTTATGTGCTATTATGTTCATCTAGGTAATGTTGCCCCCCCAGTTATATTTGTTGAGGTGGAGATCTATGCATTGTGGCCCCTGTTATGTAATGACGTTACCCTGTTTCCCTGAAAATAAGGTGCCCCCCGAAAGTAAGGCATGCTTGGGGGGGGGGTACCCTACCTCTTAATATAAGGCACCCCCTGATTATAAGGCGTACCTCTTCAGCATGCCACCGATCACAAGACCGGGGCATGCATCTGTGTTTCGCTCCCCACTGTCACCGCTGTCCAGTGCCCGCCACTCTGTACCGCTCTTCTGCCGCGCTGCAGTGCTCACAGCCCAGGAGCGCAGCCGTGAATCACAGCTCCGGAGATCTGTGCCGGTCTCCGCCCATGAGCCCTGCGCCAATCACAGTGCAGGAATCATGGGCCAGCTGACGTCAGTAGCCTCTGATTGTTCCTGGGCTGTGATTGGCACAGGGCACCTGTGCTGTGATTGGCCCAGGGCTCCTGCGCTCTGATTAGCCCAGGGCTCCTGCGCTCAGATTGGCCCAGGGCTCCTGCACTGTGTACCACCAAACCAGCACCGCAGAGGAAAGAAAGTGAAAATAATGAAGAACGGTAAGAAAGTGAAAGTGTGTGTGTGTGTGGGGTGTGTGTGTGTGTGGTGTGTGTACACACATGATGTGCCAGGGATAGATATTGATAATCCTACGGTTTGATTTTCCCTTTGAGCACTCCACTCAGTGGTTGAGCTAGATTTTATATTTATGTACACACATGGGAGGCTGCAGTGGGATACGGTACTGGGATGGGAGGCTGCTGCAGTGGGATACAGTATGGTACTGGGATAATGGGAGGCTGCTGCAGTGGGATACTGTACAGTACTGGGATAATGGGAGGCTGCTGCAGTGGGATACCGTACAGTACTGGGATAATGGGAGGCTGCTGCAGTGGGATACAGTACTGGGATGGGAGGCTACTGCAGTGGGATATAGTACTGGGATAATGGGAGGCTGCTGCAGTGGGATACCGTACAGTACTGGAATAATGGGAGGCTGCTGCAGTGGGATAGAGTACTGGGATGGGAGGCTGCTGCAGTGGGATATAGTACTGGGATAATGGGAGACTGCTGCAGTGGGATACGGTACTGGGATGGGAGGCTGCTTTTCTGTCCATTTTTTTTGGCTAATATAAGACACCCCCCAAAAATAAGACATGGTGCACCTTTCGGAGCAAAAATTAATATAAGACAGTGTCTTATTTTCGGGGAAACACGGTATCATCTAGGTAATATGCCCCTCATTATGTGCTAACCTGGCAACATATAAGAGATATCTGGCAGCATCTTACTTTACTGTTTCTTCTGAAAGTACCTGAACGCTCTACCAAGCTGAGCATGCCTGTGTAAGAGGATGGGTCAGGATGAACAGCTATCGGTCAGAGTGTTAGATCATCTGCTGTCTATGTGATGACTTTCCTCTTCCTTCTTCTTGCCTCTCAGGACGGGATCTATTTACAACACCAGCTCTTCTTTACTGTCGCCTAATTAACAACTTTTCCTCCGCGCAGACTTTCCATATTTACTCCGTGATGTGATCTTCAGTAAATTGCTAAAAGTAAAAAAAGCAAGAACTTTCTATAACATGAAGTGCGACAACTCCGACACTTTCTAATCTGCGAGCAGATCTCACTGGGGAGACAATGATTGTGGGGAGCGAGCAGAGGAGACCTTCACAGACGTCTGAAGAGAAACCAGAAAACTTGTCTCATAATTGCACAAATTGCAACTATACATTTCTTGAAGATATTTTTTTGTTAGTTTTTCTTTAATATCATCCTGGTATATTTGTCAAGAGAGCGTGCAAGAGCCGAGGTGACGATACAGCTTTGAAATCGGCCATCATTCACATGATCTGGGAGGTGTGAGGAGTAAGTGGAGACATGAGACAGGACTAATGAATGTCTCCACTAATCCTTATATCTCCAAAATAAAAAATCACTCCTCTTCTGGAAAGTTTTATCTGTTTCTTAGTTACATACAATATGTTCTTGCAAAAGTATAATGTGAGCCTGTATGGCTCCTATGACTGCATCCGACCCCAAGCATCGTAAGGGAGGTATTGCACGTGCCAGATGGGTATGGGGGTATTATGTATATGGAATTGGGGATTTGAGTAACAAAAGATTATTTGCATCACCACATTAGGATCCGTAGAGCATCAGGCTCGAGGATGTGGGGTGGAGGGGTGCATGCCATTTCTCCAGGGAATCCACTTAGAACACTCACATCTAGAAATAAAGAATTCTGGTGGCACCGAAATGTGGTCAAAAAGGTCACTAAAGCCTTATTTATTCTGTCATAAGGCGATGTTTCGACCCTATATGGGTCAAGAATCAAGAATAAAGCATAAAGAATAATGTCCCACTTCAACCTTATATAACAGAGATAAACAGTGAAAACCAAAAGCATACAACCAAACCTCCAACAGTGTCATGACCAGTAACATTAATTATTATTATTATTTATAGAGCACCATTGATTTCATGGTGCTGTACATAAGAAAGGGTTACATACAAACAAGTTAAAAATACAAACTAACAGTGACAGACTTTGTACAGAGGGGAGAGAGAATCCTGCCTTGCGGGCTTACATTCTACAGGGCAGTGGGGAGAGAGACAGTAGGTTGGGTCTGCTCTGGTGGTGGTGGAGCGCCGGGTCCAGTGGTGGTGGAGCGCTGGGTCCAGTGGTGGTGAGGTGGCACCCTGGTCATTGCAGGCTGTAAACTGTTCTGAAGAGATGAATTTTCAGGTTCCTCTTGAAGGTTCCAAGTGTAGGGGACAGTCGTATGTTTTGGGGTGCAGAATTTCAGGGGATGCTCGGGCAATGTCTTGCAGGTGGTTGGATGAGGAATGTACAAGTGTGGAGGAAAGGAAGAGGTCATGGGAGGATCGAAGATTACGAGTTGGGTGATATCGTGAGATTAGTTCAGAGATATGTGGGGAGAGATTGTGGATGGCTTTGTAAGTCAATGTTAGTATGAATTGGATACGCTGGTGAATTGTGAGCCACTGGAGGGATTTACAGAGGGGAGAAGTGGAGGAATAGCGAGGAGAGGGGTGGATTAGTTGGTCAGCAGAGTTAAGGACAGATTGGAGAGGTGCAAGAGTGTTAGCAGGGAGGCAGCAGAGGAAGAGGTTTCAGTAGAAGAGACGGGAGATGATGAGGGCACTAGTAGCTTAGTAGATTGAGAGTTGAGGAAGGGATGGATTCTGAAAATATTTTTGAGTTGGAGGCGACAGGAGGTGGTGAGAGCTTGGATGTGCTGTGTGAAGGATAAGGCAGAGTCAAGGGTTACTCCGAGGCAGCGGACTTCAGGTACAGGGCAGAGTGTGATGCTATTTATTGTAATAAACAGATCAGGTAAGGAAGGTGCGCGAGATGGGGGAAAGATGATGAGTTCAGTTTTGTCTACTAAGAACTTAAGAAGAAAACAGCGGCACTCCGAGATCCTTTATTCCATGAACAGCTTTATTCCAAATGGTACTTTTACACGCCGCTACGGAAGGTTAGAAACAACCGGGTGTCGGAGACAAATGTATCTTGCACCGTCAAATCCACCCGAGGTAGCGGCGTGTAAAGTAGGTTGTTGCCACCCGTCACTTTCGGCACCTGTTTCAGAGCAGTGCTCTAAAACAGGTTGGTTTCAACCCGATGGTAGCGGCGTCTAAATAAGGTACGGTAAGGTTTTCTCGCCACCTAGTTAACTCCCTGGGGCGTGACACAGCCTTCGGGAAACCTCCCCCCTTCAGCGATCATTGGTGGAAGCTCCTGCGTTACGATTGGTTGTCGCTGCATCGGGCGGCATATTTAAGGAGCTGACCAGTCACACTACACAATTGCAATAGCATCATGTATTAGCCAGCTTTCCTGCGCTGGCTGGCCAATCATGATGCTATTGCATTGTCCAATCATTGTACGAGCGTCTCGTAATCCACAACTCTGGCACGCCTATGTGTTGTCCCTGCTGCCCCAGGTCCTCCCATATTACCTTCTGTAGTGGCGTGTAAATGAGGGACGGTGCTCTACAGAGGGTAACTTGTGGCACCCGGCGGTGCCTTCAGAGATAGATTAAACCTTCTGTAGAGCACTTTGTAGCAGCGTGTAAAGGCGGTATCGGGTACCGTTTGCAACCGTTGGAACGTGCTCGTGCACGTGAGACACCCGATTGTTTCCAACCTTCTGTAGCGGTGTGTAAAGGTACCAAAAAAGTTTACATCGGTGGGTGCAAGGAAGGGAGGACAGAGGGACGACGGTGACAGTTTTGCGTGCTCTGCACGCTTCAGCTGGTCCTGTGTACCTACCTAAGTATCTCTATTTTTCTTAGCAGAAATATGTCTAAACTTTCATAATTATAACAGAGTACCGCTTTCTTTAAAGGGAACCAACCACCTCAGATGACGTGTATAAGCTGTTAATACATGTCCCTGGACCCTATGTACACCATTGCAGCTATGTTTTTGCTAAGAATATTGATAACAGCAAACCGAAATAAACAGTTTATAAACTTACATGATTTAGTACTTGAGGGCGTCTCCCTCGGGCTTTAGTACGAGAGGGCTGTGTGTTATGCAGCCTGAGTGGCTTTCCTCCCCCTCCCTCTCTGTTTGCAGGACGTCACTGAGAAGACGTGCACGGACGGGAGCTGCCTTGGGTGCCCGCCCACACCAAGATAATATCACGCCCTAATGTGACGTCCTGCAAACAGAGAGGGAGGGGGAGGAAAGCCACTCAGGCTGCATAACACACAGCCCTCTCGTACTAAAGCCCGAGGGAGACGCCCTCAAGTACTAAATCATGTAAGTTTATAAACTGTTTATTTCGGTTTGCTGTTATCAATATTCTTAGCAAAAACATAGCTGCAATGGTGTAGGTAGGGTCCAGGGACATGTATTAACAGCTTATACACGTCATCTGAGGTGGTTGGTTCCCTTTAAGTGTATTTCCATATGTGCCATCATTGTGGATAATAATTTGACTATATCAATGTTATATTGGGGATGTTTTTAAAAAAAAACATCGATATGGACCAATATCAATATCATAATGGAGTATTAGACTTGTATTTAGTACAAGAGTAGGGTGTGGCACCCTTTATTCTTGAGGGCGTTTCATTTATGATGCTTCTCATGGTGGTGTCTCCATTTTGGGACCTAGGTGAGTCTCCACCTTTATCATATATAGGTCTGTTCTGACATATGATAAGGTTTTAATATTAGAAAGAGTTAAGTACTGTCCTGAAATGGGTCACCTCATCAGGGTGGGATGGTGGGTGGGATGGCTTTTTGCGTTTTGATCAAATGTGTTTCCTAAGTCCCCTATGTTACTTATATACACTTGCTTTTTACTTATTTAAGTAGAGCAGGATTTTTTTTCATATATCTTTTATCTTAGGTTTTAAGTATACTGATGACCCAGCCATAGATTTCAAGATTTTCAATGTCCAAGAACCGTCACCCTACTGATCAGCTGTTTTCAGTCCTGGTGGTGGACGGACGTAAACAGTGAATGGAGCCTAACAGAACAGCTCTGTCATCCATGTTGTGCCTGCACTCAGGTACTGCACCTCAGCTCCCATTACATGAACAGGCACTGATCTAGAGTACACAGTGTATAGTGTATGGAGCTGTGCTTTTCAGCTCTGTTTTCAGCTTATATCCACAAAAGCTATAAACATGTGATTGGTGCAGGTAATACCAAGGCTTGGGATGCAAGTCTGCAGTCACTCTATGAGACGGGACTTGTGAATCCTCAGAGTGCACATGTGGCGCCCTGCTCACACAGGTAACCACAGACTCACCTACAGCATAGATGGGTTTCCACAGTGGGTACACAAGCGCAAACAACACCTTCCACCCCAACCGAGTAGGCAAGATCCACAATAAATACTGGTGCTGGGGGCAGAGTTAGACAGAGCGTGCAGTCGCTAGGAGAACTGTGAAGATGTCCTGGTGGTTGGAGCCACGCTAGGCCCGAACCAGAGACGACTGAACAGCCTTCAGTCTAGCTATTGCAGGGACCCAAGAGTGGGGTCGAAGGCGAGATGTAGGAACAGCAGAGAAGTAGCAGCTTGGGGACCGAGGAGCCGTCTTGGTTCACTCCAGAAACCACCCCGGACACCGGAGTCCGAGTCTGCAGGAGAGCACCTGGCCCAGCAGAGAATACCGGTTTACTGTGGAGACTTCAGTCTCCCGGGCATCTGTGCAGCCACCAACAAGGGAGCCAGGCACCGCAAGAGAGTCTATAGCGGCAGTCCAACAAGGGTTACCCAACACAGCACAGGTGAGAGGAGAGCAGAGGAGGCCAGTCAAGTTCCATACAGTATAAATACAAAAAGGGGGGAGACAAGAGGCGCAATAGTGCCCTATCACTAGTGACACACTGAGAATATCATTAGGTGTACACTCACCTGGTCCAGATGTGTGACCCACAACTGGTTTATAAGCATTCGGTTTAAAGCTGCTGCAGGACCTACACCAACCACTCGTACGTGGAAAAATGTTCATATATAGGGAAGATGGTGTGTCACGGTCCGCGCTGCTGTCTCAATGGAATCACAAGGGATGGATGTCTCCAAGAAGTCACAAGGAAGGCAAGGTTCCAAAGCAACGATCTCCTTTATTCACCAACGCGTTTCGGCGCCTATCCTGGCACCTTCATCAGGGGATTCACACAAGGGAAAAGAGACGAGGAGGCCTTATACCCACTCACTGTGGAAATCCAGAAGTGCTACCCGAACACTCGGCAGTGTACTGGACCTTTACCTGCCTTACCATCAGTAAAAGGTAAAGAAACAATCTCCGGTGTGTGTGTCTATTCCTCTACCCCTGACCCTACCATCTATAGAAACTATTCTAGCTGCCTGCCAGCAAGACCAACTCCCTGCTTTCATCCCCAACCATCTACTACCAGAGCCTCGGGGACCCAGCTCAACCTGTGGGGAGCTTCAACACCTAGCTGCCCATAAATCGTCCCTGGAGGCCGGAGGCAGCGCTGGTGCAATCACCAGAAGCCACAGGTGGCGTCACGACAAACTTTTATTCTCTTTACTACCATTCCCTAACTCCTTTACCAGTTGACCACCAGTGCTACGGGTCTGGGCAGGCCACCAGTGACATCCCAACCGCAGCAGGGCCCAGATACCCGAGTCCCCATAGGCCCCTGGGCTAGTCACACACAGTGTGCACTGTCAGGATACTTTGATGATGGTTCCCGTAGCTGGCTGTCAAGTGACTGAAAGTGTGCAATCTGCAAACTTCTGGGGCTGCATTCTGACTAGATAGACATGTCTGCCTTTGCTCAATTCACTTGCCAAGTCTGTATGTGACCATATGTATGCATATTGCATACCTGCAATCATGTGGCTTCCTGCTACTGGCGCTATCACTTGAGACCCCTGACAATGCACACTGTCAAGATTGACAAGTCTGCATATTTCCAGCTGCATTTCGACTAGATAAATGGGACTTGCCTTGCTCTATTCTCTTGTCTAGTCTGCATGTAAGCGCATGTATGCAAATTCATACTTGCGGATGTGCACCAGCCAGCGGCTGGCAGAGGCATTGGAGAGTCCTGACTGTATGCACTGTGCGCACTGTGACGATTCACAAGTTCTGAAATCAGCATTCTCATTACATGTCCCTACGGAATATCAATCGGACTTCACTTGTCTAACTTTTCTGGATGAGAATGGGACCAATTTTTTTTTTATACACATGTCGGATCCAACCCTTAGAGTGATGATGAAGTTGGCAAATAAAGACTGGAACCAAAGGGAGTGAGTGAGCCAGTGTAGATCCGGCAGGGAGCTGTGGTGCCAGGACAGGTAAGGAATGAAATGATAATGTCTTTTCTTCTTTTCAATGCCTCCATTTAATATGCCCTGGGGTCTGAACGTATCTCACAGCACGGTAAGGAGCATTTACTACCAATTTGAGTTGCACTGAATAAATCTGATGAAAAACATTTTAGTCCAAATTCAAACAAATCTGTCATATTTTAATTTTGGCAGATTTACTCATTCTAATTATTTGTATAATTAAATCTTAGACACATATATATAAGCTGTCATTTGTAAAAGACAATTGCGCATATTAATGATACATTCAACACAAAGGAAACATGAGGCAGTCATCTGTCTGTATTCATTATCGGTAGATCTCTTGCTATAAAATATTAATCAAAGCCATTTATTTTGCGGTCAGGCGGGCAGGCTTAACTAACACCATGTATGGCATTCAAACAAAATTAATATATTATTAAAAACATAGTAAAAACCTGCCACAATAATTACTAAAGTGGTTGAAGGGAATTTGTAAGTGGAATTTCTCACCCCAAACTGTTTATATGCTCATGTAGCTCTTTCAAAGACAACTCCAGCAATACCTTTACTTGACCAGGCTGTTCCTCTATTACTAAAAAAATAGCCTTGAATGTACTGTATATGCAATTATGGTTGAAGAGCTTTGGTAGTTCTGAAGCTTCTGTCACTCCAGCTCTATTCCCCGCCCTCCTGCTTGACTCACAGTCTTTACATTGTGTAACTCCAGCTCTTTTTCCAGCTCAGTACTGCCTCCTACTACTTTTTTTATGTCCTTTTTGCATGAAGTTACACATTGTTCAGACTTTCAGTGAAGCAGGATGTGCTGCTGCATGAGAAATAGAGCTGGAGTGACAGAGGCTTCAGAACTACTACAGCTCTTCAGCCTTTTTGTAAATTAATTCAAAAACTGGTTTCTCAGCAAAGGTAATAAGACTGAAGGAAAACCTGAATTCAATAATTAAGACATGGACCAATATTTTTGTCCATACATTGAGTGCGTGGAACTGTTACATAGTAATATAGTAACATAGTTTTTAAGGTTGAAGGAAGACTTTAAGTCCATCTAGTTTAAGCCATAGCCTAACATGACATTGCTTGTGCCAGAAGGCGGGTGAGCAACATAAAAGCTAAGGCGGAGGGGCTAGTGCAGGAGGTAAATACCTTTTTTTAACATTTATAATTTTCCATCCTAGGTCCATACACAATAATTACTAAAGCAGGGAGGAAACACTTTAAATAGATATTAGATCTGATGATGGTGATCGGCTTCCATTATTACACTATGTCAAGTTGGATGTATAATCCAGCTATTAAAGGGAACCAACCACCTCAGATCACCCTAATACACAGTTAGTGCATGTCCCTGCACCCTAAGGATACCTTTCCAGCACTGTTTTTGTGTAAAATCTTGCATTAGTATAACTGATATAAAGAGTTTATAAATTACCAGCCTGGTGACTTCTGGGTGTATCCCTCCTTCTGTTATACTTCAGGGCTGTGCATTGCATGTCTGTGCTCCCCCTCCCTCCATGCCTGCTGCCCTGCCCTGATGGGCGTGATCGTTATCTCCTCTGCACGGAGGGAGGGGGAGCACAGACATGCAATGCACAGCCCTGAAGTATAACAGAAGGAGGGATACGCCCAGAAGTCACCAGGCTAGTAAGTTTATAAACTCTTTATATCAGTTATACTAATGCAAGATTTTACACAAAAACAGTGCTGGAAAGGTATCCTTAGGGTGCAGGGACATGTACTAACTGTGTATTAGGGTGATCTGAGGTGGTTGGTTCCCTTTAAAACTGATCATTTTATTAATCCATCCTAAGCAAGTAAGAGGTTGAGTCAAAATGCATTTATCCTCCATCTTCACAGCCTGACTGTCAGCTGCAGCTTTTTCTGAGCAGTGTGAGATTTTAGCTTTTGCAGGAAGGAGGGACACTGAAGAGCTGTCAGTGAGGCAAGGGAGGAGGAGATTCAAGAGAAGTAGGGGGGAGAGACACTGGTTAGCTACCACTCAGGCTAGGGAGGAGGAGATTCAACATAAGTAGGGAGGAAAGACACTGGGTAGCTGTCAGTCAGGCTTGGAAGGAGGAGATTCAGCAGCAGTAGGAAGGAAGGACACTGATAAGTTGTCAGTCAAGTTAGGGGGAGGAGATTCAGCAGCAGCAGGGAGGATGGACTAGGTAACTAAAGAGCTGTCAGTCAGACTAGGAAAGAGGGACATTGAGAAGCTGTCAATCAAGCTAGAGAGGAGGAGATTCAGCAGCAGCAGGGAGGAGGGACTAAAAAACTAACGGGCTGTCAGTAAGGCTAGGAAGGAGGAGATTCAGTTGCAGTAGGTAGAAGAGACAGAGACACTGAGAAACTGTCAGTCTGGCTAGGGCAGAGGAGAAATAGCTGCAGAAGGAAAAAGGGACACTGAAGAGCTGTCAGTCAGGCTAGGGTGGAGGAGATTCTACAGTAGTAGGAACACTGTTGTAACACCCCTTTAATCCACTGCCATGGGTAGGGTGTTCGGTAGTTCTCACCTTGATATGGCGCAGTGCCTCCACCGAAATCTTGCTAGGAGCTTTAGGAGAATTCCTCTTCTGCCAGGGATCAACTTCAGGATACCCCTGTCCACGCTCCGTACACACTCACAAAAGATCAGGTTAAACCAATTAACAGGTTTATTTACAGGAGGATAAAAGGGGCGAATAGCAGGGGTAATACCAAGGAACAGCAAACAAATAATGCTATGCAATCTAATCTATAAGCTGAATGTGTGTGTGTGTATGTAGGTATGTCCAGGATTTGCATCTACACCGTCGTAACTACAGCCACAAAATTTTGCACAGTCACACGTCTGGACCCCAAGAACATCATAGGCTATGATGTGAGGCAAAATTTTAACACTGCGTGTTCCAGTTCACCAAACAATTTTGTCCCTATCTACATAATGGGGAAAAAGTGACAGTTATCAGTTGACGGTTGTGAATGAGAAGGGCTTAATGATAGCGCCAAAGACTAACAGCACATACCAGCATATAGTCACTAAGGTGGGTTCCCAACATGGGATAATCACCACGCATGGGGACATGTATACACACCACACGCATACAAAGAGTAACAGCAAGTGTATAGTCGCTAAGGTGCAGCCCCAACATTGGATACTCACCACGCACCCGAACACACACCACAAAGACACACACACAACACAGACACCCACACACCCCACGAGGACACACCCTATAGCGACACATGCACTCACCCCACAGGGACACACACACACCACAAAGAAACACACAACACAGAGACACACACACACCACACAGACACTCCCCCCTACAGGGACACACACACATACACACCCTATAGGGACACATGCACTCACCCCACAGGGACACACACACACACAACAAAGAGACACACACAACACAGAGACACACACACACCACACAGACCCCCCCACACAGGAACACACACACATGCACACCCTATAGGGACGCATGCACTCACCCCACAGGGACACACACACACCACAGGGACACACACACCACACAGACAGACACAGATGTGTACAAATCGCCTCACACAACTCGCCTCATACATGTGCTATCTTTAATTTCCAAAAATAAACATCTGATTAAAAACAGCCAATGTGCAACACATGTGCCATATAGGGAATTAAGGCAGATGTCAGTCACATGAGCTGTCTATTATGTGTATGTGTGAGGTAACATATACTGCCCGGCCGGGGGGAGGGTTTACTGTTGACTGGAGATTTATCAGGCTGCCTATAGCAACCAATCACAGCTCAGCTTCTATTCTCCTACAGGTCATTAATATGACATATTCAAATTCTATTTTGTTATAGCTAACTTCAGTTATTTATTAACCTGGGCGTAGCCGGGTAGTACAGCTAGTATTGCATAAAGGTACAAGATGTGCGTTGGCCAAAACCCTGAATGTTGGGGTGATGCTTCCACTTTAACACACAACAAGCACACTTCTATCTAATCACCATAAACTTACAAATGGCTGCAGCTATACAAATGATAGTCCCAGACTGGGGCCCTGTTGCTGTGGATGTTGGAATGCTTGCTGTAACCGCTGGTACATTTAATATAATGAAAACAACTCCTAGTCACTGAAATCACATCACTGTAGTCCTGCTGTGCATGTGGCTTCAGTATGCTTCCCAAACAGTAGAACTACAAGTCCCAGCAGTAACTACTCACTCTTTTTGCAGTAGATCTGTATTCATCCAGTGTTCTAAGGATGCTGGGGCTTCAGGATACAGTTATGTGGAAAGGCTAGGAATTGCAGGCAAAATCCTTCTTCTAGGTGGGAGGCCAGATAGTGGTAAGCAGCTCTTTGTAACCTGGCTGGTCTGTGGTTGTGATGCAGCTCCAGGGTTCACAGTCTTGTCACACAAAGCTGCAGAGGTCTCATCTCACTTCAATTCTGGAGTATCACTTTCACACTGTCATGATGGCTGACCACACACCTCCCCTAGTACAGTTCACTCCTGCCTTCCCCTCCAGACTGTTCAGCCAATACATTCTGTCCTCTGTTGCTGCTTCTCTCCCTGGCTTTTTTGAGTAGCTAAGCCTCTTGGGAATTGTAGTTTCAGGCACTCTATACATACCTTCCACAGCAGGTGCTACACTGAGAAGCTGTCAGTCAGGCTACGGGGGAGGAGATTCAGTAGCAGTAGAGAGGAGAAACACTAAAAATCTGTCAGTCATGCTAAGAAGGATTAGATTCAGCAGCAGAAGTATGGACACTGAGATGCTGTCAATTGGTCTAGATTGTTGGAGACTGAGCTAAAATTTTCCCTGATTATTCAGTCATTCTGATATAGATTTTGCACTACGTTCACCATCCTCATCAAGTCTAAAAAATCTATATATTAATTACAGTAGCCTTGTTACTGATGTTGACTTTTAACAGAGTGTTGATGTCCACTAACAAAGCTGACGTTAATGGGAAGGAGTCACATATAAGGTAATTTAGCAGAGTCGTAGAAGTAGTGGCCCTGACTTGCTGCAGCTCCGCTGTATCTGTAACATGAGAAACATCGAGAATTACTTTTTGTATCTCATTTCTTAATAAGAAAAAACAGCTTAAGAGCACTTTCACATCTGAGTTTTTGCAAATCCGGCGGAATTCTGCCTTCTTTGCAAAAACGGGATGTGGCACACTTGCGGCAACATTGTGCTCGGGCTGATGCATTTTGTATTGGAGTTCCAGACATGTGCGGCACTTCTGTTTTCATCGCGATCTGGCAAATCTGACACTTCTGGCGTGTCTTAAAAACCGCAGTTAGCAGTGGTATTTATCTGGTGACGGATTAGCCGGATTGCGATGAAAACATAAGTGCCGCACATGTCCGGAACTCCAATACAAAATGCATTAGCCCGAACACAATGTTGCCGCAAGTGTGCCGCATCTGGTTTTTGCAAAAAAGGCAGAGTTCTGCCGGATTTGCAAAAACGCAGATGTGAAAGTGCCCTTAAGCTGTTTTTTTATTTTTCAGAAATGAGATACAAAAAGATTTGCAAAAACACAGATGAATGTAATTAAAAAAACCTGAATTTCAAAAGTTCATATTTGCCTGATCTCTCATAACTGAAAATAAACATAGATCTGAAAGTACCCTAACGATCCCTTTACACGCCGCTACCGAAAGGTAGAAACCGGCAGGTGTCGGAGACAATTGTACCTTTTACCTTCAAAACACCGCGAGGTTGCGGCGTGTAATTCAGGTTGTTGCAACCTGTCTCTTTGGATACCTGTGTTTCAGCTGTGCTGAAAAACAAGCAGGTATAATCCCTGTGGTAGAGGCATGTAATCGGGGCACAGGTACGGTATTTGAGTTACCTGGGGCGTGCTACAGCGTCATGTATACCACACCCCATCAGCTATCATTGGTGGGGACTACTGTGTACCCATTGGCTGTCCCTGCACAGGGCGGCATATTTAACACGCAGACCAGTCACAATACACATTTGCTATAGCGCCATGTATTAGCCAGCCTCCTTGCGCTGGCTGGCCAATTATGATGTTATTGCATTGTCCAATCACCGTATGAGCGCCGCGTAATACACAACTCTGTCACGCCTATGTAGTTACGGCGCACAATATGTACGCCCAGATTCCGTTGTGGTAGCGGCGTTTAAATCAGGGAAGGTGCTCCACAGAAGGTAACCTGCGGCACCCGTCGGCACTTCCGGGGAACGAAAATACCTTCTGTGGAGCACCTTGTGGCGGCGTGTAATTACGGCATCAGGTACCGTTAGCAACCGTTGAAACCGCGCGCGTGCACGTGCGGTGCCTACCTGTTGCTATCCTCGGTGGCGGCGTGTAAAGGTAACATTACGGTTAAATTTTAGAGGCGAGGACTCCCTAAAAGGTATTTATGCATGAGGATCCAAGAACATAGTAGGTACATTTTAATGTCTAGTGAAAGTGTAATTCAGTGGTTTAAAAATTGTATTTTCGATAAAGCTCAATGTAATTTCATCTACAACATCTACATCACATAAAACCCCAGTGCCTTTCAATGTTTCTCTTAACCTCAATATTTTTCCTATATCAGGGGATTAAGATATTTGAAGAAATCCCGTTTCGCCTTTCCAAAGAAAATTATGAGATTCTCCAGCGTGACGGAAGGTGATTGATTTATAGACCTGGCCTATGGGTAGAACCCATAAAGCAGTAGACAATTGATAACTTAGTCCATCAATTAATCATTACTGGTCTCCAGAGAAGATGTATGAAAAACACAAGTCAATTTTTTTTCTCCATACCTTCCAATCTGGCTGCCTAATGGACAAAATCCGAATGATGTAGACGAGAGATTGAGATAAATCGAATGTGCTTCCACAAAGAAAACTCATCGGGAATGGTCTGATTTCACGGAAACATAATGTGTGTCAATCCCACTTGTCACTTTAACAAGACCTGCCGTGCACACCGGGTTTTACTCACAAACCCCAATCACTGTAGACGAGGCATCCGTAACGTCCCTATTAGATTAAATATGCCTGCAATCACCAGGCAGGAATTTCACAAAACGTTGGAATGAAACACAACAGCTTGGACTAAATTGTGTCTTTTCCATTTAAGAACAAAATAAGTTGTGTTCAACTAATGGAAATAGGGCAGAAAAATTGTAATTCCTTTAAGATGACATGACAAAGGTTGGAAATATCTTTTACAAAATCATTCGGTCACCCAAAACAACAGACCATAAAAGAATATTCATCACAAAGTCACAAAACAACCACTTTTCATAAAAATTAAAAGTAACCAAAAATCCATGGTGAATTACGTTTCCACAATTTGGTTCCGTTGGCGTTTTGGTGCAGTGGCCATTTAGCAAAACTCAGAAGAGAACGGAATTTTTTGGGAAATTCAGGGACTGCCAAGGCTGGACAATCTAGTGGCGAGAGAAACGATTTGCAACGATTATAGATCTCCATATATCAGGCAAACTGCAAACTCAATGAGTGACAGAACTGTAGAGCCGATAAAAACGGAATGCTGGATTTAATGTCATTCTCACCCGGCCTCGGCACATGGCGAACACTTGACAAAGCCATTTGCAAAGCAATGTTCTCAATTAGGCATGCGGTTATCATTCGCCTCTGCGCTATATTTGTATATTAAATAACTTAGGAAAAGAGAATTAATGAAATAATTGTTGCATTAATGAATGACATAATTGTTCCGTGCTTGAATGGCGTCCCGTAGAGATAGCACGCACATTGACCCGTCCTTGTACTCGGGAACATTTTTGTCTATGTGAACAATATTCCTCGTAACTATAACGAGATGACTCGTGCGTGACACCAGGGCTCCAGAGACAGCGAGGACTCGTCTCTTTCCTGGCTCAGGTAGAGCTGGACTTGACTCAATAGACGCACAGCAGATGTTCACTCTGGCACCAGATATCTGAAATGATTGTGGGTCGGGACTGAATAGTACAAATCCAGCAAGAAGTGCCCAGAAATAATATAGTTGAGTGGGTATAAATGGATGATTTTATTGGTGCACACAGGACTGCCCGACAGCTGTTTGGCTTGGGACACATAAATAGCAATGGCCGCCGTCCAGAATAGAACTAACATCTTTTTTGTTGTATTTCCGAAAGGAAAAGCGTCTAACTGCTGCAGAACATCTTGGAATATCTTCATGGTGACTAATGTTTGTGACTTATTATGTAAACTTAAGTAAAATAAGTACAATGTTTTTTATGGTTATCACCTACTAAAATATCATTTAATTTCTTTTTTTGTTAGGCTTAAAAAAGGTGCATACAAAAATGTATTGTGGCGCCCCACTAGGTAGGTGCCACAGAAGGGGTACTGCACCCAGAAAAGAGGTGTACTACTCCACTGCAATTGGGACAATGGTCACAAGATGGAGCCCTAGAGCTGACACCCACACACTAGGACAGTAGGTGAGAGGGAACCCTAGGAGGATATAAATAGTGGCCTCTAGGGGGGACCAGAGAGTTAGAGTTGGAGTTGGAGTTGAAGATAGAGTCGGAGGCTGAGAGGAGTAGGTGGAAGGAGCAGGCAGACAGCCTGCAGGAAACCAAGAGGGCCATCTCGGCTGAGGGGCTCTGAGAAGGGAAAGATCCCAAAAAGAAGAAAGGAAGAGAGGGAAAGAACGCAGACGCAGAGTTCACTCTAGAAAGGGGAATTGAGTAACAGTAGAGTTTGCTCCGAACGGAAGGAAACCAGGTACCGGAGCCCGCACCTGTGAGTTCTTTAAGACTCGTAGAAAATCCGTACAACAGGGATATTACAAATACAGCCCTGACTCCCACAGATCCCATGAGAGGGAAGCCAGGACTAGCAAGGAGCTGCAGTCAAGACAGAAGGTTGACCCAGTGGGTACAAGGGAGGCGAAGCAAGTAGAAGTAGCAGGAGGTCAGATCATCTACAGGAGATCAGGCTTCACACAGGGAACAGAATAGAAGGAAAAGGAAAGGAACATGAAGTTCCATCTCAAGCCGAAGTCCTAGTTGCAGCCTAAAGCATTTGCCAGAATACCGTCCACTGAACTGTTGAACTGTAAGGCTGAAAGAAGGAGTTCAAGTAAAGTTACCCGGTGAAGTGAAGCTTTGACTCTGCTGCATTCTTCCAATCTAAACTGTTTTATTGCAGCATTCCTGCCCCGGTGGTCCTGTCCTGCCTGCGGGGGACAATTCCATCTAAGCCGCCATACCACCAACCACCGGAGGACTGGAGCGGCGCTGGTGAGCATCACCAGACTCAGCAGGTGGCGTCACGACAAAGACAACTTGTAAATAATCCCCTGTAAATATAACCCCACCCGATTTAGGTTGCCCCCAGGGCAACGGCCTTAGGATGGCCACCCATGACTTCCCTGGCTGAAAGAGGAGCCCGAGAGCTGAGTACCCCACAGCCCTGGGTGAGCCGAAGGGCGTCTCAACATTAGGACCCAGGTCAGTCTATGGCTGTCCATGGCATTGTTAGTAAGAGTATTGTATTATTTCAGTTTTTTCAAACATAGGTTGTCAGATTAATGGAAGAGAATAAGGAAATATGGTATATTTCATATTGTTACCAACTGTCATGGGCTGGAAAGGGGCATGATTTATATAAACACTACCCCAAAAGAGGGTGTTCCGAGGGGGGCCAAGTGGCGGGACTTAAATAGAGAAAAGCTCACAACTATGAATTAGTCTGGACACCAGGGTTGGAAAACTAAACTGCTAAAACACATGAAAGTAACATTTTAAACTAAGGGATAACAATGTGTGGAACACTAATAGCAGGGTATTCAGCTCCCTTTGGAGAACTGTGCTTATTTCTTCAATTTCTTCACTTCTGAGACACTTCTTCTCCACCTTCTGCCTCCCAAAGTCATTTTTCACTTTGAAAAACTGCTAAAGTCTGTCCTTTTTGAGACAAGATTGGCTGTCATCTCACTGAGGGATCAGATTACAGCGACCATTTGAAATCTTCAATCAAGATAGGGTTCTAGGAGAGAAATTAAAAGGAAACACACATACAAATAGACTAGGCTGATGCTTTCCAGTAAGGCTGCCTTCACATTTGCGTTTGTGTCTGCATGCTGATGGCATGCAGACACAAACGCAGTCAAAAGCACGTCATTTTGATGTGTCCGCAGTGGAGAATGTCCGCCTGCGGACACATCACTGTGCAGCCCGGACAGCCAATCGGAGGTGTCCGGGGGCGGGCCGGAGGCGGAGATCAGCGTCGGAGATCTCCTCCTCCCGGCTGCTGGTAAGCTCCGGGACGTGTCAGCGGGGAGAAACAGCTGATTTGACAGCTGTTTGAATCTCCCGCGCCGACACCGAGAGGAGATGTCGGCGCAGGAAGATTCAAACAGCTGTCACATCAGCTGTTTCTCCCCGCCGGCACCGCTAGCAGATTACCGGCGTCGGGGAGGAGGAGAACATCAGAGGCTGAGCTGATCTCCCAGTGACCATCGGTGATCTCCTGTGACATCACCGGCGGCCACTGGGAGAGATTTCAATCGGTCCGCAGCGTTCTCCTGCGCTGTCAAGCGCAGAACACTGCGCTGCGTTCCCATACGCAAATGTGAAGGCAGCCTGTGTTTGTCATACCTGGTCCTAGTTTAAGTGATAGGGTTGTCCAGGCCTATGACTTATGATCTATCTTTCGGATAAGTCATGTATATCAGATAGGTGGAAGTCCAGCATCATCAGAGGATGGACCTGTGACACTACACCTCCATACACTCTTGTATGGACGATGTATCGGGGCTTGTGGCTGGCACTGCAGTTCAGCTACTATTGAAGTGAATACATTGCTGAGTTTACGTGCCCCAGACTTAGCACTACGAAGTGTATTACGCTGTGGTGTCATCTATCCCTTGCACAAAACAACTGATTGTAGTGGGTATTGAGTGTTTGGATCCCAACTGATCTGGTATTGATGCCCTGTCATTTGGAGATGAGCAGATTGCTTTGCACAACCTTGATTGATGCTCCAGGTCAGTGCTGTTTGGCTGTGGAAAGCAGCTGCATGGCTGGCAGGAAAATTACAGTAACTGTTAGTAAGGAATTATAAAAGCATAGAAAATGATGGATCTGTAGCCCAGTGTTTGGGAAGCTACCCTCTGCATCCAGGCTCAGATTATGATTAGCTGGGCTAGAGAAACACCACTTGTACACCGCACACCACACCGATGTTGTCATGTCAGGCTGGCGAATCAAATACTGAGCTGGGAACCTAAAAGCTCAGGAAATTTGTGCAGCTCCTGTCCACAGCAAGAGAGCACTGACCTGAACCGGGAATGTGCCAAGTGATCCGTTTATGTCCACTATCATTACAATAGACCACAAAGTCCTTTACACTTCAAAAATCCCAATGACTCATCCTTTCATCCCTCTACCATGCAAACATGGATCCTGGGAGGTTAGGAGGTGGACCTAGAGCCGATGTGCATGCTCATGTTGGAGGTGTTAGTTGAAGCTTGCTATAGTTTGTACCCTTACTGAACCCCAGCAGAGTGCCATTGCTTGAACTTATGGTATGCTCTTTCCTTTGAGTTGTCTCTCCCTTGTGCTTTGTTTCTCTCCCTGTGCACTCTCTTCCCTGTGCACTCGCCCCCCTGTGCTTTGTCTCTCCCCTCTGCACTATCTCTCTCCTTGTGCTCTCTCCCCCTCGTGCTGTCTCTGCCCCCTGTGCACTCGCCCCCCTATGCTTTTTCTCTCCCGTGTACTCTCTTCCATATGAGCCATTTCCCCTTGTGCTCTCTCTCCCTTGTGCACTCTCCCCCATGTGCTGTCTCTCCCCATGTGCTGTCTCTCCCCATGTACTGTCTTTACCCTGTGCGCTCTCCCCTGTGTGCTCACTCCCCTGTGCGCTCACCCCTGTATTTTGTTTCTCCCCTTGTGCTCTCTCCATACGCTTTCCTCCTGTGTGTTGTCTCTCTTTTCCCATGTGCTTGTGCTCTCTCATCCTTGTGCTTTGTCCCTCCCTATGCGCTTTGTCCCTCCCCCATGGGTTTTGTCTCTCCACCCATGCGCTTTATCTCTCCCCTGTGCTCTCTCCTCCCCTGCTGTCTCTCTCCTAAGTGCTCTTCCCCCGTGCTTTGTCTCTTCTCAATGCAGTCCACCCTGTGTGCTGTCTCTCTCTCACCCCTTTGCTTTGTCTTTCCCCCATGCTGTCAGCCCCCTGAGATTTGTCTCTCCCCTTGTGCTCTCTCCCCTCTGTGCTGTCTCTCTCCTGTGTGCTTTTCCCCCTGTGCTTTGCCTCTCCCCCATGCGCTCACTCCCCTGTACTTTGTCCCTCCCACCTTGTGTGTTCTCTCCCCTATGTGCTCTCTCTCCATATGTGCTGTCACTCCCCTCCTGTGCTTATTCTCTCCTCCACTGTGCTCTCTCCCCTATGTGCTCTTTCTAACCTCCATTCTCATAATTAGTGGGGCCCAGTGGTTGGACCCCAGCGATTACACACTTATTGCCCATTGTGGAACAACATTGTGACATTGATTGTGCCTTTTTTTTTTAATTTGCTATTTTTGGGGGATTTTCACTGTTATAAATAATTTACATTGACAACGTTCTACCAGAGCTAGAGGAAAGACGACAGAAGGTAAAATAGGGCAATATTCAGTTTAGCAGATGTGTAACTTCTGTCACATGGCGGTAAATCATAGAAAAACGTATAAAGGCAGCACAAATATATATCTGTGTCTTGGCTCTGAACGCTGACAGACAGATGGACTCGAGCCATTTGGACCAAGATTGTAGTCACCGAGATTCTTTGCAAATATCATCAAAGTAATAATTCACTTTCTTCTGGCATATTATGAATTGTGCTTAGACCGATGTTTTTGTGTTTTCTGTTTTCTTATGTTTCACAGCCAAGACCACACCGCTTTGTGTACAGAATTAGGCAATTACAATGGGTTCCTTGTACTGATTGAATGATTGCAAATTTGTTATTTTAGTTTTGTGTTTGTGTAATTACTGTAGACTGTAGAAGTATTGAAGACCCAGCAATCAGCTGTAATCTCTGAGGAAACAGTAGTGTTTCTGTGGAGCCCACTGGGACGGGGTACTTGATACCGAACCGGGGTACCGCTGGGGATGTCACTGTGTCCGGACCGTGTCCCGGGTTCCGCAAGTAAATGGGGGGATATTTACAGGGGAGTTTGTCGTGACGCCACCCACGGGTTGTGGTCAGGGTGATCACCGCTGCTGCAGAGCCTCCGGGGATGATGTTTGGCAGCTGTAGATGGAATGGCTCTCCGCAGGTAGAGGCTGGTTCCCCGGGGCAGTGGTAATTAAAGTCTGTGATGGATGCTATAGATGTTGCAGAATAGGGATGATAGTGGAGACGGTGGCTGCTTGTGAAGGAAATTAGGGCTCAAGTACAAGGATCACACACACTCACAGTTTTGAAGTTTTCCAAGACTTTACTGCAGATTTTGGTAGCAGAGTACTGTCCACGGAGTCTGTACCGGGGCTGGGTTGCTCCCTCCCTGTCTGGATCCTCAGCTTCCCACTGCTGCGCTGTGTGTGTGGCCCTACTGCTGCTTTAGCTGAGCTGCAGGACCTGTTTCTCCTCACAGATACCCCCTTTGCTAGTCAACTTGAGTCTTTCCATGTGCTTCTGACCCTACCGTGTTGCTTTGCTGAGGTACTGTGTAGATTTACAACCTCCATTATCCCGGTGTTTACTGTGCGTGTCAGTCACAGCTTCGGATCCGGTATCCGGTCTGTGCGCTCCTCCGGGGCGAGTTGTGAAGTCACTCAGTCTCCCAGATGTGTTCCTCTGTTTCTTGTGCTCCTTCCCTCAGACCCTGGCTAGGCCTGGAATCGAGGAGCAGACTGTAGAGAAGCCTGACGCATCCCCTTTACACTACAGTCTCTCTTCCTCAGTTCTCCTAGGAACTGAACTGAACTACTTTCTCTTGACCCAGAATATATAAGGGAGCTGCTTTAGCTCCCCCTTATGGCCTAGAGGTGCTAGTGTGGTGTCCAGTGTTGTGTGGGGAGTGAACCCGTGTTGATGTTACTGTGGCACTTAACGCCTGGGGTGCCACATTTCTATTTCTTGCCTTGCCACTGCAACACCTGCTAGGGCCGGGGGTACTCGGTAACCAGGCTGGTTGGTGCTTGGGAGGTCACGGTGGCGGTGACCCGGCTCCGTGGCCCTGGGTGTGCAGTAAAGGGGATTATTTACAGGGGATAGTTAGTGATGCCACCTGTGTTACTCGGCCAGGGATGGCCAACGCTGCAGAAGATAACCGCTGGGGAAGATGGTGA
Organism: Allobates femoralis; assembly: GCA_033576535.1. NCBI lineage: Eukaryota > Metazoa > Chordata > Amphibia > Anura > Aromobatidae > Allobates > Allobates femoralis. Next base: position 46,078,002 of record JARQOC010000012.1, on the reverse strand, counting down.
TGTAACCGGGATGGTATGGCTCCCCACAGATGGAGCAGGGCCCCAGGGTAGTGTGGCACCCCAGGGTCTAAGTGCCACTGTGTCATCACTGCCCCCGGGTGGTGGTGTCATGCTGAGAGCAATAAACAGGTCTTCTTATCAGGCAGGAAAACCACACACAACACCTTCTGCCTCCAGGCCAGAAGGGGGAGACCAAGCCCAAGTTCAGGATGAGCTCCCCCATAAATTCTGGTCTAGGGCGGAGCCAGTTAGTTCAGTTCCCTAAAGGACTGTGAAGAGTACCTGGAGGATCGAGCTGTGCTAAGCTGGTCCTAGGTACAGCAGTTCAGTTCCTAGGACTGAGGAAGACATCCTGGTGGACTGAGGCTGTAGAGCTCGTCCCAGGATCGCTGACTCCGTGCCAGGTCTAAGGCTAGAGTCTGAGGAGAGTCACAAGAACACCTGGGGAGCCAAGCGACACCATGCTCACCCCAGAGGAAGGTGCATAGAATGGACACCAGATCCGAGACTGTGCATGGCCTAACGTCCCTGCTGGCAACACCGGAAGGTGGGGAATTCCTAGTTCCTCAGCCATACTGTGTCCGGAGACACAGCAACGGAGAGAGTTCAGGAACCAACACCCGAGCCGAGGGTTAGAAAGGACTTGAGTTGCCTGTCATACCGGCGCCTCGCAGGAAGAGACATGGCCGTCAGCTTAGCTGATGCAGCCGCAGGAGCCAACAACCAGAGCGCAGTGAGGAAGCCAAAGACCCAGCCGGGTGAGAAGGAACCCTGAGTTGGTCTTAGCCAAGATTCCATGGACAGCTGCTCCAAACCATCACTACAAGTAAAAGACTGAGTGACCAACAAAACAGTGAGTCTGCCTATTGCTTGTGCCTGTCGTCCTGCACCCTACACCTAAACTACATTCTCTACCCTGGGGAACCACTCTGCCCATGGAGAGCCATTCTATACCACCTGCCAGTCCATTACCCCGGAGGTTCTGCAGTAGTGGTGGCCCACTATAGCCACATACCATGGGTGGCATCACAAACAATCTCTCTATTCATCATTCTCTTTCCCTACTAAGCCAAAACCCCTTTCAGCTGCACCCAGGGTCATGAAAACCGGGGTCTTGACCCCTGTGCCTCCTCAGAGACAGTATCGCCCATTTCTGAGTACCCCATGGCCCTGGGGTCTGACAGTAGATATAAAGTCTGTGAAGGCTGATAGTCAGCAGAGCTGCCAGGAGCGGAAGGCACGGGGAATACATGGGTGACACCAAGGATGCAGTTCTTTACCTTTACTTACTGATCAGGCAAGGCATTCCCAGCCGGGTGCTGTGCTCCTCCATGGGGCAGACATACAAGCTCCCAGGTGATTGGGACTGCTCCTCTGAGACACCCTTCTTAGCCTTTCCTGGTTGCTCTCTCCCTGCGCTGTATACTCGCCCTCCTTCCCAGCACCTTCATGGACAGGGTCCCTGGCTGATGGCTTCGGGTCTTGTTGGGCGACTGCGGCGGCACGTCCCCTGACTCTAGTTCTAGCCACCATCCTGGCGATTATCCACGGTGGGTGGCCACTGCTCTTGCAGAAGCAATGGCTTCCAATTTTCCCGGTTGAGGCGTGCAGCACTCCCACCAAATCGGGGCCGATCCCCTCAGGCAACCTGTCCCTCTGCCCAACTCGGGTCAGGCCAGACTCGGGGCACAAGAGTAGGTCCCCCACTTCCGTGTCCCCTAGAAGTCCACTGTCCTATGTCCTCTCCAGACGTCCTTCCTCCTTCAACTCCTCTCTCCATCTCGAGTGTTCTCTCCCCTCCTACTCTGACTCCTTTCCTATCCTACTGCTAACCCCTCCTCCTAACTAGAAGATGGGGCCCTTCCTTTCTTTAGGGTCCGCGTTGAATCCCCCAGCCTGGAATTGGGATGGTGTTGGATGCAGGTGTAGTGTCTCGGCCTTGCAACCCCCCTCACCTGGGAACGGTGACAACACACCTATGGAGTAGGTGCAGCATCACTGTGGTGAACAGTCCGCAGGGGTGCCACACCACCACAGGGGATTTAATGTATTGCAACACTCTCATTGTAATAATAGGATTTTATGTAATGAACAGGCGTGGGGGGAAGGGTCCTTCAGAGCAAAAGGTATTCACAATCCACTCTGGCTATCAGGTTACAGTTGCAATTATGGTCCATCTATTAGTTTACAATTGTCTATTAAAGGGGAACTCCAGTGAGAGAAAACTTTTTAGTACAGTCCCTGCCTTCCTACATGATGAAGCAGAGCTGTACACTGCAGCTCTAGAATCTATAGATCTCTTATAATTCAATAAAATCATACCTGCTCCTCTGCTGTAGCCCCCACCTCAGGGAACTGAACTCTCTATCTGAGAGCTTTATGTAGAAGCAAAGAAGAGGAGGTGTGTCAGGGGCGTGGCATGAGGTGTGTCAGGGGCATGGCAGGAGGTGTGTAGGGATGTGGATGCTGGGAGCTGCAGGATCAGCCTACATTCACACCCCCTCATATTGCTATATGGGGAGGGGGTATGGCAGGGGGCATGACAGCCAGCCCCATATTCACACATACACTCCAGCCCCTGATATACCATCCTATGTGACAGCACAACACTGCAAATAAACACAGCATGAATGCTGAGAATACTGCAAAAATAAAAATGGAAGAGCTGACATCCTGCAGATCTGAAGACATGATTTGTAGATTCCTATCTGTAAGGGAAAATAAGCAGCAGCAGCGTGACCATGACATTGTATGAATCTCAGTCACTTTCCTGGTACTGTGAAATGCCACATTTTTGCATATTTTGGATTGCATAACTGCATGGATAAATTGCCACAATCTGAAGCTTGTGAACACATATTTGTAGGGCATGTTGCAGTTCTTTATACATGGACCTGACTTGTCACATAGCCTAAAACTGCCTGGGTACAAGACCATAACACAAACACAAAGTGCCTTCATATGGATTGATAAACAGAATAAACCATAATACTGTACATGTATTCCTACATTTAGATTGATATCATATAAGACCATCTATAATTGGGAACATTGAAATAGCTTTTTTTTTTAGCTGTTAATAAATATTACGTGATAATACAGGTGTGTGTGTAACAGATGCTGCAGACTGTGGATGCCTTGCTGTGCCTGTTACTGAGAAGTGATGATGATGATGATGATCCATTGAAAGTTGCAAGGACAGGAATCTATCATGCTCCTATGGGGAAGGGGAGTCCATGCAAAGCTGAATCGATCGATGTAATGATTTGCCTTTACTCATATCCTCACATTACCAGTACACATTATGCATTATCAAACAGCAGAGGATCACAGCGTGTATTTGTATCTGCTTGGTGACATGATTGCTTTTGAAGCCTGGACCCCCATCACATAGGATTGTATATCAGGGGCTGGAGTGTATGTGTGAACATGGGGATGGCGGTCACGCCCCCTGCCATGCCCCCTCTCTATACAGAATTGTGAAGGGGTGTGAATGTAGGCTGATCCTGCAGCTCACAGCATCCATGCCCCTGACACACCTCCTCTTCTTTGCTTCTACATGAAGCTATCAGACAGAGATTTCGGTTCCCTGAGGTGGGGGCTAGAGCAAAGGAGCAGGTATGATTTTATTGATTTATAAGAGATCTATCGATCCTAGAATTGCAGGGACTGTACTAAAAAGTTTTCTCTCACTGGAGCTCCCCTTTAAGCTTTTAAGTTTTACCTATCTGAAATTTGACGTACCAACCGGCCGCCGGTCTCCTGATCCAAACATATTTCTATGATACTGTCAGTGGCGTAGCTACCGCGGTCGCGGGGGGCCCTGCTGCCTGTGCTTCCAGCCGCCCGCCGTGACCGCGATAACGCCGGAAGAGGAGCTGAGGGAGAACTGGAAGTGACACTGTCACTTCCTGCCGCCGCGCAGCAGTGCCCGCCCCTCCACCACTACAACAGCCGGGAGGCAGGTAATCGTGCGGCCGACACCGCGCGCACCCCCTCCCCCTCTTCTCAACCAGCCCGCAACCGCTAGAACCCCCCCGCTTCTCGACCGGCCCGCACCGCCAGCACCCCCCCATCCTTCCCCGGTCCTCAACTAGGGGGCCCCTGAGTGTATCTTGCACCGGGGCCCGCAGGACACTAGTTACGCCACTGGATACTGTTGAGTTTGGGTCTGAAGGCTCGTGGAGGATACATACATCACAGTCCATACCAGGAATTAGACTTATGGTACCTTCACACGCCGCAATATCGCCTGGCGATATGAGGCGATCTAACATGCACGTGCACGTTTTTCATCGATTTAGATCGCCGATGGCGGCATTACACGCCGCAATTGCGTCCTGAAAGTAAGGCGATGTGTCGCTCCGGAAATCACCTCACATACAGCGGAAGCAATCCTGCCTAATCCCATTCCCGGTTCACACGGCACAATTTCAAAGGCAATGTGGGTGTACATGTTCAGTGTGGCAAAGAAATAAGTAGTAAGAAAAAAGTAGTTTACACCGCTCCCCTTACGCGCTCATTGGACAACGCAACAGCGTTCCGATTGGTCAGCCTGCTCTGGAAGGCTGGCTAATACATGACGCCATTGCCATTGTGTGGTGCTGGACGGACAGCGCATCAAATATGGCGCAGTGTCAATTGACAACCAATGGGAACACAGTAGCCTACACCAATCAGTTCACACGGGGCGCGTACTACAGCACGCTGTGGCACGCCTACGCGAAATCATAGGTGACGCTGATTCCATCACTATCGCCCTATCACACGCCACAACACGGAAATATCGCCTTCATGATTGCGGATGATTTCAAAACAGTGCTCAGGAATCAGGCGACAGGCGAGAGGCGATTTATTGCCGCAAACTTCCCCAATCACACGCCGCAACTGTGAGGCAATATCACGGCAATTGCTCCGGGGTGACGTATTGCCTTTAGGATTCCCAGGAGAAATTGCGGCGTGTGAAGGTACCATTAGGGTGCTTAAAGTGAACCTGTCACCAGTTTTGGGGGTTCTAAACCTTGCCCACCACCGTTATCATGATGTAATTAGGGTTCCTGTAATGCCTTTACATCCCCAGATGTCCTCTTGCATACCTCAGAAAACAACTTTTAATGTGAACCACGCTGTATGCTAATTAGTTGTTAAGGGTCTGATGGGATGCGGCACACTGCTGTCATCACCGCCCCACTCCATGGAAAACCTACCCCCCGTTCCATGCTAACATCGCACTGCTGCATAAAATAAAACCTCCCCTCCTTTGTATGCAAGTAAATGACAGTGACACTAACAACAAGTCTTGTGCCTGCACAGTGGAATCTCGTGTCACCGAAAATGGTTTTCACTTCACAGGTGTGCCCTGTCAGGTTTAATAAGTGGGATTTCTTGCCTTATAAATGGGGATGGGACCATCAGTTGTGTTGTGCAGAAGTCTGGTGGATACACAGCTGATAGTCCTACTGAATAGACTGTTAGAATTTGTATTATGGCAAGAAAAAAGCAGCTAAGTTAAGGAAAACGAGTGGCCATCATTACTTTAAGAAATGAAGGTCAGTCAGTCTGGAAAATTGGGAAAACTTTGAAAGTGTCCCCAAGTGCAGTTGCAAAAACCATCAAGCGCTACAAAGAAACTGGCTCACATGAGGACCGCCCCAGGAAAGGAAGACCAAGAGTCACCTCTGCTGCGGAGGATAAGTTCATCTGAGTCACCAGCCTCAGAAATCGAAGGTTAACAGCAGCTCAGATTAGAGACCAGGTCAATGCCACCCAGAGTTCTAGCAGCAGACACATCTCTACAACTGTTAAGAGGAGACTTTGTACAGCAGGCCTTCATGGAAAAATAGCTGTTAGGAAACTGACTCACCCTGGGTATGGGGACTCGGTTGTCTGGGCCCTCCTCTGCTTCTGTGGGGTTGTCACTGGTGGCCTGCCCAGACCCGTGGCCCTGGTGGTCTGCTTTTGAAAAGGGGAGTTGGGAATGAAGTTTGTATTGTAGTTCATGTGACGCCACACGCAGCTTCTGGTGATTAGGCACCAGCGCCGCTTCAGTCCTCCGGAGGGCGATGGTATAGTGGCCTTGATGGTACAGCTCCCTGCAGGTGGAGCTAACCCCCCGGGGCAGGGATGCACCGGCGATGGTCGGGGTGCTGGTGATGGATGGATAGATGAGCAGGGTGCGGTGAAGCAATGAATACACGGAGACTTGTGCACTCTACCTGGGTACTTTACTGGAACAGTGCAGATGGTCATACAGTTCACAGCAGGTAACAGTCTCTGGACGACATAGCTGGCCGAGTAATCACAACGAGCTGCAAAGTCTCTGGGAGTCTCCCATGGAATGCCTGCTTGGATCTGCCCTGTGTCCTGCTCTCCATGCCTGCCTTGAGGTGCCCACTTTGTACGAGGCCCGCTGTAGATGGGGATCCTGGTGTGACAATTCCTCTGGACAGGGTGTCGGGGCCGGTAAACGGTCCAGAACTCCAGTGTTCTCGGTGAGGGGCTAAACTCCCTCGCCGCCTTCGGAATCGATGCTCCGGTAAACAGACCAGGCTTCCCTCCTGAGTATGGGCGCTCGGGGGGTTCCCTCCTTCCGTCTGGGCTGCCTGTTTGTTCTCTCCAGGCCCCCTCCTTGGGATTCCTCCTTCACTCACTCGGAGGATCCCCGTTCTCCGTCTTTCCTCAGCCTAGTATGCAACTCAACTGTTTGTCCTCCCTCCTCCCCTAACTCCTTCCCCTAGGGTATGGGACCCTTGCCATCTGCTTAAGTGGGTGTGTGTGGGAGTGCTAGGATGGGAGCCTCCTAAAGAACATATGCATTCCATTGTGACAGGGGTAACCGCACACTCATTTATGGGTGCAGTACCCATTTTGTGCTGCCTGACCAGGTGGGGCGACACAAAACCACTGGTAAGGACAGGCAGCTAGCAGAAGAAACTTGGGATAAAGAACACATGGAATGGACATTAGACCAGTGGAAATCTGTGCTTTGGTCTGATGAGTCCAAATTTGAGATCTTTGGTTCCAACCACTGTGTCTTTGTGCGACGCAGAAAAGGTGAACGGATGGACTCTACATGCCTGGTTCCCACTGTGAAGCATGGAGGAGGAGGTGTGATGGTGATGGGGTGCTACGCCAGATGACCTAGCCTCCACAGTCACCAGACCTGAAACCAATCGAGATGGTTTGGTGGTGAGCTGGACCACAGAGTGAAGGCAAAAGGGCCAAAAAGTGCTAAGCATCTCTGGGAACTCCAAGTCTGTTGGAAGACCATTTCCGGTGACTACCTCTTGAAGCTCATCAAGAGAATGCCAAGAGTGTGCAAAGCAGTAATCAAAGCAAACGGTGGCTACTTTGAATAAACCTAGAATATGACATATTTTCAGTTGTTTCACACTTTTTTGTTAAGTATATAATTCCACATGTGTTAATTCATAGTTTTGATGCCTTCAGTGTGAATCTACAATTTTCATAGTCATAAAAATACAGAAAACTCTTTGAATTAGAAGGTGTGTCCAAACATTTAGTCTGTACTGTGCATACACAGGAGAGGTGGCATTTTCAATGCAGTAGGGCAGGCTTTCCATGGAGTGGGGCTGCGCTGACTCCAGTGTGCCGCACCCTATCAGATCCTTAACAGCAATTTATATACAGCGCTGATGTGGTGCCCCTGCGGTCAGGCCGCCACAAATGGTACTGCATCCAACACCCATGCTTGGAGAGAAGTAAGGCTCATTCTGCTGGAAGTCCCCAGACACACCCAACACAGTCTAAACTCCAATCAGAGAGTGCAGGATGGAAGAGATCCACCCTAGGGCAGTCCCTACTTCTGGTTGGAGTGAGAAGTTAGGTTAAGGGAGAGGTAGGCAAAGAGGAGTTAGAGTGAGTCTGCAGACAGCCTTCAGGCTGTACAGAGCACAAGCTGCAGAAGTGGTACCAGGACCCCAAGCTGTCAGGACTTCATGACTGGGAGTAAATTGGAGGCTGCTGGGCTGCAAGCATAATAGCCACACTGTGGAACTATCCAGAGACACAGCAACCATCAGAGGGCTAGAAAACTGGTGTGGGTCCAGGATCTCACAGAGTCCAGGTTGCCTGTCTGCCTGGTAGTTAGCCACGAGGCACATGGGAAAACTGAAAGTACCTAGAACCTCATCTCAGGGAGAAGACAGCTGGTACATCGACACACCTGATTCTAGCAGAGTTGTCCCATCTCTCTCTGGACTGGCTAAACTGCATACCTGGTTCTACACACAATTCCCGGTTGTGCTGCAAGATCATAAGTAAAGGTATAGAACTGTGGAATTGTCTCCTTGTCTCATTCCTGCAACCTCCCCTGCACTTTTCACTGCCTGTTTCATCAACATCTACATTCTCAACATCTACTACTGCTCCCAGGGGCCCGCTCATGCTGAGGGGAGTAATTCACCTTGCTGAACTAACATCCATTCCCTGGGACTCCACTATATGCAGCACTGGTCATTCCTGACCAGATCCCTCAGCTGGCGTCACAAACTGTCCATAAACTCTATTTCCTTGTAAATATCACCTTTCACATATCCAGTCAGGGCCACGACCTCTGGGGAGCGCCACCGTGATGTAGAGATCACAATCCCTTTATAGTAGATAGGCTTAAATATCAACAAACACCAGAGAATAGGTATAGGCCAAAAAAAATTAAGAAACAACATCTTTCTTAATCATATTGCAAATAAGTAGGTATACATAATAATGGAGAATGAGCCCCACATAAATATAAAAACACAATTTAAATAGATTGTGGGGACACCTGAGCAAAAATAATTGGAAATAGTGACAACTATACTAAAAATACTAGAAATACAGGTGGAAAATAATAACAAACATTAAAGGTTATAATATTATTGACTAATAGTTTTCCTGTCCTAAGAGGGATATAAAATAATTCCCAAGCTCAGAGATCGGCAAAAATAAAACCACCAGTACAAAGACTTAGAATAATAACAATACAGCTATAGTAGCTAAACTGTAAAGTTGTCACCAGTAGATGTAGAGGCCCAGAGTCCGACTATACACGACGCACGTTTCGCCCAGAAAGGCTTTGTTCCTGTCTTCTCAATCACACAAGATAATTTGTAATGCAAAACCCTTCCACTTTTCTTTTACAGGTCATGTTTGGTCTTGTAGCTTACCGTATATACTCGTGTATAAGCCGACCCGTGTATAAGCCGACCCCCCTACTTTTGCCCCCAAAACCTGGGAAAACCTATTGACTCGTGTATAAGCCGAGGGTGGACCCCAGCACAGGTATACAGCCCCCAGCAGTGTGGTATACAGCAGCCCCAGAGGTATATACAGCAGCCCCAGTGGTAGTATACAGCAGCAGCCCCAGTGGTATATACAGCAGCAGCCCCAGTGGTTAGTATACAGCAGCCCCAGAGGTGTATACAGCAGCCCCAGTGGTAGTATACAGCAGCCCCAGAGGTATATACAGCCCCAGTGGTAGTATACAGCAGCCCCAGTGGTAGTATACAGCAGCCCCAGTGGTAGTATACAGCAGCCCCAGTGTGAGTATACAGCAGCCCCAGAGGGATATACAACCCCAGTGGTACTATACAGCAGCCCCAGTGGTAGTATACAGCAGCCCCAGAGGTATATACAGCCCCAGAGGTATATACAGCAGCCCTAGTGGTGTATACAGCAGCGCCAGAGGTATATACAGCAGCCCTTAGGTAGTATACAGCAGCCCCAGTGGTGTATACAGCAGCAGCAGCCCCAGGGGTGTATACAGCAGCAGCCCCAAAGCTGTATACAGCAGCAGCCCCAGGGCTGTATACAGCAGCAGCCCCAGGGCTGTATACAGCAGCAGCCTCAAAGCTGTATACAGCAGCAGCCCCAGGGCTGTATACAGCAGCAGCCCCTGAGGTATACAGGCCCCCCCCATCAAGCTCCAGGGCCCCCCCCCCCCTTGCGCGGCAGCCTGTAAAGTAAAATCATACTTATCAGTGTCCTGTCGCGCTGTCCCGCCGCTTGCCGACACACGATCCCGGGCTTCAATCCACGTCTTCCGGCTTCCTGTGGTCGCGGGCAATGACATCATTGCCCGCGACCACAGGAAGGCGGAAGACGCGGAATGAAGCCCGGGATCGTGATGTCGGCAAGCGGCAGGACGGCGCGACAGGACACTGATAAGTATGATTTTACTTTACAGGCTGCCGCGCAAGGGGGGGGGGGCCCTGGAGCTTGATGGGGGGCCTGTATACCTCCGGGGCTGCTGCTGTATATACTGTATACTCGCGTATAACCCGAGGGGGGACTTTTCAGCCCAAATTTTGGGCTGAAAATCTCGGCTTATATGTGAGTATATACGGTAATTATATATTATGCTATTCGTTTATGACTGGTGGGGGTTTGATCACATTCTGATGTAGTGTTGTGTTCCCTTTTGCCATTTGCTCTTGGCCACCAGGCTGTGCAGAGAATTGCAGACAATCTCATTCATGCTCACAAGGGCTCATAGTCTTCAAAAGATGGGTGAGGATACAATAGGAGAGGGTAGAGCTGGTCATGTGGCGGTTCAGTAGACTGAGGATCATTGCAGGTTGTAGGTTTGTCGGAAGAGGTGGGTCTTCAGGTTCCTTTTGAAAGTTTCCATGGTGGACGAGAGTCTGATGTGTTGGGGTAGGGAGTTCCAGAGTATGGGGGAAGCACGGGAGAAATCCTGTATGCGATTGTAGGAAGAAGAGATAAGAAAGGAGTAGAGAACGGGATCTTGAAAGGATCGAAGGTTGCATGTAGGTAAGTACCGAGAGACCATGTCACAGATGTATGAAGGAGACAGATTGTGGATAGCTTTGTATGTCATAGTTAGGGATTTGAACTGCAGCCTCTGGACAATAGGAAGCCAGTGAAGGGATTGGCAGAGTGGAAGCGGGAGATGATGAGGGCAAGCTTGAGTGTTTTTGCAATTTCTTGGTCAAAGAATGTACGAATCCGGAAAATATTTTTAAGTTGGAGTTGGCAGGGGTTTGGATATGTGGATTGAAAGAGAAGGCAGAGTCAATGATTACCCCAAGGCCCCGAGCATGCGGGACTGGGTAAAGTGAGCAGCCATTGACTTTGATGGATAGGTCTGATGGAGTGGTAGAGTGAGATAGGGGAAAGATGATGAATTCTGTTTTGTCCATTTTTAGTTTTAGAAATCGAGCAGAAAAGAAAGATGAAATGGCGGACAGACATTGTGGGATTTTGGTCAGTAAGGAGGTGATGTCAGGTCCGGAGAGGTAGATCAGCGTGTCATTGGCGTAAAGATGATGCTGCACACCACAGGATTTTATGAGCTGTCCCAGGCCGAAGGTGTAGATGGAGAAGAGTAGGGGTCCTAGAACTGAGCCTTGGGAAACACCGACAGATAGGGAGCGAGTTGAGGAAGTGGTGCTAGAGAGGGAGACGCTGAAAGGCCGGTGTGTTAAATACAATGAGATCCAGGACAGGGCCAAGTCTGTGATTCCAAAACATGAGAGAATCTGTTACCAGAGGGAATGGTCTTGTGGTGCCCCACCGGTCTGGACGCCACGAGGGGTACTGCACCCAAGCCAGGGTGTGGTTCTCCAGAAGTCGGGAGATGGGGGATTGTAGGTGTAAAGATCCTCAACACACACACACTAAGAACCCAGAGGGACCATGGGCAAACATGGGGAAGAGGGCCCAGTGGGACAACAGAGGTAGAGAAGTGTAGTTGGGAGGTAGAAGTAGGAAGTCAGTTTTGAGTTTGGAGTGAAACAGAGAACAGTGCAGAGTACTGTAGAGCACAGAGAGTGGAAAAGTTGGTTGAGTGAGGAGGAGAGAACAGCTAAACTGCAGAGAAGGGGACTTCTGTGCTGCGCTTGTCCTGGGAAACCGAGAGGAAGGAACCCTAGGGAATTGGCCGAGCTGAAGTGGCCCATGTGCCCAAATCCAGGACTGGTAGAACCAGATGGAGGTGTTGTGGTTTAGAAACAGGGACCAGACCTGAACACGGCACGGGGATCCATATCCAAACCGTTGAACCGGAGACTACGAGCTGCATAGGAGTTGTGGCTCACACACCTAGCGTATTCCCAGAGAAAGCAGCCGGACAAGGGTCCGGGGACAAGGTACTGTGGTGCTCTGCTCACGCAGGTAGCCACAGCCTTCCCTACTGCACAGCTGAGTTTCCACAGCAGGTACCTACTACATGCAACACCATCCACCCCGGCACAGTAGGGGGAGCTAGACTCACTAACTTTAGGTGAGATCCCCTATAATTACTGCTGCTGGGGGAAGAGTTAGGTATAGTGTGCAGATGCTAGGAGAGCTGCGAAAACGTCCTGGTGCTCGGTGCCGCGGTTAGGCCCGAAACAGTGACCCGGAAGGGCCCTTCTGCCATTCAGCCAAGCCTAGGAGTGGGGATAGAAGGCACGGAGCTTAACCAGGGGAGCAGAGAAACTAGTGGAGGTTTGCCCAATACTTACCGGACTTCGGGGATCCACACCTGCAGGATCACTCCAGGACTGCAGAAAACCTCGGCACTCCGTGGAGACTTTAGTCACCCGGTCCCCCTGTGTACCCAACAAAAGGGAGCCTGACACCGTAGTGTGGAATAACACACCAGTGATCAGAGAGGGTAACCCGTGGACTGCGCAGGAGGAGAGAGAGAGGACCAGAGAAAGTGAGGAGGCCAGTCGTGTTGTATACCGACAGCAGGAAACCTGAGGAGGCCTTATACCCACTTGCTGTGGAGACTCACTGTGCACCTGGTCACCCGACAGGGCTCTGAACATCTTTACCTGCGAATACCATCAGTAAAAAGGTAAAAGAGACTTTCTTCAGTGTGTGTGTGTTATTCCTCTCTGTCCCCAGCCTCCATATAGACTACCCCACTGCTTCTTACCCTGGCCTCAAGTCCCACTCCAAGCTGCCCCTTTACTCTACGCTGCCCCGGAGGTCCAGCTCCACCTGTAGGGAGCTTTGCCATCCTTGCCGCAGTACCATCACCCTCCAGAGGACAGTGGCGGCGCTGGTGACCCATCACCAGGTACTATAGGTGGCGTTACGAGACAACAACTCTTTTCCTTGTACATAACCCCTCTGAGCCTGATACCCGAGTACCCCCTGGGTCTGGGGCTTGACAGTACCAGTCGCCCACTAACACCCGAGGCTGCTGGATCAGGGCTCTGCATGCAGAGGCACTGTCAAGTACAGGCACTGAGGAATAGGACCAGAGAGGTAGGCCAGGAAAGGCACACCACCGAGAATCTTATACCTGCTGCCCCAATCTCTTATGGTACCTTTACACGCCGCTACTGGAGGATGGATACAATCCGCTACTTCACGTGCACGAGCACGCCCAAACGGTTACAAACGGGAAACGCACCTCCTTTACACGCCGCCACAAGGTGCGCTACGCTATGCAACATCTATAGCTAGATACATCGCCGGGTGTCTCAAATAGCCATCTGTAGCTCATCTTAGCTCATTTACACACCGCTACAACAAGCTAATATGGGCGGACCTGGTGCAGCAGGGACAGCACATAGGCGTGCCACAATTGTGGATTACGAGACGTCCGTACGCTGATAGGACAACGCAAGAACATCATGATTGGGCAGGCATCGCAGGAGGCTGATTAATACATGACGCTCGAGCGATTGTGTAGTGTGACTGGTCAGCTCCTTAAATATGCCACCCTATGCAGCGACTACCAATCGTAACGCAGCATCTTCTACCAATGATCGCAGATGGGGCGCGGTAACACGGAGCCTGGGTCACGCCTTAGCTACATTGCAGCTACATCGCCGGGTGTCCAGAGTTCCCTTCTGTAGCTTCTTTACACGCCGATACAGCTCGCTGCAATCGGCTTTGTAGCCATCTGTTTTCGAGCAGTGCTCGGAAATAGATTTATCTGTTGCCGGCTGTCACGTCCCGTCTTCACACGCCGCTACTACGGGCTATATTGGCGCTACAAGCTACTTTTGTAGCCTGTAGCGGATTGTATCCATCCTGTTGTAGTGGCGTGTAAAGGTACCTTTAAAGACTACACAGGCGGAGCTTATCTGAGAGACTTTGTAACATTGTATGACCTGTTGAGAAGTGCTGTGAGTAAACCCTGGTACAGAGTTGCAGAACTGTGTGAGACTGTGTTATTTGTGTGGCAACCAGCTGGGAAGGCCACTGAGGCCTAAAGTTAACACCCTGCCTGCCGGAGGATCCCAAATACTCTATCTGCTGCCCTGGGGACCCGCTCCACCCGTGGGGAGCCACTCCATCCCAGATTCCCGTCCATCATCCCCAGAGGTTCTGCAGGAGCAGCGGCTACCCATAACCGCAAACCACAGGTAGCGTCACGAACATTTTATCCATAAACCACCCTATCCCTATATCTTTCCCCAAGAACTCTTTGACACTGAACTCCAGGTCACGGAGCCGGGTCTCAACCTCTGTGATTCCCCAGAAGCACCACAGTCCGGTTCCGAGTACCCCATGGCTCTGGGGCCCATCAGTCCACAGTATCAAAGGCAGAAGACAGGTCAAGGAGAAGGAGGACAGAGTAGTGTCACTTGCTCTTGGTGGTTAGTAAGTCATTCGTAACTTTAGTTAGGGCAGTTTCAGAAGAATGTAGCAGTTGGAAGTCGGATTATAACCTGTCAAAAAGGGAGCAGGGGAGAGGTGGGAGGACAGTTCAAGACTGACATGCTGTTCCAGCAGTTTTGAGGGTTAAAGGAGGAGTGATATAGGGCGATAGTCAGACACAGAGGATGGGTCAATGGAGGGCTATGGGTGTGATTGATGCATGTTTGAAGGATGAGGGAAAGACACCATTTGTAAGTAAAAGGTTGAAAAGATGTGTTAGGGTTGGGATGAAGACTGTGGCAAGGTTGGGGTTGAGGTGGGATGGGAGAGGGTCAAGCATGCAAGTGGTGAGATGTGATCTCAACAGAAGTGAGGAGAAGCTGGTTTTGGAAGAACAGGGCTGAGCAGTTATGAGGAGGGGCATAGAGGGCTGTGGGCCAAAGTTTTCTCTGATGTTATCAATCTTTTGCTTAAAGAAAAAAGCAAAGTCTTCAGCAGAAATGAAAGGACAAAGAGGAGGTGCTGGGGCAAATCAAGGTACAGGGATCCTAGTCTGACTTCTGCTGATCATAAAATGATGGCATATCATAGCAATAGGGGTCATACAAGTCAGATCTCCTGATCATAAAATCATGATGTATCGTAAGCATAAGAGTCCCAAAGGTCAGACCCCCATCATCATGTAGTGTTGGCATTAGGTGTCCTGGAGATCATACATCACCAATTATCAAGCGATGACATATATTGCAGGAGGAATTCTAGGGGGCGGACTCCGACAGATTAAAATGTAATGGTTTATCCTAACAATGAGACCCCACAGATTGAACTACTATAATCATAAAGTGCTGATATATTCTAACAATCAGCGTCCTGTCACATCCCCAGTCTTATACTGTGACTTCTACTTCTACCACCAGGTGCCACTGTGTTCACTGTGAAGGTGGGGCTGTTGATGTAGTTGCTTGACTTGTGGATATGTTGTATGGCTGCCCAGCTGCAGTCATTAACTCTGACTTCAGCCAGTTAGGAAGGACTGCAGACTATTTGAATCCTCTGTGTGTTGCCAGATATATTTCCTGGTTCACTTGTTATTATTCTGCTTTGTATTATTCATTTTCCAGACTGACTTCTGCCTGTTTTTGTACTATTCTTCAGCCTGACAATTTTGTACTTGGCTTTGACCATGCTTGGTGATTTTTTTTCCTGACATGCAATCCATCCATAGGCAGCAACCCCTGGACCTTGCAGTAATGCCAGATCCCTGTATAGGGGATAAAGGGTGACAGGTTATCTCGGGGTTTAGCCTGTTGGTGTGGTTTGCATTTACCTGTAAAGGTACCTTTACATGCCGCTACAGGATGGTGGAAACAACTGGGTGCTTCACGTGCACGAGCACGCACAAACGGTTGAAAACGGTACCCGCACCACCTTTACACGCCGCAACAAGGTGCGCTACAATAGGTTACATCTATCTCTGGATACACCACCGGGTGCCACAAGTTACCTTCTGTAGCTCACATTACCTCATTTACACGCCGCTATAACAAGGTAATATGGGCGGAACAAAGGCAGCAGGGACAACACATAGGTGTGCCACAATTGTGGATTACGAGAATTCCGTACGCTGATAGGACAAAGCAATAACATCATGATTGGGCAGCCAGCGCAGGAGGCTGATTAATACATGACGCTCGAGCAATTGTGTAGTGTGACTGGTCAGCTCCTTAAATATGCCGCCCTATGCAGCGTCTACCAATCGTAACGCAGGAGCTTCCACCAATGATCGCTGATGGGGCGCGGTAACCCGGAGCCTGTGTCACGCCCCAGGTAGATAGCAAGGTGTCGAAACAACCCTCCTGTTCCTTATTTACACGCCGATACAGGCCGTAACCATCGCCTTGAAATCAACCTGTTTTTGAGCACTGCTCTGAAACAGGTGCCTCAAGTGACGGGTGGAAACAACCGTCTTTACACGCCGCGACCGCGGGTTGATTTGGCGGTGCAAGATACATTTGTCTCATCTACCCGGTTGTTTCCACCATCCTGTACCTTTACTGAGACTGATGTTACTGGTCCCAGAAGTCAGGCTCCTGTTGAACATAAATCAATAGTATACCTATGAATAAGGGGTCTATCAATTGGACACTGACCCATCATAAAGTGATGGCATCAGGGCCGCCGTTACCGGTCACAATGATTATGGGGCCCGCCGGGTTTTAGAGGGGGCGTGGCTATTTAAACAGGGGCAGGGGGGCGCGGGCGTGCTGGCGGGGGGCGTGGCTGTTTGGAGCGGGCCCCGCCCCCTCTTGTTTTGTTGCACGGGCGGCGGGCCCCCCCTCACCTGTGAGGAATCGCTGCTGCCGCCGCCTGCCCCCACCTCCAGACTTCTCTCCTCCGCACCCGGCGGGCCAGGCCAATGCAGGATTGCAGGGGGGTGTCGGAGCGGCAGCAGTGTCCCAGGATTTATTGAATACTGCTGGGACACTGCCGCTGCATTTCCCCCCCTGCGTGCTGGCACTTCCGGGATCAGTGAGTGAGCTCAGCTTGGATATCAGAGCAGCTGAGCTCCTCCTGACCCGGAAGCGGTGATGCTGCAGAGAAGATGCCGGCTGCGTGAGGACCATCTGGGAGCAGGACAAGGTAAGCGCCAATGAGCTGAAGAGAGCTGGGGTGGGGGAACAGGGGTCATATAAAAGGGGCCACAAGAGGAAGAAGCAGGGTGAATGGGGGGTCACAATTAGAGGGGAAAAACAAGGAGAATGGGGGACCACAAGAGGGGAGAAGCAGGGATTATGGGGGGCCACAAGAGGGAAGAAGCAGGGTGATTGGGGGGCCATAAGAGAAGAGAAACAGAGAGAATGGGGGGCCACAAGAGGGGAGAAGCGGGGATTATGGGGGGCCACAAGAGGGAAGAAGCAGGGTGAATGGGGGGCCATAAGAGAGGAGAAACAGGGAGAATGGGGGCCACAAGAGAGGAGAAGCAGGGTAAATGGGGGGGCACAAGTCTGAGTCCCTTCCTGTAAGTCCTCCATCCATATCTAGTCCGTATGTCCCTGGCTGAGTGTGCATGGGTGTGCATGTGTGTGTGTGTGCCTGACTGAGTGTGGATATGTATGCATGTGTGTGTGTGTGTGTGCGTGCCTGGCTGAGTGTGCATGTGTGTGTGCCTGGCTGAGTGTGCATGTGTGTGTGCCTGGCTGAGTGTGCATATGTGTGCATGTGTGTGTGCTTGGCTGGGTGTGCGTGTGTGTGCGTGCCTGGCTGGGTGTGCATGTGTGTGTGCCTGGCTGAGTGTGCATGTGTGTGTGTGTTCCTGGCTGAGTGTGCATGTGTGTGTGTGCCTGGCTGAGTGTGCATGTGTGTGTGTACCTGGCTGAGTGTGCATGTGTGTGCGTGTGCCTGGCTGAGTGTGCATGTGTGTGTGTGTGCCTGGCTGAGTGTGCATGTGTGTGTGTGTGTGCCTGGCTGAGTGTACATATGTGTGCCTGGCTGAGTGTGCATATGTGTGCCTGGCTGAGTGTGCACATGTGTGTGTACCTGGCTGAGTGTGCATGTGTGTGTGTGTTCCTGGCTGAGTGTGCATGCGTGTGTGCCTGGCTGAGTGTGCATGTGTGTGTGTGTTCCTGGCTGGGTGTGCATGTGTGTGTGTGCCTGGCTGAGTGTGCTTGTGTGTGTTCCTGGCTGGGTGTGCATGCCTGGCTGGGTGTGTGTGTGTGTACCTGGCTGAGTGTGCATGTGTGTGCAAACTTCCCAAACTCTGATCAGTGGGCTGGGCACAAATATCCTTTTTAGGGTTGTGACAGACACTGCTTGCAGGGAGGGCTTAGTTGTAGGGAGAAGTGGCAACACTAGTCACTTAGAGTCAGACGGTGAGAGAAAGTGAGTCTGCTGAGAACCTTCAGGCTGTGCACAGTCTCCAATGTGTATACATCCCGCAGCAGTCACTAATGTGTATACAACCAGCAACAGCATTTAATGTGCATATGTCTCCCAGCTGTCTCCAATGTTCCTTTGTCCTACACCTGTCTCCATTGCGCATTTGTCCCGCAGCCATCTCCATTGTGCATTTGTCCCGCAGCCATCTCCATTGTGTATACGGACAGCAGCAGTCTCTATTGTGTGTTCTCTATTGTGTGTATAGCCCGCAGCCATCTCCATTGTCCATATGGCCAAAAGCCATCTCCATTGTCTATACGGTCCGCAGTCATCTCTATTGTGTATACAGCTAGCAGCTGTCTCTATTGTGTATAACATTATTGTGTATTCAGCCCACAGGAGTCTCAAGTGTGTATGTGTGTAATATATAATAGAGAGAGAGTGCGTGAAAAAAAAAAAAGGAAAAACAGCACAAAAATATAGCTAAAAATTGACTTTATTGCCCAATGGCATGGCCACACATTGGGCAATAAAGTCCACCTTTTTCTATTTTTTTGTGCTGTTTTTCCTTTTTTTTTACCCTATTGTAAGGAACTATCTGAATTGCTGGTTGGGAAAGCTTTGCACATAAATTGAGGTAATTTTTGGTGCTGTTCCAATTTTTCACTATAAAGATATAATGTATGTTTGGGTGGAGGGCGGAACATGGGTGGAGGGCGGAGTCTCAGGGGGGCCCCAAAATTTTGGCAGTAAGGGGCCCCGAAATACCTAGTGGCAGCCCTGGATGGCATATACTAACAATAGGGATACCCGGGTTCGGACCCACAACCAATCATAAAGTGATGATTTATTATAGACATAAGGGTACCATAAATAGGACCCTGACCAATAATAAAGTGAATTATTATATAGGGGTCCCAGAGGGCAGACTCCCTCAATAATAAAATGGCGGTATATCTCAGCAATTGGCTCCCAGCAATCGCACACCCGCTAATCATAAAATTGCTGCATTAAGAGAACCTAAAATTAATGCTGCAAATGCATCTCTCGTCACTCAAAAACAAATTCATACCTTTCATATCATATCCTGTATTATAGCGGTTTAGTTTCTGAAAACACATTACCTTACTGGTGTTGAAATACCAGTAGGGGTTTTCCCAAAATGCGGAGAAGACGGCAATTATGATGTGTGTTACTGTAAATGTGTGATTGTTTCAAATCTTCCGAAATTATTATCTGTCTGTAGAAGCAGCTGGAAGTCTAAAGAAAGGGAAAATGGTAATTCTATTGTTGACCTAAAGATGGCGCTGTTGTTATTTGGAAACAAAATGGTACCAAACAGGGTTTTTTTTTCCCAGTTGCAGTCATGTTTAACAGACATATGAGGAGCTGAATGTCTGCTCACTGTTCAGTAACCGCCTGGCCTTGCATGACTGATCCGTGAAGTAGGATAAGTACAATTTGGGAGTCCATGCTTCTTAATTAATTCTTTATTGAAAGTTGTAGAAAGCATGAATGGTAAGTGGTTTAAAGCGCGAGAACAAAGAAGTCCAGAATGACTGATCAATCGGGGATCAATGAATGATAATAACTTGCTGATTTTCGATCGAATTTTATGAAGACCAACAATAACATAAATTGTATTTGCACAATAAAGCTCGTAGACGCAAGTAATGCAGAGATGATCGAGTTACTATATCATCAATTGTTGCTCAAATTAGGACCACCATTGTCTTCAGAAATGGGGTCATACATAGCAGAACGTATCCTATAAACAAAAAGGTGCAGAAACCTATCTATGGTGATCAAGAGAAACTAAGGACTGTCATTCAGAGGATCCGGGACACTAAAGGGTTAAAAGTGTGTAAGGCTATGTTCACATGCTGCCTTTTTGCAACGCTTTTTTTGTGGATGCGTAAATCCAGTGAAATGCAGTGACGCTTGGCCCAGCCAAGACAATGCATGTTCCAAATTTGCGTTCAGACGCTCCGTATTTTTGAGGATGAGTTTTCACTGCAAGGTGCATCCTGAAAAAGGATGAGCATGCCAGTTCGTTGTCGCTTTTGAGGATGTGCTTTTTCAATTGCCCTCATTGTAAAATGGGCTAAAATAAAACGCATCCTCAAAAGCACAATGTGTGAATGATGATGCTTTTTTTGTGCAAAACGCAGCCGTAAAACGCATCCTCAAAATAGTGCTGCGCAAAATCAGAAATATGCAGCGTGTGAACCCAGCCCAACGGTGAAACTTCTGAATCTAATCAGATCACGAGGACCACGACTAAGAACCACTTCTATAGAGCTATGTCCCTGCATCCAGCTCATCCTCAGATCTGCAGACACTGCATTCACCTGGCTTTAGGCTCTTCAAGGTAACCCTTTAAAGCAGGGGTGGGGAACTCGAGGCCTCGAGGGCCAACAACAGTGCATGTTTTCTGGATATCCTTAGTATTGCACAGGGGTTGCCATCATCACCAGTGCAGTTGATTCAATTATTACCTCTATAATAATAAGGAAATCCTGAAAACCTGAATTGTTGGAGGTCCTGCTTTAAAGAGAACCTGGAGCAGAGTCTGGGCCCCCTTGACTGACCGGTCTCTGCACACATGGGGAATAAAGTGGGGGAAAGCTGCAGTGACCTGCATCAGACCAGCCATCTTAGGCTGGCTTCACACCACGGCGCAGTCCGGTCCGGGCTGTCCGGTATAAACTAGACAGCCCCGGACCGGTTTTTGGCCCCATAGTAGCCTCTGCCATCTGGCCCCTTAGGCTACTATGGAGCCAAAAATCGTTGGTTTCCATCTGTCTGGATGAATGCGGGAGAATTCGGATTATTCTCACTGGACACAAAAACGTTGCTTGCAACGTTTTTGGGTCCAGGGAGAAAAATCTCCCCAAAAACCCGTCTCCCGGATTCGCCCAGATTCTCCCGGATCCGGGGCAATCCGGCGCTAACTAACATGGGAGCCTATGGGGCCGTATTGCCCCGGTCCAGGACGATCCGGCAACCGGACACCGGCGACTGCATGCCACTGTGATTTCAGGATCGCGGCTTGCTCCCTGCGAGCCACGGTCCTGAATTATTAGCAGCTGCAGCTGCGTCCGGCTGCACACAGGACCGGAGGGCACAATTGGCCCTCCGGTTCTGTGTGCTGATCCGGTCCGGGGCTGTCAGGTTCATGCCTGACAGCCCCGGACCGGACTATGCCGTGGTGTGAAGCCAGCCTTAGAGGCATAGTCACCGGTGGACTTTACAAAGTAGCAGCATTTCTGAGTAAAACATACCTGGCTGCAAAAAAACCCCATTCAATGTCTGATCCACGTCCCTTGTGATTTGAGCATCATGAATCACATGTGTTGTTCTCTTTATGGGAAGTCTGTCAGCAGTATTGGCTATATAAAGCTGCAGATTGCACTAGATTGGTGAGATGTCTAAGTACCAACTAATTTAGCAGCAGCAAAAATGGGAAAATTAAGTATGATTCTGGCACACAGAGCTCCTGCATTTAGTCTAAAGTCGGTTCCTTTTGGTTGCTGTGCTTTTGTCTCTCTTCAGTAAGTGCTCCACAATCCCAACCCTCTTCTATTATTGAGTGGCAGCTAAAACAGGCTCCTGGTTTGGTCACTGTATATGTGCATTATATTACTGTACTGACTCTGAGTTACATCCTGTATTATACTCTAGAGCTGCACTCACTATTCTGCTGGTGCAGTCACTGTGTACATACATTACATTACTGATCCTGAGTTACATCCTGTATTATACTCCAGAGCTGCACTCACTATTCGTCTGGTGCAGTCACTGTCTACATACACTATATTACTTATGCTGTACTGATCCTGAGTTACATCCTGTGTTATACTCTAGAGCTGTACTCACTATTCTGCTAGTGGAGTCAATATGTATGTGGCGCCCTTGCGTCTTGGTCGCCAGAGTGATGCTGCACCTAATACACAGGTGTGGTATAATTTCTCTCACGTAAAACGGGAACACAAACCTGAGACACACCTTGCACCCAACACCATTCCCAACTCCAGGTCAGGAGATGCAGAGCTGAAGAAACCCCTCTAGAGGGCAGTCCCCATCTGTTGGTTGGAGGAAGGAGTAGTTTAGGGGGTGGGGACACAGTTAGGCCATCAGTCTGCAAAAGACAGAGGAAGAAGAAGGAACATCAGAGCAAGATGGAGTTCTAGGGGAGGCTAGTGCCGGTGCAGAGTGGACCAGTGGTAGGTCGCCATGGAACCCTGGCCAGAGTGACCACAAATCTACAGCCGCTCTACAGGTCGTTGGTAGACGAACTAGCTGCATGAGGGGACCGGCTCCAATCTGGTGTGAAAACTGTACGTTCAAGCCAGGAAACCGGAGATTACTGTACTGCATGTGCAGTAGCCAACCCTGTGTACACTCCTAGGCAGAGGGTCAAGAGGACTTGCTAGCCGTCGGTTGACAGGGCCCGCAGTCGGCTGCCTTGGACTAGTAGCACGAAGGCTCAGGACAGGGGAAGGAGAGAAGATCAGCGCAGAAAGGGCAGCAAAGAAAGGCTTACAAAGGGTGTCTCAGCAGAGTGTTCCTAGATTATCTGAGAGCAGGCCAAGCTACAATCTGGAAGAGCACAGTGCCCTGACTGAGTCTGCACTGAACTAAGCTGCAAGTAAACAACCTGGTAAGAACTGCATCCCCTGTGTCTGTCCGCATCTTCTGCGCCTTCCTGCACCACAACTATCACCCCTATAATCCTCACTGACTATAATACCAAACCCTAGGGGCCTGCTCTGCCTGTAGAGAGTTTTTCATCCAAGCCGCTACGACATCAATCCCTTGGGGTCCAAACAACAGCGCTGTTCATTCCTCACCAGACACCATACATGGCGTCAGGATATAAACTTTAACCCCCTGTAAATGCCCCTTTACATGCTCGGTCAGGGCCACCATCACTGTGATTTCCATTGTGACATCCATCTGACTGACCCCGGATGATTGAGTACCCCAGGCCCTTGCGACTGTTACATGTACATACATTACATTGCTGATCCTGAGTGACATTCTGTATTATACTCCAGAGCTGCACTCACTATTCTGCTGGTGGAGTCACTGTGTACATACATTACATTACTGATCCTGAGTTACCTCCTGTATTATACTCCAGAGCTGCACTCACTATTCTGCTGGTGCAGTCACTGTGTACATACATTACATTACTGATCCTGAGTTACCTCCTGTATTATACTCCAGAGCTGCACTCACTATTCTGCTGGTGCAGTTACTGTATACATACATTACATTACTGATCCTGAGTTACATCCTGTACTATACTCCAGAGCAGCACTCACTGTGTACATACATTACATTACTGATCCTGAGTTACCTCCTGTATTATACTCCAGAGCTGCACTCACTATTCTGCTGGTGCAATCACTGTGTACATACATTACTGATCCTGTACTGATCCAGAGTTACATCCTGTATTATACTCCAGAGCTGCACTCACTATTCTGCTGGTGCAGTCACTGAGTACATACATTATATTACTGATCCTGAGTTACCTCCTGTATTATCCTCCAGAGCTGCACTCACTGTTCTGCTGGTGCAGTCACTGTGTACATACATTACATTACTGATCCTGAGTTACCTCCTGTATTATACTCCAGAGCTGCACTCACTGTTCTGCTGGTGCAGTCACTGAGTACATACATTACATTACTGATCCTGAGTTACCTCCTGTATTATACTCCAGAGCTGCACTCACTGTTCTGCTGGTGCAGTCACTGTGTACATACATTACATTACTGATCCTGAGTTACATCCTGTATTATCCTCCAGAGCTGCACTCACTATTCTGCTGGTGCAGTCACTGTGAACATACATTACATTACTGATCCTGTACTGATCCTGAGGTACATCCTATGTTATACTCAGGGGCTTAACTACAATAGGTGCAGGGGTTGCGATCGCACCCTGGCCCTGCAGCCTAGGGGGGCCCCAAAAGTCCCTCTGTCCTATAGAAAAAGACTAATACTATTAAAGATTTGCAATAATTGGGGGCCCTGTTGGAGCTTTCGCATCGGGGCCCCTGGGCCTGAAGTTACACCACTGGTTATACTCTATAGTTGCACCCACTATTCTCCTGGTGGAGTCACTGTATACTGTTTGAGTAAGAAAGGGATTCATATCTTCAGGCCTGCCAAATATCAGGGTATTATAGTTCTATTGAGACTCTGGAACAATTTGCCGCTATGAATTGTTATTTGCTATCATTCATGTAACTAACTAAATTTAAGTACAGAACACCTATATCTAGGATGGGTAAAAAATAAACTACGGTAATACTCCAGCAAACCCTTGGAAATTGTTGAAAATTACATGTTGTGCTTTTCTTATACTCACTGGCTATAAACTGTATCCTGGAGACTTCCAGCTTGGATTGGTTTCAACTTGGTGATTCCCACGATCAGGATTTGCAGCGTTTTGGATGTAGTGTATTTTTGCTGCATTCTGCAGCAGCACAAGTACAGTGGATGGGATTTATAGAAATTCCATGTCCCCAGTGCTTTTTTGTGCAGCATAAACTGACATGCAGCGCTGCTTCCTGAACTGCTGCTTGTCAATTTATGCTTGCGGAGAAGTGAATGTTCTCAGCGGAAGAGAATACAGTGAAAATCTGCTATGCTCAGAGTCCTGATCATGGGCATCATCATTCTCTTGAACATAATATATATTTTCTTCTATTTAGTTGGTTTGCATCTGAATGTGAAGACCAAGATAATGACTGCTGCCAGCAACAAGGTCTACTTGAAGATCGACAATAAAGAAATAGAAATGGTAGACAGTTTCATTTTACTGGGGTCCCTCATTGATTGTTACGATGGCTCTACAGCTGAAATCAAGCAGCGACTTGCTATGGGTTGTGCGGCAATGATGAACTGTGGAAGTGCAAGGACATCTTGATCACCACCAAACGACGACTGGTCACAGCCATTGCATTCCCAATAGTTTTTGTATGGAAGCGTGATGTGGACATTGACAAAGGGTGATCAAATAAAAATCGATTCCTTTGAACTGTGGAGCTGGTGGAGACTCCTACAAATCCTGTAGATAGCCAAGATCACAAATAAGTCTGTCGTGGAACAGGTCAATCCACAGACGTCCCTGGCAGGAAAAGTCTTAAAACTGAAACTGTCTTTCTTCGGCCATGTGATGAGAGCAAATTCCCTCGAGAAGGACAAGATGCTTGGTATGGTGGGTGGCAGTAGAAGTCGCGGAAGACCTAAGACCCGTTGGCTGGACACCATCATGGCAGACACGGGAATGAACATCAGAGAACTGAAGCATGCTGTGACAAACAGAGAGGCTTTGAGGAAAATTGTTCACGTGGTATCCAATAGTTGGACTCAACTTAATGGAGGAAATTCAATTTTTTTCTAGTCTAGAGTTCTACTGTATTCTCTAAGTAAAGTAAAGTAATTGTTTATTGTTTCTGCAATATTGGGGAGTCTCCCACCCCTCCCCTTTGAGCCCTGCACATAAAAAGCCGTCTTCTACAGTCAGTCTAAGTCAGACCTATCTGCATCCTTCTCATTTTAGGTATCAATACATATGGTCAGGTTTTTAATACAGCAGATAGGGTTACCTTGAAGTGGTAGAGCGGCTTAGTATACATTTTTTGCAAAAATCGTATCAACTAAATACCCTGTTTTTTACTTTTTCAGCAGCACTTGCTTTTTACTGTTTTTTTTTTTTACAACAGATTATTTTTACACGTTTGTTTTTTTGTGATTCAGTTCTTTCGTGGTGTGAACACTGCCCTACAGACGCGATCACTGTGTGCATGGCTCATTAGTTTTTGTTTGTATTCTCTAAGTACTCAGGAAGGTCTTAGTTTTAATAATGAAGGAATGGACCCATAATTGTCAGTTTGTATTATTGTGTGTGTCGATGTTGGAACATGTCTATTTATGTTCTATGTCGATGTAACTGTGCACAAATAACAACGTGTAGCACATCTGAACCATAGAATGGAGTGACAGTTATCCGGATCAATGGAGTGGTGATGCATATACTGACAGGCATGCATTGCACAAAAACAGTCTAACACAGACATCCACACGTCACCATCACGTACAAAATAAATCATTTTACTTTTTATCTTGTTTAAAGAACCACTCGGACTAGAAATGTTATCCCCACATCTGTTCTAAAGCTTATGTGACTACTAAAAGGTGTACAGATTTGGAACTAGCAGCAGAAATAAACCTCGGTTCATAAAAGGTACAAAGAAATGTACAGAGCAAGAACTCCAATTGCTAATGTAGACTTTGAGCATTTCTTAGATGGGTTTAGGTACTACCATGTAAGGAATCCATGCACGGGCTATGCAGTGATCACCTTGGAAGACGTGTTGAAATCTCAGCCCTCTTGTACAGTTGTGGAGCTTAATGCACTTATTGCAGCATGTATAATGGTGGAAGACTGGACAACAAACATCTACACAGATTCCAAGTATGCTTTTGGAGAAGCCCATTCCAGTGACTGCAAATTGTTTTCACGAAATCCTGGAGCCAAGGAAGTTGTGAACAAGCATGTGAGGAAATGTTTAGAAGCCAATGTTTTATGGTTTATTCCATATCCAATTAACCATCCAAACCTCAGTTAAACTGGATACAAAGATCTGCTTCTTACTGCAAAAAACTTTCAATAATGGCTACTATGGATCAGACCACATCATGCATGTGTTTCAGATTTTTGTTATTGTTCTAATCATAGTTGTAGCTATTCATGACCACCTTCTGGATTCATTGGATAATACATTTTTAATCCACCATCAATGTATAGATAAATTAACTAATCTCACTGACTAATGGATCTGCACTCACTCTCCTGTAGCTAGTTAGACCTTAGTCCTATCTGGCTGGGCCACTAACCCATCAAAAGTCACTCCAGCTGATTGCTAGAATTTAGGGGTGACACACAACACATAGGGAAAGATAGATTAATGTTAGTGTTCCACTAGTAATTGCAGGATGAGCCATGAAACCCTATCTAGGTAGAAAACCTCAGGTAACATACTATAAAGAGGTTGAAGTTCAAGATATGTGGGGGTTGCATTCACTTGGAGCCTTTCATTCACACCACTCCTATCAGTTTTCCAGGGTGCCTGGTTGTTTTCGAAATGTCTAAAACGGGTGATACACAATGAGAAATGGGAGTGAGCTGCTAAATTCCAAAATAGAGGTTAAGACATTAGGAACCATCATGAGCCACGATGAGACAAACAGTGAGGGCCATCAAGTTAAGTGTAGTCCATATTTTACTACAATCTTATGAGAGTGAATTCAGTGGAATCAAAGTTGAGGCCCCTAGTCCACCACCATGGTAAAAAGAAATTGGGGTTATCTCACACATTAGAAGGATCAGTTAAAAAGTGTGCATGTGTTATAGAAAAGTTAGATGAGAATTTTACGATAATACTGTATGTTTAATTTACATATATCTTCCACACATACACACGCACACCACACATGCACCCCTGGACCCCACACACACACGCACCCACACACACATGTACCCCTGGACCCCGCACACACACACACCCACACACGCACACCTGGACACCAACACACACCCCACACATATGCACCCCTGGACCCCACAACAAGCACCCCTGGACACCACATACACGCACCCCTGTATTCGGATCTGCCGCACCACTGACAGGGTCTAAGCACAATGCACAACCCTGTAGTCCTCTATAGACAAGCCCAGGCATACAGTGCCTATATACTGGATATTCAGTCACCTTGTAGCTGTGGGAACATGTCCCATGTTTCTCCTGCAAGAAGCACACAAAAAAATTGAGTCTGCAGATTGTGGGAGGGCTGGCACATGCTCAGTACCAAAAATTGGATCCAAGAAAAGATCCGATTTTTTCTACGGATCCGATCTCCATAGACCACCATGTTAATTGCCACAGACCCCATCGGATCTGATTCTGTCCGATTTGGTCCGCTGTGCCCAAAATCGGAGCAGTATCCTATTTAGGTACAGCAAAAAATCGGACAGAATCGGATAGTACACAAATCGAATGCCAAGAGAGCACCAATCCGTGCTCATAGGGATACATGGGGGCCAAATCACATCCTTGGCAGTCAATTTTACAACGGACAGCCACAGATGGTCGAAATACGCAATGTGAAACCAGCCTTACAGTACAGTTAGCTCTAGTGATCAGCCATTTGTACTGGACTATCTTATCACTTCCAAAGAATGAATGAGTCAAACATGAAAAACAGCAGGAGAGGAATCTGAAGGAAAAGTCCCAATAGAAAAACTCACGAGTCTCATCCGACATATGGAATAAGCTAGTGCATGGTGCAATTTTTTATGCGCAAATTGAGTCCATGAAAAAATGCTCCTTTGAACGGTCTAATTGAATAAATGATGTCAGCTTTTTCATGCAGAGAACTTGGGCTGAAAATACAGTAATTTCAACTCAAGGTGCATTTGTATCATGAGAACTCTGGAATAGTGATGAGCGAATGACCCGCCCCAGGGTATGAGATACTCGGAACCGGGCTATCATACAGTTCCAGGGAGTCACAGGGGTCAAGACCCGATTCCGTGGCCCTGGGAGCAGCTGAGCTGTAACAGGGGATTCTGGCTTCGTAGGGAAAGGGGTGATAGGAAAGTGAGGTATTCGTGACGCCACAAATAGGTGGCCACCGCTGCTGCAGAACCTCCGGGGATGATGGACAGGCAGCTGGGATGGAGCGGCTCCCCATGGGCGGAGCGCATCCCCGGGCAGTGGATGTAGTAGAAGTGTAGGGTGCAGGATGGTGGGGTAAAGCAAAAGACAGACTCACGGTTTTGTGGTTCCTCAGTCATTTTACTGGTACAACTGTAATTCCGGTTGATGTTAAACAGGGTTCTTGCACCTGAGAGCAACTCGGGATAATCCTTCACCTGACCGGTTCTAAGGCCTCCTTGCTGTGCTTTGTGTGTAGGCTCCTGCTGCTGCTTTCGCTAAGTTGCTGGCCCTCTCTCTCCTGCTAGGTGCCAGTATGGCAGGCAACTTGAGTCCTTTATTAGCCCCTCGGTTCAGGCGGCTGTCCCTGGGCTCTATATGCTACTTTGCCTCCGGGCACAGTGTGGCTGAGGAACTTGGAATTACCCACCTCCGGTATTGGCTGCCGGGATTTAGGCCTCGGACTCCAGTGTCTGTGGACCTTGCTTACAATCACTGAACCATGTGACCAAGGAAATGTTTCGCCTCTTGACCATCCTGTAAAACCAGCACTTAATACAATAAATAAGATTTGTGGAACTATACGTCCCAGCAAAACAATCTGGATTTACACTGCAGCCGTCCAGTGCTTCTGCAACACATAATGGCCATTTACAAGATAGCCGGTCGGTATATCACAATATATATGAAGAGTTGAAAGAGAACTAACACTCTAGCAAACTCTTAAGGTACTGTCACATGCCGCATTTCGCCGACGAGATGGCTGGCAATTCCCAAATTCTGGGATGTGGAAACCACATCGCATGTGTGTAGTGGTGTATGACTGGGCGAATCTTCGGCGAGAAATCGGTGGGGGAGCGTCACCTGATTGCCCTGTAGTGCAGTGAAATCATGCGATATTCACCAGGCGATTTCAGCGCATCTTGACGTGTGACAGGGCGATAGCGATGTACACAGCGATCCTGAAATCAATCCCATAGGGTGCTTGGATGGTGTTTTTGCACTGCATCTGTGGCGATTAGTGGGTGATACTGCGTTCCGATTGGCTGGCATGTCCAGAGCGCCTTATTTGATGACCTGTGCGTTCACGCAAGGCTGACCAATGGGAAACGCAGTTCCGTCCACCAATTGCAGTGATAGGGGCATGGTGAAACATACTCTAGCACGCCCCTATCAAAACAGTATCGCCACATCGCTGCTACGATTGTGGTGTGTGGCGTGGTGATGTGTTAAGGGAAGATCGCTTCCGGTCTTCTGCAGCAATTTCCGGGCGCAGGATCGCCGAAGATCGCACGCGAGATCTCTATGTGTGACAGTTCCACAACGCTCAGAAAAAAGTACCCGAAACGTGCGTGCTCACGTCAAATTGCAAGCGATATGGAAGCCATATGGCGGCGTGTGACGGTACCTTTAGAGATTATTGGAAATCACAAGTTGGGCTGTATATTTCTTATTTTCACAAGCTGCAAACTGTATCTTAGGAACTGAATCACAGTCAGTTGGTGTAGTTTCATTACGTATCCTATTGATTATGAGTTACATCCTATATTATATTATGACTGTGTAAAATAGTATATTAGTAATATTGCAAGAATGCAATCACAAAACTATCAACATTTCAGAAAATAGTGAAAGATTTCTGTTGTAAAGATGTTGGATTGTAACTGTAGTTTTGTATTGAGCTTGTAACTCAGGATGAGTAGAAGATACAAAATGCAGTGTAATTGTGGCGCCCCTGCGAACAGGGTGGCCACAGGTAGAACTGCAGCCAGGCAGATAGTAGACAGGTTTTACACGAACCACCTTCAAAACACACACCCACAAATACAGGACCCAACCGGGAGCCCGGGACTCTAGGTGGGCAAGGGGTGACAGGGTTTAGAGGGAAGTGGGTGGAATGTAGGTCAGGTGACAGCACTGGGATATAAAGGGAAAACTAGGAGGAGTTAGGCAGTAGGCCGAGGTAGGCTGAGAAGTAAAGACCAGAATAAAGACAGAGTGACACTTTCCGGAGGTCAGGGCTCCCTGGAGGCGCAGAATCCTGCGAGACACCATTCCCTGGAGAGAAAGCCTGCTACATAGCCTGCAGCCCAAGGGAAGGGAAAGACAGAGGCCGGACCAGTACAACTAGGTTCGAGGAACACGGCAGCGGTGTTAGAGAACGACGGTGAGGAGAATCCCTTCCCAGTGCAGAAGTCACACGGGTTGGAAAGAGCCCGGTGATCCCTTGTAAGATAGGGACATCCAAGGCTAGGCAGGGACCAGAGAGTCGGCTCTGGGTGACCGTAGCTATATGCCGATATACAGACAAACCGACGGCGAGGCACAAATTCCAGGTCTGGTCACCCAACACACTGGGCTGGAGGATCAGCAGTGCATAGGACCCAGGCTTACCACCCACAACATAGGGGGAAGCCAGACAAGGGACCAAGCTGCCCCAATACAGTCCACAGGGAAGAGTAACACAGAAGAGAGCCTGAAAGGAATAGAGAAAGTGAAGGGTCTCAGAAGGGAAACCTGGCTGCAGAGGGTTCAGTGACTGTCCGGTGTTAACTGTGTAAAAAAACTGCATTGTAAACTGCTTGAACTGAGAAAGAACTGCTAGTAAAACCCGGTGAACCCTGCTTCAGTCTCCCGTGTGTGATTCCCTGGAACCAGAACTTTATTTCACCTTTTCACCCTGTTCAGGAGCAGCCCCGAACCCACGGTGGGCTCATCCATCTAGCTGCAGCACCATCCATCCTCCTGGCAGAAGTCAGCAGCAGCGGTGGTCCCCTCACTGACCACAACCCGTGGGTGGCGTCACGACAAATCCCTGTAAATATCCCCTTTTACTTGTGGGCTCGGGACATGGTCCGGACCAAGGACTGCCTTGATAACCCCCGTGATACCCCGGTACGGTACCGAGTACCCTGGTAATTATACATAGGGCTGTGGAGTCGGAGTCGTGGAGTTGGAGTCATTGTCCATTTTGGTGGAGCTGGAGTCAGAGTTAGATTCAGGGAAATTGAGGAGTTAGAGTCGGATGTTTGGCTTACTGACCTCACAGCCCTGTTTATACAGTGACTCAACTTTTTACATAGATCAATTCATATATATGGCATATTATTAAAACTTGGGTACCATTACCTGGTCACAAAAATTTCCATATGGATCAGCAGTATTCAACTGCAATGAAAACATTAAATTGATTGGAAATAAAATGCTCCTTCTTTCTGTAGACAAAGGCCACCATTGGCTACAGGCTGTGTCTTTGACCTCACCTCCTTTCAATGGGTGGAACATCTAACACACAAAGCCCATGCATGTATGGAAAAGGGGACCTGTTTCTTGACAGAACCCTCCTTTATTAATCATAGAAGACTCCTTAAAGTGCACTACACACAGAAATTGACTGGAAGAATATACGGTAAAACCATTCACACGCATTTTAATATTATGCTTGTTTGCTTTAAAGGAAAAATCAATTTTCAGCCAGAATTGTAGGTCATCTACTAGTAAACAAGCACCGTAGGGATAAAAACACATTTACCAGTCCTCCAAAAATAAAAAGATAAGAAAGAAAAAGTGATATCGATCAGACTAATAACATCAAACCATAAATTCTCTTTTAAGTTTCCCCTGACTTTTTTAGCGGATCGTTCTCTGTAGTAGATCAAAATAATCATGATTATTTTAACTGTTTAAAGACCACCCTCTGTAATTGTACGGCAGATGGTCCCGGTCCTTAAATATGTGCCAAAATACAGTATTGTTATAACGCCAAGTTGAGCCAGCTGCTCAAGTGATCCACTAGCCAAAGGCTGCGTGTCGGGCCGGACCTTGGAGAGAATGGCTTTCTACTCTTTAATTTCCTGAACGCTACCTATACTGGCTCGTGTTCACATGATTGAAAGGTTAAATTAAAAAATATGCATAAAAAACTCCTCCACCCCCAAAAAATTATCCCCCTCTAGATTTTGTTGTAATTTTAGCTTGAGTCAATTACCATAAATTACACGTGTAATATATGAAAATGTACATTTATGTAACTTTAATTCCTTCATGACCTATGACATGAAGCTGTATTTCTGCTTGATGCAGGCTCACATGCTGAGCCCACAACAATCCTGCACATGTCGGCTAATTTGATCAGCCAACGTGTGCCTCTAACAGCGGTGGGGATCGGAGCTTTTGGGTCTGTTTTTGGGATGGCAAAAGTAGAACTAAAATGATCAATAGTTTAACGAGAAGCTGTTACCAGATTTGGGTGTTTTAAACTAAAAGTGCCATATTCAGCAGCACCTATGCTGTATTCTAAGAAGGTGGCGATTGTGACCTGACTGTCTATGTGTAACGACCGGAACGTCCCGTCAAATTTGAGAATGGGATATGGTGCTGCTATGAACAACTTCGACCACGATATGATACCAAACCAACTTTTATAACTTGTGAAAAAAGATAACGGATTCTACTTTTTAAAAAATATGGGCCACAACAGCCACAACCACAAAATACAAATTATGCAGCCTCAGAGATGCCAAGTGCCAGCATCATGAACAGGAGAAGGACTACCCATAGGCTATGCCACTCCCTCCTTATCCTTACAGGGCCTACCTGGGTTTCCACCGTGACACATGCTTCTCCAGGAATACAATCTTATACCCACCTTCGACTCTAATTACAATAGATTCTGGGTACCCTTTTTTCCCATGATTTATATATATTTTCCCGATGATAACATGAACCAACCCAATATGTACACAGTGCACTGTCTTCTTTGTGAGGCTCAGAATGGACAACCTGACAGAATATTCTCAAACAGAAAACAACTAGACTTGTTATTCTAGAGATTCAGGACAATGTGCTGTGGTCCGTGCGAACGCTCGAATCCAAATTCACTCTATAATTTATTGTATCAATCGTTTCGAGCCTGCTACGTCCCTTCATCGACTTATCTCCTGATAAGGAGCAGCAGCTCCGAAACGCTTGGTTACATAAACTTATAGATAATTGGATTGGTCATTTTGCAGCGGACGACAGCACATTGCCGGAATTCTGGATTTACACATAGCCTGAGGTGTGGGTCAGCAGCAGCCGCATTCATGTCTTCATACGGTGTGTGTAATACACCATAAAGTGAGAGTGACATTTGCTCTTGGCCCGATTGTCTAAAATAGACTCTATTGCGCTCCCTTCTCATTCTATTATGAGACTGTTATTCAGTTCGCCCTAGATTTCATCAGCTTCTATGTCACCAGTCTTGATCAGTGCAGTGAAGATCAGATAGTCAGTGTATCATGTGCGCTATGACACATTACCCGATCTGAATTACAGAGCTCAACAATCTCCACCAGTCTATCTGTAATCTCAGTAACAGGAATGTTCTTTGAGATGCTGTGATCCTATCTAACTCTCCCTAACTGACTAAACATTTGGTGACCAGTAAACATCAAAGTTTACTCACAGGCCGCTCCCTCTGGATCATACTGTTCAATTTGGATCAATTTCAGGCTCTCAATCTTCCGTGTCTCTCAGGCAGGACTTCTCAAAATTTTCCTCACAAGTCTCTGAGACTTCCTGTTTCCAGTGCTTTCTACTCATGTGAATGTGAAATGGTGACTTCTAGTGGCTGAACTAAGTTATTGCAGCATTATATCTTATAGCAGAAAACATTAACATGCTACACCTGTACACCAAATATATAAGTTTGAAAACTTCCTGTCCTGCATTATAATTATCTGTTTCCGATCCAATCAGTTTGATTGTAGATTTGCTGTCTCGGATCTTCTCACTATCTATCTTTCCTCACACTTCAACAGCCCCTTCTCCTGAGTGACATCTGAATTGGGCACCTGCGCAAAGGCTTCTTGGTATCGCGCCTGCGCACTGTGCTCTGCCCTACTGTGGGCAGAACCAGAGCTAGGCCACTATAATTCTAGGCAAACTCGATGTATGAACAAAACCTACAAGAAAATGAGTTTATAGCCCAATAATGGTATAAAAACAATTATTTTATTGTACAATTCATAAAACATAATCAATAATACAATTTATGACATCAAATAATGATAAAATCACCACAAATGTAATGCATCCTGTTATTGCGATACACCAATTGAACAGAGAACTATCAATTTATTACAGTTTTTTATCTCATATATTCATGGAGCAACCATTGATGCTTAATTTCATGAGAGGTTTCATACATACAGGAATCCCACTACCAGTATATCCAAATGTGGGGATAAAATGGCTGATAACCTCAACCACTGGCGGAAGCAGATAGACAGATAAAGTTGCCCACTGGACACAATAATCCTAAATTACAGTGACAAAATTCAAAAATAATGTATCCCCATCACAGTTTGGTAACAAGCACAAAAAGCACAAAAAATAACAAAAAATAGAAGTCAAAATAAATGACAATACAGTGTGTGTCAAAATAACTCAAACCAGTGCATAAATTTCAATGACATATAATGGTGTACCTAGTGCATACACAAATACTTAAGTGTGTCAACTTAATATGAAAAGGTTATATGTATATTCCAAACACAACCGTGTATATCCAAAATAAATAAAGAATGCTGTATGTGTCAAAATTACTCAAACCAGTGCATACCTCCAATAACATATAATGGTATACACGTGCATATACAAAAACATCAGTGTGTCAACATAATGTGAAAAATTTAATGTGAAAAAATTATAAATATTCCATGCACAACCTTGTATATCAAAATATGTAATCAAAAAATATCAGTGGACACAGAAAGGAAACCAGTCCAGGAGCACAACCAATAGATCAACTACCACCACCAAGGTACAGAGGCAATTACCAAGGTATACAAAGGTGTAGTCCCCAATTGTGGTCACTAATGGGGAATCCCAGTTACAAGTTAATAGAAACACTCTATCTCAAACATAAGCATCACAGTATATATGGTACACAATAACTGTCAGTTCTCACATGAAGCACATGTTCCGGCTGGTCAAATGCTCAGCAACTACAGTGCTACAATTGGTGTTATAATTACCGTCCACACTGGATGCTGGGGTCACCCTGACGCGTTTCGCCTATAGGGGCTTCTTCCAGAGGGTGTCGCTACTCTGTACTGCGTCCTTTTTATATGGAATATCTCATACATATGCACGTGCACATTAATGGCGCTTCACTCACGCCGCCGGGACCAAGCCGCCGGAGCCAGCGTCTGACGTCACCTCTCTGTAACCGCCCCCCGACGCGTCAAGGAGAGGGCAGGGAAGCGACGTGCATAAGACGCGTTGTCACAGCAACCGGCCGCCGGGAACGCAGGTCAAACGCGCATGCGCACTGCAAAGGAATATTTGTACTTATAACAGGGACTATTCTTAGAGCTGTGTATGGTGCAGTATTTATAAGTATAAATAATCAATAAATGTAAACATGTGATGCAAATAATATATAAATATGTTTAAAAACGCCAAATCTCATTCTCCATTAGTGAAAAGGTCATGATAGATATATATATATCCAAATCAATTTCATGAGCATAAGTTAATGTGTATAAAAAATACAATAATGAAAAAATATATATAGGAAAAAAATATATAAAAACAAATGAATAAATAGTAAAAAGAAGAAAGAAAAAAGAGAAAAACACGGGAAGGAATTATTTTATATAAAAAAATATAGAAAATATATAAATATTAATTAATGAAAAAATAATAAATAAAAAAATAAAAAATAAATAATAAAAAAATATAAAAAAATAAATAAAAAAAGGAAAATAATAATAAAAAATAATAATAATTCTTTAAAAATCAAAAAATCTGAAATATATGTGTATTTATATATATAAAAAAAATATACAAAAAATATATATATAAATAAATAATACAAAAATTATACACGTGTATTATACAAGCTCAAAAATTAATTTAGAAAAAATCTTTATAACTATATTGGGGTGTCCTAAAATTTATATATAAAAATAGATAAAAAGAAGATAGATAAAAAGAGATAGATAAAAATAGATAAAAAGATAGATAAAAAGATTTTTTATTTTATTTATTAAAGATTATTGGGCTATAAACTCATTTTCTTGTAGGTTTTGTTCTACTGTGGGCAGAGCCTAAACTTGTTCTTCGCATGTGCGAACCGCTAAGGTCTCTGCACAAGTGCACAGTGTGCCCGGGCAATCCGGAGATGCCTCTGTGCAGGTGCGTGATTCGGATGTCACTCAGGAGAAGAGGCTGTCAGACGGCGAGGAGAGGCGGGATAGACCGAGCTACAACCAAGCCCATTGGACCGTAAACAGGTAATTATAATACCGTGCGGGATGTTTTTAAAACATATTTATTAGGTGTACAGAAGGAGTCAGGGCCTAATAGCCACCTGCTTAAAATGCAGTATAGGCGCTGCTGAAGGGAGCACTTTTAGTTTCACGCATCCAAATCTAGTGACAGGTTCACTTTACATAGGATTGAAAATGTCCAAAAATGTTTTTCTTTTGACAGCAATCCTACTGTAAATTTAGCTGAATGGAAAAAAAATGTCTGCTCAACTTTTTTGTGCAGGCAAAAGAAAAAAAATTGATAGGAACTGGATCCTTTTTAAAAAAAAAAAAAAAAAAAAAAAGAATTCTATAAGAAAGGATTATAGTAGATGGCCATCTGTTATGTCATCCATTAGTGGATCTGCCTCTGAGCACTGCGCAAACACGTCTTCAGGACAGCTGTATGAAAAGCGGATCTGCAAAATGCAAACCAAAATGTGTGGGTTTTTTTACGGATTCATTAAAAAATACAAATATTGGTTTAAATTTTGCATCTATTTTTTCTCTATTTGTAATGAAGCTGACCCACCCCAGGGCCGTGGGGCACCCGGTTCCAGGTGTTGATTCACGGGGCATGTCACTGGGGCCTATGCCCGGTCCCGTGATCCTGGTGGTCGCTGAAAAGAGTCAATAAAAATAATAAAAATAGTTTGTGATGCCACCTACGGTTCCGGTATGGTTACTGATGCTGCGGATCAGACCTCCGGGGTGATGTTTGCGCAGCAAGATGGTTACGCTCCCCGTAGGAGGAGCGGGATCCTCGAGCAGTTGTAGTAGTTGTTTTTACACAGGGAGACAGCTTACCACAAGGCTCAGTCACTTATCTCTTTCACTACAGCAAGTATGCGGATCCTCAGGCGTAGGCAAGAAAATGCGTCACAACAGTCTTTAACTCTGAACGGGTTTTACTTCAGGTTCTTAAGCAAGAAGACAGATGGTACAGTGTTTTGTGTTCCTCTGGTCTGGGTAGTCACCAGCGAACCGGGATGACTCACTTAGGACCCTCGGTGGTGTGCCTGCCGTTCCTTGCCGGTCCCTCACTGCACTCTCTCTCCTGTCTCCCGTGTAGCGCCTCCACGCACAGGGCCTTGAGCCAGCTCCCACGGAACTTCAGTGGGGGACTCCCCTTCAGGTCCCCCTGACCTTAGTTCGGCATGCCTTTGCAAGGATGCGCTGGGTCTCCGGCTGCGACTACCTACAAAAGCTCGGGGCCTCCGTTTTAGTGGCTCGGGGATGAACACCCACACCACGTTCAGAGCCAGTCCTCTGTCCTGGGACCAAACCCCTCCGGTCGGTAATCGTACCGGGTCCGGATTCAGGTGCACTGCAATACCTGGTGCCCCTACGGTCTCTCACTTTCCACAGTCTCTAGGCGACTGTCTCTCTCACTGAAGTCAACTTCTTCATTCTCCTCCCACCCACACACTTTTCTACCCTGTCACTCCCCCCACGGGACTGGGTTCTCCCTACAGCGGGTTCACCCATGGTCCCTTACTGTAGGGTGTGTGTGAATGAGTGTTGTGAGGGTCCTTTTATTCACCATCCCAGTTCCCTAGTCACAAGAATACCACACACTCTTATGTGGGTGCAGTACCCCTACATGGCGTATCAACCAGTGGGGGCGCCACAGATCCAGTTTTTTTTTTAAATTGCTGGATCTGTTAGAAACCGAAGACAAGTGAACATGTGGATAGAGCCCTAGAAGGGAGCCATGACTTCTGCTGTAGTCTGTGTTCATCGGATGATTTATTTTTGCTGCTTCCCGATAAGTTTCCTCCATACTGTATATTCGTACAATATTTGATCTAATCTACCCTAAGGCACATCACCCGCTCTACAAACAGAATTACTGAATAATCTCTTATTTATATTCTAATTGGCAGGATGTAAATGGCAATAAGACACTAATATATTTGACCTTTTCAGATTTCCTAGCTGGCTCGGGCTGACGTGTCGTGGATGTAATTATCTCTTTTAAGTGTTATTACAATTTCTAGGTCTTGTTTGCAGTCTCTTCGGATCTATTTCCCCTGGATGAAGATGTCCATCTGATTCCTAAATCAAATATGACATGAAAATGTGAGAAATAATCGGATGCAAAAAAATAAGCTAAATAAATAAATTGTCAGCTGTGCTATTACAATGGATGTAACCTTGCCGGCAACTACAGATTTTTACAATTAAGATTCTTAAAATAGCTTAATTATTATGCATGCTACAGATCAAAGAGTAACAGCACAGACAGGGTTAGCGGGCAGCCCCCAGCGTGCGTGCAGATTGTCACAGCTATGGCTGCCACTCTGTGAGACGACATCCACTCTATAAGCCCAATATGGAGCAGTTTTGTCCTGACTTCAAGAAAATGATAAATTTACTGCAGTTCTCAGGTGTCCTTAAAGAGAACCTGATGAATTTTTATTGCTTTTTATGCAAAATGCATCACTGGCAACATACTGCTTTACTAGCAGCCAAAGCCTGGATTTTAAAGCGTTATGAGCACAACAGTTTTTATGGCTTTTGATGCAGCTAAATTAAAAATTAGTTATTCACGTTACGAATAGTCCCATTTAAAAAGATCCTATAGTTTTGTGTATTCAGGTCCGGTGCCAAACTGAGTCTCTGAGAAGTGGCGGAAAATTCGATGGGCTCAGATGCAACATTTTACATGTTAGGCAGAAGTATGGGCCCTTGTTAAGTTCTAAATCCTATAAAGAAATGTATGCTTTCCCCCTCATCTACTGTATATATATAAATGCCTTGTGGTATCTGTCATCGCCTCCTGTGTCCAGTTGGCCCCGAATCACAATGGAGTAATATGACATCACAATAGGGTATTATGATATCCCAATGGGGTATTATGACACCATAATGGGGTGTTATGACACCATAGTGGGGTGTTATGACACCACAGTGGGGTGTTATGACATCACAATGGGGTATTATGACATCATAGTGGGGTGTTATGACATCATTGGGGTGTTATGACAGCATAACAACATGGGGAGAGAGCACAGGGGAGACAGTGCACAGGGGGAGAGAGAAAGAGGACAGAGGGAAGAGCATACAGGGGGAAGAGACAGAGGCCGCCCCAGCACCCCAGAGCCCTCCCCTATCATGATGTCACCACCCTCCTGATGCAATAGCATAGAGGTTCCATCTAGTAATGTAATATTGTCCCCTATCCTGTAGTAATGTCATGCATCCTGGGGCTCATCCTGATATAATGTCCTCTGTCCCATAACTGACGTGACTAACGTCCTATGGAAACCCAGTGCATATAAATATCACCAGTCATCTCCCCCAAGACATGTCTCGTTGAGTGCGATTGCTGCATCGGTATTATTCACTTGTGGTGTCCCTCAACGGGGCCTGCAGTGTCCTGCTAAGAGCAATGGATATTAGACTTGGCTATTTTTGGTGAGTTTTTTACATTTTTGTCCTTATATTGGCTTTTCAGGTAATATGGTTAGGACTCGTAAGTGTGAGGGCCCTTGACGGTGGGTTACGAGTTTACGTATTTTGGCCAAATTATCTACTAACACCTCACAACACCTTCCATCGTGTTTTATTGTTGCCCTTTTTTATCTTTTGTAGGATGCAGCTGAGCCCCTTTAGGGTTTCTGTCCTGTCTGTAGTACATACATAGTGCTGGGCAGCCCGCCTGATCTGATAGCAGGGTGTGACCAATAGGATGTATACAGACATTGCATCGCATATACCTGTGTGACTGATGCCTATGGAAATCCAGTGCATATAAATACCACCAATCACCTCCCCCATGACATGGCTGGTTGAGTTTGGTTGCTGCCACGGTGTTATGCGCTTGTGATGTCCCTCAATGGGGCCGGCAGCGTCCTGCTAAGTGCAATGGATATTAGACTTGGCTGTTTTTGGTGAGTTTTTAAAAAAATTTTTGTCCTTATAGTGGCTTTTCATCCTGTGCCTCTTATAGTAATAATGTCCACCATTTCTGGACAGTTTGCAGTAATAATTTCCACCCATACTGCATGCCTTGCAGTAAAAATGTCTGCCATTCTGTGCCCCTTCCAGTGGGAATGTTTCCCATCCTAGCCCTTCCGTAATAATGTCCAACATCTTTGGTCCTTCCTGATAGTGTCTCACCATCGTGGTGTATGTGTCCATCCTGGCCCCTTTCAGTAATATAGCCCCACATCATGGGCCCCTTCCAGGTATAATGTCCTCATCCTGGGCCCCTTCCTGGTATTATGCCCCCATCCTGGTATAATGTCCCAATCCTATTACAAAATTGACATTTAGTAACAAACCAGAAATTATATCCCCCCTCCTGGGCCCCCTCCTAGTCTTATGTGCCCAACCTGGGCCTCTTCCAGCAATATTGTCCCCCCATCCTGTTATAATGTCCTTCATCCTGGATCCCTTACTGGTATAATGTCGCTCATCCTGGGCCTTTTTCTGTTATAATGAACCCCATTTTGGGCCCCTACCAGCAATAATATCCCCATACTGGTATTATGTCTCCCCATCCTATGCACCTTCCTTATATAAAGTCCCCATTCTGGTACAATGTCCCCTTCCAGTATTTATGTATCCCCTTCTGGGCCCATCCGATAATTGTGTTCCCCATTCTGTCGATGTTTTTTTTAACACCTTTAAAGAAAAATATGATTCTTCTCACCTTTTCTTAATTCCACAATGTGCAGCATCTTCTTCCATATGAAAGGCCGGCAGCTGACGTTACTGCTATGCTTTGCTTGTGACTGACAAGTCAGCTCTTGGCCTCTGGTAAGT
Source organism: Allobates femoralis (assembly GCA_033576535.1). Taxonomy (NCBI): domain Eukaryota; kingdom Metazoa; phylum Chordata; class Amphibia; order Anura; family Aromobatidae; genus Allobates; species Allobates femoralis. Next base: position 46,035,753 of record JARQOC010000012.1, on the reverse strand, counting down.
CAATGGCGTGTATTGCAGTGCAGAGGCCTGGCGGGTCTCTGAGGTGCAATACATTTCCGCTCAATGTGCATCCTCAGCGATGGCATTGGCAGGGCCCCCTTCTGCACTGGCCCAGTCGTGGTCACATCCTCTGCAACCGTGATCGTTATATTCTTGTCTCCATAGTTACGGAACCTACAACCCTGTCAATAACCTGTTTTTCTCTTGATAACTTAAAGGGAATGTCCCAGTGTCTACCACACAACAGGACAGTAAATAATTAAAAACAATTAATATATAAAGAAATATATAAAGATCTCTGCAGACTTGAGTTGAATGGACAATTTTATTTCTTCATTTTTTTTAATACAATTTTGCTTCCTGCCCCAAATGTCCAGGCATAAAAGAGCAACCCCGATAGACAAAAAGCCATACAGAGCTCGATTAACTTTCCTAAAGGATAAACTGTTCAAGGTATAGAGCACAAGGATGAATTGCTCACTGACCTATGATTACCCTGTAGGCCTGAGAATGCTAAAACGGGGTGACTGAAGCAAGATAATTAGTAGAAGCACTAGACGCTTAATTGACCTGAAAATTGAAATACTCTTCTGTAAGTTGACTGCTGGTAAAATACTTTGTTGTACAGTAGGCAGGATAACATTATAAATGTTGTCTCGGTGGGATTTGAATTTTTTGTAAATGGATTTTGATGTTCACTTGGTATGGTTGTTTCAGTGTCCCCCCGGACTCCATAAAAAAAGATGTGCGGTGGACGGACGCTAACTCTGCTTTCAGGTATTTAACCAAGGTCATAAAAGGATTTAAGAGTTAGCTTTGGGATTTCGATTCTTTCCTTTCGTCCGGCTTGTTTTTTTCTGTTACTTGTGAAGGTTAGCCCTGTTATTAAACGCTGTAGACGGAATTTGAAAACCAGTTTATTTAACCTGCCCTGAGCACTCCGAGTGAGTAGCTGTGAATTTACACGGAAAACAGAGCAAGGCGCGTTCTTTGTATTGCTTAATGCTAGGAGAAAAGCTTGTCCGCTATTGAGTTAAACAAGCGAAAAAGTATTAAAAGTAGAAAAAAAAGAAAATATCTATCCCAGTTCATCAAGGCTGGTGGCGATAACAACGAGGAGCCCCACTTGATGAATCGGGTATGTCTGAAAAGGCAGTTTCCCCGTTCCTCCCTCATCCCACCCCAATTCTACCAATTTTAGCGGAGTTGTCGAAACTATGCATTTTGCAAAAATGGTGTGACTTTTTTATGCAATTTAATGCCAGAAATCTGGTGTAATTGCTTTGTTAAATTGAAGAACTTATGGGGATGTCACACGTGTCAATATCGCATGCAATATCGCTACTGCATATGACGTTGCAGCGATATTGAGTGTGTGACAGGGCGCATCAACCAGTGATAAATCGCTGGTTGATGGTCGCCAGGTTTTAGAACCTCTCTAAAACCTGGCGATGGTCACTCGGTGGACATGCAGCATCGCTGCGTGTAACACCAGGAGACGAGCGAGAAGCCAGCTCACCAGCGCCTCTCAGCAAGCGCTTGGAGCTGGTATCCATGGTAAACAGCAGGTAACTAAGCGCCACACGACACTTAGTTACCCACTTGTTTACATGGTTACCAGCGTTCTCTCTGGTACTGATCACTGGTTGTCTGCCTGTGTGACAGCTCACCAGCGATCAGCCTTCAATGTCGCCAGCGATGAGATCGCTGGCGATATTGACGCGTGTGACATCCCCATTAGACTCCCAATTCATCAAGACCATTGTGTTGGAGAGAGGCGCTCCTGATTCATTAAGGGTGCATGCCTGATGAACGGCGTGTGCTTGTGTGTCTCGCCATGGAATGCAATTCTGTGTACCTCGCTGCAAATCTTACCCAAGTCTTTGACAGGAGTAAGATTTCTGGCCTAAGGAATGCACAGCTTCTCAAGAATTAGACGAGCTGTGGCAATACATCCCCTTCATGACCCCAGCCTGCCCAAACTCTGCCTAAATTTTGACCTGGGCAAAACTAGCATAATAAAAAAAGGTTTGCAACTTTTCAAAGCCATTGACGCCAATATTCTGGGGTTATTGCTTTTATTAATCAGAGCCATAGCGATTAGGATTTTTATAATGTGGTCAGGAGCAGGAAATGACCTAAAATAATAAACAAATTAATAAACAAAATAAAGCTCTTGAATCTGTTGCTGCCGCTCTGCAAAGGAGCTGCATACACAAAGGGTGCCATCACACCTGGCGACGGCACTGGAGATGTCGTCGGCGACTGGCGGGAGTGCGCACATTTTTGGCGCCCCCCAGCGTCGCCGCCCCCATTTACATCGGGGGACACCTCGGCGATGGCTCCGGCAAGCTGACAGGAGGCATCGCCGCCGGGGTGTCTCAAAACCCCAACAGCGATGCAGGATCACCTGTCAGGTCACCGGTGGCCGTTTACATGGGGCGATGTGGACACATCGCCCCAGATCGGCCACCTGGTTTCACATCACTGATGTGAAACCAGGCGAGCACTCAGAGCCGCCGACATTGCCCCTTTACATTAGGCAACACAGGGGCGATCTCGGCGCTGATTGGCCGCACCCCTATATCACCTAATACATCGGCGGTACCTAAGGGTACCGTTACATGTCGCAATATCGCAATGCAACATCACAAAAAGTCACATGGTGTGGTCTTGCAGTTGATATCATTGGTGCGTTGTGTCATGTAACAGGGCAATGCGACTGCAATAATAGTAGTACAATATGCAAAATAGGTACGATATTGCAAGAAGATTATGCAAACCCTTCAACCATACAATGTTGCATATGCGATGTGGCAGGATCGTGCTGTGTGACGGTGCAACTACTATCTTGTTTGCAACTTCCCCTATTCACTACAATGTTAATGCTCGGTCCCTGGGTTTCTCATACCCAGCGCACAAAAGTTGCGTACAACATCCTAGTTGCGTTGCCTGTCGATATCTCCCTGTGTGACATATCCTATGCGATCTTGGACAAGTGCCAAAAACGTGCACGCTCCCGTGAAATTGAAATTGTATGCGATATCAGAATGATATTGCGACGCGTAACGGTACCCTTATTGATTGGACATTTGTAATTGATACTATTTCAAAAGATGCTTAATTTTTTATTTTAGATTTCATTGGTGCAATAAATATAGCATAAAGGTGGACACTACTCTTAATTTTCACTTTTACAAACCTTTTTCTACTTTTAAAGGGGTTGTCTATCTGCACAATATTTTTTTAAAGGTTCTTAGACGTAGAATAAACAATAAGCAATTGAAAAATAAGTAGTAATCTCATCAAACTGGTGTCCTTAAGGCTGGTTTCACACTGCAGTTTTTATCCTGATCAGGTTTGATCAGGTTTGTGTGCCAAAACCCGGAGTGTCTCCAAAACTTAGAACAGGTGTCAATCTTTCAATTATACTTTTTCTCTGCAAGTTCACTCTCCTGGTTCCTCTCCTGGTTTTGGCACACAAACCTGATCGAACCTGATCAGGAAAAAAACTGCAGTGTGAAACCAGCCTTAGTCCAGAGCTGATGGAAGTCTCACCGATTGAGATGGCAAGTTCATGAAAAGGAATAAGGAGAAGATCCAAACATGACCATGATAAGGGCCTTCTGCTGAAACTCATTGGTCCTCTACCTGCAGCTGTTCCTATTGCATTGCCTGATTTATGTCCTGTGCTACCAGTTTTACATTTTATCCACCTGTTATCTCCATTTTCTGCTAGATCTTCACTTTATTCCTTTTCATAAACAATAAGCAACTCTCACATTCACTAGTTCACCGCTGCTCTCATTCGGACACTTTAAGGATTACCGCTAGTCCCTAATCCCTAGTCCATCTCAAAACGAGAAATGCCGTCATAGCATTGGCCAAAGTAGTGACCCTACTCAGCTAGTGATTGGGTGAGGAACTTGGACAAGAAAGTAGTGACCAGCAGGAACCCAGTAAGCAGTAATATGGGAGTGGTAGGTGGAGGTTGGGATCGATGAGGGTTAGCATCGATTCTCTTTTTATTCCAGACTCTGGAGCCTTTTCTTAATGGATCTGGCAAACTCCACTAAAACTCCACATCAATTCATGAACTGATTGTTTCTTTAGAGAATTGTGCAATCATGTGATCACCATGCGACCTGGACAAATTTACAACTTTCAGAATAAAAGTTCCCGAATCATGAATGGTGAAATTAGAAGGCCCAATCCCCTGCTCAAAGCAGGATTCCCTAAATTATTCTAGACGATGTCTGTCCAGCCTCTCAAAAAATCCTAGCAAGCTAAGATTTTGGAATTCACGAGAAACTTAGTCAAAGTATATTGAAGAATTGTATAACTTTCCAAAATTCAATTGAATCGCTGTTTAGAAAAGCAAGCCATTATTTTTTTTTTTTACAAATCATGAATTTTCTGCTTTTCATTGACATATTTTTCCTTCTGCTTCTAGATCTAACGATGTTTTCCCAGCGGTCAACAACAATGCTGTTGTTTGTTGAAAAATAAGAGGCCGGAAAGTCGATGTTATTAGCGCCTTGTACCGCTAGACTGCTGCTCTAGGTTTCTCCCTACAGGTCTGTCATAAAAGCCCAGTGACCACGAGCCAACTATTATACCCGATACTTTTTTCTATCCTGGATCATAAGGACAATGTTTAACTTTTGATGTATTTTGTTACCGTTTTGTGTGGAATCCAGGACGTCCAGGCTAAGTGCGAGACTTGCTTCAGTAGCTCACTATTAGTGGTGTCCCGCTGTCAGCTTCGATTGTAAAATAGCTAATAAGATATTGAATACATTCATACAGGATGTTTATGAAAGGTAAGGAGTAGTGTGATCTCTGTTTAGCCGCATGGTAAAAGCCACAGCACAGAACGAAGATTTCATTACGTTCCTATTTACTAGACAATATTGAGGAGGAAACTATAATTCCTGGTTGACATCAGTGTTCACAAGTTTTGAGGAATCTGAGAGAGCGCTTAAAACGGTATTGTCATCTGCGTGGAATTTTGTAGCAGTTTATTTTCTAGATATTGCCTTAGGCCTTACATGGTTCTTGCTTATGCATTGGTGCTTTACCTCCATTCACCTCCTGGAGCTTCTCTTGTCTTTCTGCACCGATCTCCTGGTTCTTAGTGGTGTCTTGTTGAGGTACACCCTCACTTTTCCTCTTTCACGGGTAAAAGTTCTTTTATATTAGCTTATGTAGACTTGGCTTAGACTAACAACGTGATCCCCTAGTATCCAGGAAAGCTATTCAGAGAAAATTAAGTTATATCCTCCCTGTGGCCACTTGTTTTCAGAGTACCAGGGAGGGCTTAAGGCCGCTTTACACGTCGCGATATCGCAACGCAACTACGATAAAAAGTCACGTGGCACGGCCGTTGCAGTTGTTATCGTTGGTGAGTTGTGTCGTGTAAAAGGGCAACGCACGCAAAAGCGATGTAACTACGATATCATTTTGGGATTGTGCATGCTCTTCAACGTGCAATATTGGCTATCGATCTGGCAGGATCGTGCTGTGTGACAGCGCAACTACGATTTGGAGCGCAACTTCCCCCATGTCACTCCAATGTTAATTGGTCGTTCCCTGAGTTGCTCAGACACAGTGTGAAAAAGGAACGTACGACATCGTAGTTGCGTTGCCTGCCGATTTTCTCCCTGTGTAACATCTCCTCTGCGATCTTGGGCAAGTGCCAAAAACGTGTGCGCGCTCCCGTGAAATCGTATGCAACATTGGAACGATATTGCGACGTGTAAAGCGGCCTTTACAGTCACCGATCACTATATAGTGGGCAACTACTCCCCGGCACACTGACTGTCTGCTGTCAGTATTTGTGCGTAGAGTGGACTATCATTCAAACTGCTGGGAAATGATTACAGCGCATTCACCGTATAGTGACCGATAACTGTAACTACTCCCTGTACCATTCTGATGACTGGAAGCAACCAGCTGCAAGGAGAATAAAACTTAATTTCTCCTTGTAGCTGCTGCTCCTGTAAAACAGCTACATGGGATTTAGATGTTAGTTATGTATAGATTACCTAAATACTGAAGGTAAACAGTGTTTTCAGATGTGACAGGCTCCCTTAAAAGTGATTAATCCTGAAATTTTTTGTATAAGGCAAATAGGTTCTGACAGCACCTAGTGATTGCTATTGACCTTGCTTTTGAACTTGACCCCTTTATACCCTCCCTTGGTTATCCTGTGTTGTGAGGGTTAACCCAGGTCTGGTGATGTCATTGTAGTTGAACCCTGATAAATAACTATGGGCAGTATTAAGGGTCAGCACCTGATGAAGGCGGAGCTTAGCCACTGAAACGCGTTGCGAAGACCCTTGTGAATAAAGGAAAGTATCTATTAATATTTACCCCTACACAGCCTCTTCAAATTTGAGTGCCCCAACAACCGCTTTTTTCCTCCTACTCTACATGTGTTCCTGTCCGCGGGCAAGCGGTGGTGCTGCTGCTGCACGATTGAGGAGGCTTAAGGATCTTAAACATACTCACTGACGCCGAAAGTGTAGGACCTGTGGTGACGTTGAATCCATGTGACTAGCCACGTGACCAGTCCTCCTCCTGTAACCAAGAAGTTCAGCAACAGCGTGCGGCAGCGCAACACTCCATAGGCAATTGAACTGAATTATGCCAGCCGCATAACTCCCTAAGGGTACCTTTACACGCCGCAACTTTTGGCGGCGATAGGAGTCAATCTAACGTGCACTTGCACATTTGTCATGGTTGCCTCAGAACGCCGAAGGCGCTTTTACACGCCGCAATTACGCCCTCAACCTAAGGCGACGTGTCGCCCCGAAAGTTGCCTACCCCATAGTGGAACCAATCCGGTGGAGTTCCGTCGCCGCTTCACACGCCGAAATCCCCAAAGGAATGTGGGCGTACATGTTCAGCGCCGCGAGAACATAGGCGTGACAGACTGGTGTATAACGCGCCCCAAACACGCTGATTAGACAATGCAATAGCGTTATGATTCGGCAGCCTGCACTGGAAGGCTGGCTAATACATGACGCCGTTACCATTGTGTGGTGGTGAATGGACAGCTGTTCAAATATGGCGCAGTGTCAAGTGACAGCCAATGGAAACATAGCAGCCACCACCAATCATCGCTGACGGGGCGCGGTCTCCAGTACGCTGTGGCACGCCTCTGGGAAATCAATAGACGACACAGATTCCATCCCTATCGTTCCATCACACGCCAAAAGCCGGGAATGTCGCCTTCATGATTGCCTCTGATTTTGGAGCAGTGCTGTGAAATCGGAACCAGGTGCAACCTTTTTTATCACTGCCAAATTCGCCAATTACACGCTGCAATTTTGAGGCAATTTCACGGTGATGGTGATGGGGCTACAGATTGCCGGTCAGATTTCTCACCGCGTGTAAAGGTACCCTAAGGTGAGCAATATCACCTGTTTAACTGTTTATCCACTGCCAGGTTTACACTAGGAGCGCCTCTCCTGTTTCTATTTTCTCACATGGGATTTAGATGTTATTTATGTATAGATTACCTAAATATCTGAAGTTAACAGTGTTTTCAGATGTGACAGGTTCCCTTAAAAGTGATTGTTCCTGAACATTTTTTGTATGAGGCAAATAGGTTCTGACAGCACCTAGTGAGTGCTATTGACCTTGCTTTTGAACTTGACCCCGTTTACCGCCTACCCTGACTTTTCTCTTGTCTTCAGGTTGAACGGACCTCTCGCTGTCTGTGAATTCAGACCGCTGGCTACAATTAGTGGATCATGTTTTACTGCACGCCATGGTCTTCTGTGAAGACAACTGTTCCATGGGGTAATTTTGTCCTAACACACTAAGAAATAACATAGCTTGAATGGAAGGATCTTAAAAGAAATGTTTTAGAGAACATAAAAAAGAAAAAAATATAAATAAAAAGAAGAAAAAATGGAGAGGAATATGAAAGGGAAAGAAAGAAGAAAAGTAAAAAGGTCAAGAAGAAAGAAAGAGAAGAACAATAAGAAGGAAAAGGAATAACAAAGAAGACAAAAGAAAAAGAGTAAGGAGAAAACTAATACAGAAGAAAGAGAAGTATAAAGGAGATGAATAAGAAATAATGAGAAGAATAACAAAAAAAGAAGTAGTGGTAATAGTTCTGGGGTGAACGCTCCCCTCCACCTAACTTGTTTGAGGTCTCACAGGCTGGTTGTGTAAGTGAGGCAAGGAGGAGAGTCTCGCTTTCTATTAACAGGTTACTGGTTGAAACCCTCGGATCAATATCAACCTGAAAGTTTTCACCTTTTCAGTGGATAGGTTATAATGTATCTAAACTTTAAAATGATCTCCTATTCAATTATATATATATATATCAGGGGCGGAACTACACTGGTGCAGCTGGTGCAGCTGCACCAGGGCCCGACCGCCTGGGGACCCTTCAAGCCTAGAGGGGGCCCCCAGCCGACCCCCGCAAGCCGCCGCCAAAGAAGAGGAGGGTCAGGCAAGGGAAGCAGAGAGCTTCCTGCTTCCCTTGCCTGATCCCGCCCCTCCTCTCCTCTGCCCCTCCGGCCCTAGAATACTTCCGCGCGGCTCCCAGGTAGGAGAGCATCGCGCCTGCGGCTCCTGCGGCTCCCAGTGGCTCCCAGCAGCACCCTCCCCCCCCCGGGCCGCGCCGACGGCCAGGGAACACCCCTTCCCCCCCGGGCCGTGCCGACGGCCAGTAGCCCCGCCCCCCCGGTCCTCTCCTGCACCAGGGCCCCGGGGGTGACGGTCCGCCCTGATATATATACTAGCTATTGAACCTGTTCTACGTCTGGGTGGTGAGCACTGGCAATTTTTCATTGCAGGCCAAAAACATCTCTGTAAATCACATTTTTGGTGTAATCTCTGAGGTCTTTCTTTCAGCCATCTTGTTGGTACTGGACTTTGTAGATCGGGTCTTCTTTATCTATTTCTCGCCTTTATTTAAATTTTGCACTGTGGCCTTCTCCATTATCCTTATGGCCGGTGCATGTGCTATGTTCACGTTGTAGTTGAATCCTTGAAAAAAAAGTGGTGCCAGAGTCAGCGTGTGCACTCTTTTACCATTTTATTGGAAGAATTCAACTCCAACGTGAGCTTAGCACTGCACAAGCACCGGCCATCCCGACTTTGAATAAAAGGGTGCGTTTAGCATTATATTATAGATTATTGGTTATACTTGATAAGGATCTAGTTGTCCATAGTAATCAGAGCTCAGCTTTTGCTTTACCTTGGCGGCTTCAATGCTGAAGGATGTACTCTGGTTGCTATAGATGACCAGAACAATCTTACTGTGAGGGGATTCTCGTAAATGAGGCTCCAATTTCTTTATTATGAAGATGGAATAGTGGTCAATGACTGAATGGGACAGGTCTCTGCTGAAACCAATCAGTAGCTGGGGGCGTAACCTTTTGCCATCAAGGCTTTGGACAGATATATACTAGGTGTAGAGCCTGGCATTCCCCGGGCGTAATGCCCATATATGGTTATAGCTCTGCCTCCCCCCGGTAGCATTATACTATATGGAGGGTAATGTGGGGCCCATTATACAATTTTGTTGTCTTTGGGGAGTGCATTATACCATATGGAGGACTATGTGGGACCCATTACTATATGCCATTACTATATGGAACGCCTTAATAGTTTTTGGAGGGCTATTTGAGGGCCATTATACTGTATGCAACAATTATACAGTTTGAAAGTTGTGTGTTGTGTATCATACTGTGAAGAGGGCTGTGCAGAAGCCATTGTACTATTTGAGTGAGTGGTAGTAGTAGGTTGCATATTCATACTGTATGTAGGCCCATTATACTGCATGGAGGGCTGAGTGGTGGCCATTATACTGTATGTAGGCCCTTATACTGCATGGAGGGCTGTATGGTGGCCATTATACTGTGTGTAGGCCCATTATACTGCATGGAGGGCTGTGTGGTGGCTATTATACTGTATGTAAGGATTCAAAGGGACAATGTGTTACCGGTCCGTGCTGCCACAGAAGACACATAGCCAATAGCTTCAAATTACTTCACATTTATCGGATCCATCCAACGAGTTTCAGAGCTCTGCTATGCTCCTTCATCAGGGAATGCATTCCCTGATGAAGGAGCATAGCAGGCTCTGAAACGCGTCGGATGGATCCAATAAATGTGAGGTAATTTGAAGCTATTGGCTATGTGTCTTCTGTGGAAGCACGGACCGGTAACACATTGTCCCTTGAATCATTTGATTATCTACCACATTGCACGTGGAGGTGTGGGTCCAGCAGCAGTCACCATTACATGTTTCTAATGCTGGTTGTGTGCTACACAACCCGATAAGGTGAGCAGTGAATATCTCGGCTTCAGAGCCACTCTGCTTTTAAATGATAAGACCCTATTGTGCTTGCTTCCTGTGCAGTGATTATATTCTCCTGTATGTAGGCCCATTAAACTGCAAGGATGCTGGAGGTCACAGTTGGGGATCACACTTTGTTAGGGTCACCATTCATTGCCAGGATAGTTGAAGGGTGGTACTTTAGGGTCATCATACTGTGCTTGTGGGGAGCATCAGACAATGTTTTCGGGCACCCTTCTTGGCATCATACTTCATGGCAGCAATGAAAGTGGGCTTCAATAGGAACAAAATCAGTTTGTAAGGGCTGCAAAGTTTGAGATATGTTCTTATGCGACCCAGATAAATATTATTTTTACTATATTTCTTTTTTTGAGGGGTGGACAAAGAGAAATTCTATTGAACCTGCTTTTTGTATTTTTATATATTTTTCTTACTGTTATGTAACGTTCAAGTGATTAGTGTCTCCAGGGAAGGGAAGACGTTTGTTAATGTTTATGCGCAGTATAAAATTTTTTTGCATGTTGTCACATCTTTTTACCAGGTCCAGCCCGAGGACATGCTATGTTTTACGAGGGGGGTATGTGGTGTCCCTGAGGTTCCAGTCGCCACAGAGGTACTGCACCTTAGCCAGAGGTGTGGTACCTCCAACCCCAGATAAGGGGAGGGGACACTACCCGGTACCCACACACCTGCATCCACCAATTGTCACTCTAGGCCAGAAAGATGGGGGAATTGATCAAACCCCCAACCCTGGCTGTGGTGTTTCAAGTTCTGTCCGGTGTTTTGCAGGAAACAGCGAACAGAACCTGAGGGCAAATATTGCCCTCTTGTCCTGTCTTCTGCCAGAATCGCAGATCGCAGCTACAGCTGCTGAAATTTTAAGGTCGGGAGTCTCCACAGCTGCTGAAGTTCAGCAGCGCTCGCTACTAAACTTCAGCAGCCGGCGTCCGGAAGCCGCATCCGATTTTATGTCAGATCCGGCGCGATCCAGCGCCATAGACTCCAATGTTAGGGGGCGTCAGATCGCTCCAGATCTGATTTGTGCCAATTTTTCCCCCGACAGAAAATCACAGTGTGGCGCTCCCGTTGGTCAGTCGTCACACCGGGGTATTACACCCGTAAAAGCTGTGTAATTATCCCAACTGTAAGTGGATGCAGGTTGGTAGGAGGACCCAATTCCAGCACTCCCACACTCAAGCTGGGGTGGTACCCTAGGGGGAGGGTTAGGGGAGTCGGAAGGGCAGACCAGGTTAGTTGCAGTCTATACTTGAGGGAAGATGAAGGGAGGTCCTGAGGGGACCTTGAGAGAGGGTGCCTAACGCGTGAGTCTGGGCCCAAGAGAGAAAGGGGGAACTCCAGTGCGGAGCGACCATACTCCGGGGAGCTTCCCTAATCCACCACGGAAAGCCAGATCCGAGGAAACGGCCGGAGTCCATCTCCATAGCCGTCAACCGGTTGCTGCGGCCTGTTTACCAGCCACAGCACCCTGCCACACACAGAGCGGTCCACCCTGTACTCCATAGAGGTCGGGTCCAGGTAGCAGAGAGAGAGAGGAACACGATTACCACCTCAGCGGGACTGGGAAGAGACTTATCCAAGCAGGGCTAACAGGACACGGGTTTGTTAACTAAGGCATACCGCGGGTTCCTCCAAACTGCCTTGCATCCATTTACAGTCACCCGAAAGGTTACCAGTCACTTACATCATTGCTGAACTGTGGACTATGTATTCGTTGGATGCTTGTTCCCAGTAAAGTACCCGGAAAGAGTGAAACTGCCTTCGTGTCTCTGTACACGCGCCACTGTGCGGTAGCAACTGCCTGGCAATCGGGATTTTTTTGTCACGTTGCCTTGAAATTGCTACGAAGTTGCGGCGTGTAATTTGGGAAAGTGATCGGGTTTCTCGCAGTTGCTCCGGGTAGCTGTTTCTGAGCCGTGTTCTAAAATCCAAGGCAACACAAAGGGAGAATTGCCATGGTAGTGGCATGTAAACCGGGACAAGGATGGAATCAGCGTCGCCTAGTGATTTCCCAGGGGCGTGCCACAGCCTCATGGAGTCCGCGCCCCATCAGCGATCATTGGTGGGGGCTACTGTGTTACCATTGGCTGTCCCTTCACAGGGCGCCATATTTAAAGAGCTGTCCATTTACACTACACAATTGCAATTGTGTCATGTATTAGCCAGCCTTCCTGCGCAGGCTGGCCAATCATGAGCTATTGCGTTGTCCAATCAGCGTGTTAGCGTCACGGAATACACAACTCTGTCACGCCTATGTTTTGGCGCCGCAGAACATGTACGCCCACATTCCCCTACTGATTGCGGCCTGTGAAGGGGTGACGGGATTCAACAGGAAGTTATCCGCAGGATCTGTAGGAACGTCCGGGGAACCACGATACCTTGAGTTGACAACGGAATTGCGGCGTGTACATGTGGCATCGGCGATCGTTAGCAACCGTTAAAAACGTGCACGTACACGAACGGTTGCTACCGATTGCCAGTGATAGTGGCGGCATGTAAAGGTACCTTACTGCCATCATTGAACTTTTATTTCAGCTAACGCTGCCCCGGAGGCCAGCTTCACCTGTATGAAGTTTTACCACCTTTGCCGCAATTCCAACGCCTTCCGGAGGACTGCAGTGGTGCTGGTGACCTCTCACCAGGTACTACAGGTGGTGTCACGAACCATTCTAACAAAAACTGTATTTAAGAAGTCACCGATCCCTAGAGCCACGGACTCGTGTGCAGCCACCCGTGATAGCGTTCCCCTGACACCGTGCCTGAGCTCTGAGTACCCCGGCCTGGGCGGGTCAGCAGCAAGCTGCTATTTTGTGTCCAGGAGAGAAACCCGCATTCTCCTGGATCTTCCCGGACAGATGGAAACCGGATGGCAAATGACTGCCATCCGGCTCCATCAGGCCCCATAGGATACTATGGGGCCAAAATCGGATCTGGGGCTGTCCAGTTCACACCGAACAGCCCCGGATCCTGAAAGACGTGGTGTGAAGCCAGCCAGATAGGGAAATGGGTGGAACTATAGAAAGGGGAGCCACTTAGAGTGAGTGACAGTAAGAGCAAATAAATGAGGGAAACACCATGAAGTGAGAGTTCAGTTCAGTCACGGAGAGGAGTAGTAACAAGGATAAGGAGAAGAAGGGAAGAGAAGGAGAGTTTAGCTTCAGTGAGTGAGCGGAGAAGGACTAGGACAGGGGGACTGGAACCAGGGGAGATTGTCTCAGAGGAGAGACGAAGGGAGCAAGGCAGGAGCTCCAGAGAAGGAAAGGATCCCAGAGGCATGGGAAATGAGAAATCCACTCGTGGGGCTCCCATCCATTGCCGGTTGCAGGCAAGTGGAGGGACCAGGGCCACAGAGGGTCACTGGGCCTAGACTACTAGAGGAGACTTGAGGCCTCTGCTAGCTAACTGGAGGCTGCTGCATCTCCAGGAGCAGCAGACAAATCCACGCCATTCCCTGCAAAGGTGGCCAGATAGGACCAGAGGGGACAAAGAGTACGTCACCCAGGAGGGTCCGAGGTGCAGGACACTGAGCGTGAAGTGCAGGGCAGGAGAGAGAAAGCCAGCACGAGAGGGGGTCGGCCCGGAGAAGGTACACAGAACAGGGTGCCGGTTAAAGTGTCTCCAGTCTACCTGGGTGTGGCTAGACCCTTTGCTCGTAGGACACAGCACCCGGCTCGATGTTACTACCTAAGAACAGTGAGTAAACGTGTGGAACTGCACCAGCTGTGTCCCTGAATCATTCCGGCATTTCTTGCCTTGCACTGCAACTTCACAATCATCTATACATTGACTTTTACACCTGCCCCAGGGTACCGTTCCACCTATGGGGAGTGACAACATCTCACTGCATTGTCATCTGCCCTGGAGGTCTGGACTGCAGCATCGTCCATCCCTGGCCGAGTACCGTAGGTGGCGTCACAAACACATTTCCCCAAAAGCCTTAACCCATTCCTGAATTTTTATTGACACCGCCAGGGTCACGGAGCTGGGTCTCGACCCCCGTGACTCACCATCAGTACTGTAGCCCGGTTCCGAGTATCCCATGGCCCTGGGGGGCGTGTCACATGGAGGAAAGGCCTATGCAGCCTTATCACTCCTGACTAACATGCTTCACTCCTGCGTGGAGGCAATTATATGGAGAGCACAATGTCCCCTCAGCATAGACTGGGACAGACATTCTGGGAGCAGTAGTGCTTCTGACTCACCGTTGCCGGGTTCTCACGTCTCAGGCAATGCTTCCCTTGTCACGGTTCCGTGCCTGAGGCTGTGGGGCCCTGTGGTCAAATAAAAAGGGATTTAAGGATTGGGATAAGTCTTGATTGTCGTGATGCCACCTGTGGGTATCCGGTGAGGGCACCGGCGCTGCTTGGACCTCTGGGGGATATGCGGCAGGTAGATGGAATGCTTCCCACAGGATGAGCAGTAATCCCTGGGGCCAGGAGCTGCTCCAGATGGAATACGGCAGCTCGGGTAGTTGGAGAGATGCAAGAGTTAATAGCAGTTCTGGAAGAAATGCACTACACGATGCTTCTCTGTAACGGGTCTTTACTGTAAGTTCGGTGCGGTACACGGTATACAGTCTTTAGGTAACGGACCGTGTGGTCCCAGTGATGAACGTCTCTGTCCAGAGCTCACTGTGTTCCTCCTTTACTAACTGTCCTATTCTTGGTTGCTGTAGCTGCCTTAGTGTACCGGATCGGGGTACTGGGAGGACTTCTGTTTAGTCACGTTAACTGAGAAGAGTCCTGAATTCCAATGGTGTGTACCTCGCCGGTAAGACTGCTGATTTGGGGCTGTAGTGAGGCGCTCCTAAGAAGCTGCTCCGTCACTCGGGTTTTGCAGAACAGCGGTGAACGTCTGTTTGCCTCGGAACCGGTGTCCGGTGAGATTGGGCATGGGTGTCTTTTAACCCGTTGCTTAGTTGCTTTGTTGCCCGTTTCCTGGGCTGGGTCACCGCTTGATGGTGCCCTACCGGTTAAGTTACTGTTCCAGGGCTGCACGGCACTGTGCAGGTCCCTGCTCCTTCTCTCCTTCCCACGTTCTTCCTTTTCCTCCAACAACTACTCCTACTTTTCTAACTTCCCCCACACTACACTTTACACTCCTCCCACCAGGACCTGATTGGCCCTCTACCTCTGAGTGGTGCATGTGGTGTATGGAGCTCTGGGTTAAACTATTTCATCACTGAGACGGAAGATATTACATCTTCAGTCAGGGATGCAATACCTTCCTGTGACGCACTCGTTGCGGGGCGCTACACTTCCTCCCTCTCTCCTGACTAGACTGAGTAGAAACCAGTTTTAACCATTCACAGGAAGTGTGAGAGGCCTGAGGTAGAGGCTCCTCCCACCATTGCTATGTGTGAGAGGCCTGAGGTTGAAGTGTCGGACCCCAGGGCCATGGGGTACTCGGAACCTGGCGACACTGTCTCTGGGGAGCCATGGGGTTCTAGACCTGGTTTCCGTGACCCTGGGCGCAGCTGAAAAGGGGGGTTTTCTGGCTTGGTAGGGAAAAGGGATTATGAAAGGAAGTATTTTGTGACACCACCTGTGGTATGTGGCTATAGGTGGCCACCGCTGCTGCAGAACCTCTGGGGATGATGGATGGGCAGCTGGAATGGAGTGGCTCTCCACGGGCAGAGCAGGTACCCGGGGCAGTGGATGAAGAAAGGGTGTAGGGTGCAGGATGGCGAGCACAAAGCAACAGACAGACTCACGGTTTTGCAGTTTCTCAGTCCTTTAGTGGCGCATCTGTAGTTCAGGCTGTTGTAGACAAGTCCTTGCCTGAGAGCAACTCGGGGTGATCTTCACCTGGCGGGTTCTGAGGCCTCCTTGCTGCGTTCAGTGTGTAGGCTTCTGCTGCTGCTTTAGCTAAGATGCTAGCCCTCTCTCCTGTGAGGTGCCGGTAAAGCAGGCAACTCGAGTTCTTTCTTAGTTCCTCATCTCGGGTGATGGCTTCTGAACTCTCTATGTTGCTTTGCCTCCGGGCACAGGGTGGTTAGGGAACTTGGAATTCCCCACCTTCCGGTATTGACTGTCGAGACGTTAAAGCCTGCACATCCTCGGATGTCCGTTCTTTGCGCTCTTTCTCTGGGGTGAACACGGTGCTGCTCTACTCCCTAGGTGTTCCTTCAACACTTCCTCAGACTCTAGCCTTGGGCCCTTTCGCTGAGTTAGTGATCCTGGTACAAGCTTAAGGCAGCCTCCAGTCCACCAGGATGTCTTCCTCAGTCCTCCTAGGAACTGAACTGCTGTACCTAGGATGAGCTTAGCACAGGTCGATCCTCCAGGTACTCTTCACAGTCCTCTCGGGAACTGAACTAACTCTGCCCCAGATGAGAATTTATAGGGGAGCTCACCCTGAAGCCAGGTTTAGGTCCCCCCTTCAGGCCTGGAGGCAGAAGGTGTTGTGTGCAGTTACCTGCCTGGTGTGAATACCCTCTGTTACTCTCAAGCGTGACATTACCACCCGGGGCAACAATGACACTGTGGCAACTGGACCCTGGGGTGCCAGAGAGGCTCCTCCCACTATTGATATGTGTGGGAGTTCTGAGGTAGATGCTCCTCCCACAGTTCTAATGTGTGAGAAGCCTTAGATAGAGGCTCCTCCCACTGTTTATATGCATACCTCCCAACTTTAGAAGAACAGAAAGAGGGACAAGTGATACAGCGCGCTGTGCGCACTGCACAAGTTTTAGCCATGCCCCTAACCACACCCAGGCCACACCCATTTACAAGTGACGGACATTGAACAGATGCCCAGGACTGTTAATTATTAATATTATCCCGCAAGGCCGTTACTCTTCTCCATCTACACTCTAAGCCTAGGGCAACTCATCGAGTCCCATGGCCTTCAGTACAACCTCGACGCCGACAACACTCAAATCTACCTGTCTGGACCTGACATCACCTCCCCTACTATCCTACTATCCAAAATTCCACAATGCCTGTCCACCATCTCATCCTCTCTCCGCTCATGTCCTTAAACTGAACATGGACAAAACTAAGTTCATCGTCTTCCCCCCAAGCAACTCTCCCCCATTACCCCACCCATCCATCTGTGTCGCCCCAGGGTGTGGGGTACTCGGGTATCAGGCAGCAGAAGGGGTTAACTGTGTCACGGGGAACGGAGGCCGCGCCTGATCCCGTATCCCGGGGGATGGTTCTCTTGAAAAAGGGGATTTATGTACAGGGGTACTAGGTATGCGGGCCCAGCGGTAATCTCTAGTCCAGCACAGTCCAGTGTGTGTTATCACCGCTGGGCCGCTGCTCATTCAGATTAACTGAAGGGACAGTTCAAATGGAAAGTCTCTGAGTCTTCAGATAAAACATATGGGGACACACGTTATTCAGGGGCTTGCAAAAAGGGAGAAGTGTAAAAATAAAGGGGCTATATACAAAGCAATGTCTCGCTACGGGAGTCTTTTTACAGTTCAATTAGTTCTCTGCTTGGGAGATTCTAATTGCAAACCATCCTAATGGGCCAGGGTAGTGTTCATAGGTTGCCTGCTCACCTCTGTATAAGTTCCGCCGTGGGTGTCCTTTGCGCAGGAATGATTCCACATCCCGCCGGGAAAAGAAAACATCGTCTATTAGTCCTAGTTCGCGTAGAAAACCCCATCCATCCTCCTGGTAGACGGAGATAACTGTTCCTGTTTTTCTGAGTTCTATTGGAAGTGGGGGCTGGGCTCTGGCTTCCTCGCAGAGTGTCCTCGTTGCCTGCTCTCGCTGGTACCAATCCTCTCGCCACCTCTGCATCGTCACCTGGTCTCGTTCATCCATGGCTGGCCGGGTGCATTGCAGTGACTGGTACTGCGTGGGTGGCGATCCGCTGCTGGAGACTTGTGGTGTTACTCGCGTCTCCGCAGAGCTCAAAATGGTGGGAACTTCTTGCGGGTGCCGCTGCCATGCGGTCCACCATGCCACTTCTGGAGTGCTTCCCCCAAAGGCTCTGTCCAGTTCCTCGTCGGTGCCATCATCGAACTCCTCCTCGACTTCCACATCTGGCACAGTTAAGGGTGTTTGAGCTGCCTCTAGCCGGAGACAACTGCTGGCCCGGGACGGTGGTGAGGTTGGGGGCTCAGTGTGGACCCCCATGTCCTGGATCTGGACGGGTGGTGGTACGGGTGGTAAGGAGGCATGGAACTCTTCAACCGCTCGTTCGGCCACCACCACCCCACGTGCCTGGTGGGTCGTTCTTTTAGTGGACAGTTCAAATGTCCGCTCGGCACTCCACCGCCGACACACCCAAGTCAAAGTCTGTTCCATCTCTTGGCGGAGCTGGGTGAAAGCATCCCGCCAGTAGTCAGCATCCCCCTCCATCGTCAAGAGGGATGCCGCTGCTTGGTCGCCCTGCTCGGCGCGGGTCTGCTCCTCCAACTCTTGCACAAAATCTCTCCACCGGGGTGCCGCCATGCTGCCGGGTACAAAGGAGCCTTGTTTCTGCCCTTCTCTTCCGGTTTGTCTTGTTATGGGCGGGCACTCCCTGGGAATTTTCTGTGGACCGCCCCCCTGATTGATTGATGGTAATCGGGGCAGTCACAGTATTTGGCGCCTCTGTCTTGGCCCTCCTTCTTCTAGGGGCTGAGGCACGCCCCCGGGCCTGCACATGGTGTTTAGTACATGGCTACGGCACCATCTTGGGTCCTCCTGCGATAATGGCGGGAACCCATTTTTGGCGCCAAGCAATGGTGGAAAAAGTTAGTTTTAAGTCCAAGTTCAAGTTCAAGGCGCACAGTACCCGGTGACAGCGGGCACGATATCCTGTTTGTGACGCCAGAAAGAGGATGTGTCGCCCCAGGGTGTGGGGTACTCGGGTATCAGGCAGCAGAAGGGGTTAACTGTGTCACGGGGAATGGCAGCCATGCCTGATCCCATATCCCGGGGGACGGTTCTCTTGAAAAAGGGAATTTATGTACAGGGGATTATTTACAAGATTATAGCTGTCGTGACGCCACCTGCAGTTTCTGGTCAGTAGCACCAGTGCCGCCACAGTCCTCCGGAGGTCGGTGGTATTGCGGCTGAGGGGTTGTAGTCCTCCGCAGGTAGCACTGAGACCTCCGGGGCAGCGATCCTGTGAAAGGAATCAGTTCATAGAAAGAAGATGCAGCAGAGTCGAAATCGCTTCACTCCGGGTACTTTACTGAGACTTTAGCAGCAATCGTTACAGTTCAGTGCAGTAGATGTTATCAGACAAGTAGCTAACGGGTGGCTGCAAGCAGATCACAGGTAGCCGGATGGAACCCTCAGCGTGTGCCTTTCTCTCTTCCAAATCTTCCCTGCTTCCCAGTAATTTTGGTGTGAAGTCTGACCCCATGAAGCAGATCTGGCCTCCTGCTGTCTGTCTCTCTCTCTCTCTTGCTCCCATCGGGTAACCTTCTCTTAGCACTGCGGCTTTGCCTTGCTGTGTCTGTTTCCCTCTTTTGGTTGCTTGAGATTCTGGGCTGTATATAGATATACCCCTAGTTCGTCAGATTCTCTGTTGTCCTTAGAGGATCCCACAGGTGCGGGCTCCGGTGCCCGGTAAGCTGCCGGGGTTGGACTCCTGAAGTCCCTCTCTTCCCCAGGCTGGCTGTCTGCGCCTGGGTTAGCTTTCCTTCTCCCTGGGTCCTCAGCCGAGGAACCCTCCTTCCTCCCTCAGGCCCACTGCCTGGCTGCCGGTCCAAGACCTTGAGGCAAAGACAAAAGGATCTCCTTTCTCACCCTGTAGGTGACTATATACTCTACTGGGTTCCCTCCCACTGTGTGATCTAGTGTGATCACATGGTGTCTTATACATGGCTACGGCGCCATCTTGGGTCCTCCTGCAGTAATGGCGGGAACCCATTTTTGGCACCAAGCAAAGGTGGGAAAAGTTTGTTTTCAATACAGTTCAAAAGTCCAAGGTGCACACTACCCGGTAGCACCGGGCACGGGATCCTGTTCGTGATGCCAGAAATTATGTCTAGCCCCAGGCCCGGGGGTACTCCGGTATCAGGGTCAGAGGGGTTCATGGGGATGTCACAGGTGGCGATGCCTGAGCCCGTGGCCTGGGTGACACTTCAAAGAGGGGTTATGTACAAGGGATAAGAGTTTGTTGTCTCATGACACCACCTGTAGTACCTGGTGAGGGATCACCGGCACTGCCACAGTCCTCCAGAGGGTGATGGTATTGCAGCAAGCATGACAAAGTTCCCTACAGGTGGAACTGGTCCTCCAGGACAGCATTGCTGTAAGCAAAAAGGTTGAATTTTGGTAGCTCAAAGACATGGAGGCAAAGTCACTCTCATCATGCGGTGCCTGGCTTCCTTGATATTGACTGTGCAGGTGCCCGGGAGCCTGTAGTCTCCACGGTGATCCGGATTCTCTGCTGGGCCTGGAGCTCTCCAGCAGGTGCGGACTCCGGTGTCCGGTGTACTGTTTGGGATGAACCTTCGTCGGCTCCTCGGTTCCCAAACAGCTTCTCTTCACTGGAAGACCCCTTCTTCTCCTCCTCTCTGTCTCTCCCTCAGACGTTCTCTGCCTCTAACTTCCTCCCATCCTCACACTGCTTGTCCTGCACTCCTCCCACTGGGGCTGGGTCTCCTAGTAAAGGATTTAACCCTGTAGTCCCCTGAGCTAAGGATATGTGTGGATGCGAGGATTAAGTCACATATTAACCTCCCCATTCACTTACCACAGGGATACCACACATGCTGGTCTGGGTGCAGTACCCCTTAGTGGCGCTCCGACCAGTGGGGCGCCACACATTCAGTGCTGCATTTAGTTAGCATGGCACCAGGGGGATGAGAGGTCCTCTTTAAGTACTTTTTTCCCCTAATTTCTTCCTCTAAATTTGGGGGTGCGTTTTATAATCAAGTGCGTCTTATAAAGCGAAAAATATGGTACATATATGTATATATACAATTTATTCTAATATAGGTGGGACGGGGTCTGACTCAAAGGGGAGACATACTATGTGCTGCAGTATTTATAAATTCCCCTCATTATATTTCTTTCTTAACTTTTCTGTAGAAAATTGTATCCCTGTGAAAAAAAAGTTGGTGAATACTTTGATCCCATAGTGCAGATTTTGGCTTTTCTTGACCTTGTAAATGATATGTGCAGCTTAACGCTCCACCAGATAGAACTTTCTGAAAAGGTTATTAAAAGACACAGCAAATGTTCCATCATTTCTCTATGGACTGGCTGTCATTTTCAGTTCATTATCAATTGTTTCCCACAGTTTGACTACTTTCTCTCCAGAATTACATTTTCTAGCTCAACAGTAAAATAATTGATTTCTCATTTGCAATTCTATCTATCCATCTATCTGCGTGGCCCCAGGGCCATGGAGTACTCGGAACCGAGCTCTGGTAAAGTTCTGGGTAGTCACAGGGGTCGAGACCCAGCTCCGTGACTCTGGGTGCAGCTGTTAAGGGAATTCTGGGCTTTATAGGAGAGAGGATAATGAAGGGGGCAGTTATGACTCACCGTAGCCGGGGTGTACACGTCTCGGGCTGTCGCTGCTCCCTGTCACGGTTCCGCGCGCCGATGCTGTGTGGGCCCGGTGGTCCAGATCAATAGGGGATGGCTGAACAGTACGGGATTTAGTAGTCTTGTCGTGACGCCACCTGCAGGTGTTCCGGTGATCTCACCGGCGCTGCTTGGCCTCCGGGGGATGTATGGCAGGAAGATGGGACGCTCCCCCACAGGATCAGCGGGAGTCCCTGGGGCCTGGAGCTGCACGTGATGGTGTATGGCAACTCTATAGTACTGCGTATCAGGACCAGGAATAATGCGCAGACACATCAAAGTCTTTTGGGCACCTTTACTGTTGTCAACAGGTACACTCGGACCGGGTGATGAGGTTGTCGCTCCTGGAGTTTCCACAGCAAGCAGTGTGTAGGCTTCCTTTCTCTAATACTCTGGTTGGGTCGGGTGGATGTGGAATCCTGCCGGACCGGGTAGTACATTCAGTGTAACGTGTTTCACCTGGGTTAACTGCACTGAGGGCACTGTTAAAAGGGTCAGCTAGCTAAGCCTCTTCCCTGGGCTCTTGTCCGTGGGTGCTTTCAGGTGTACTGGGGGCTAAACTCCCTGGTTGCAATGCTGGTTTCTCCGTGGTCTATATAATAGCTTCCACAGCTCGGTTCCAGTAACCGGATTGTTGGGGAGAGCTAGGTAACTCTGTTGTTCCCGAGAGGTGCTCTTCTCCTTTCCTCTGACCCCAGTTGCAAGGGTCTCTCACGTACTAGGGGTGCTGGTTTGGGCTTATGTAGTTCCAGAACCAGTACTGCACCTTCCTGCAGCTCTCCTAGCGTCTGCACACTCTAATGTTTCTCTCTCCAGGACCCTATTTATAGGGGGAACTGGCTCAAAGTGACCAGTGGAGCTCCCCCTAGAAGCCTGGGGTGAAACAGGTGTCCTAAGGTGTTGTTAGGTGTTTTGTTAGTTTGTGAGTGATGCTTGCTGTTTCCACTCCATTTGTGTAACAAGGGTTCTGTGGTGCCCAACAGGGTGCCAGGGTGCCACAGATATTTGTGATGCCACCCTTGGATTGTGGCTATTGGTGGCCACCGCTGTTGCAGAACCTCCAGGATGATGGACAGGCAGCTGGGATAGAGCAGTTCCCCACAGGTGGAGCAAATTCCCGGGGCAGTGGATGTAGTAAGGGTGTAAGGTGCAGGATGGCGGGCACAAAGCAACAGACAGACTCACGGTTTGTGGGTTCTTCAGTCCTTTTACTGGTGCACTGTAATTCTGATTGGTGCTACTTAACTGAGTCCTGGCACCTGAGAGCAACTCAGGGTTCTTCTCACCCGGTAAGTTCTGAGGCCTCCTTTCTGCGCTTTGTAACGGGTCTCTGCTGCTGCTTAAGATGAGCTGATGGCCCTCTCACTCTCCTGCTTGGTGCCAGTATAGCAAGCAACTTGAGTCCTTCTTTAGCCCCAAGTCTCAGGCGGCTGTTTCTGGGCTCTTTTTACGGTGCTTTGCCTCCGGGCACAGTGTGGCTGGGGGACTTGGAATCCCCCACCTTCCGGAATTGGCTGCCAGATCATTAGGCCCTGCACAACCTTGGACTCCGGTGTCCATCCCTGGTGCTGTTCCTCCGGGTGAGCACGACATCGCCCCGCTCCCCGGGCTCCTTTCCACTTCCTCAGACCCCTACCTTGGGTCTCACAAGCTAGACTACCCTAGGATGAGCTTAGCATTGATCACAGTCCACAGGACCTCTTGCTTCGTCCTCCTAGGAACTGAACTGACTAACTCCGCAACAGAGCAGAATTTATAGGGGAGCTCACCCCCATCCGGGGATTAGGTCTCCCCCATCAGGCCTAGAAGCAGAAAGGTGTTGTGTGCTATGAGTTGTGCCTGGTGTGAAGTCACTCCATTGCTCTCAAGTATGACACTACCACCCGGCAATAATGACACTGTGACACTTGGGCTGTCACATATCTATCTATCTATCTATCTATCTATCTATCTATCTATCTATCTATCTATCTATATCATTATGTATCTCATATCCAGTGGCGTAACTTCAGGCCTCGGGGCCCCGATGCGAAAGCTTCAATGGGGCCCCGAATTATTGCAAATCTTCAGTAGTATTAGCCTTTTTCTATGGGCCAAAGGGACGTTTGGGGCCCCCCTAGGCTGCAGGGCCCGGGTGCGATCGCAACCCCTGCACCTATTGTAGTTACGCCCCTGCTCATATCTATCTCTAACTATATTTATCTACCTATTTAAAAAGCAAAAAAACAGGAATAAGCACAAACGTAAGCAAAAAAAGGGGGGGTGCAATACTTCATGAAAATACGATGTCCCAACATACCGTATATACTCGCGTATAAGCCGAGTTTTTCAGCCCAAAAATTGGGCTGAAAAGTCCCCCCCTCGGCTTATACGCGAGTCAATACGGCCCCCTCAAAGTTTGGCGCCCCCACCTCACTTTCTGGGCTCCCCCGCATGCAGCGCTGCGCATATACATTACCTGTCTAGCAGCTGTCACCCTCCGGTGGCGGATCGGGGCTCCCGCCTCCGGGCTCCATCTTCCTCGCTGTCTTCCTGCTTGTCAGGTGACCGGCCGGCGTCACGATGACGTCATCGCGATGAGCTCCGGTCACAAAGCAGGAAGACAGCGAGGAAGATGGAGCCGGAGCCGGGAGCCGCGATCCGCCACCGGAGGGTGACAGCTGCTAGAAGGTAATGTATATGCGCAGCGCTGCATGCGGGGGGGCTCAGAAAGTGAGGTGGGGGCGCCAAATTATGAGGGGGGCCCTGCTGGGGCCCTGTATACTACCACTGGGGCTGTATACTACCACTGGGGCTGTATACTACTACTGGGGCTGTATGTATACTACCACTGGGGCTATATACTACCACTGGGGCTGTATACTACTACTGGGGCTGTATGTATACTACCACTGGGGCTGTATACTACCACTGGGGCTATATACTACCACTGGGGCTGTATACTACCACTGGGGCTGAATATACCACTGGGGCTGCTGTATACTACCACTGGGGCTGTATACTACCACTGGGGCTGTATACTACTACTGGGGCTGTATGTATACTACCACTGGGGCTGTATATACCACTGGGGCTGCTGTATACTACCACTGGGGCTGTATACTACCACTGGGGCTGTATATACCACTGGGGCTGCTGTATACTACCACTGGGGCTGAATATACCACTGGGGCTGCTGTATACTACCACTGGGTCTGTATACTACCACTGGGGCTGTATATACTACTGGGGCTGCGTGTATACTACCACTGGGGCTGCTGCTGTATACTACCACTGGGGCTGCTGTATATACCTCTGGGGCTGCTGTATACTACCACTGGGGCTGCTGCTGTATATACCACTGGGGCTGCTGCTGTAACACTGCTGGGGCCTGTATATACCACTGGGGAGGCTGCTGTATACCACACTGCTGGGGGCTGTATACCTGTGCTGGGGTCCACCCTCGGCTTATACACGAGTCAATAAATTTTCCCAGGTTTTGGGGGCAAAAGTAGGGGGGTCGGCTTATACACGGGTCGGCTTATACACGAGTATATACGGTAATATATAAATCTCCCCCTAAACAAATAGGCAGCATTCCAAATAAGGAAATAGTGAACATCTTTAATCTAGCCCTTAGTGGTGCAACGTTTCGATGGTCTTTGTCAAGCACAGTGTAGTGACATAATAGTTGGCTTTTTACACATAAAACGTGATTATCAATTAACAGTTATACAAGAAAATTCATACTTAATATGATAATATATATCATAAAAATATTCCATTAGTGTACTAAAGTAAAGTGCATAAATTAAATTGCTAATGATTAAATCATGTGAGTCACCTATGTGAATACATTAAAAATTATTATAATGGAACGCTAGTAGTTCGCTTATTAGCATGGTGTTCTGGGTATGCGCCGCTCTCGGCATCTTCCGGGTTGCAGTGCTCATTTCTGAGTTCTGTCGACCGTCATTGGCTTAGCCTGCTGTGACATCATCGCGCATGCGCACTTCAGTGCATCGATTCAAAGAACTCCATGACAGAAGCTGGCAAGCTTCATTATAATGCCCACACTTAATCTCATATTATGGCCAGCATTTTACTAATGTATTATAACCACATTACAGCGGAATGAAATTATCTTATCTAAGCAAAAGGACCTGGACTAATCATACAGGAAATAGCAGTGTCCAGAGACAACCCCCACATTGCCCTAATAGAGAACAATGTGAGAGCATCAGAGCGGGCAGAGTTGGGACCACCGGGGTTAACCAGTAGTCCCGACCTGTACACCCATACTCCGGGCACTCACATCACCCATAACCATATCCATACACCACAGGTCTTAATGCTCAATACGATTGGGCACAGATATTATAACAGCATAGTATATATGCATGAATGATGCAGGGAAAAAAGTTTTTCATTGATTTTATAGCCAAGAATTTTTTAAAAAAGCTTTTTAATGAATTAGTACATTTACACCATGTATCCAGTGGTGAGTTTCATCCAAGTGTTCCACCTACAATAAAAAAAAAAAATGAAAAATGAAAAATCATTTTTTAGTTTAAAAAGAAAAATTGTCATATTCAAAACAATTTTTCATAGAACTTCACAATGAATATAACCTCAGAGCAGGGCTGTCGATAGGGCATGATTGCTATAACTAGTGTCAGGGGCTCGGCGGTGAGGAGGTGGGCCCAATCTTCTTTGGGCACCACCCCCTCACCTATTCTATGGACCCTGTCTCCTGCCAATCAACTGCGGGCGCCACCTCCTCACCTCTAGAACGGCCCACTCTGCTGTTATTTATTGCTGCCTCCACAGCCCTTAAAGCAAAGATGGGGCCAGCCTGGCATAGACTGACATCCCCAGTGACTTCAGTTTTGCCCAGGCTTGTACTGCGCACCCATCCGATAGGCGGACATGTGCAGTACAAACCGAAAGTCATCACAGAGCGCGGGTGCCGGCAAGATGAGAAGTTGGGGTGGAACTGCTGCAGCTGCTGGTAAGTGTGCTGACTGTGTGTCTCTGCCTGTGTATCTCCATGTGTCTCTGCCTGTGTATCTATGTGTCTGTGCCTCTGTGTCTGTGCCTGTCTGCCTCTACCTGTGTGTCTCTGCCTGTGTGTATGTTCCTGTGTGTCCCTGTCTATGTGTATCTGTCTATGTGTCTCTGCCTGTGTGTCTCTGTGTGTCTGTGTGTCTCTGTGTGTCTCTGCCTGTGTGTCTCTGCCTGTGTGTCTGTTCCTGTGTGTCTCTGTCTATGTGTCTCTGCCTGTGTGTCTCTGCCCATGTGTCTCTGCCTGCATATCTGTGTGTCTCTGCCTGTGTGTCTCTGCCTGTGTGTCTCTGTTGATGTGTCTTTGTGTTTCAGCCTGTGTGTCTCTGACTGTATGTATATAGTGTGGACCTGTATATACAGTATAGTGCTGTGTATACAAGATATACGGCCAGCAGTCTCTAATGTACATACACCAGCTGTCACGGGTGTGTCAGGAGGCACGGATGAGACTGTAGAGGTCACTCACAGAAGGTCCCAGCATTTGGCCAAACAGTCCACATCCTAAATAAAAAATGTCTCTGTCGCTTTAACAGGCATTTCCCTTTTAGTTAACGCTGGAGGTCACTAGGACCCAGCTGATTCCTTACCTTGGAGCTGCCTATATATTTCCCTTGACTCCCAGGATGCACTGTTGGTGATAGCCTCAGGTGTTCCTGATTGATTCTTGGATCAAAGCAGTGTTTCTTGGAGCCTGCTGGTTTGCTGCTTGGACCTGCTAAAGCTAAGTGTATCTCTTTCCACTTTGTATTTTTCCCTTGTGTGTTTTCTAGTTGCTAGGCGGGTTGACTACTGATCACCCATTCTGGGCCCTGTTTAGTGGTAGTCCAGGGACAGTAAGGGAATAAGTATCCTGGTGGCGACAGTTGCGGAAACTGTATAGGGACGTTAGGGGAGCCAGGTGTCAGCGCTAGTTCTTCTAGGGGTCACCATCCCCCCTTTTTGCCCTTAGCATCAGGGACTCCTTCTCCTGTCGTCGTCCAGCGCTGGGTGTCTCCCTACACCCAGCGTGACACCAGCAGTCTCTAATGTGCAAGTGGTTCTCAGTCTTTAATGTGCATACACCAGCAGTCTCTAATGTGCATATGTCGGCACTCTCTAATGTGCAAGCAGTTCTCAGTCACTAATGTGCATATGCCAGCAGTCTCTAATGTGCAAATGGTTCTCCTTCTCTAATGTGTATACGCCGACAGTCTCTAATGTGCAAATGGTTCTCAGTCTCTAATGTGCATACGGCTGGCAGTCTTTAATGTGCAAATAATTCTCAGCTCTAATGTGCATACGGCCAGCAGTCTCTAATGGGCATACTTCGGAAGTCTCTACTGTGCAAATGATTCTCTGTCTTTAATGTGCATATGACTGGCAGTCTCCAATGTGCATACGGCTGGGAGTCTCTAATGCGCATACGCCGGCAGTACTAATGTGCAAATGGTTCTCAGTCTCTAATGTTCATACGGCGATGGCATCGTCTTCCCCGGGGGACCATGCTGTGCCTGAAAGCAAGGCAAGGGTCTTCACATCAGGTAAGCCAACCGCACACAACACCTTAACTCCAGGACACAAGGGGGAGCTCTGAAACCCGAGTCCAAGGGGAGGTCCCCTGCTATAAATTCTAGTCTGTTGGCGGGGTTTAAGGAGTTCAGTTCCGAGGATGACTGTGAAGAGGTCCTGTGAACTGGAGCAGCGTAAGGCTCGACAGAGACTAGCCAGCGTGAAGGACCTGTAGGAGAGGGTCTGAGGAAGTGGAGAAGGCCTGGGGAGTGGAGCCATTAGCCAGGCTCGCCCCAGCGCAGAGCACAGGAATGGACACCGGAGTCGGAAGTTGTGAGCGACTCTAGGCCCAGCAACCAACACCAGAGGGTGGGAAATTCCAAGTTGCCCATTCACCACGAAGCTTAGGAGGCACAGCAGCACTAGAGAACTCAGGGAGAGCTGCCAGAAGAGCATAATCCAGACACAGGGCTCAAGCTGCCTGCCATACGGGCAAGAGACTGAATGCAGGAGGAGAGGGTCGCAGCTTAGCTACAGGCAGCCAGGACCTGCCAAGAGTAGCACAACAGGGAGGCCTCAGAACTCACCAGGTGAGGAAAACCCTAACTTGTTTCCAGGCACCCGGACTTTTAACATCTCTTGTGGATGGTACCCTGGAAGAACCTGCTACTTCTACCAGTAAAGCTAACGAAGACTTCAATTCCTGTGTCTGTCGGTCAGTCCACACCCTCAGGTCTACACCCCCAACAGCCTATCACTGCCATAGACTATACTGGTTGCCCTGGGGGTCCGCTCTTCCCGTGGGTAGTGAAACCATCACTGCTGCACTCCCATTGTCCCCAAGGGTCCCACACAGCAGCCGCAGCCACCAATAGCCACAAACCACGGGTTGCGTCACGACAATCTCCCCTAAGCCACAAACCTCTGAACTTAGCCGACCCCCTGGGCCACGGAGCCAAGCCTCGACCCTTGTGACTTCCCCCAGGAGGCAATGCGCCTAGGAATTCACTGTGTTGAGCGCTTTAGCCAGCTGCCCGCAGTGTTTTCTTGGACTGGTCTCCCTGAGATCAGTGAATACTTTGTGATCTTGTGACTTCCCCCGGCAGTAACCCACCAGCTCGGCCCCGAGTAGCCCCACGGCCCCGGGGCGCGTCATATATGTGTGTGTGTGTTTGGGTGGAGGTGGAGCTGTGTGTATATATGTGTATATATATATATACATATATATATATATATACATGTGTGTGTGTGTGTGTGTGTGTGTGTGTTTGGGTGGAGGTGGAGCTGGGGTGGAGCCTGGCAGAGTATCAGGGGGGGCCAAAAAAAATTACCAGTGAGGGGGCCTGAAATTCCTAGGGCAGCTCTGCCTTAGAGTATCAATAGAAAAGAGAAAAACTGTAAGGGCTAGAGTTATAAAAAATCAGACATCATATCATATTACAACATCTAGGACAAAGTGTGGATCTTAAAATCTACATTGAGACCATTTGATTTAAGGCTCTTGAGCTTATAAATCCATTCCATTTATTTTCTTTTTAAAAGGGCTACTCTATTGACTCCCCTTCTCCAGGGGGGCACATGGTCAATAATTCAGAATTTCAGATCATGGTCTTGATGCCCTTTTTCCACACAATGTTTAGAAACTGGAAGATACAATCCCTTCTTATGTACAGAATACTTATGCTGACTGAATCTCGTTTTGAAGTCACATGTCGTTTGGTCCATGTACCATGGGTGACATGGACATTCCAGTAGGTAAATTATGTGATCAGAATCACATGTCAAGTAGAAATGTATATGTTTTCTGAGTCTGATTATCAAAGAAGTCAGGACCTCAATGCGGTTATAATACTTTAGTAAAATGCTGGCCATAATCTGAGATTAAGTGTGGGCATTATAATGAAGCTTGCGCATGCGCGATGATGTCACAGGCGGCTAAGCTAATGACGGTCGCTAGAACTCAGACATAAGCACTGCAACCCGGAAGCTGCCGAGAGCGGCGCATACCCAGCACACCATGCTAATGAGTGAACTACTAGCGTTCCATTATAATAATTTTTAATGTATTCACATAGGTGACTCACATGATTTAATCATTGGCAATTTAATTGCTCTATGGGAGAACAATGTTAATGTTTACATATGGCACTATTTATGCACTTTACCTATGAGTATGTAATGAGGTGTACAATTCAGATTGTATTATTGAAATTGAAACTGAAATGAACTGTGCACAGTCCACACTTGTCCACCAGGGGGCATCAGTGGACTGTACAATCACAGAGCTGGGAAACTCCCAGCCATCTCTGTTGTTTAACCAGGAAGTGAAAGCAGAGAATCAGAGCAGTATAAATCCAGAGCTGAGAACATCTACCTGCGGATGTCTGTTTAAAGTGGACTACTTTGCTACACCTTGCCAGAAAAATCACCCCGCAGAAGCCCCTGTGACTGATCCTGGGCCACTGGACTTTGGTGCTGTGACTCTGGCCGCTCTGCAAAACCTTGCCCGCCGAGCACCCAGAGTGCATGTGCTGGGGCCGTGACCGACATAAGGGAGCCATTTGTGCTGCTGTGATCTCCCTTCTGCTGTTGCTCTGTGTGCCCTGAGACTGGGAGAGACAGACTGTTACCTGCAGAAGGAGACCAAAGAAGAAGAGTGAGGAGATCCCCAGGCCTGCTACGTGGGAGCGACATCTTCTTCTGTGATAAGACTGGTACGTGATTTTAGGGAAAGTTAGGGAAAGATACCTTCATTGTTGTGTTTTCTTTTCTTGCTGCGTACCCGGAAGAAGTGAAGATCCAGAGACTCTAATATATACAAGTGCGCATATAGTTCGGTTGACTGTGAGATAAATATGTTTTACAGTAAAGAAATGTTATTATCGGTTAAACCTGAGTATGGGGATTCTGTTGAGAAAGATCATACACACACACCCGCGGCCTTACCACCGGTCGCTACATCTGGCGTAGTCGGCAGGATGTGTGATCAACAGAATCTCCTCCCGGTAGTAACTTATAACCAGCCTTATACTACGGCCTGCAGGTCCATATCCAGTGCCAGCACTCCGAACAGTGACATGGAAGAATTGAAGCAGATAGTAGCAGAGTTGCAGAAACAGATACTACAGCTGCAGCTCATGCTAGACCAACAGGCGGACAGGCAAGCGAGACAGCAACCCAGTCGGCCTATGGGAAGGTGCTGGACATGCGGCGACCCCCGCCATAGGGCAAACCGTTGTCCGCATCCTCCACCCGTGGTCCGATATACCAGAACCAGCAAGCCATGCCCCACAACAGCAGCCACCTTTAAACTAGACGCCCCTGCCAAAGCGGCTTGCTCGGCAGGGGAGATCAGGGAAAAGGGTGTGAAGAGACAGAGCCAGACCGATAAGCAAGTACTGGCCACTCGGGTCCAGGGGACGGTGAAGTGGTTTAATGTCCGCGATGGGTATGGCTTCATCAACAGGAATGACACAAAGGATGACGTGTTTGTACATCAGACTGCCATAAAGCGTAACAATCCTCGTAAGTGCCTCCGCAGCGTTGGTGATGGGGAGCTGGTACAGTTTGATGTTGTGAAGGGAGAGAGGGGTACAGAGGCCGCCGACGTCACTGGTCCTGGGGTGTTCCCGTTCAAGGAAGCAGATTTGCCCCCAACCGGCGCCGCTACCGCCGGCGATCCTACTCTCCCCGGGTAGAAAATGTGACTGAGTTTATTGGAGATATTGTGAGCCCTGAACAAGGGAGCGAAGGTGAACGGGGGGATGATGGTTTCCCCCAACAGAGGTCCCTACTCCGCCGGAGATCAATCCCTGTGATATCAATGGCCATCACTGCCTTGGAGCCGATGGTTGTTGACAGGGACTGTCAACCTTTAAGTGGGGGGGTATGTAATGAGGTGTACAATTCAGATTGTATTATTGAAATTGAAACTGAAATGAACTGTGCACAGTCCGCACTTGTCCACCAGGGGGCATCAGTGGACTGTACAATCACAGAGCTGGGAAACTCCCAGCCATCTCTGTTGTTTAACCAGGAAGTGAAAGCAGAGAATCAGAGCAGTATAAATCCAGAGCTGAGAAGATCTACCTGCGGATGTCTGTTTAAAGTGGACTACTTTGCTACACCTTGCCGGAAAAATCACCCCGCAGAAGCCCCTGTGACTGATCCTGGGCCACTGGACTTTGGTGCTGTGACTCTGGCCGCTCTGCAAAACCTTGCCCACCGAGCACCCAGAGTGCATGTGCTGGGGCCGTGACCGACATAAGGGAGCCATTTGTGCTGCTGTGATCTCCCTTCTGCTGTTGCTCTGTGTGCCCTGAGACTGGGAGAGACAGACTGTTACCTGCAGAAGGAGACCAAAGAAGAAGAGTGAGGAGATCCCCAGGCCTGCTACGTGGGAGCGACATCTTCTTCTGTGATAAGACTGGTACGTGATTTTAGGGAAAGTTAGGGAAAGATACCTTCATTGTTGTGTTTTCTTTTCTTGCTGCGTACCCGGAAGAAGTGAAGATCCAGAGACTCTAATATATACAAGTGCGCATATAGTTCGGTTGACTGTGAGATAAATATGTTTTACAGTAAAGAAATGTTATTATCGGTTAAACCTGAGTATGGGGATTCTGTTGAGAAAGATCATACACACACACCCGCGGCCTTACCACCGGTCGCTACAAGTACACTAATGGAATATTTTTATGATATATATTGTGATATTTAGTTTGAACTTTCTTGTATAACTGTTAATTGATTATCATGTTTTATGTATATGTAAGAGCCAACTATTATGCACTACACTGTGCTTGACAAAGACCATACAGGTCGAAATGTTGCGCCACCGAGGGCTGGATTAAAGATGTCCATTATTTCCTTATTTGGAGTGCTGCTTGTTTTATCTATCTATCTATCTATCTATCTATCTATCTATCTATCTATCTATCTATCTATCTATCTGTCTGTCTGTCTGTCTGTCTGTCTGTCTGTCTATCTATCTATCTATCTATCTATCTACCAAATTCAAACTTTATTGGCCAGACTAAATACACATCAGTTTTGCCAAAGCAAGTATACAAAAGGGAATAGAGAATAGGGACTGTAGGGATGTTGGGTAGGGCTGTAGGAAAGGTGGATGGGGGCACATTAAGTGTGGGGGCTGTAGGAGCAATGAATGGGGACAGATCCAGGGTTGGGGCCATAAGAACAATGGATGGGGCAGATCCAGGGGGGCTATGGAAGTCCATGTCATATAATAATTCATTTCCTTGAAGTCTATGGCATGCGCTATCTATCTAATTACCAATCTCATATCTATCTATCTATCTATCTATCTAATCCATCTCATTATCTACTGTATGTACTAGGGCATCTCAATGAATTAGAATATCATCAAAAAGTTAATTTATTTCAGTAATTCAATAGAATAAGTGAAAAATATATATTGTATAGAGTCATTACAGAGTGATCTATTTCAGATGTTTATTTCTGTAAATGTTGATGATTATGGTTTGCAGCCAATGAAAACCCAAAGGTCATTATCTCAGAAAATTAAAGTTGGGAGGATGAAGGGTTAAAAACATAAATTTTCTTGTGATAAAAACTCGTGATTATGTGTTAAAACCAAACAGTGATTAAAATATACACAATATTGGATAAAAAATGAATTCCAATCAGATTTATATAAAAAGATGGAAGCGTGGTGTATGTTTGGGCGCTGAGGTAAGGAAGATCTCTGATGCTGGCTTCTTTTCCGGACTTTATTAAAATAATTGCAGTTATAATTATTCAAGCTTAAGGCTCTCAAAACCCACGATGCATTTCGACGTGCACACACGTCTTTCTCAAGACTTGAGAAAGACGTGTATGCACGTCGAAATGCATCGTGGGTTTTGAGAGCCTTAAGCTTGAATAATTATAACTGCAATTATTTTAATAAAGTCCGGAAAAGAAGCCAGCATCAGAGATCTTCCTTACCTCAGCGCCCAAACATACACCACGCTTCCATCTTTTTGTATCATTTTGACTCCCTATGGGGAGAGTGGTGGAGTGAGCTGCAGAGGAGGGAGAGTACCTGAGAAGACGTCAGCTGGATCGGCCCCTTTACTAGACACGTGACGCCGCCCGGCACTAGTGTTTCCCCGGAGAAGACCTCGTAGGAAGCACGAGGACGGAACCGGAGGATTCCGTTGCTTGATTTTAATAAGCTTATCTACGGGCTGTGGTTTATAACCAGACCAGGTGAGTTTAAACGCAAAAGAACCGCCTGCTAACAGCCCCATGTGTACAGGCGCACTATAAGCTGTTGTTGTTTTTCCTTTACAATCAGATTTATATGGCCACACTCAACTTGTAGTCAACGTTGAGCCCTCCTGGTTTTAAAGTGTCTAGTTCCTTTATCCATTTTAACTCTTTAGTTTTGAGCAGCTTTACTCGGTCCCCACCTCTCCTCATTGGTGGTACCCCATCAATTATCCTACATCTTAGATCCCTCTCTTTATGACCGGCTTCTGTAAAGTGCTTGGATACTGGTAAATTTTGAATCTTCTTGCGTATACTGTGCCTATGTTGGTTTAGGCTGGGGTCACACATAAGCCCTTGGTCCGTTTTTGGCTTCATTTTTGTCATTTTTTTTTTCTAAGTCCAAAAACTGATAGAAAAACGGACTGGATGTAATAATCACCCTGTCCGTTTTTTTTTGCACCTAGAAACATTGCTATGTACGTTTTTGAGGCAAAAACGTTGCTAGCAACGTTTTTGGAGTCCGTTTTAAAAAAAAAAAAAAAATTTTAACATGGGCCCTATGGAAAAACGGATCCGTTTTTTTGGGGTGCCTTAAAAAAACGGATGGGTTTTTTTTTTTTAAATTTTGGTCAAAAAAGGACTAAGTCCAAAAACGTTCAGGGGTGCAGGAGGCTCAAAAAGCACCCAAAAAAAAACGGATTGGTCATGGAAATCACTTCCAAAAACGGATTTCTATGTGTGACCCCAGCCTTAACTAACTGATCCCTTAAACTTTTTCCCTTTCTGAAAGCGTAAAGTGGGGGATTTCTAAATTCTTTTACTTCAGGTAGTCCGTTGCTCAATATCTGCCAATTTCTTTTTATTACTTCTGTAATTTTATCTGATTCCTCCCCTTATGTAGTAACTACGGGTATCCTTTCTAATTTAGACTGTGCTTTCTTTCCTGAATGCTGAGAGCACTAGAAGAGTAATGGAGGCAGGTAAATCGCTATCTACTTTCCTAGTAATGAAAGGATTGTAAAATAATGACTGTAATGACAATGGTGTAATATGAAATGACACTTTCTTATAATACACTGCTTTTGGCACATGTATAATGAAGTTAAGACTGAAAGCATAAGAAACATAATAAGTATAGAGGATATAGGATCACAGATATAGATTTGGTGTATGTTATGATATAAGCACTGTAAGGAAATGAGATCATAGGTGGATGTATAAAATGTGTGGCAGACCAAGGGTGGTTGCTGGATAAAGAGTATTTGATGCTTGAAACGTCGCCACAACCGCTGCCTATGCTGGAATAAACCTTTGGCAAAGACTGAATTGGAGTGCTGCAGACTTCTTTCAAAACTCTATCTATCTATCTATCTATCTACTAAAAAAAAATTCTCTGCAGCACTCAGTTGCTACCAATGATGCACATATGCTAACAAGCAGTATATAATTGAGGAAAAAAATGTAAAAACTTACGTTTTTTTCAAAAAACTCAAAAATCTTAATTTTTTATTTTCTTGGGGTTCTTGGTACAAACATTGGCCAATGTCCGTTTGCTCATCAGCCGCGACAAGGCGACCCCAGGTCTGATAAGTCCTACACTGACATCCCTGTCCTCCTTTTCCTCCCTATCCCACTTCTAAGTGGGTGGACACCATCTCAACCTAAGACCACCTGTGGGTGATGAGGGTGCAAAGTTGCAGACATGGAGCCAGATACTCCATTTGTTATACACAGAACAGAAAAAACTGCACAGGATTTGTTTGAGTGCTGCAGTTCATTTTTTGCATCTATCTATCTATCTATCTATCTATCTATCTATCTATCTATCTATCTATTTATCTATCTATACCAAAAAAGAAAACTGCAGCACTCCTTCTTTAAGATTTTCTATGCCTTTATTTGGCCTTCAGGATAAGATGGCAACGTTTCGGATTCAATGAACCTTCCTCCAGCACCTATGCATTGGGTAGCTGGGCCTTTTATACAACTTCATTATCATCATAATTACAAATTGGATTCAAATAATTTTTACAATAGTGACAACTGTATATACACATCCATATCAATAATACCAATAATCCAGTGCTTATTCTCTTATTTCCCATACAGTGTATTCATTTTTTTATATCAGAAATGTGGGTCTTAAAATCTCTTTATACTTCATAATTGCAACTAACTAGAACACCTCCTCCATCTGCGTACAGTGTTACATTAAAATACCTGAGTGTATACACTCTCCCTTGTCCCTCTGTGAGCGCTTCCTCCAGGGTCCCGGAAGTCGTTTTGCGCTTGCTCAGAAGGTCTGTGCTGTCATTCGTTGGCCGGGGAACTCAGGAAGCGATGTGGCCGCCATCTTGGGACTACGGCGCATGCGCAATACGCAGCCCACTCCCCTTACACCATAGTGTCCTTACTGAGCATGCTCCGTTATTATATTATGGATTTCGGCGTCTTGAGCTCAAATTAAAGTGCTGAATGCAATATATTAATATGTATCTGCCAATAAAGTGCACATGTGCTTCTATATTAAGATACTTAGTAAAAGTCTTTTCTAAAAGGCTATTCGGTGTATTTGTGCCATATGAGCTGTAATGGAGCCATATAAGATAAGGTCATGTATTGAGCTCATACTATGGCTCATAGACAAACTGAAACCTATTATTGTGTGTTCCTCATTGCGGATGTTTTTCTTCTCCCATACCGCCTCCATATTGGGTCATTGTAATCAATTAATATAGAAATAGCTCTGACTTATAACTTGCATTTATCTAATAAGTCTCCGATATGTGTAAGTAATAACGCCATTGACGTTGGCACAGTAATGGATATGTTTCCTGATCTGTAACTCCAGTGTCTAGAAAGATATTGATTAAAGTTTCAATTAATATAATTACAGACAAATGCCGGTTCTCTTGTAATGGTCGACCCTCTGCTCCCCCACTAATTGTTATATAATGGTCGGTGTCACGTCCTGGAAGGAAAGACAATTTAATTTAACACTTTGAATAAATTGGTCTACACAAAAAAGCCAATTAATCATAATGTATCGTTCACAAATGATAGAAAAATGCTTTCTAATAGATTTTTTTTTTGCTCCTGAGAACTGGTAAAATTTCACAGTGATCCAAACAACTCCAGCAAAGTAATCAGTAATTGATGCAAATATTGAAAAATCTAATGGAAAAATGCAACATGTGCAAAAACAAAAAAAATGCATTTCCCGATTCATCACTGTATTTGCAATTTGCAGTTATCCTCTAGTTTATGGTATATTTAGCTTATTTTTTATTTGTGCCAAATTTAGTTATATGGATAAGTTCAAAATAGACAGAAGTTCATCAAGTTCAACCTCCCTTGCTAGTTATAAATGATCTTCTATATGTCTGTGTTAGACTATGTTTAGTGCAACAACTCCATTTCTGTCTATGAGGGTTTAGTTGCTAGGTTTGTATGCTGTTAATAAAGTTAGAACAAAAAAAAAAGAACACCAGAAGGTCAGAGGAAGAGCATGTAACTGCATTTTCACATTCCTGTGTCTATGAAAGAGGAAACTGCCTGCACACTCTGCACAGAGAGACACACAGAAATTATTTATTGCTGATCTGTTAAGCTTATTATTTTGTTCCTGATTGTTACTGAATAAACCAACTGTTGTTGTTACATGCTTGGAGAGTATTGTGAGTAATTTGCT
Organism: Allobates femoralis; assembly: GCA_033576535.1. Taxonomy (NCBI): domain Eukaryota; kingdom Metazoa; phylum Chordata; class Amphibia; order Anura; family Aromobatidae; genus Allobates; species Allobates femoralis. The sequence continues at coordinate 45,997,461 of JARQOC010000012.1, read as the reverse complement.
GCCAACAGTCTGCCATTGCTACCTCTTGTGGTCAGGCATACCACTGTTTGACTGCTCTAACTGTAAAGGACTCTTTTCTATGTAGATGTCAGAATTACCTATCCTCCAAAAAGAATGAATTTCCCCTGGTCATTTGTGAGGTTCTTGGAAAGAATAAAGCATAAGCATATGCCAGTCCTTTGTATTATGGCCGCTTTACACGTCCCGATATAGTTCCGATATTGGATACAACGGCACGGGAGCGCGCATTTTTTTGGCACTAATCCAAGATCACATAGGAGATGTTACACAGGGAGCTATCGGCAGGCAACGCAACTGCGATGTATACGCCCCCTAATACGAGCGACCCGGGGAACGACCATTTAACATTGGAGTGAATAGGGGAAGTTGCTCTCCAAATCGTTGTTGGGCCGTCACACAGCACGATCCTGCCAGATCGTCCATCCAATATCGGGCAGTTGGAGAGCCTGCCCAATTTCCCAATGATATTGTTTTTGCATCGTTCTGGCATCGAATTACTCATTTACACCATAGAACGCACGAACGATATCGGGGCCAACGCACGAACCACGTGACTTTTTATCGTTGTTGGACAACGATATCGGGACGTGTAAAGCGGCCATTAATTGCACAAGTACTTGTACATGTAAATGAGAGTCTCTGAGACATCTTTTTTCGAAGCACAACATGTCCAACTTTTCTAACCTCTCCTTATAGGAAAGACTTTTCTATCCCATGTAATAAGAAATAACACAGATGTAAAAAGCAAACTCCACAGTAGGTAGAAACAAGATGTGCACAGGTGTCTAATAACAGATTGTGATGCTTGCAGAAAACAATAAATTGACCATAACACATGCAATTTAAAGAATCTATGGGAGATAATGCTAGCAGTAAATAATGGGTTAACCAGTAGCATATGCCAGTAATATGAATTCTTGAACAGTCTAATAGCAGGGCAGCACAGTGGGTTGAATGTTAGCATTGTAGCTTTGCAGTGCTGGGCTCCTGGGTTTAAGGTGGGGAGAAGGAAGCCAGCAGTGATTGGTTGCAGGGCTTGCGTGTCATCACAATGGTAAGTGGGTCCCAGAAATGAGAGTTCTGACATCACTGGAACAGCGCCCACACCAGAGGTGAGTATATCCTTTTTTAGTTTTATGGGGGCGAACATAGGGAATGAGAAAGGATAATCTAAGTAGTGGACAACCCTTTAATTCTGGTGTATGAGCAAATAAATAAATAACATAGAGAGACTTATGGAAAATGAAGAGTTAACCAAATCAGATGTCAGGAATAAAATCTGTAGCAGATTGTGAACAACAGTTCATAATACAAGCAGCAAATAATGGGTTAACTAACAGCAGATGCAAGGATGTGAACAGGCTGTAAGCATCAGTTTGAGATGCCCATAGCAAACAATGGGTTTAAACAACTGGTCTTGTTGCATAGTCATAGGTACCGAAATCACAGAATTCTGAAGAAATAATAGCAAGAAAAGAATCTGGATGATGGCAAAGTCAAGCCACATCACATAGCAGCTGATCACAGAGCTGACCTAATACTCAGACAAAGGGGTGTGTCTAATTAGACTTTAGAAGGCCTAGGGAATGGAAGAATTTGATCAAAAATGACAATGAATGCCACAAAGAATAAAAAGAAAGGTGACTAAAGAAATAAAGAAATAATGAATTCTGCTGTAATTCCTAGTAAATACATAAAGTGGACTTTTCAGCTCTCTGTGCCAATTATGCCAATTGTAGTAAATACTTGTTTTTCCCTCAAAGTACATTTTTTCTTAAAAACCTGTGTTCTGTTCCTTTATTATTCTGATTAGAAATATATAGTTAAGTTGATAACTGGGCAGTGCTATTTCCATAGTTAGTGAGGTGTGTCCGCAGACACTCTCATAATGTCCATTTAGTGCTGAGATTGTCAGTTACTTGCCTCTCAATACAGGGGTGGACCTACTGTGGTGCAGCTGGTTCAGCTGCACCAGGGCCCCGACCGGCTAGGGGGCCCCTCAAGCCTGCAGGGGGGCCTCCAGCCGAGCCGACCCCCGTGACCCTGTGTTAGAGGAGAGGAGGTTAACTGAGGGAAGCTTCCTGCTTCCCTTGGCTGATCCCACCCCTCCTCTCCTCTGCCGCCCTGGCTCCCAGGACTGCAACGCGCAGCTCAGCGCAGGTAGGAGTCGCATCACCTACAGCACCTTAAAACCGGCCCATCCACTAGCACGCCCTCCCCCCGCCCTGCTCCTTGCCGACATCCGCTAGCACCCCCCCCGGGCCCGTCCTTTCCCCCCCCCCTGCTCCTCACCAGCAGCTGCTGCACCAGGGCCCTCCAGGCTCAAGGTCCACCACTGTCTCAATAAATATAATACCTTTTTGTAGAGGTAAAGATCTGAGGAACCTGTCATGAAATATCTAGCATTGAAGCCATATACAAATCAAGCAGTATTCTGGTGTAAAACTGTATGCAATTTTATGCAACTTTTATTGATTTTACTTCAGTCCTGGCTAGCACCGCCAAATTGCTTGCGGCTTTTCCAGAATGGGGCATGTCCAAGGGCGGCTAAAAAATTAATCACAACTAATGCCTAAAACATGATGTAAATTGTGAAAGAAATATACTTCAGTCATTACTGGACTACATTCCTTGCAAGGGCACATGGAATGATGATGAGGAATGATGAGAAGAACTCTTGATGGGGTACAAAATGCTAGTCTTGTTGAATCAAAGCCTAAATATTACCATTCTCCAAGGCCGCAGGCTCAAACAGCTATCTCAGAATCTCGAGACATCCTGACACCCTTTAGCCCTTATATAGGGATCTGGATTTTCAACACAGTCCTGAAGATAGCTGCCTATGGATGGTCTGCCATCCAGAGAAGCGAGCCAGAGGAAGGATTAGTCGCCAAACAGGGTCAAAGCCGAGGGCTCACCAAAAGGACAAAATCAGCGTCCGTTAGCTTAGTTGAGGAACCTGGTCATAACCAAGAAGACAGCAAGGTACAAATTCCTCAGGCAGGAAAAGCATCCTAAACAGACCGAGGTAAAACAGGAAAAATCTATTTAGAGCAGAACAACAAGACCTAACCAGGGAAACATAAGCATATATCTGGCAGCTTACTGCAGAAATCTTAAGTAGGGTGTGATGTCTTCTAATGAGATGAAGCCATGAGCTGATGACTTTAGCTGGACAGCACACACCTTCTCTTGTTAGACTGGAAAGTACTGCGGATCCCAGCCATTCTCATCTTAATGGATGGGCAGAGCCCTCAGTGATCAGAGTTTCTAACTCTGACTTTTCCTTTACCACAAGCACCGCCTACAGAGTGAATATGACTGGTGCCTGATGACAAAAGAAGATGTCGCACGAGCAGGCTCTGGTGAAGATGTGGTCACAGAAGCTATGTTCACATGTAGCATTGGACTTTTTATTTGCTGCAACTGTGAAAAAAAACATGGTTTACCACAGTGTACAGTGTACTGAAATGGACATACTGTCTACGTTCCGCAGACATCAGTGTTGTTGTTGATGTATTGTGTATTTTGTCATGTGTTTTTGTGGTGATATGTTAAGTATAATGTGATAGTTTGTGATAGATATTAGAGTGTAGAACATGTTTTTCTCGACAGCAAGGACAGTAAGAGTTAATGTTTGGGTCTAGCCTATAGTAGGAGGGGCTAATGTAACTGGACAGTGACAGTTTCCTGTAGGAAGATCAGATAGGGCCCAACGTGTGACAGAGACAGTCCTAAGGTCTGGTTAGTCAACTTAGCTGCATTATGTGGATGCCCCAAGAGTGAGAAACAACTGGGGCTATGGGTATTGAGATGCAAAACATCAAGAGAGAGTGTGATCGAGTTACAGAGTGATCTGTTGGAGGACTGGCTAAAGAATTCCAGTAAGTGACCGAGTGTAGACGGGTCTTGGGAAAAGACACCTAGCAATGAGGCTGAGTTTTTATCTCTTTTGGCCACTTTACACGCGGCAACAGGTGGATAGAAAACGGCAGGTGTCGGAGACAATTGTACCTTTTACCTTCAAAACACCTTGCAGATACCTGAATTACATGCCGCCACTTCAAGGTGTTTTGAAGGTAAAAGGTACAATTGTCTCCGACACCTGCTGGTTTCTATCTACCTGTTGCCGCGTGTAAAGTGGCCATTTAAGATAATGGGCCAGGATAGAACAGAATGTGAGACAAAGTGAGTGACCTGTCTAGAGTTTCCTAAGTGTCAGAAAGCTAGAAGCTAAGTTTGGCCATATTGGCAAGCCGGTTACTTTAAGTAGACGGCAAGACGCGCAACTGCCAGTGGAAAAAAAGCAATTTTATGAACTGTACTGTGGTGCTAAGCTAGGTTGTGGTGAAGCAAGTTTAACTAATGAAAGTAGGAACAAATGAGGTTAAAGAAATGAATAGAGTATGTGTAGTAAATAGAGATGCTTTATATTCATGAAGAAAGTATGAGAAGTTGTAGATTTCCTATCTAATGTATATTGTACATAGTTGTAATGAAATGGCTATTCAGGAAAACATGATTTATAAAGAAATGTCGGTTTCTCTCATTGAACTAGTTAATATATGGTCCTGGCCAGCCAAAGTACCGTATATACTCGCGTATAAGCCGAGTTTTTCAGCCCAAAAATTGGGCTGAAAAGTGCCCCCCTCGGCTTATACGCGAGTCATACGGTCCCCCTCAAAGTTTGGCGCCCCCACCTCAGTTTCTGGGCCCCCCCGCATGCAGCGCTGCGCATATACATTACCTGTCTAGCAGCTGTCACCCTCCGGTGGCGGATCGCGGCTCCCGGCTCCGGGCTCCATCTTCCTCGCTGACTTCCTGCTTGTCAGGTGACCGGCCGGCGTCGCGATGACGTCATCGCGCTGAGCCCCGGTCACAAAGCAGGAAGTCAGCGAGGAAGATGGAGCCCGGAGCCGGGAGCCGCGATCCGCCATCGGAGGGTGACAGCTGCTAGACAGGTAATGTATATGTGCAGCGCTGCATGCGGGGGGGCCCAGAAACTGAGGTGGGGGCGCCAAATTATGAGGGGGGCCCTGCTGGGGCCCTGTATACTACCACTGGGGCTATATACTACCACTACTGGGGCTGTCTGTATACTACCACTGGGGCTATATACTACCACTGGGGCTGTATACTACCACTACTGGGGCTGTCTGTATACTACCACTGGGGCTATATACTACCACTGGGGCTGTATACTACCACTGGGGCTATATACTACCACTACTGGGGCTGTCTGTATACTACCACTGGGGCTATATACTACCACTGGGGCTGTATACTACTACTGGGGCTGAATATACCACTGGGGCTGCTGTATACTACCACTGGGGCTGTATACTACTACTGGGGCTGCTATATACTACCACTGGGGCTGAATATACCACTGGCGCTGCTGTATACTACCACTGGGGCTGTATACTACCACTGGGGCTGTATACTACTACTGGGGCTGAATATACCACTGGGGCTGCTGTATACTACCACTGGGGCTGTATACTACTACTGGGGCTGCTATATACTACCACTGGGGCTGAATATACCACTGGGGCTGCTGTATACTACCACTGGGGCTGTATACTACCACTGGGGCTGTATACTACCACTGGGGCTGTATATACTACTGGGGCTGCGTGTATACTACCACTGGGGCTGCTGCTGTATACTACCACTGGGGCTGCTGTATATACCTCTGGGGCTGCTGTATACTACCACTGGGGCTGCTGCTGTATATACCACTGGGGCTGCTGCTGTAACACTGCTGGGGCCTGTATATACCACTGGGGAGGCTGCTGTATACCACACTGCTGGGGGCTGTATACCTGTGCTGGAGTCCACCCTCGGCTTATACGCGAGTCAATAAGTTTTCCCAGTTTTTGGGGGCAAAAGTAGGGGGGTCGGCTTATACACGGGTCGGCTTATACACGAGTATATACGGTAATTGGCATTATGCTGCCTGCGTATTACCTCTCTATCATGAGTCCACACACTCAGTCAGGATCCCCGCTTTCATGTAATACATGGTGGCGCAAGAAATGTAGATCTCGCACATGACTACCATGCCATGCCATGTTACAGCAAGAAAAGCATATTTGCACAAAGTCTTGGGACACAATTGAATTCAGGTTTTGCCTTCAGTACCATTGCTACTGGAGTATAATATCTGGCCCTTCATCTTCCATGTATAACATCAGTTACCAAGCCCCCAAAGTATAACAGTTGGCCCAATGTCCCTTGAGTATAATCTCCAAGCTGTATGCCTTCACTAACATGTGACAGAACAGCTGGTGACTAGGAGCTCTTATATCAGTGAGGTCCAGTGATTGGAGCCAACATGGTAACAAGTCCGTTCATGACATTTCTTTCTCTTGAATATTCCTCTATCACCTGTGAGCGATATTATTGAGAAGTGGAAGTAACCGCAGCAACTCAGTTAAGTCGGAAAGCCCCATTCATTCTCTATGGGACTTGCGCTTAAGTGCGGCAAGTGCGGTTTTGTCAGATCCGGTAAATCCGGCACTTGCGGCGAAAGAAATAACCGTGGCTAGATGCGGCCTCAAGTGCCGGATTTGCCTGATCCAGCATAACCACACTTGCCGCACCTAACCGCAAGTCCCATAGAGAATGAATGGAGCCTGCCCCAAGTCCGCCGTTACGCGGCAGATGTGGTAAATCTTCCAGATCTGCTGCGAATCAGAAAAAACGCTGATGTGAAAGCAGCCTTATATGAATGGTACAATCATCTATTAAAACCTTTACCTACACTGTACTGCAACTAGGTAAGAGTTAATACATTTTTTTTTTTTCTAAAAGTTTATTTTTGTTTGAGCAAGCAAAAAGTTGCATGACGTCCTTTTGAAGAAACCCCGGCTGTACTTAATCTTTTACACGGCGCTGAAGACAGAAATCAGCAACTCTTATTGTGATTACATGGTTCTAGCCACTAATCTGCTTCACTTGAATAGATCCTGATTTGTCCAAGGGAGCAGAAAATACCGGTGAAAAGCAACAAAAACAAAATGATGCACAATGCTGCTGAATAAAAGCCAGCGCAATAAACACAGTCATGCCTCCTCTACAAAACATAATTGGCGCCACTCACATCTGAGATCTGTCACTTTCTCCCATTCTATAAGGTAGGTGTTAGTAGTATTATGTCGGTTTCTATTCATTTCTCGCAGGAACGTGGGATTCTGGCTTCTGCTACAAGATAGTATTGTACATGAAAATGATGGCTTGCATGGATTTATTCAACACCGGTGGATTTGTGGCGTGTTGCTGTGTTTTATGCCGTACATAGACGCAGCAGGATGTCGGCACCAAATGATAAAGCAGGCATAATTTACATACGCTCCTCAACAGTGAAATTGCAGGACCAAAATGGAAAAGACATAGGTCTCTGAAAATTACAGAATGGATACATCTGTTATTTATCTGCAAATGATGGAAAAGGGGAAATAAAATTTTCAAAACGTCTCCATTTATTTAGTGTTCAGTATAAGCACCCAATCCCGGCACTTACAGCCTTGGCTGCCATCACTGAGGTTATTGATGGTTGTCTAAAGTGATGTTCTTCGCTTAATACACTTGGACAAATCATCAAGATCCTCTGCTGGCAGCTCCTGTGTAGTCATCAACCAATTACACCCCATATTAGCTCAATGGAAACAAGTCTAGAGACACTGCAGCTAGAGATGGGCGAGTCCTAAAAGACTCAGAATCGCAAGACCCCAACGAGTCCGAGTCAAGGACTCGGGACTCGTTGCGAGTCCAGCGAGTCCAATGTTAATGAATAGGGAACCGAGTAATAGCGAATAATGACATTTACAACTCGCTGATGTGTCTCTGAAAGTGTGCGAGTCCAAACTCGCTGGTTTTTCTCTTAGGCTATGTGCACACAGGAAGGTTTAGTGAAGGTTTAGGAGCGGAACCGCCGGTCGGTTTCCATCAGGTTTATGCAAATTTATGTTAATCCAAAAGCGGCTTTTGGATCAACATAGAAACCTATGGAAACCGACACCCGGTGTGCACACACCGGCGGTTTCCACATGCTCATCCGTTGCTAACCCGCTGGGTCCCCAGCGGGTTAGCAAAGAATGTGCATGTCCTATAAACCGGCCGGTTCTGCAGCGGCTGCAAGCAGAATCATGTGCTGCTTCCAGCCGCTGCAGAACCGACGCCACTAACCCGCTGTGCACCGCCGCACACCCGACCGTCTTCCGCAGCACGGACCCGACAGGAAGCCGGTGGACGGCTCCGGAGCTTCCTGTCGGGTCCGCCCAGCCGCCGCCGCCCCTAACCCGCCCCCGTGTGCACATAGCCTTATTTGGAGGCTTGGAGCCGATGATGATGCACACTACACTCCCTAAAAAAATTGGTTTTAAGTGCGCACAGCCACCCAGATGTGGTTTGGTGTTGCTGTATGCGTCACTTGCTGGCGGGGTAAGTGTGCGCGCTCACACTTGGCAGTGAAGCCGCACACTACACTCCCTAAGGTGGTGTACGTGCTATTTAAAGGTAGGAGAGCAGCAACGCACTGGTCTGCCACAGAAAAAATAACGCTCTATGGCTTATTAGGAACAAAAATCGATCTGGTGCAAAAACAAAAAGGAAACAGCACCTCAGCTAAGCCTCTGACTGCAGCTGTTAGCAAAGCTGAGTGAGTAAGCTAAGCTATGAGGTCCGTCCTGTGTGCACTCTAAGGCTTCTCCTTCCTTCCCTCCCTGCCTGCCTGCCTACACAGCACTACTCTGTCCTCCTCCTAGCTCTCAGAAGAGCTTTTTGGGTTAATATAAGGAATCTTCCCTACACTGACAATCCCTGATCTGCTCCAGCATATATCTCTCTCTCCCTATACTAGGTCAGATCGTCTCAGGAATGTGGCCAAAATGGCGGGGACAAGCCTTATATACTGCCTTCCATGTCATACATGACATAGGCATCACGATGGACAGCAGCCAATCATAGTCCTGACACAACCAACTTTGCTATGCCATTACTGACTATGATTGGCTATCTTCACAAGTTTTCTGACCTAACACGCACGCTGTGCTGACTCGGAACATAACAGATTCTGTATTCGAGAGTCCGACTCCCGAATACAGTATACAGGACTCGGAATCGTAGACTCGTAGGACTCGGAATCGTAGACTCGCTCAGACTCGCTGCTGACAGCGGGTATCTGTGAAGAGTCAAGCTTATTGCCATTGAATTCCATTGGACTCGTCACTGTGCGAGTCCAAGCTGGAAGATTCGCCGAGTAACGAGTCCTGCGAGTACCTTCAGAATCGCCGAGTCCCGAGTCCTAGCGAGTAGACTCGCCCATCCCTAACTGCAGCCATTGGGATCACCTGTAGGCCATACAGGCAGCTCACAGAAGCACAAACAACATGCAGCCTAGTGTTGAAAAACTGCTGCTCCTTTGACACTTTGGAGAAATGGATGTACAACTGGTTCTACGACTAAATCAATGTAACTTTGAGATTTTAGTATACCTGAAATGAAGAGGGGTCCAGCTACTGTGCATTTAACCCCACTGCATAATCCTTGGAGTAGGATAGGGGTGACATTTGCTCATGAAAATCTTTTCATAGTGTTGCCACATGGTCTCCAAATGGTACCTTGAGTAGAGCAACTTTGTGTTATGCTAAAATTTTGCATCTTCTCAAAGTATTTTATGACAAATTTTGATGAATTGGCCACTATATTTTTTATGCTATATTTTTTTAATATACTTTATGAATTGAAATCCGGAAGAAAACCTTCCCAATACACTCTAGAAGATGTCCTCACTAGAATGTTTCTAAATCTGACATATGCTGGTTGTTAGGCAGATCCATCTTCAGTTCCACACATGAATATGGTCATATAAGGGGTTGGGGCGTAGCCTACTCAGCATTCACAGCTGATCAGAGCATCAGTTTATCTCAGGGACAGTGCATTTTCTCTGACTGCTCTGCTCCATGTTGTTATCTGATAAGATCACAGCTGTGATCTGTGAGCTGTGGTCGGTGTGTGCAGACAGCCTAGAGCATCCTGTGCCTGAGGTAAACTGATACACTAATCAGATGTAAATGCTGTGTAGATCCCCCCACCCTTATATGCCTGTATTCAGCGTGTGGAGCTGAAGACGGATTTCCCTGACAACCAGCATATGTCAGGTTTAGAAACAGCCTAGTGGGGACATCTTCTGGAAGGTTTTGGAAAGTTTTTCTTCCAGATTTCACTTATAAAGTATATTTGAAAGTTTATAATAATCACTTGCTCTACATTACTATTAAATAAAAATGTAAACAGCAGTTACACTTAAAGGACTTGGTCAAGGATTAATAAAAAATAGGGTCTGTTAATTAGTTATTTTGCATAAATAGCGCCACGAGCATTTTGCTAAGTCGGGTATTGCAGCTCCAATCAAACGGAAGCAACAATACCTGACGAAGCCTGCTGATAAAAGTTGTGTTGTTTGTAGAAAAGTATTAGACAACTCATTGAATTCCAACGGTGCAATTATTTTTTATCTTCTTTCTTTGTCCGATTAAATCATTTTTTTGGAAAATATCTGCATTACAATAAGGGATATTGTGAGATAAAAGCCTGCAAAATGTTTCAATCTTTCATTCTTGTAAAAACGGTGGAAAATATTCAGTAGCCGGACGTTGCTGTCAATCTAACCCACGGAGAAGAGACACGGAGAGATATCTAGTAATGAAGATGGCTATTACTGATTCACTCCAGTGCCAAGGAAAATAATTGGTTATCAGTTAGAGTGCAACGCAGTCCAGAAGGGCACTTCATTGGATTTAATATTAAATTACTTTACAATTAAATTCTCTGAAGTGTCAATCTCAATGGTCTACAATCTAAAATCTAAAGCGGGGGATCTGAGTCATTAGTGAAACATAAATGCAGACGATCTGTGAAGCCTTTTCCAAAAGTTTTATGGTAAAGTTATTGTTGATTGCAAGTTAAAACATATGAATCATGTGCCCTCTAAGGATTGCAGCATTACTATATGGCACTGACAGCTCGACCGCGTACGCAAATCTCATAAAATGCTGTTTATTAATTACGCAGCTCTTGATCCATTCAGTTATATTTCAATGTTGTAAAGCCAAAAAATGTGTAAAGTACTGTCAGATGTAAAAATTATGGCCACTTTACACGTCCCGATATCGGCGTCCAACTCCGATAAAAAATCACGTGGTTCGTGCGTTGGCCCCGATATCGTTTGTGCGTTGTATGGTTTAAACGTCCAATACGATGCATGAACGATGCCAAAACAATATCGGGGATCAAATGAGCGTGCTCTCCAACGGCCCGAAATTGGATGGGTGTTGTGGCAGGATCGTGCTGTGTAAAAGCCCAACAACAATGTGGAGTACAACTTCCCCTATTCTCTCCCATGTTAAATGGTCGTTCCTGGGTCGGCTGTACAAGGGGGCGTACACATCGTAGTGGCGTTGCCTGCCGATATTGCGCTGTGTAACATCTCCTATGCGATCTTGGAATCCTGCCCAAAAAGTGCGCGCTCCCGCATCGTTGGATCCAATATCCGACCGACATTGGGACGTGTAAACCCACCATTACAGTTCCTGGGTCCTAATACAAAATCCATTACAGGATCCCCAAACTATTGGGTGTCATTTATACCACTACCTTTCTTCTGTGAGCCATAGATACTGGAGGTAGTAAGTAAAAACAGGTCCGTCATTACCACTCGAAGCATTCGGGTAAGTGTCGAGGCTCTTGACAGACAAGGGTGGGGCCCACTTGCAGCAACAGAGGTAGCTGGCCACGTCTGACATCAGTGATGTCAGATGCTAGTGGTCTGCAGCCCACCCTCTGTTTATTCTGAGGTTTGTACTGCACATGTGCTAGAGAGGCTGCCATGCACAGTCCAAACAGGAACTTACTGAAAGAAAAATTATGCTGCCATGAGGAAAGATCTTCCAATCACCAGCACACCTGTACTCCATTAGAAACGTCTGGCTTCAACATCAAAGCTGCCTGGGGTTAGTGAGAATAATCTGTGTGTGCCTGATTACCAGCTTCTATTTCTGGCTCATAGATAGAACCATACTGTCTCTGCAAATTTGCATATGTGCGCGGATTTCTTCACACCATCATAGCACCTCTAAAGCCAGGTGTACGCATGCTAGCTTCAGAGAGGCACTCTGCGCATGTCCGGAAGTGAGCAAGAAAGCTCCTGAGCTGAGTTTCTAAGACCACTCCTGCAAGCAATTATGCAGCTTCTACTGATGTTGTGTCAACAGAGAATTTGATTTGCGTTGGCCGCAAGGGCCGGGGGGTACTCGGTAGCTGGGCCGGCTGATATTCTGGAAGGTCACAGTGGCTATGGCCCAGCTCCGTAGCCCTGGCCGTGCAGTAATGGAGGTTACTTACAGGGGATATTAATAGTCTTTTTGTGATGCCACCAGTGGTATTCGGCCAGGGATGGCTGATGCTGTTGATATGGGCCACTGGGGCAGATGATGTGGCAGCCAGGATGGTATCGCTCCCCACAGTTGGAGTGGGGCCCCAGGGTTGATGTTAGAGTCAATAGCAAAGATGGCGGCTGTAGCGGTGCGGAAGGCAGCAAGGCGCCGAAGGAGCAGACAGGCACAGTTCATGCAGTTCTTTTACCTCTTTTCTTTCTGATCAGGCAAAAGCAACCCAGCCGGGTGCTGTGCTCTTCCAGAATGCAACCAGGTCAGCTCTAAAGCCATCAGGATTGCTCCACCGAGACATACTTTGTAAGCCTTCCCAAGTTGCTTTTACCCTGCGCTGGATTACTCTCCTCTCCTGCCCTGCGCCTTCGTGCCACAGTGCCCCAGGCTGAAAATAAAAGAAAGGACGCAATGTGTAGGAATACCAATGATTATCTTGTGGCATGGTACAGGTGGCCACTCACCTTGTAGGGTTGTGCAAAACCTGCACACCCTGGTGTACCGCTTTGTAATGGCCCCTGCTGGGCTTCTCCTCGTCACTTCACTGCCACAACTCCGGGTATATTGGCCGTCCGACCTACACCACCTGATGAAGATAGCATTTCTATTGAAATGCGTTGTGGAGCTGTGAAGGGGAAGAAATAACAGTCTGTTTAATAACATCTGAGCCTCCTGACATTTTTGCCCAAAGCGCTTCTAACCAGACCGCTTATATCTATTCAGGCTGATGGCTGCGGGCCTTGTCGAGCGACGGGCGAAATGTAGCCACTGCCCATACAGATGCAGAGGCCTCCAGTTTCCTGGCTGAATCCACCAGATTGGGGCCGGTCCCCTCTCGCAACCAGTCCCTCCACCAGACTCAGGTTGGATCTAGATTTGGGACCCACAGGTGGTTCCTCCACTCCCATGTCCCCTAGGACTCCATCTTTCCACGTCCTTCCTCCTCCTCCATCCTCTCTGTACTCCTCTCTCTTACTAACTAACTAACTCCCTCTTTAAGTCCCACCCCATCTACCTATTCCTTCCTCAGCCAGCAGATGGGTCTGCCCATTATGGGTCTTTTCCACCGGCATCCCCTGACTTGGTGTTGGGGTGGTGTTGGGTGCAAGATATATGTCTCAGGTTTGCGACCCCTATCACCTGAGAGCGATGATACCACACTGTGGAGTATGTGCAGCATGACTGTGGCGACCAGTCTGCAGGGGCGCCACGGCTTCTCTGCTCTGTTGACAGATGTCACAGGCGTCACAACGTCATGCTTACTGACAGCCGTATCCCCCAGTTAGTTCCTGTCAATCATCATGAAGTTGGCTGCCCCGCCCCTTCTACAGAGCAGAGCAAATAAGAAGCTCCCTCTCTGTTGAGTTAGGCTGTGTTCACACTGGGCGTTTTTGGGCTGTTTTTGCTCAACAGTTTTTGTAGCCAAAACAGCAGTGGGTGATTAAATCCAGAAGTGGTGACGTGTTTCTATTAGACTTTTCCTCTGATTGCTCTACTCCTGGTTTGGCTACAAAAACTGATGAGCAAAAACAGCCCAAAAACGCCCAGTGTGAACACAGCCTTAGCCATTGTATCACCAGCAGGAGCGGTATGTAACTGCTCTGTGCTGGCGGTGCATGGCACCGGACACAACAAACAGGGACAGTAGGAGAAATATGTATTTGATCCCTTGCTGATTTTGTAAGTTTTCCCACGACAAAGACATAAACAGTCTATAATTTTAAGTGTAGGTTAATTTTACCAGTGAGAGATAGAATATCAAAGATAAAATTCAGAAAATCCCATTGTCTAAATTATATAAACGTATTTGCATTTTCCAGAGGGAAATAAGTATTTGATCCTCTACCAACCATTAGGAGTTCTGGCTCCTACAGACCAGTTAGACGCGCCTAATGAACTATTACCTGCATTAAGGTGCGTGCACACGATCAGTGTACGCAGCGTTTTGGACACAGCGTCTTGCCCCTGCATCCAAAACGCTGCGTAGTACAGTAATAGCATAGTGTATGGGATTTCAAGAAATCCCATCCTCACTATGTGTAACCCGACCGCAGCATCTTTGGAGCTGCGGTGCGGGTTGCCGGGAGTCCGCTCCTCCGCAGCATGTTAATTTCATGCTGCGGAGTCGGAAGCGACTCCCATCGGGTGACTGCAGGGAGAAGCCGCCCTGCACCCATCGCACATGGTGAGTACAGGGCGGCTGCGGTCTCCCTGTGGCCACCCGCGGCTTCCCTCAGGTCCGGAGGAGCTGCGCCCAACACGCAGCTCCTCCGGACCGTGTACACGCACCCTTAAAGACAGCTGTCTTAAGTTGTCACCTGTATAAAAGACTCCTGTCCACACACTTAATAATAAGTGAGACTTTAACCTCTACAATATGGGTAAGGCTGGCTTCACACCATGGTTTTTGTCTGTCCTGGTGGATCCTGTTTTTTGCAGGATCACCCGGACAGAAATAGAAAGTACAGGATGTGCAGAAAGTGAGGCCAAATATGGTCCTGGATCCTGTTTTTAACAGAATTCGTTTGCTGTTGCTGTCCATGGTGCTGACGTCTGCCTGTGTCTGCATTGCTGCTGTCCATGGTGCTGAAGTTTGCACAGCAGAATTTCTGAGCATGCTCTGTGCTTAAAATCGGATCTGGGAAACGATCTGATTTTTTTACGGATCGGGCGCCCATAGACTCCCATGTTACGTGCAGCGGATCGCCCTGGATCAATTTCTGTCCGATTTTGTCCGATTTTTTTCACCAGAACCAAAAAATGCTGCAGGTTCTGATTTTGGGGACAGTGAAAAACAGGACAAAAATAAATCTGGTACAGAATACACAGAATATATAAAACTGGATGGTCAAATAGGACTAATCCGGCACCAGAGGAATAATGGAAGGCAAAACCTGGACAGGACCTGATGCCAAAAACCGGGGGTGTGAAGCTAGCCTAAGACCAAAGAGCTTTGTAAAGATGTCAGGGAAAAGATCCTAGACATGTGCAAGGTTGGAATGGGCTACAAAACCATAAGTAAGACGCAGGGTGAGAAGGAGTCAACTGTTAATGCAATAGTAAGAAAATGGAAGAAATACAAAATGAGGTCAATCCACATCACTCTGGGGCTCCATGCAAAATCTCACCTCGTGGGGTATCCAGGATCAGGAGGAAGGTGAGAGATCAGCCTAAAACTACACGGGGAACTTGTTACTGATTTCAAGGCAGCTGGGACCACTGTCACCAAGAAATCTATTGGAAACACATTAAAATCCAGCAGTGCCTGCAAAGTCCCACCGTTCAAGAAGACACATGTGCCTCCTGTCTGAAGTTTGCCAATGAACACCTTGGTGATTCTGCAAATGATTGGGAGAAGGTGCTGTGGTCAGATGAGCAAAATGGAGCTCTTTGGCATTAACTCAATCATCATGTTT
Organism: Allobates femoralis; assembly: GCA_033576535.1. Lineage (NCBI taxonomy): Eukaryota > Metazoa > Chordata > Amphibia > Anura > Aromobatidae > Allobates > Allobates femoralis. Next base: position 45,981,575 of record JARQOC010000012.1, on the reverse strand, counting down.
GGAGGAAGAGAAATGCTGCCTTATGACCTAAAGAACACTGTCCCATGATCTGCAAAGAGGAGTGGACCAAAATTCCTCCTGACATGTGTGCAAACCTTATCGTCAACTACAAAAAATGTCTGACTGCTGTGCTTGCCAACAGGGGTTTTGCCACCAAGTGTTAAGTCTTATTTGCCAGTGGGATCAAATACTTTTTTTTCTCTGCAAAATGCAAACACATTTATATAATTTAGACAATGGATTTTCTGGATTGTATTTTGATATTCTATCTCTCACTGTTAAAATTAACCTACTCTTGAAAATATAGACTGTCCATGTCTTTGTCAGTGGGTAAACTTACAAAATCTGCAAGGGATCAAATACTTAGTTCCCCCACTGTCGATTTTTGTAAAAAATCCTGACTATACCCTTTAGCTGCTTTATTTGATCTCTCCCCTCCCTTTCATTCCTTCCCTGTTTCTAGCCCCAAAAATAAAAATAACCTCCTCCCATTGGTGACAAGCCCCTGAAGAATTAACTGGTGGTATCTACTTTCTGAATCCCCCTTCCCACAGTGTGTTGTCCTCTAGTCCCCCTTCTGCAGTATCTTACGTTTCTTTCTGTTCTCAGTTTTAATTCCTTTTTTTAGGTCTTTACAGCTCCTTTATTAGCTCAAGACTAGAAGTTCAAGATTGTATATACATCCTGAGAAGTGTATGTTTTTATTGCATTTCTTCAGTAACATCATCCCCATTGGGGAGTATGGCATCTCTGGCCAATGTGAATGGCCTCAAATCAGTGTGGGGTGTATTTTCCTCTCTTTTAAGGGTGGTGTATAGGCCATTGAACCATATAAAGATATACATATATTTATGGGCATGATCCTAATTGAACTCAAATATATATTTCTCTATTATAAAATTCAAGTTTTGTCCCTGTGTTCAAAAGTCTATTTCTTTACCCTAGGACATAATTTGCCAATCAGGATCTGCTTGCATCAGGAATTAGGCATTGTCCACGTGGCGCCCCTGATGAGGACATCACACACACCCCTTTACTAGAGTGATGGTTTTTAAACAGATGCATGACTGATTGGGTAGGCAAACTCCTTCCTCAGGATCTGCCATGTTAGGTGTATCACCGGAGTTGTCTGTTCTCGCGAAAGCTTAGTAGGACCTGCAGTCTCTGGAGCCCTCTTAGGGCTGCCCTTTACACTGCGACGTGATCCGGTCCGGTTCTGTCCGGGAGGACCCAGACAGCCACAGACCGGATCTGCACAGAGGAATGGGGGGATATTATGCCCTCCGGTCCTGTGTGCAGCGCACGCAGTTCCCGCTGCTGTAAGTCAGGACCGCGGGCGCCGCGGTCCTGACCTGTCAGCGGCTGCAGCTGCGCACCGGACCGGAGGGCATACTAGCCCCCCAGTCCTGTGTGCAGATCCGGTCTGCGGCTGTCTGGGTCCTCCCGGACAGAACTGGACTGGATCACGCCGCAGTGTGAAGCGGCCCTTATCCAGCTGGCCAAACATGGTTTTGACAGAGGATAAGCAAGGGAGCCCAGCACTGCCCTAATTTATGTTGTCTACTGTGACATGTGCTGTGACGTGATATATATACCATCAGTTCCTGCCAGGAACGTATATATTCCTGATCCAGTCACCCTCGGGCCCACAATATCATCATAAATACAAAAATGATGCTGCCACCACCAATCTCTTTCAGGTGGATCGGTAACCTGTTTGGTAACTTGAAACAGCGGGTATGCGTATCAGCTCGTCATAGAACAAGAAGAACAAAACTAATAAAATTTATAAGGTTTTACTCCAAAAGTTGGCAGTGTTTACAAAAACATATACAAGATATTACAAAAGAGACAATTTACATATATGCATAAAACAGTTATTAAAATAAAAGGAATTAAAATAAGAAGAAATACTAAAACTTGTGCCACGTGTTGGTCATCAGTAGATTTCAGGGGGAAAGGCACCCTGGAATGGGTTACATTCCGGCCTCACAGCATAGAGTGTTGCTATGTCCTTCACTAAGCTGGAAAAAAGGCCAAAGATGGCTGCTTGAGTTTTATATCAGCCACTAACCTCGGCGCTTCCACTTTTCTGACATCACAGAATGACTCAGTAACCTGTTTGGTAATGTGAAATAGTGGGGATGCACATTAGCTCGTCATAGAAAAGGAAGAACGAAACTAACCAAATTTATAAAGTTTTACTCCAAAAAGTTGGCAGTGTTTACAAAAAGATATGCAAGATATTACAAAAGAGACAATTTACATATATGCATAAAACAGTTAATAAAATAAAATGAATTAAAATAAGAAAGACTAAAACCTGTGCCATGCGGTGGCCGTCATCAGATTTCAGGGGAAGGCATCCTGGAGATGGGTTACGAATCCGGCTTCACAGCATAGAGGGTTGCTATGTCCTTCATTAAGCTGGAATGAGGCCAAAGATGGCTGCTTGAGTTTTATGATGTCAGCCATTAACCTCGGCACTCCCACCTTTCTGACCTCAAAAAGGGGCTGCCTCCTTAGAGAAACACCCCGATGCCAAGTTATCAAAACCTCCATTTTTCCATATCTTTGGATTGGATGCCCCCATGTCCAAGATATTTACATCATGTTTACTCTTGTGAATTTACATGTTGTTTGACATCAAATATGATATATCTGGGATGTGTGGAAGGTCAGAACTCATTTTCCAGGTTTCTGATTGTTTCCCAGGTATAAAAGAGGTATCATTAGATGCCCAAAAATGTACATATTCCAAAAATGTTATTTATGTGTTTGTGGTATGAACGTGTCTTATGAATTTGACGTTAAAAGTTTGTAACTTCAGACAAAGGAATATCACGTGGATGCAGAAGAGAGAACCAGCCCAAACCAGTTGGCTTAGCTCTGGTTTATGGCTAGTCATAAAAATACCTGGTTGGGGGAAGCAAGGAGCAGATCTATGTAGCTCCTTTACAAACGATCAGTGGCAGAGGAGTATGTCAGCTCTGCTGTGTTTCTACACCCATGAAAATAATAAATCTTTTCCTGACATCTGTGACTATGGCAATGACCCTGAGTCAAAAATTAGAAGCACAGATTACCAAATTCTCCTATTTCTCTCAGTGTGGGCTGTGGCTCATTGGTAGACCTGCTGCTTAAGAAGGGGAGGACACAATTTAGAGTCCTGAGGGGAGGAGGTGCTATGGAGACGTAGAGGAGAGATGGCTGTAATTCAGGACAAAAGCCTTGACTGCTGGGACAGCAGGACTGAGCCCTCAAATTTCAGGACAGTTGGGAGCTATACATAGATGCCACCATTTACCATGGGAACAACATGCCAGCAAGTTACCGAGATAGGGATGTCGGAACGGGAACAAGTAACCCTGCCCCGCAGATGAGGTCAGATTCCCATTTATGACAGCCAGCATTAAGATATATATAGCCAGCACATGGACATAACAAGTTTCTGCCCATTTTTTTTTTACTCTGGTTGGAGCGCTCCCTGAACACCGGATAAGGTCTACCAGTCACTAAAAGGACCTGTTGCATTTGTTGTGTTCGGATGATTAATACAAGATTTTTGTAGTTATACCTTTAGGTTTGTTTTTAGTTATTGCAAAAAATTGGTTTAACATTAGGCTTAGGGCTAGGATTTAAACCTATGTCTAAAAATAAGATTAGGGATAGGGCTTGGGTAAAAAAAACCCATTACAAATGTAATAAAAACCCAACCACAGAAAATGAAAAAAGTATAACAACAAACAAAGCAAAAAACAAAGCAAAAAACTTACTAACTAAGAACCCTGCTGTTGACACTATTTTGCACTTGCTTTTTACTTTTATAGCAGTGATATATTTTTTGGACGTTTTTTGCACCCTCTTTTTTGTGACATATATTCTTGGTGGTGTGAACACGGTTTACAGCCCTGTTCACATTGTGATCTGGCTCAGTATCAGTTTTCATTAGTTTCTTGTCCTGCAAGTTGAGAAGTGCTCCACCCCTTCTCACCGAGCCTGAACACATAAATTGCTGTTTCTACCTTGTGTACCCATAATGAATCTGGCCCTGCTGCATCCTGCATCTATGAGGTATGGTCGCACTAGATCAGGTTTTAAATACGTTAGTCTAGGACCGTTCTGATAGGGGTCACCGTGGAGTGGTAGAACGGCTTCCGTACCTTTTTTGCAAAAAACGTACTAACTAAGAACCCTGCTGTTGACACTATATTGCACTTGCTTTTTACTTTTATAGCAGTGATATATTTTTTGGACGTTTTTTGCACCCTCTTTTTTGTGACATAAACATAACGAGTTCAATGCTGGACTGTTCAAACGGTTCACGTACTAGAGGGAAAAATACTATCCTCGCCCCAGCTATTGGCACCCTACTCTACGCCATTGTGCCCATTGACAAAGTGCCATTTCTAATAATGTATGTGGCCTTTAGGTCCCATCATGTATCAGCCTTTGGATTGCAGCCCCTCACCTGTTTTACATTCAGCCATTTACTTTATGACTTCTTGACTTGACTTCGCTCTCATAAATATCCCTAAGAAAAAACGAAAACTAAAACCTCATAATTATCTGAAACATCAAACCACCATGAATCGCCCTCCCAAATAATAGCCTTCCAATAGACAAATGTGCGCGAGACCTGAATTAATGGGAAGAGTCTTTTGTATTTATGCGCTGACGACTTTTTATCACGAACTAGCAAATACACACTAAAGAACTGCAGCAGCAAGTAATTCTGGCAAATGTTAAATCCGAGCTTTGCCGCTGTCTAAACGTTTCCCCAGAACAGAATCAAATACAAACAAATTAACCTTTTGGGTTTGTGTAGCACTAAATCAATCAAACTCTGCCGCCGCACCTAACCGGCAAGATCACTGCCTCCTCAACGCGCCATGTCAGGAAAAATGTATTTCCCCGCACTAGCCTTCCCTTCCCCTCGCAGTCATTACATCTTCCTTACAATCAGGATAAACTGCGCGGTTGTAATAACATTGTATCGGTCCATCTTTTATGGAGTGAAGACGGTAATAACTATGTTTTACATCTGCATTAATTCTGACAAGATTTATTAGTGTTTGCCGAACTGTAAAGTCTGAAATGCAAACTGCAAAGGTCACAAAAACAGTAATACTAATGGCAGAGGGAATGAGCCGCGGGATATGAGCGCGGAATAAGAAGAGGATGATGGTCTCTGTTATCTGCAGATGCTGGGATTGGGATAATGAATATTTAAGGTGTCATTGAAAACCTTTTACTAAAAGCAGGGGCGTACAGAGAAATTGTGGGTCGCCATGGCAAAAGTTCCTACTTGGGCCCCCAGCCCTCACCCCAAAAATACTTTGAGGAGTAAGTTGGATCATAGATCTCAACCTTTACAAATAGGAATAAGGACCCGTATTGTGGCACGTCCACAATTATTCCCCCATTGAAGCCCCTTAAATTTCTAACCTATCATATCCCTTTTGTAGCCAGTGTGTATGATGCTCTCAAAAATGACTCCTTCGACCCTCAGAGAGCATGACCATAACTTCATCCTATAGCCCTCCCCAGATATACAGTATGATGCTCCACAGTACCTCCAGCAAAGTATGAAGTCATTACAGTGCCCACACACATACCGTATAATGCGCCCAGTACAGTATTATACCCCTACAACATAATTGCCCCCACCAGTATGATGCTCACATAGTTCACAGAGCTTCATATACCTCATAGAGTGTGATAACCTATCAGTATGATGGCCCTCAGTTTGATGCCCAAATAGTCCTTGACTCAGTTTGATGGCTTCCTCTGCCCTTCACTCACTATTATGGCCCCCAGAGCCTCCCACTTAGGGGTAAAGACCCCCACAGCCCCCTCACAGTATAATTATCCTCACAGCCCTTAACGATGTATGATGACACCCACAGCCTCTCCCAATCAGTATGAGGTCCCCACAGACCCTAACTCAGTATGATGTTCCCACAGCCTCCAACTCAGTATGAGGGTGCCCACAACATCAACTTAAAGGGAACCTGTCACCTGAATCTAAGTCCCTACACTATCACTAGCTGTCCCTACACCTTCCTAGCTGCTCCCTATCTATCCCTTTCTCATCTAAAGTGGCCATATGAAACATCTCAAAAATAAGTTTAAACTTACAGCAGTCCCCGAGGTTGGGGGACTGGAAAGGACGGGCCCACGCTCCATTCACCACTCCTCCATTGTGTAGTGCACGCTCCGCTGGGCGGCATTATTCTTTTTCCTCTCTGCCTCCACCATTTGGAATCTCCCGCCCTCTGTGACATTGTATGCACCGGCCGGATGTCACATCCGGCGCGGTGCATTATGGGGCCGTCACGTGATCGGCACTAGTGCATTATGGGTTCGATCACGTGAGGTGAGCTGTGATATCAGCTATTGTGAATGGTGGATCCTGTATTATCTACTGTCTATAGAGGTGTTATCAGTCATTGTACAGAAGAAGGAGGTGAGCTGTGACATCACCTACTTGTGAATGGTGGATCCTGTGTTATCTACTGAATATAGAGGTGTTATCAGTCACTGTACAGGAGGAGGAGGTGAGCGTGATATCAGCTATTGTGAATGGTGGATCCTGTGTTATCTACTGTATATAGAGGTGTTATATCAGTACAATTATATACTGAAAGGAGGATTAGTTAAGCTGTTATCATCAACGTAATATGTGAATCAATTTAAATATCCTGTGTTATCTACTGTACTGTTGGTCTGGTAAGGTGGCCACTGTCAATCAAGCTTCCTCCAGCCACAGTGACTGCCTCCATTGCTTCTAACTGTAAGTTTTACAAAGGCTATATCTTGGGGTACACAGCACACAGACACATGGGGGACCCCTTCTCTGAATGCAGCAGACATGCTGCATTCAGTGCTGCATTTAGATTGCCATGCAGCAGGGGGGTGACAGGTCCTCTTTAAGTCAATTGCCAACGCACCAGGGCAATAGGGAAGAGTCGGGTGCAGGCTGATATCTGAGCTGAATCTCGGAAAGGCTAAATCACCACAAGACTTTCCACTCTGAAAATACCAGCCCTTTGCTTTACCTTGGCTGGTTATCAAAAATGGTGGGGACCCCACAACATCTTTTTTAGATACTTTTTTAGCTAAATACTGTAAAGTTTATCAATTATTTATCTTCTACACTTAGGAAAAACATTAATTTCAGTATCATGCATTTTTCTGGTACATGTCACATGGATATCACATTGATAGGATCCCTGTACTGTACGTGTATCATCTGTGATTCTGGAAAAAAATGGACATGTCTCCATATGGATCACACAGATACATATATGGTTCACTGGACACATGGAGGTGTGATGATCCTAATTGAGCTTAATTAGTATGTGTCTGAACATGTCTCTTGTATGTGTGAACATGGACACCACACATACTGGATTCACAGACTTGTGAATGGGGCCTACATGATATGAGTGAGGGTAAAAAATGATTTAGCTTCTGCCGCCGGGATAAGCACAGTATACGGGAACCAGATTGCTCAGGATTACACATCCTGAGCAATACAGTTATTGCAATGAGCAAACTGTTATCTGTGTTTTAAAAGGTTACATTTTATTAATAAATGTGGCTATAATATATCGGGGGATGGGCACCCCCCCTAGAGACATACCACCCACTCAGGTGGGCATATAATGATTTAATATCTTATGTACAGTAGCCGGCTCCTGTCGGCTGCTGTACATTTTTATGAATGAAGCCGTCGCATTCTCTGAGAGCAGCGCATACTATGCCTATTGTAGGTCTAGCATGTGCGCTGTCCGAGGTCCTGAAGGCTTATACAGTAAGATCTATGGGCAGCGCTGCCCATAGATCTTACTGTATAGGCCTTCAGGAGCTCGGACAGCGCACATACTAAACCTACAATAGCTATAGTATGAGCGCTGCGCACAGAGGAGCTGGCGGCTTCATTCATAAAAATGTACAGTAGCTGACAGGAGCCGGCTACTGTAAATCAGGAATTACATATTATATACCCACCTGAGTGGTATGTCTCTGGGGGGTGGGCACCCCCTAGAGACATTATAGCCACATTTATTAATAAAATGACATCTTTTGAAACAATAATAAAACTTTGCTTATCCCGGCGGTAGCCGGGATAAGCAAGGTATATGCGGTAACCGCATTGCTCAGGATTACACATCCAGAGCAATCCAGTTACCACATTGCGGGTCAGAGAACCGCTCCGAAAACTGCAGCCTGCATGATTTCTCACGCAGGCTGCAGAGCCGGAGGCGGTAACCGGATTGCTTGTGAAGCAATCCGGTTATTTTAATAGGCTCTTATGAGGAGCATTTCCTGCTCCGGTTTTGAGCTTTTTAAAAGCTCAAAACCGGATCAGGTTTTAAAAAAAAAAACCTGAAGTGTGACCCTAGCCTTAAAAATAAGCATGCATTTCTGCATGCTTATTTCATTTCTACATGCGTTTTTTTAGGTGCCTCACCCATGCGTTTTTCCATGCGTTTTTGAATCAGCACCCAAAAAAAGTGCATTAACTATTTTTTGGTGCTGATTTAAAAATGCATGCATTTTTTAGAAAACGCATGCATTTTTTAACATGGGCCCCTATGGAACAAGCATGCGTTTTTGCATGGTACTAAATGATACTAATGTACCATGCGTTTTTGCATGCATTTTTGAAGGCAGCTCCTAACATAAGTGCAAAAACGCATGCCAAAGACACATGGCACTGTAGGCATGCGTTTTTGCTATTAGGGAATGCGTTTTTTGCATGGGGGCCTATGGGTGCGTTTTTACATGCGTTTTTAAAAACGTAGGTCTCCAAAAAAGCATGAAAAATCTCCAAGTGTAACCCTAGCCTAACATGGAAAAGACCACTTTTATGGAGGCTTATTCCCATTTCCATATTGAAACTAACTCAACTGAACTAATTCAACTTGATTATGGTAGAAACAATTTTTGTACAGTTAAACTAAGGCAGCCGTCACACGGTGCAATATCTTGAACGATATCGTTTAAGTGATCTGCTTTTTGATCGTTTAAGCGATATCGTTTGTGCATCGCTGCGTGCGATCAAGCGATTTTACAATGTAATATCGCTTGATCGTGACATCGCAGATATGAGAGCCGGACCTCATATCAAGCGATAAAGGCTTGTTCAATCTGCTTCATTGTGGTGTATGACACCATGATGAACGATCTCCCAGCGGCAGAGCCTATGCTGGGAGATGGTATCTATGGTAAACGTCGGGTTACTAAGCGCCGCGCGGCGCCTAGTAACCCGATGTGTACCATAGTTACCAGCGATCTCGCTGCTCCACATCGCTGGTGAGTCTGTCTGTGTGATATTGTTAGCGATCGCGCGTGCACGTGATCGCTAACGATATCGTTCAAGATATTGCACCGTGTGACGGCCGCCTAAGAGAGATGTCTTATGTAAGCCGGAGAAATCACTTGTCTAGTTGTGTTGGACTTGTTGGTGAAACCAGTTAATGGTTAAGGCCTCTCTCAGGAATAAAATAAATGGAGAGTTTGGAGAAAATCCCAATCTGACCAGGCTATGAGTGCTCTCCAGAAAAAGGGAAGACATTTCGGGTCCCCAACAAATTGATGAATTTTACTGCTGTTTACCAAAGTCTAGCTTTTCTACTGTAAAGTAGCTTTTCCAAAATGTTGCTTGAGCAAAACATCAAGGGTCCAGGTGTCCAAGGGTCCAAATGCACACGCTAATAAAATGTCTGGACAAGCATCTCATCTGAAGGCCTAGTTGCTGAGAAATGTTAAACGATTGGTTACCCAAAGAGTGAGCGTCACTTTGTATCCTCCAAATATCCTCTATTAAAAGGTATAACAAACCAGAAACTCCTGAAACATCCATCAGGGTTCTGTATCTTACATGAAACCTCCAGAATTTCCACAAAATATAACTTTCCTATATGCTTCAAACTAAAACAAAAGCTTACGTGCTCCGCTGACTGCAGTGTTTTGCTGCTCGGCAAGTGACTCTCAGCACACACAGCCCCCTGTTTCTTTGCAAAATCCCCCATCGGTAAAAGTGTGAATTGTTCATTTCTTCCTAGCAGGACCTACCTGAGCTGGTTATAACATGACGGCATTATGCGTGCCTCAGTATGCTCCTCAACACAGTTGGAGGGAACAAGACCTAATGAAATCTCGACAGGCAGCGCCATTCTGCAGTTTGGGGACTTTGGCTGAAATTAGAACAGAGCAAAAACAGAAAGTTGCACGATCTGACAAAGAAACATCCGCTCCGCTCATAGATGTGCACTTTACAATGAATGCTGGAAATACTCATTTCTCAAAAAGAAGAAAAGAAGTACCGTATATACTCGTGTATAAGCCAAGTTTTTCAGCACAAAAAATGTGCTGAAAAGTCCCCCCTCGGCTTATACACGAGTATATACGGTAGCCCCAGCTGTATACAGCAGCCCCAGCTGTATACAGCCCCCCCGTGGTATCCAGGGCCCCCCTTGCTGCACACCTGTAAAGTAAGATGTCAGTATACTTATCGCTGCCGCCGCCGCCGCTCCGCTGCTCGGTCACCGCGCTGCTCCGGGTCTTCATGCTTCCTTCTCCGGCGCACAGGAAATGACGTCATTGTTTGAGCGTCGGAGAAGGAAACATGAAGACCCGGAGCAGCGCGGTGACCGAGCAGCAGAGCGGCGGCGGCAGCGATAAGCATACTGACATCTTACTTTACAGGTGTGCAGCAAGGGGGCCCTGGATACCACGGGGGGGCTGTATACAGCTGGGGCTGCTGTATACAGCTGGGGCCCCTGTATACTACTGATGGGGGGGGAGGTCTGTATACCTCTGGGGCTGCTGCTGTATATACCCCCTGGGGCTGCTGTATATACCCCCTGGGGCTGCTGCTGTATATACCCCCTGGGGCTGCTGCTGTATATACTCCCTGGGGCTGCTGCTGTATATACTCCCTGGGGCTGCTGCTGTATATACCCCCTGGGGCTGCTGCTGTATATACCCCTGGGGCTGCTGCTGTATATACCCCCTGGGGCTGCTGCTGTATATACCCCCTGGGGCTGTTGCTGTATATACCCCTGGGGCTGCTGCTGTATATACCCCCTGGGGCTGCTGCTGTATATACCACCTGGGGCTGCTGCTGTATATACCCCTGGGGCTGCTGCTGTATATACCCCTGGGGCTGCTGCTGTGTATACTACTACTGGGGCTGCTGTATACTACCTCTGGGGCTTCTGTATACTAGCACTGGGGCTGCTGTATGTACCTCTGGGGCTGCTGTATATACCTCTGGGGCTGCTGTATATACCTCTGGGGCTGCTGTATACTACCACTGGGGCTGCTGCTGTATATACCACTGGGGAGGCTGCTGTAACACTGCTGGGGCCTGTATGTACCACTGGGGGGGCTGCTGTATACCACACTGCTGGGGGCTGTATACTACCACTGGGGAGGCCTGTATACCACTGCGGGGGCCTGTATACCACACTGCTGGGGCTGTATACCCGTGCTGGGGTCCACCCTCGGCTTATACACGAGTCAATGGGTTTTCCCAGATTTTGGGGGCAAAAGTAGGGGGGTCGGCTTATACACGGGTCGGCTTATACACGAGTATATACGGTATCTAAAAAAAGGCTTTAAGGCCAGGGTCACACAAAAAACGGCTTTTTTTGAGGCTTTAGAAAAACAGATCAGTTAAATTTAGGGCGCCAAAAGTGTCTCCTGAGCTCCTGCCCGTTTTTTGGACTTAGGGGACTTTCATACTTGCGTTTTTTTCCCGATCTTCCAAATCAGGAATAAACCTGATTCTTACAGGATTCATTTGTTTGCCCATTCACTTTAATGATTTCAGGTAGAATCTTGTTGCTTCAGGTTTTTTCCTGAAATCATTGCAGTGAATTGACTTTTGCGGGTGCAATATACTATATGGAGGACTTTGGGGTGCTTTATAATATTTAAAGGACAGTGGGTGATGCATTATAGTATTTGGAGGACTATGGGGTGTACATTGTAATATATGGAGCAATACCTAAGAGTCTTCTCACCAGTCTTAACAAAGAACTCTGTTGGATGGATGCTGACACTGCCAGCATAATCTCCACCACCCCACAGGGTAATAATATAGAATAAACTAAAGACACACCACAGAGGATCCTGTGAGCCACACCCCTTAGGTGGAGAAAATGAACATTAAGTCGGAATAAAAAGGCTCATATCTTTGAATCCGTATGATGGATTTAAAGGGATCCTGTCACCTCCAGAACGCCTCCTAAGCTAGCAAAACATGTCCCTGCAGCATCCCATCACTAATCTCACACTCCTTTTGTCTCTAAAAGCATCCTGTGAAAGTGCATAAAAACGTTTTAATACTTACTCATTAGTGATTATAATTAGCAGGGGCTATATTCTTTAGCCCTTAGGGCGTGTTGTTTTGCACTCGCCCCAGAGGAGCGCACAGACCAAATACCGGATCCGAAAGTGTGACTGACACACGCAGCACAGTAAACACTGGGATGGTGGAGGTTATAGATCTACATTATACCTCAGCGAAGCAACACGGCAGGGTCAGAAGCATACGGAAAGACTCAAGTTGCCTAGCAAAGGGGGTACCTGTGAGGAGAGACAGTGCAGGCAGCTCAGCTACTGCAGCAGCAGGGCCACACACACAGCGCAGCAGTGGGAAGCTGAGGACCCAGTTAGGGTGGGAGCAGCCCGGCCCCGGTACAGACTCCGTGGACAGTACTCTGCTAAAGAACATCTGCAGTAAAGACTTGGAAAATGACAAAACCGTAAGTGTGTGTGATCCTTGTGCTCCAGCCCTACATTCCCTCACAAGCAACTATCATCTCCACCACTACCCCTATTCAGCATCCATCAAAGACTATTACCATCACTGCCCCAGGGAACCAGGCTCTACCCCTGGAGGGCCGTTACATCACCAGCTGCCTAAACATCATCCCCGGAGGTTCTGCAGCAGCGGTGATCACCCTGACCACAACCCGTGAGTGGCGTTATGACAAACTCCCCTGTAAATATCCCCCCATTACTTGCGGAACCCGGAACACGGTCCGGACCAAGACCGCCGTGATATCCCCAGCAGTACCCCGGTCCGGTACCGCGTACCCCGTCCCAGTGGGCTCCACATAGAGAACACAGAAGCTCTCAGTTGAGTTGAGTGTTCCTGTGTATAGGCCACTCGGGAGAAATAGCTTTCGGTTGAGCAAACATTTCGCACACAACTTTCTAATGTGTATGGAGGGCTTTAGAATCACTCAGTGACCTTGTAGTTATTGTCACTTTGGGTCATTGTTCTTGCTTTTTAAGTCACTTTTGTTACGGCAACACAGAAGCTCTCGCAAGTTCATATAGGTTACTGTAAAACCCCCAAAATAAAAATTCAAGTATATATAACAGAATGTCATTTTATTCATTATATTGTCAAGAATTACTAATGATGGCTTCTTTGGGCACGAACATTTCATAATAACAGCAATTTTTTCCCACAATGGAGAAAAATGAATATATTCATCGTGAAGGTCAGTCTGGAGAGTAAGAAGCAACGGGCACAATTTTGTTTAAAAAGAAAACTTCACAAGGCGTAATTAATGATTCTTATAATGGAAAAGTGGGAGTCAAGTTCAATTTTCATGTCAAACAACAAAATGGACTTGGCAGCTGAAGGTTCAATGTAGAGAAAGGTAAAGAATATCGGCATTGGTTTATAAATATTACTAAGTGCTAATGAAATGAACGGATATAAGAATCTATCATATTATGCCACGTTCTCCTGCATCGCCTTTCTTAATATAGGCAATGCCTTCAAATATTTGTGTCATCCTTAAAGGGGCTGTGCAGGAATAGAAAAACATAGGCGATCACCACCGGTAATAACACCACACCTGATTAGAGGCTGTGCCTGGTATTGCAGCTTAGTTTCATTGAAATGAATTGGGTGGAGTTGCAATACCCTAAATTACTTGTAGACAGGGGTGCCGCTTTTTTTAGAAGCCGACATTTTTTTCCCGTGCTCAGTTAACCCTGTTTATAAGGATAGGTGTTGATTTCAGCTACCTTTAACTACTTGGTTTTAGCAAAGTTAGCCCTAATAAAGTGTCACAATATAAGTAAAAGCAAGGGGCCATACCCCATGTCGTCGCCATTTAGTATGGGACGTGTAGGACCTTTGTGTGCGTGCTCCAAATTAAAATCATCAAGATCCCGTACATGCGCAATAGAGCAGCACCCTGAGACAGAAATGCATCAGAAGCAGCAGCTCTTTGACCCAATGTTCAGTGTTTTTATTACATCGTCTCAAACTTATAAAGACATACATTGTAGCATTACAATTGGCTGAGCCTATCTGTAGACACTGGCCAGGGGCGGACCTTAACCCCACGGGGCCCTGGTGCGGCCATGTTGAGGAGAGCGGAGGAGGGGGGGGGGGTGAGAGGGTAGGGCTGGCGGCGCGGTCTGCTGTTGGGGGTTGTGGAGGGGTGCTGGTGGTCGGCAACTCTCCTACCTGCTGAGCCGTTCCTGGGAGCCGGAGAGGCAGAGGAGAGGAGGGGCGGGATCAAGCAAGGGAAGCAGGAAGCTTTCTGCTTCCCTTGCCTGACCCTCCTCTCCTCTGATGTCGGGTTACAGGGGTTGGCTGGGGGCCCCTTCAGGCTTGAAGGGGCCCCCTAGCTGGTCGGGGACCTGGTGCTGCTGAACCAGCTGCACCACGGTAGTTTCGCCCCTGACATTAGCATACATGCATACTACTGTTAAATATTAGTTTCTATAAACCTGGTGGGTCCTAGGATTGCAATTATTCTATTTCTTACTTTTGTTTCTAACAAAAAAACTCTCTCTATATGTCCTTATCTAACAGAAACATTAGGTCTCTCTGACTTGCACTGAGGGAAGACAGTACACATTTTTAGACAGAGGGAATATGGAGGTTTCATTTACCAAAATAGATTCTAGATTTCTAGATATAACAAAATGAATCCTGCTATCACGCCTGAAACACTCTGTCTGCAAATTAATATCTTGGATTGGCTTATATGTTTTTCATATGACAAGGCTTGTAAAAGCGTTGATATTGACTTTTGGGATTGCTACTTCCAATTGATGGCACTAGGGTTGAAGTCCTCTTCTGCTATGAAGAGACAATTGGTACGGTATACAGTTAGGGCCAGAAATATTTGGACAGTGACACAATTTTCGCGAGTTGGGCTCTGCATGCCACCACATTGGATTTGAAATGAAACCTCTACAACAGAATTCAAGTGCAGATTGTAACGTTTAATTTGAAGGGTTGAACAAAAATATCTGATAGAAAATGTAGGAATTGTACACATTTCTTTACAAACACTCCACATTTTAGGAGGTCAAAAGTAATTGGACAAATAAACATAACCCAAACAAAATATTTTTATTTTCAATATTTTGTTGCGAATCCTTTGGAGGCAATCACTGCCTTAAGTCTGGAACCCATGGACATCACCAAACGCTGGGTTTCCTCCTTAATGCTTTGTCAGGCCTTTACAGCCGCAGCCTTCAGGTCTTGCTTGTTTGTGGGTCTTTCCGTCTTAAGTCTGGATTTGAGCAAGTGAAATGCATGCTCAATTGGGTTAAGATCTGGTGATTGACTTGGCCATTGCAGAATGTTCCACTTTTTTGCACTCATGAACTCCTGGGTAGCTTTGGCTGTATGCTTGGGGTCATTGTCCATCTGTACTATGAAGCGCCGTCCAATCAACTTTGCAGCATTTGGCTGAATCTGGGCTGAAAGTATATCCCGGTACTCTTCAGAATTCATCCGGCTACTCTTGTCTGCTGTTATGTCATCAATAAACACAAGTGACCCAGTGCCATTGAAAGCCATGCATGCCCATGCCATCACGTTGCCTCCACCATGTTTTACAGAGGATGTGGTGTGCCTTGGATCATGTGCCGTTCCCTTTCTTCTCCAAACTTTTTTCTTCCCATCATTCTGGTACAGGTTGATCTTTGTCTCATCTGTCCATAGAATACTTTTCCAGAACTGAGCTGGCTTCTTGAGGTGTTTTTCAGCAACTTTAACTCTGGCCTGTCTATTTTTGGAATTGATGAATGGTTTGCATCTAGATGTGAACCCTTTGTATTTACTGTCATGGAGTCTTCTCTTTACTGTTGACTTAGAGACAGATACACCTACTTCACTGAGAGTGTTCTGGACTTCAGTTGATGTTGTGAACGGCTTCTTCTTCACCAAATAAAGTATGCGGCGATCATCCACCACTGTTGTCATCCGTGGACGCCCAGGCCTTTTAGAGTTCCCAAGCTCACCAGTCAATTCCTTTTTTCTCAGAATGTACCCAACTGTTGATTTTGCTACTCCAAGCATGTCTGCTATCTCTCTGATGGATTTTTTCTTTTTTTTCAGCCTTAGGATGTTCTGCTTCACCTCAATTGAGAGTTCCTTTGACCGCATGTTGTCTGGTCACAGCAACAGCTTCCAAATGCAAAACCACACCTGGAATCCACCCCTGACCTTTTAACTACTTCATTGATTACAGGTTAACGAGGGAGACGCCTTCAGAGTTAATTGCAGCCCTTAGAGTCCATTGTCCAATTACTTTTGGTCCCTTGAAAAAGAGGAGGATATGCATTACAGAGCTATGATTCCTAAACCCTTTCTCCGATTTGGATGTGGAAACTCTCATATTGCAGCTGGGAGTGTGCACTTTCAGCCCATATTATATATATAATTGTATTTCTGAACATGTTTTTGTAAACAGCTAAAATAACAAAACTTGTGTCACTGTCCAAATATTTGTGGCCCTAACTGTATATCCCAGAAAAGCATTAAGGTACCTTTACACGCGGCAACGTTTCTAGGAATTTCACTGGCAACTTACTGGTTGCAGTGAATTCATGGACACATTGTTCCATTTGAACACGGCAACAAGATAGAACAATGTGTCCATGATTTCACTGCAACCAGTAAAGTTGCCAGTGAAATTCTTAGAAAAGTTGCCACGTGTAAAGGTACCCTTACACGTGTTTAAAGGGAACCTATCTGGTCTCCTGTGCACCCCGAGCCACGAGCAGTTCTGGCTGCAGATCTCAAATCCCTGCCTGATAGTCCCAGCATGTTGCAGAATACATAAACCAATCTAAAGAGAGCAATGATATGCTAATCAGGGCTTTGACTAGTCAAGGGGGTGTTAGTTCCCTGACTAGTCGGCCCATATAGCATGTTATTCTGCCCCTGTGGGAGTGATAACATGCTTTATCATCCCATTTACAATTCTATCTATTTATCTCATATCATATCTATAGCTTGCACCTAGCGGAGGCCGTGGGGTACTCGGATCCGGGCCCTCTTGAGGTCGTCGGGGCTGTGGGATGTTATGGCGGCGTGATCCTGCCCATGGTCCCCTTGTGGGGCGGTCAGTAAAAAAGGGGAGTTTGAAAAAGAGATGAAAAGAAAAAAAATAAAAGAGTTTGTGTCATGACGCCACCCGTGGAAGGCGGCCGGTAGAGCCTCAGCTGCAGTCAGGACTTCTGGGAATGATGGGGTAGCAGCTGTGGTGGTTTGGCTCTCCACGGGCAACCGAAAAGTCTATGAAGGTGATTTGGGGGAATGGAAGGCCAGCAGGGCTGAGCTGGCTGCTGGCAGGGATCAAGGACACTCTCAGACAGGCTCCTGCTGTCTGCTCGACGTTTCAGGCTGTCTCTCCTCAGGCGCAGAATGAACAGTCTGACACAATGCTGAGTTACAACCCGGTTTACTTTTCTCGTCAGGTGTTTCAGGTTACAACACAAGTACAATGGCAGTTCCGGTAGTCTTTGGCAACCAGGATGGCTTTTCCAGTTCACCCCTTTTTGTGTTCCTTTCCCCTGATTTCTGCCCTGTCCTTCGGCTTCACAGCCAATTCGGGTGCGCGGGTGGATTGCTCACTGCCCCTGACCCTAGGACTCCTTCTGTCTCTCTGCGGTCTGTAGCCCTGGGATCCGGAACAAGCCTCATGATGGTACAGGCCACCGGGTCCGTGTCCTCTCAGTCTCATGTCCTCCTCCGACCCTTGTTTCTGGTGACTCTCTCCTTTCTGACTGACTGATTGACTGACTCACTCACGGACTGCCTGACTTCCTGTGGTGTTTCCTATTTTGTCTCCACTTCCCTGACCGCTTCCTGTTCTAACTTCCCACCCACCACCTGTCTCCTCCCACCATCCCACAGCTGAGCTTAGAGTACCTCACTCTGGGACCTGGGTGTGTTGGGTGTACGTGTGGGTGACTGGACTTACCGATCCCGGTTGCTGCAAATATCTAGTGGTGACCGGACCGCAGGGGCGCCACATCTCCAGTGTTTGTCCATCTATTGTTACAACCTGTACATTTCTCTAACCCTTTTGCAAATTTACAAATATAAACAATCCTTTGTGAATATCTTGTAGAGATAGCTCCGCATGGTGTTCGTTTTTGAACCTTCTCCATCAGAAAATTAAGAACGCTATCTCCGTCAACCACTAGAATGTTCTGATTAATGCATCCATCTTCATATGCAGCGATATGTAATGTCAGGTTAGGTCTAATACTATAAGCAGATGTTGCAGGCAGGATGTTTTTTCTATCTAACAGCTCTTTGCTTTGCCATCTTACAGAAATCAGGCTTATTTTAGGATGTCGGCAATTACTTGTGAATCCTGTAGTAATGCATTCTGGTGATACTGTCAGCAAAACGGCTCCTCAAATTGGAGCTGAGTGAGAGGCTTTTTATAACAGATGACATTTTAGCACCAGCCTCAAACTGCTCTTCCATTTTCTTCCTTTATTCTGCTGCTATTTGAAGCCTTGGTGTGGTAATTACCAATTACATTTTAAAGTGTCTAATGTTACTTTTATAGTACTTACCTGTGAGCTTTAAAAATGACAGGTAAATATTAGGATTTTGAGCACAATGGACACACAGTTTGGGATTGTCTGATATCATGATGATTTTTTTATTCACATTATCTAAATCTATCTATCTATCTATCTATCTATCTATCTATCTCATTCTAATATCTATCTACTAGATGGGAGCCTGATGCTATTGCATCGTGAAGGTAGTGATGTCACAATGGGGGTGGACCCTGTGGCGCAGGGGCAGCACCTGTCTCTTCTCCCCTGGCCGCGCTCTCTCTCGCACTGTGTGCTGTGTCTCTCCCCCTGTGCTGTATTCTCTCCTCTGTGGTTTCTCCTTTGACCTGTCTCCCCCCTGTGCACTCTCTCTCCTATGTGCAGTCTTCTCCCTTCATGTGCTCTCTCCTTTGTGCTGTCTCCCCCTGAGCACTCTCCCCCTGCATGCAGTCTCTCTCACCCTGTGCTGTCTTCTCCCCTCTGTTCTCTCTCATTTGAGCTGTCCCCTCCCTGTGCGCTCTCCCCCCTGTGTGCTGTCTCTCTCCCCCTGTGCTGTCTTCTTCCGTTGGGTGCCTTCTCCTTTGAGCTGTCTCCCAATGTGTGCTCTCTCCCCCCGCTCTCTCTCCATGCTCGCCCTACCCCATGTGTGCTGTCTCCTGCCCTTTGTGTACTGTCTCAGGCCCCCTGTACACCCACTGTCTTGTGTTCTCTCTCTGCCTCCTGAGTGCTCTCTCTGCCCCCCTGTGCGATCATCCCCTTGTGGTTTGTCTCTCCCCCTTGTGCTCTTCCCCCCTTTGGTGTCCAAAGATGGCGGCGACGAACGTGTGCATGTGTGCACTGAGTTTCGCCATCGCTATCTTTGTATACCCAGGTGTCCAAAGATGGCAGTCGGCTGAGTAAGTGCGCATGTGCATCAGGTATATGCATGTGCACAGGTGGTAAGTCAGCAGCGGTAGGTACAGGGGACAGCGGCTGCGGTTTTAGGTGGCGGCAATTTCTTGTGACGGTGGTTGCAAGTGGTTGCAGCATTGCTAGTGGTACTGTGCACTGTGCCAATACTGCCAGTGGGTGTCACATTTGCCGACTCATCCCTTGGGTGTGCAAATATGGCGCAGGCGTGTGATAGCAGGACATCCAGACACTGGAAGTGACTGACGGGACAGCGCAATTATATAACTGCCCTCCTTTGCGCTTTGTCTTGCACTCTGTGCGCTCTCTCTGACCTCCTGTGAGCTCTCTCCCATTCCCCTGTGCGGTGTTTCAGCCCCCCAGTGCTGTCTCTCTGCCCCCTGTATGTGTGTTGCCCCACTGGTCGGGACGCCACGTAGGGGTACTGCACCCATAAAAGAGAGTGTGATATTCATGTGACTAGAGGATTCTGATAATACAAAGGGATTATCCACAGCACCTCATGGAAGAGGAATCCACTGGGTTCCAAGCATATAGGCGCAAGTCCGAAGCCAGGGAGATCCACCCGGCGATAGCAACCAGTATCAGAAAGGAAGAACAGCGCCTTGCAAGCTGGTAGTTCAAATCTGCATCACTTTATTCCATCCACCACAGCACAACGTTTCGGTTATAAAGAACCTTTTTCAAGTGCACTTGCACTGTGCACTGTTCTTCCTTTCTGATACTAGAGGATTCTGATGTCACATAAGGGACCTTCAATTTACGCATCCACACACCTTAGTACAGGTGGGACGTGGGTGGACCAGTTGGGTGAGTGGAAGAGCGGGAAGAGAGTTAGTCAGAGAGAAACTGAGGAGAGGTCCTGTGGGGAGCCAGCAGAGGAGCCACTGAGAGAGAGAAAGGGACCCTAGGGGCATCAGGTGTTGTGGTGCACCTGAAACCAGCCCTGGTACGTCTACCGACCGGAGGGGTTCAGTCCCGAAACGGAGGACTGGCTCCGAGAGCAGTGCGGCTGTTCATCCCCAAGCCGCCAAATCAGAGGCATGAACTTCTGTAGTAAGTTGTGGCCGACACCCGGCGTAATCCCCAAAAGGCCCTGTATAGGTTCCCGGGGACAGAGAGAGAAACCCTCCAAAGAGGATCCGTGGGAGCTGGCTGAGGGCTCTGAGCGCAGGAGCGCTGCTGGGAAGTAGGAGAGAGCGCGGTGAGGAACAAGGGAAAGGAAACGGCAGGCACACCACTGAGGGTCCCAAATAGGACATCCCGGTCCCCTGGTGACTACCCAGGCCAGCTGAACCCATGAGAAATGTAACATCTGTAAGCTGCCTGAAGTGTTACCAGAAAAACCCATTCAGAGCTAAAGACTGTGTGGCGTACTTTATTTGCATACACCTGAGGAGACGCACACTTGTTCCTGTGTTGAGACTGTGACAGGGCCACTGAATGAACTGCTTCCCTGTGTAAATCCCTATTCACCACAACTGCCTCCGGGATCCCGGTCCACCTACGGGGAGCGTAACCATCTTGCTGCTCCACCGTCACCTCGCAGGACTGTCCCGCAGCGCTGGCACAATTACCGAGAACTGTAGGTGGTGTCACGAACACTTTATTTTTTCTCCTTTTTAAGCAACCACCAGGGCCACGGGACCAGGCAACAGGCTCCGTGACTTCTATGTGAACTACAGCCTGGGACTGGGTAACCCACGGCCCTGGGGTGGGTCATATGCTCTCTCTGCCCTCCTGTGTGCTCTCTCTCATCCCCCCGTGATGTTTCTCTGCCCCCTCTATGCTCTCCCTGCCCCCCTGTGCACTCTCTCTGCCCCCTCTATGCTCTCCCTGCCCCCCACGTGCACTCTCTCTGCCCCCTGTGTTCTCTCTCTGCACCCCAGTGCAGTTTCTCTGCTTCCCTTGTGCGGTCTCTCTGCCCCCCTGTGCGCCATGCTGCCGCCATCTTTGTATACTCAAGTGTCCAAAGATGGCGGTGACATGAGTAAATGCGCATATCCAATGTGTGCAGGTGCAGTTACTCTAGCCGCCATCATCGTTAGACACCCAATGTGTCCAATGATGGTGGCCGCCTGATTAACTGGGCATATGCGCTGGGTATGTGCATGCACAGTCACTGAGGCAGCAGTGTGTGCGGGAGTGAAGTGTGGCCATGGCGGAGGGTGGCAAGTAGCGGTCGTAGTAGCGGCAACAAAGTCTCTCAGTAGTTGGATGGTAAATGGCTGCGAGCAGCTGTGGCACCGCAGGCATGACTGCGCAATGGGCCAGTACCACCAGCAGGTGTCATATTTGCACACCCATCACTTGGGTGTACAAATATGGCTGCTGTGGCGTGTGGTAGGAGAGCATCCTGACACCGGACGTATTTACCAATAAATCTATCTTTATCCCAAGTTTCTGTTATGAGTCCATTATTTCCAATATCTATATTTTTTTGGTATTGCCTCACAATATGGAGCCTTTGATAGAGGTGGGAGCTTATACAAATACCCTCAAAAGTTGATGATATTTTGTAGATGTCACTGGGTAGAGAATAAAAGGCTAGGTATACCTTTGCGCAGATAATTATATATTATTCATTTGTTTCTTAAATACAAAGTATAGCAGTGGAAAGGGGAGAAAGTATCTTATCTTATCTTATCTTATCTTATCTTAGTCTTATGGAACGCAGATAAACAGACTATAGAAAAGGAGGAAAATAGGTGGACAGTGACGTAACTTCAGGCCCAGGGGCCCCGATGCGAAAGTTCCAATGGGGCCCCTAATTATTGCAGATCTTTAATAATATTAGTCTTTTTCTATGGGCCGAAGGGACTTTGGGGCCCCCCTAGGCTGCAGGGACCCGGTACGATCGCAACCCCTGCACCTGTTGTAGTTACGCCCCTGGGTGGAGATGAAATAAAGGCAGGATGGAACCTGTTCTTACACATGAATGCAAGCAGAGAGAACAGCACCCTGAATATACACAGACCTTAAATCAATCCAACCTATATTAGTAGGGGACATACTCCCAGAAGAGAAAATCTGAAATTTGGATAAGGCTACAAATAGCATATAAGGGGGTCTGGAAATAGATAAATAAAGATACACTGCATACTTAGTGAAACAAAAGTAGTGCACAATGGAGAAAGTATCTAGAATCTTATGGAAAGAAGAGAATTCAAGCTATAGAAAAGGAAAAGTGGTGGAGATTAAAGAAGAGCAGGATAGAAGCTGGATTCAATCAGCCTATCTTACATGGAGGGATACTCCCACAAAAGAAAACGGGATCAGGCTGCAAATGGCATATCATGGAATGTGAACATTTATAAATGAAGGAATCAAGATTCAATCCTGAAACATAGTGCAACTAAAGGTAACTAGTAACATATATAAAAACATTATTTTAATTTGTGAAAGCTGTCCATAGCCTTTAAAGGGAATCTGTCAGCAGGTTTTTTGCTACCTCACCTGACAGCAATAGACTGTAGGTAAAGAAACCATGATCCAACAAGGTTTCACATAGATTACTGACTGCCTCTGTCTAACATAATCAAAGACTTTAGTATCAGGAATACAGCAGAGCTGAGAGAGCTTGCCCCACCCACACCAGGCTCTAATGATAGATTGTGCATTCACTCTGAGGTGTCAATCACAGCCTGGGGCATGTCGGACTGTAACCTTCCTTCAATGTTATTCACAGGGTAATAAAATCATTAGCTTAAGTAAACAACAGCACACACACTGATAAGAGAAGCACAGTTGCTTTTTGTTTTTTAACCTTACATCCTGCTGTCATCAGCTTCCATAGCAAAAACTTGCTGACCGATTCCCTATCTTAATTGGGAATTATGCTGCTTAATATTCCTTGGTGCATAAATTCACATTGTAATTGGCAATTTGGGAACTTTATTTTCAACACTGACTAATATGGAATTGGAAAACTGCACATTTCCTAAGGTGAACTCAACATTGGTTACTCTACACAATCTGCTGTACAAGACAGGAGAGACTGGGCCTATGAATATGCTTACAAAGCAACATAATTGCAATTACTTGCTTATTGTAACTACAGGAATAATGTTTTTAATGAACCTCAGACTGTCAGAGAAGGGTGCAATAAAAAAGGCGTCAACTTGCAGGCTGGGAAAATGTAATATATATGATAATATACACAAGACTATTAGAGTAAGTAAAATGCAGTTAATTACATCTTAGTGCTTCAGGGCAAAAAGCAAAATTAGCCCAAAATTACAGAATAAAAAATTCATATTGCAATGTGATTGAAAACAACATTGGAAAAAAGACGACTGCTCTCGTCTCTCAGCGACAGGAAGAAGTCAAGATGCTAATGAAGAACCAGTGAAGAGATCCGAAGATCATGAGCCGCAGTGCAAAATGTGTTACGTGACCCAAACCTCCTACAGAATGAAGTTCATATGTCAAATTTGTACTAAAATCTACTTTTCTGCTACACTGAAAATGTTACATGAGATAAAAATAATTTTTATTTTGACCAGAAAAAGTGATACTTTGCTTGTTCTCACCCACAAAGCTCATCATGGTGCAGCACCCCCCTACATCTCCTCCTCATCTCTGTCTATCACCCCACCCGTTCTCTTCGCTCTGGAAGTGTCTTTAGACTCACGTCTGCATTAATCCGAACCTCCCACTCCCGGCTCCAAGACTTCTCCCGAGCTGCACCAATTCTCTGGAATGCTCTACCCCAAGAAATTAGGTGTATCCACAACTTACATAATTTCAGGCAACCCCTAAAAACACATCTTTTTAGGGCGGTCAATCATGATCCCTAGTCAGAGACATCTACAACATAGCCTATCTGCTTCCACCAGACTCAAGTGGATCACAAATAATGGTTGGTGGCCACTTATACTGCTCTTATCCGTTCCCCTTCTCTTCAAGTTGACTATACCATCATTGTAAATAAACACCTGTACCTTGTCACCCCCACCTCATTGTTAGATTGTTAGCTCTTATGAGCAGGGCTGTCATAATTTTGCTTTAATTATTGTGTTATGCTTTGTATTGTGTTTTGTATTGTATTGTATTCTCTAATAACTGTTTCTTATGATTGTTTGAATATGAACCTCTGAATTGTGAAGCGTTGCGGAATATGTTGGCGCTATATAAATAAAGATTATATTATTATTATCATAGCCTTGTCTGTATTGTAGCTGACTGTTATTTACTTCCAGAACTTTTTTTTTTTTAAATCTCATACACAGGCCTAGACAGTGGTGTAACTATAACTAGAGTCTGATGGAGTATTTGGACCTCCCGTTTGCATGTTGGTCAGATGTATGAGCCTTTTTAGAGCTCTAAATCCTATATAGACAAATGTAGTAATGTTTCCCATACTGTACTTGGGTACCGGTAATCAGGCAGGCAGTCTATTGGGGATACCATAGTGGCGATTGTACAGCACCGTGGCCCTGATCGGACAAGTAAAAGAGGTATATTTACAGGGGAATAGGAGGTTGTGGATGATCCGTGACATCGGCTGAGGTATCTGGTCAGGGGTGACCAGCGCTGCAGGTAATGCCCCCCAGGGGTAGATGGTAGTGCAGCTAGATGGAGCATTCACCTCAGCAGGAGCGAGCCCCTGGGGTGTAGTAGTTGGTGATGTTAGGGTTTATAGTGAAAGATGCAACAGACACAGACAAGCAGGAAGAGGAATGCAGTCTTTACCTTTACTGAAGGATGGTATAAATTGAATCCAGAGTACTGCTGCCAGGTCCAGGGTCCAGTTTGTCCAGAATCAACTGGAGTCGACTCGACTCCACTAAGTGGGGAGAATAAGCATTCCTTCTATGCTTGCCTGGTTGGGGAATTCAGAAGCTTGTGAACTGATCTGCCTTCCATGCTTCTCTTCTCTGCAACTGCTCGAGCCAGCAGGCATTGCAAGCCCTTTTGCAAGCTGTTCTAGTAGTCACAGCTCTGAGTTCTCTGTAATGCTGTTCTGCTGGTGCTAAGGATGACCAGCAGACCTGCAGTCTCCATCTCCAGATTCTGCTCCAGAGTTTGCAAATCTCTAGATAGCCCAGGACTCTGGTGTCCTGCTCAGCATAATCCTAGGTTGAGTCTTTAGATGCTTCAACCCCTGGAACTCTTGTCTCCTTGTGCTTCTCTCTTCCTTTCCTCACACTCACCACTTTAACCCCTCCCCCCAGCCAGAAGAGTGAGTCAACCTACAAACTAGGTATTTGTGCAACGCCTTCTGGTCAGGAATCAGGCTTGTAGATGTATGATTGGGTTACCTAGTGTAGGGAGCTCCAATTACCTCTGTCCATGATATAACCACATGTTAGGGAGGTGATACCACTGTAATAACCGGACCGCAAGGGGCACCACAAAATAATGTCCTCCATCCTGGGCCCCTTCAAGATTATTTGTCCCACATCCTGGGCCCCATCTTGGTATTTTCCCCATGGGCTCTTTGCAGTAATAATTTCTAACATCCTTAGCCTTTACCTGGTGTGCTGTCCTCACATCCTGGTGTAATGTGTCCATACTAGACCCCATCCAGATATATATTTTTCCATCATCCTGGGCCCCTTTTAGGCTTATTTGTCCCTGATTCTGGGCCCCATCTCAGTATATATGTCACCATACATGTCCCCCATCCTGTGACTCTTCCTAGTATGTATATATCCAATCAAGGGCCTGGTCATGGACTATATATCCCCCATCCTGGTCTTCTTTCAGCTTTATTTGTCCCCCATTTTGATATATGTGTGTCCCATCCTTGTATTTATGTCCCCCATCCTGGTATGTATGTTGCCTATCCTGGACCCTATGCTGATATATACAGTAGTGTTCAAAATAATAGTAATCCAATATGACTAACCAAATTATTCACTGTTTTTGGTATAAATTCTATTACCACAAGTCCAACAATTTGCAGTTGTTGCAGCAGATTCTTTGAAAACCAGCAGACTCAGTATTCATAATCTGCATGTTTTTGAGTATTTGAATAATTAATTGAAAAGGAGTGTGTTCAAAGTAATAGCAGTGTGGATAACTGCTATTCTTACCACTGGCAATGCAAAAACTTTTAATGCAACTCCAATTTATTCTCACCTGGACTACTGAAACTCTCTACTAATCGATCTCCATCTTATTAAACTCTCCGCTATCTAATCTATCCTAAATGCAGCATTCAGGGTTATATTTATGTCCAGCTGCTACACTGGTGACTCTATCTTGTGCCAGTGTTTACACTGGTTACCTATCCACTACAGAATATACTTAGCACTCTCACCCACAAAGCTCTCTATAGTGCGGCATGACCCTACATCTCATCCTCCATCAAAGTCTACAACCCTACCCATGTGCTCCATTCTACTAATAATTGTTTGGTATATCTAAACTGTGGTTCCTGTCCAGTCTACAGTCTGGAATAGGGAAAGTGTATTTTTCAGAGTGATGCCCAGCAACAAACAAATCACACAAATGGGTTGTCACACAAGCCAATGTTGCTTGTCCCCCGGGGTTCATTGTAACTCCCAAGGGTGCTGTAGAGTTCTTCCTTAGATGGGTCAATATTGCACTTAGATTCAGTATCTCACCATTACGTTTAATCATCATAGTTTCTTTTTCTTGCTTCCAAAAAGCCACAGTTATGTAAACAGCTCTGCTTGCATCTGTCTCTACTTAGCTGCATGCCCTCTCCTAGTCAGCTAATATTGGGTGCCCCTTTTTTATGATTTTCTTCTTGGTTGTTTTTTATGGCCCGGGTCATCTTCTAATGCCAGCTTTCGTGGCCCATGTATTATGAGTCTACTGGGACCTGACAAATATGAACTCTGGTTGTCGCCCATGTCCCATTTCTACAGTCATGGCCAAAAGTTTTGAGAATGATACAAATATTAATTTTTACAAAGTCTACTGCTTCAGTTTTTCTAATGGCAATTTGCATATACTCCAGAATGTCATAAAGAGTGATCAGCTTAACAGCAATTACTTGCAAAGTCAATATTTGCCTAGAAAATGAACTTTAACCCCCAAAACACATTTCAACATCATTGCAGTCTTGCCTTAAAAGGAGCAGCTAACATCGTTTTAGTGATTGTTCCATTAACACAGGTGTGGGTGTTGATGAGGACAGGACTGGCGAACAATCAGTCATGATTAAGTAGGAATGACACCACTGAACACTTTAAAAGGAGGCTGGTGCTTGGTATCATTGTTTCTCTTCAGTTAACCATGGTTATCTCTAATGAAACACGTGCAGCCATCATTGCACTGCACAAAAATGGCCTAACAGGGTAGAGTATCGCAGCTAGAAAGATTGCACCTCAGTCAACAATCTATCGCATCATCAAGAACTTCAAAGAGAGAGCTTCCATTGTTGTCTAAAAGGCTCCAGGACGCCAAAGAAAGACCAGCAAGCGCCAGGACCGTATCTTAAAACTGTTTCAGCTGCGGGATCGGACTACCAGCAGTTTGGAGCTTGCTCAGGAATGGCAGCAGGCTGGCGTGAGTGCTTCTGCACACACTGTGAGGCGGAGACTCTTTGAGCAAGGCCTGGTTTCAAGGAGGGCAGCAAAGAAGCCACTTCTCTCCAGAAAAAAACATCAGGGACTGACTGATATTCTGCAAAAGGTACAGGGAGTGGACTGCTGAGGACTGGGGTAAAGTCATTTTCTCTGATGAATCCCCTTTTCGATTGTTTGGGACATCTGGAAAACAGCTTATTTGGAGAAGAGGTGAGCGCTACCACCAGTCTTGTCTCATGCCAACTGTAAAGCATCCTGAAACCATTCATGTGTGGGGTTGCTTCTCAGCCAAGGGAATCGGCTCACTCACAGTCTTGCCTAAAAACACAGCCATGAATAAAGAATGGTGCCAGAATGTCCTCCAAGAGCAACTTCTCCCAACCGTCCAAGAGCAGTTTGGCGCCCAACAATGCCTTTTCCAGCATGATGGAGCACCTTGCCATAAAGCAAAGGTGATAACTAAATGGCTCAGGGAACAAAACATAGAGATTTTGGGTCCATGGCCTGGAAACTCCCCAGATCTTAATCCCATTGAGAACTTGAGGTCAATCATCAATAGACGGGTGGACAAACAAAAACCAACAAATTCTGGCAAAATGCAAGCATTGATTATGCAAGAATGGACTGCTATCAGTCAGGATTTGGTCCAGAAGTTGATTGAGAGCAGCCAGGGAGAATTGCAGAGGTCCTGAAGAAGAAGGGTCAACACTGCAAATATTGACTTGCTGCATTAACTCATTCTAACTGTCAATATAACCTTTTGGTACTCATAATATGATTGCAATTATATTTCTGTATGTGATATAAACATCAGACAAACACAAATAAAAACCATAGGGCAGCAGATCAGGTGAAAATATAATTTTGGTGTCATTCTCAAAACTTTTGGCCATGACTGTACTGGGACCCTGACGAATGCAGACTCTCCTTGTATCTAGTGTTCTGTGTACACTGGGGCCATGATAAATATAAGCTCTGGTTGTTGCCCATGGCCTGTGTCTCATGGGGCCCTGATAAGTGCAATCTCTGGTTGTTGCCGATGTTATGTATCTTCTGGGGCCCTGCCAAACACAAGCTCTGGTTGTGGTCCATGTCCTGTGTCTACTAGGGCCATGACATGTAAAAGTTCTGATTGTGGCTCATGTCATGTGTCTACTGGGTCCCTGAAACGTTAACGCTCTGGTTGTGTCCAATGCTTTGTGTTTACTGGGCCACTCACAAGTACAAGCTCTTGTTGTGGCCCATGTTCTGTGTCAACTGGGGACATGACAAGTGCAAGCCCTGGTTGTGGTCCATGTCCTGTGTCTATGGAATTAATAGCGCTATATAAATGAATAAATATTATTATTATACTAGGATGATGATAAGCAAAAGCTGTGGTCATGGACCCTGTTCTGTGTTTATTGGGGCCCTGACATGTACAAGCTTTGATTGCACCCACAAGACAAGGTATATACCTAACATCTCTTGTTGCTGAAAACCAGATCTATATACCAGTTGTACGTTTTTGTCAGACAACACCATGATGCCACCTTTCCACCCATAGAATACCTCAATTTTGCCTGCTTAGAAATCTGTCAAATTACTCATATAGTGCTAACAAAATTAACTCCTTGCCGACACAGGACGTTGTACGTCCTGGGCCGGTAAGGGGGCTTTGATGTGAGCTCCGGCGCAAAGCTCACATCAAAGCACCGACATCTCAGCTGATCTCATCAGCTGAGATGTCAGGCTAACAGCTCCGATCGGATCCAGGATCCGATCGGCGCTGTTAACCCCTTGGATCCCGTCTTCAATCTCTGACAGCGGGATCCAAGGCGGCAGAGGCGGGGAACGCGCTGTTCCCCGCCTGCTCCGGAGATCCCGCAAAACTATCGCGGGATCTCCGGCGCTCATGTGACAACCCAGGGTCCTGGCTAGACCCCGGATGCTGTCAGAGCGCAGTTACGTGTAGTGGTTGGCAGGCGCTGCCAATCACAGCAGGTCTGTGATTCTGGGAGATACAGATGAGCTGCAATCTACCTGCCTGTTGTGCTGAGCGCCGTTCACTCCTGCCACAGAGCGGTAACAGACCGCTCCTGCTGGGGAAAACATGGCCATGTAAACAGAGGTGGCTACTTTTCCATTCTGCTCTGTGGAAGGGGCGGGACAGCCGAAATCATGCTGATTGGCAATCGGCTGCCTACTACCTAATTGGAGGATCCTGCTGTCAATCAGCATGACGTCGGCTATGACACCCATCAACAGAGGGGAGAAGCCGCCTCTCTGTAGATGTGATATTGTCGGAAGCTGACCACAGCGCTCTAAGACAGTGCTATTAGTGCTTAAGCACATTTTTCTTCTAAATTCTGGATAACTCCTTTAAGCAAATGTCAATTCCTGGCACCAAAAGCTATTCTTATATATCAGTCTTGAGGCCATGTCCAAGAACACCACAGTACAATTCTTCCATGATAAATGTTCCCAACATGTTCTTGAAGGCTTATCAGCAACGATGACTACAAAAGACTCATGTTTACTGTAAATATGTGACTTTTTCTTGCTGTCATTCTATAACTATATAAAGGAGACAAATACCCCATTTCTATCACCCAATCGTCACGTCTCCAGGGAAGGTCTAGTCATTTGGTTATATAGCTATAGTTCTTCATGAGATATTGATTTATTCACTAAAAAATAGAGGTCCACTATCAAGTTGATTCATCCAAAAATATGCAACCTTCAGTCCCCCATGCAAAAATGAATTCTGTATTTCAATTCAGTAGACTGATTTTGTCAATCACCTTACATTTCAGAAATAAAAGTGTTAATCCAGCTAAGTCATCTTAAAGTTTCAACTGAAAGCATCTGGAGCTTTAGAGACCATGGATTTTAGGCCGCTAACCGTATTCATCTTTAAATAAGCCCCTCAGAGTATGGGAACTCCTGAATCCCATTTTTGAGTTTGATGAATAATGAATGTGTAAGCCTTGGAGGGATCATTCATCATACAGGTGGCTGTTCTGGGGTATGGGAGCCGTAGAAATATTTATGTTAACATTTACATGTTTTCATCAAGTTTTCACTTTTGAGGCCTTTCTACAGCATAAGGTTTTTCCAATAGCTCTATAACTGGTTGGATAAGTTATTTTGGAAGTTCCAAACTTTTTAAAAACCCATTTGCGCAAGAATAATAACAAAACTGGCACAGGTGGCTAAAGGCAAATAGTAGCAGGATGGCAGTGGTGGGCAAAGGTAATCTGGGTTTCTAGCTTAACCCTGCAGATTGGGGGTCCCTAGTTGATCCTGTTCCCAGAATTACCTCTAAAGGTGAGGATGCCTGGGCTGCTCCTGACCAGCCCTGGGCTAACATCCCCTCATCTCCACCCATTGTGAAAATGAAAAATATGGGGTTAAAGCAACATTTTTTTGGGAAAAATGAATTTATTGATTTTATGGTGTAAACTTATTAAATTTTGTGCAACATCAGTAGGTCAAAAGTGTTCAGTACCTCTCTTAATAAATTCCTTGAGGGATGTAGTTTTCAAAATGGGGTTGGGTCACTTGTGGGAATTTCCACAGTTTAGGCACATCAGGGTCTCTGCAAACACAACATGGTTTCCACTATCTATTCCAGCCAGTTTCTTAAGAGTCAAATGGTGCTCTTTCCCTTCCAAGCCCTGCCGTGCACCTAAAAGTAGTTTTCCACTATGAATGGGGTATGGGCATAATGATGAGAAATTGCACAACAAATTGTAAGGTCCATTTTTCTCTTGTTACCCCTGTGAAAATGCAAATTTTGGGGCTAAAGGAACTTTTGTGGGGAAAATGTGATTTCTTATTTTCACACCTCAAGATTATAAAATAGTTTGAAGCACCGGTGAGTTCAATATGTTGACCACACATCTAGATAAATTCTTTGGAGCGGTGTAGCTTCCAAAAAGGTGACAGTTGTGTGTGTGTGTGTGTGGGGGGGGGGGGTCCACTGTTTAGGGCCATCTGGGGCTCTGCAAATGTTGCATGGTGTCTTCTATATATTTAAGCCAATTTTGTGTTTAAAGTCTAATGGTGCTCCTTCCCAGTGGCGTAACTACCACGGTCGCAGCGGTCGCGGCTGCGACCGGGCCCGCCCCCTGGGGGGGCCCCGTGTCCCGCACCCCCCTGGGGGGGCCCCGTGTCCCGTGCCAACAGCCGGCCGCCGCGACCGCGATAGCGCCGGCCGGAGAGGAGGGAGGACGGCCCCTCTGTCTCCACCTAGATCAGCGACTGACACTCAACTAATCGGCCTAACCGGAGGAGCCGCGGTGCTCTCTGGGAAGTGTAGTTCTAATCCGTCAGCTACGCAGGAGCTTCACTAGTGACCTCACTCGCTGAGGACTCCATTTCCCAGAGTGCCGCGCGGTGTGGCATGGTGAACAGCAATGACTGCGGAGTTTGATGAAGAAGTGGTGTTTGAGGTGGGTGACAATGGGCTGTTTAGTGTTGTGGCAGTGTGCGGGTGTGTGCCCGGGTACACCTGGGGCTCTATTATGGAGGGCGCTGGACTGATCCTGCAGGATCTGTGCATGGGAATGACAGGTGAATGATCTTTGTCCTGCAGCCTGTGCACCATGTGTGGATATAGCAGCTGAAGCTTTCTCTATGCCAGGTGCTGCTGATTGTGTTTCTATGTGCCACTCGTGTATGTGGATTTCACCATCAGGATCCACAATACTGATGTGTTAAATGGACAGTTCCTTGAAGACACTCAGTTCATATGCAAGATAAAGGGGTAAAACTCCCATGTCCTGTTTGCATTGAGTGATCTGGCTCAGAATTGTGTTCTAACATGTTTCAGTAGCATTAAGAACAGCTATCCATGCAGAATAATCAGCTCATTACCATTGATGCTATGATTTATCACTGTTCTCAGAGGAGGGGGAATCCTGAGATTCTCCTGGAGATTGTCCACTTCAGCCATCCTCACTTCACCACTTACACCAGTGATCTCTGACCTTCATCTACAGCCCCATGCATGACCCAAGTGTATGCCCACATTTCAATGGCATTCTACAACAAATGTATGTCAGCTAATGTTAGAATCCAGAGCAGAATTCATAGTTCTGCTGCTTGTCATTTCTAACACTAAGGGCCACGTCACACACACAGATATCTGTGCAGATATTGTTCGCAGATCTCTGGTTGCAGTGAAATCATGGACACATTGTTACATTTGTACACAGCCACAAAATGGAACAATGTGTCCATGATTTCACTGCAACCAGAGATCTGCGAACAATATCTGCACAGATATCTGTGTGTGTAACGTGGCCCTTAGGCAGTGGCGTAACTACCGCGGTCGCAGCTCCTCTCCTCCTCACTGCGAGACTGTGGATGCGCACGGCGGCCACGGTGAGTGTGTGTGTGAGGCTGAAAAATCTGCGACAGCACCCCCCCCCGGTTCTTGTGTGAGGGGGTAGGGAGGCTCACAGCACACTGACAGCAAGCACCCCCCCTCCCCCGGTTCTTATGTGGGGGGAATGGAGGCTCACAAAATTCTGACAGCACCCCCCCACTGGTCCTCACATGGGGGGCCCCGGGGCCCATCTTGCACCGGGGCCCGTAGCAGGCTAGTTACGCCACTGCTCCTTCCCATCCAAGCCCTGCTGAGTGCCCAAACAGTAGTTTTCCTCCACATATGGAGTATTGGTGTATGGTAAATTTTTTACCATTATTCTTGCAGAAAAAGCTAAATTTGGGGTTAAAGAAATATTTTTGGCGGAAAAAAAGTATAATTTTCATTTTTTTCTTCCACATTGTTTTATTTGCTATGAACCACCCTGAAGAGTTAATAAAGTATTTTAATGTAGTTTTGAGCACTTTGATGGGTGCAGTTTTTAAAATGTTGTCACCTTTGTCTATTTTCTGCTACATAGTAACTTCAAAGGTGGTGTGGTGCCTAAAAGAATGTTTTGTAAATTTTGTTAAAAAAAATGACAAAATTGCTGATAAACTTTTAACCCTTCTAACGTCCTAACAAAAAAAAAAATGTTTCAAAAGTGGTGCTGATTTAAACTAAACATGTGGCAAATAGGGGCATAAAAATTAAAAGTTTAAAAATTGAAAAACTTTAAAATTTCATTGACAAATTTTAAATATTTTTATAAATAAAAACAAATTATATCGACCAAACTTTATCACTAACATGAAATACAGTGTGTCATGAAAAACAAACTGAGAATCACTGGAATTTATTGATGCATTCTAGAGTTACAACCACATAAAGTAACACATATCAGAATTGAAAAAATTGGCCTTTTTATAAAGGTGAAAAGAGGCTAGGGTGAAGGAGTTAATGTAGTGTTTATACAGTAGGAAAGAGTTGCAATGGGATTGCATTTCTCACCAGCTTTGAATATGCAATATGTGACATGGTAAGAGAATTTTTTTTATATATCCAGATAACCTTTTCTGTATGACGTCATTTGGTATGGCCGCTATATTGATGATATCCTCATTATATGTAGGGACACATGGTGACCATACTGAACTTCATTGGATATCTGAATAATAATGATTTAAATCTGAAATTTGCATCTTCTCCTTCTAACAAGAACATGTGCCTGTGTGGACACTATTCACACAGGAATGTAGCGGAAACCCTTCAGTGAGATGCCACCTTTTTACCTAACAGATGTCACACTGAACATACAATTTGGGTGATTTATTATAAAATATCTTTGCCAGCACATTCTTTTTCAATGCTCTCAAAGTCCATACCTGAGCCTTATGTAGCTGCAGGTTGAGGTCATTTAGAGCGACATTCCAAAACTCCAGGTCCTCTGACAGTGACAGGTCTGCCCTCCCCATCGTATCACCGGGGATGCCTACTCCTGCTTTCCTGCCTGCCGGATTCTGTGAACCACAGGACGCCATGGCTTCTCTCCTGCACACACCACTCTCTTTCTTCTTTCTGGCCTCTTTCCCACTTTTTTGTCTCTGGACCTCCCCCTTCTGGTTGTCACCTCCTCAGGCGGAGTCATCATGGCCTCGAGCAGGCCCCCTTGACTTTTTGCTGCCACTCGGGGTGGGCTTGCTCTTCGTGACTTGTGCAGGACAGGCACAAAGACCCCATGACAGTGGGCGGGGCACACCCCTGGCCCAGCACATGGCATTAATCCTCCATAGTTGCCATATTTAAAATATATTCTCTGTCTCTTGAAAGTCTTTCTTAAGGCGCACAAGACCCGGTATCACTGGCCCGTTCTCATCCTGTTCGTGATGCCAGTGCTGACTCGGCCACCCCAGGGCCGTGGGGCACTCGGAACCAGACTCCGGTACTGCAGGGGGAGTCACAGGGCCAAGACCTGGCTTCCGTGACCACAGGGGAGTCAATTCTCGGTGTTAAGGAGTTGTTGAATGGAGATAAAGTTTGTAGAATTAACAGTTTGTGATGCCACCTACGGTTCTCGGTCAAGAAGGACTGATGCTATGAGTCAGACCTCCGGGGTTGTTGGTATTGCAGCCTGATTTAGTCGCTCCCCGTAGGTGGAGCAGTACCCTGTGGCAGATGTTTTCAATTGCGATGGATGTGCAAGGCCATGTTCAAGCTGGGCTGTATCTCGGCTGCTTTTGCAGTCGGCGTCTCTACAGGTGGGCAAATAAACAGTCTCACACAGCATTGGAATCCTGTCCCTGGTTTACTCACTGAAACTGCAACTGGTCGCCGGGTTCTTCTCTCTGACAAGTTCCAGCCCAATCACTCCCCAAGGAATCGGGATGATTCGTCCAAGACCTCTCCACTTGCCTTTCCTTCCTCTGGTCTCTCTCTCCCAGCGCTACATATTCACCTCTTCTGTCAGCGCCTTCGCATGCAGAGCCCTGATCCAACAGGCACAGGTCCTGTCGGGCGACTAGTAGCTGTCTCCTGACCCTAGTCTAGCTGCCTTCTCAGCGGGTGTGTCGGGATGCGGTCACAGCTCCTCTAGACCTCGTGGCCTCTGGTTCAGTGGTTCGGGTGTACAGCTCCCACGCCACATTCTGAGCCGGTCCCTGGTTCTCCACCAACCTTTCCGCTGACTATGGTCAGTCCTGGATTCAGGCGTATAGGTCATTTTCACTCCACCTGTGCTCCTGGGGTTTCCTCTGTCCTCCGCACAACACTTTGCTTCTCTCTCCTACTCCTCCTTACTCACTTCTCTCTCTCACTCCTACTCTCCACCTTTCTTTACCCTGTCCCCTCAACTGGGCCCTCCCCCGGGTCCGCACATGGTCCCCCTGGGTCCTAGGGTTTGTTAGATGTTTTGGTGGGAGTCTGGATTCACCATCCCGTTTCCTCAAGAACTGAGATACCACACCCGTGGAGTGGGTGCAGTACCCCTTGTGGCGACCAAACCGGTAGGGTGCCACATAATTAATATGCAAATGGAGTCCCTGTAGCCTCGTTTAGGAATCTCAAACACGGGAATAGCCAGATATCCCTACAGGGAAGAACCTAGTCATGGGGTGACTCCTTGCGGAGAACACCATAACCACCATATTAAGTGGCCCTTTCAGTCAATATCCAGCTCTTTATGAGTTTAAAGATATGACAAGGGAAATACCAAAGCCAGGTATCCAGCCACAGACAGCTGTTTTGGGGTTTTGCCCCCCATCAGTGTGGAGTAGGATTCTGGCTAGGTGGGAACAATGCCTGGTAGACCAACATCACAAAGTATTCACTGATCTCAGGGAGACATTATTATTTAAAGCCAAAGTGAACTTTTGGAAATTTCCATCAAGCCTAGGGATGGGCGAATCTACTCGTTACTTCTCGTTACTCTGCGAGTAGTAGGGTACTCGGCCGACTCCTTACTCTGCGAGTTTCATTGCGATTACTCGCACAGTAACGAGTCCAATGAAAATCAATTGTAAATTCTATTCCTCTACTTCTTTGAACCGGATTGTCCCGGATTGACCCGGTCAGGTTCAATCAGGTTAACTTTAACATGACTGTCTATGGGACCGGATTGAACCGGAGCCGTTCAATCCGGTTCAATCCGTTTTTTTTTTTTAACTATTCTTTAAAAGCCCGCGGCTTTTCGCTGCTGGCTTTTAAATAATAAAATCTGGAATTGCAGGTTTTTCCTCTGTTGCCAGACCCCTTTATGGGGTCCAGCAGCAGAGGAATCGCTGCAATACTCGCTTCCCCATTCTTTTACATTGGACTCGCTAGACTCTCAACGAGTAGCGAGTATCGGGATCCTACTCGTTAGAGTCTAGCGGGTCAGAGTAATTTAGTATTCGCCCATCCCTAATCAAACCTTATTCTAGAATATTTTCAGTTATTTCAGTTTGGCTCATACCTTTGTTTGGATTTTCGGTTACCTGTCGGGCGACAGCTGTCTTACCAGCAGATACTTTAATAACCTTTCCACAAATACCGAAAAGAGTTCAATACCATAAGGCTATTTCTTGATGCAGTATCTGTAGCATAATTGTGCTGTTTTTTGTCACATCATGCCTCTAATGTCCCCTCTAATCTTATCTTATTTTGCCTTATAGAAGTATATTATCAGGTAATGCATCTTTTTTCTCAGCATGTGACGCATTGTTTCTATCTGTCTACCTTTCTCTTTGATGTCCTGAAATGTGTCATTAACCTTATCTGATTTCAGAAAACTTGAGAAAGTCGTGTACTGGATTGTGAAAGGGAAAAACCCTGAAATAAATATAGTATTGTTTTTAGAAAATTCAATGGGATTTAGACATGCTTACGCACAAGAGGGGCAGCTTTGGCTTCTGATTTATAAACAGGTAGTGAACCTGCTTTAAAATCCTCTTCAAAACCCTATGTAAACAACTAAGATAGTGCGTAGAGCTAGTGCGCAGATTTTCGGGTTCGGTGGATCCGGACAGACTTTTTTTTAAGTTGGGGTTCAGGACCAGACTTAACCTGAACTTAAGCCCAAACCCCGAACCCAGACTTTACAGTTATAAAATGGTGGCTAAGGGGGCTGGAGGGCTGTAAAAGAAAGCAGAACAGTGATTAATCATCATCAGCAGTATACTTACTGAGGACCGCACGCTTGTAACACCACTTATGGGTCCACTCATTACCCTTCAGTTAATTAACTGGACTCTGCCTCTAACAGCCAATCACAGAAGTCCACTATCTGTGACACTGTCTGTGATTGGCTGTTACACCCCTCCCATTGTGCTGGCGTCTGTGATTGGTTGCCAACGGCAAAAAAAACTGCTGCCATAGGGGTGTAAAAATAAATAATTTAAAAAAATTTGCATTGGGGTCCCCCGTATTTTTGATTTTCAGCGAAGATAAATTGGACAGTTATGCGCTGCCACCTCCAGATGCCTTTTACCTTGGCTAGCAATCAAAAATATAGTGGAGCCCATTTTGTTTTCTTTTTAATCATTTAAATATATATATATTTTTTTTAAATGTGTGGGCTTCACCCTATTTTTGATTCCTACCTGAGGTAAAAACCAGTAGCTGAGGGTTAGTATTCTCAGCGTGATGAGGCCCATAGTTATTGGGCACCTCCAGTCTACAGAATAGCAGCCCACAGCTGTCTCAGAAAATGGCTCATTCATTAGAAGAGCCAATTCCTGGTGCTTTACACAGCTTTTCCCCATGCCCTGGTGGGATGGCATCAGGGTGTTAGAAGGGGTTAATGACAGCTGAGTTTTGACAGCTGTGGTCCTGACATATCAGCAGCGGGAACTGCATGCGGCTGCACACCGGACCGGAGGGCATATTAGCCCTTCAGTCCTGTGTGCTGATCCAGTCCATGGCTGTCAGGGTCATCCCGGACAGCCCCGGACCGGATTACGCTGCAGTGTGAAGCCGGCCTTAGTTATCATGACTTTAGAGCAGCTTTCTTGCATTGGTTGCACAGGATCATTTTGCCACCCACTGTTATTGCACAGTAATTTTATACTTACTTAAAAATTCACAAAAATCATGAGAGACAAATGAGTGACCACCTATGAGCCTCACCGGTCCATTCTTTGTCTCTTTGGCTGTTCACAATATTGAGAAGCAGTCTGTATAGGGGACCAAAATTACCTATTTTTGACAAGACAGTTGAGTAGCTGTCCATATAATACATAGGTTGCTAAAAGGGATTATCCCAATTTGGGCAAATTATCACCAACCTGTAGAGAAGCTGTCTCTGAGGCTAGGGTCACACTTGAGTAGTGCCATCCACTAAAAGGATGCGTTAAAAGGATGTGTTTTTTCCCCTGGCGTTCACATGACGTGTGTACATTTTTGTAGCATGCATTAATGCATGCGTTAACGCACAGTACATGTTTGTACCATGTGTTAATGGATATATTTGTCATATACTCCAATGATAAATTAACGCATCCGGCACAGTCACGTTTCCCAAAACGGCCCAAAACAGCTGCAGACCACGTTATGATGTGCACTAAAAAAACGCATAATGCCAAATGCATACTAATTTGGCCAAGCGTTTTTTGCATTGGAGTCAATGGATGCGTTAAGTTTGCAGATATAGTTACGTGAAAAAGTATCCTTTTGGCGGACGCTTGGCGCTAGTGTGACCTTAGGTCAGCTTCACACCACGGTTTTGTGGTGCCAGGTTCTGTCCAGTTTGAACAAGACAGAACCTAATCCTGTTTTGGCCCTATATGTCCCTATGGTGCCTGATTGGCCATATTTGGCCTCTGGTTTTGTGCTTTTCCGGGAGTATCCAGTTGTGTTTGATTTTTGCACCGGACACAAAATCGGAGTCTGCAGCATTTTTTGTGTCTGATGCAAGAAACAAGCAAAACCGCATCCTCCCGGATCTGGGGCGATCCGGCGCCCATAACATAGGAGTCTATGAGCGCTGTATCGCCCCGGATCCTGCAAACAAACCGGATCATTTTCCGGATGCTTTTACTGAAGAGCGGCGGCACCATGGAGAGCTCCACGGCTGAAATTTCAGCACCGTGGGCAGCTTCCCTGCACACATGGTGCTGAAATTTCAGCACTGGGCAACAGCAGGAACGAGCAGAAATGAATCCTGTTTAAAACAGGATCGGAGGGCATATTTACCCTCAGTTTCTGCTTGTCTGGGGATGTCAGGTTCTGTCCGGTGCATCCTGCAAAACACCGGACAGAACCTGACAGCTCCAAACTGTGGTGTGAAGCTGGCCTTAGCCTGAAACACTCTGCTGGATTGGAGCTGGGTCCATGCATGTGCATTGCTGCTACATTCATTGTTCCATTGTCTATGCAGTTGCTGGAGAGAGTTGAATACAGGCTTGCCAGTCCCACTAGACAAACAAAGCAGACATTTTTGACTCGACAGATGAGTCACTGAACATATAATACATGAGCAGCTTAAAGGTGTTGTCCCAACTTGTCACCTAAAAAAAAACCACTACAAGGATATAAAATCAGCAAACTCACCATAAACAGCCAAGAGGTCTGATATTCAATGCACTTAGCAGGGCACAGTAGGCCCCAGTGATAAAGGAAGCACGTGCATAATACCGGTGCTGCAATCACTCTCAACCTGCTATGACATGAGGGAGGTGATTATGGTATTTTATAATCACACAAATGAGCTTTCCATAGGGTATCAGTCACACAACCTAGTATGATGCAGAGCGTCTGTATGTAGCCTATTGGTAATGTCCATACAATTAGATCAGGCGGGCTGCCCAGTACTATATACATGTACCTGTTGGGGTGTCTGTAATGTCTGGTGCATGTATATAGTGCTGGGAAGCCTGCACTATATGCATATAAAAATGCATATTAAATACCACAATCACCTTTCCCCTGTCATGGCAGGTTGAGAGTGATTGTGCATCAGTATTATGCACCTGTGTGGCCTTTATCATTGGGGCCTATGGCGTTTTGCTAAATGCATTGGATATCGAACCTCTTGGCTGTTGGAAAACAAAAGATTGTCATTTTAGACTAGCCAAATGAGTGATTGCCAATACATGAACAATTTTAAAAGGTTTTCCCAACTTGGCAAATTATCACCTAACTGTAGAGCAGAGGTCTCCAACTCCAGTCCTCAGGACCCACCAACATGTCATGCTTTCAGGATTTCCTTAGCTGGCTTCATACTACGGTTTTGTGCATCTCGTTATGTCCGGTTTGAAAATCAGTGTAAAAAAATGCACCAAAAACACAGCAAGACGCAGCAAAATGCAGCAAAAGGCAAAGCCTGCTTTTTTAAAGCAGCTATATCACTGCTAAGAGAGCAGGTTTTGCAGCAGAAAAAAAGCAACGTGTGAACATGGCCTTAGGGGATATAATTTGGCACATTAGGATAGCCATTTTGAATCTAACAAAGTCGGAACGGGTGTCTGATGGGACTCTGTCTATGAAAAGACTATGCTACAGATGCCCCTATGTACAAAGGTTTCCTCATATTACAATCACTTAAAGAGGACCTCTCACCAAACCACACATGGTGATCTAATTACAGCACTGGAAGCAGCATGTCTGCAGCATCCAGGCAAGGAGTCCCCCAGCACTTGAGCAGCCCTGTACCCCGAGATAATACACTTAGAAAACTGTGAAAATTGTGAATCTGCCCTTCGGCTGCAGCCCCTAGCCACCTCCTTAGTGGCTGTAGCATGTAAGTTTTCTAACTGTATTATCTCGGGGTACGGGGCTGCTCAAGGGCTGGGGGACCCCTTGCCTGGATGCTGCAGACATGCTGTATCCAGTGCTGTAATTAGATCACCATGCCTGGTTTGGTGACAGGTCCTCTTTAAATCAATTGTTTAATCCCTTTCTTTAAGGCAATAATAATTGCATAGAAAAAACGTATAGAGGATAAAGTCTCACCCCTCCTAAACAGTAAAATGCGGTGAAGTCGGAGCGGAGTTTAGAGATCTGATTGTGATTTCACACCATGATAAGACATTGGTGAAGATCAAGGATAAAAATATGCAAAATGCCAATGAATCAGACGGTAAAAATATATGATTTCAGCAATAATCTAAGCACAGCTTTATGAAAAAAAATTGAGAAAAAATATTCAGGTAAGGAACAGAGGTGACAGCAATTTGCATGCATTATGTATGATATAATTGATGCTGTCAGCTGCTTAAACTTTTTTTCTATAGTTCCTCTTGCAAATGTCTCAAGTTTTGCCTTCAGAGAGGCAGTCGGGGGGGATCATTTTCCAGCTGTGGAGCGCACTTATTAATTTCGTTAGCCATTAAATTAAAAATAAAAAGCAGATCCAAATTGGAGCAATTTATCATTTCAAAACCTGTTTACTTACCTGTGTAGTAAGTGTTGTATGTGTATGGATTAGGCTCTCTGCTCACCGCATATGAACCTTCAGGAGGCAAATGTCGGGAGATCTTCCAACATAAAGTGGGCAAATGCCTCAGGTCTCCTCCACCATAAAGCCTCCATCAAAGTTCTCTGAATGATTCAAAAATATAATCTATGTGTTTGAATTGGAAGACCCTGCATGGCCGCTGGGTGTCCAGACATGAGTAGCCCTATGTGAAGGAGTTAGCTCAGAGCGGAGACTCATCAGTCAGGGTCTCCTGATTTGAGAATGCTTTGTGCTACAGAAGCTGAAACCCTAATTGATGTGTGTATCGGAGATGTCATGATATTTAAAGTGGACCTGTCATCAGGTTTTTCACACATAATCTGCGGCCACCACAATTAAGGTCTTGTATACAGAATTCTAGAATCTAATATATGCTTACCTTAAATTGTCTGTCATCCACTTCCGTCTAGATGTCCGGGAATCCCATAATTCATACCAGAAGTACCGCCATATTGGAAAACCCACGTAATAGATGTTCCAATATGGAACCCGCTGGTGGTACCAGCCCCTTGCATAGTACTGCCACCGGGACCCCCCATCAGGACCCCCCGCTACCGCCAGGACACACAGCCACTGCCGTCACCGGGACCCCCAGTTGCCGCCAGGGCTCGCCGCTGCTGCCACCAACCGGAACACCCCACGATTACCCTTCGCCCGACATTGCCGCAGCACTGCCTGCACCCACCTCCGTACAGCCACAGCCTCTAAGAGAGAATGCAGCTTTCGGCCTGTGGTGGAGATGGGATGCGGCCCCTCTGGTGCCTGCAAAGGGCGCCGCATCCAATCTCATTCATCATAGACTGCAAGCCTTTCCTGGAGGCTCTGGCTGCACGGAGGTGGGTGCAGGCAGCTCTGCGAGGGAACACATATACATACCACATACACACACACGACATATACACACACTCTGCATACATATACAGACATACATGTACACACACATATACATACACATATATACATGTACACACACATGCATGGACTCAGACATATATACACACCTTTATGTACACACATAGACATGCATACACATACATATACCACAGTATAATGTCCATACACACACAGACACATGCATACACACAGTATAATGTCCCCACACACATACACATGCAAATA
Organism: Allobates femoralis; assembly: GCA_033576535.1. Taxonomy (NCBI): domain Eukaryota; kingdom Metazoa; phylum Chordata; class Amphibia; order Anura; family Aromobatidae; genus Allobates; species Allobates femoralis. The sequence continues at coordinate 45,937,891 of JARQOC010000012.1, read as the reverse complement.
CACACATACATATACATACACTCAAGAATGCACATACACACATGCAGATACACACATACACACAAACATGCATATGCATACACACACACACAGTGTAAAGTCCCCACACACACATACACATGCATACACATACACACATGGAAGCACACACATACACACAAACATGCATATGCACACACATACACACAGTATAATGTCCACACACATACACATACATGCAAGCACACACGTACACATACGCACATGCACATCCATACACATGCCCATGCATACACATGCAGATACACATACATACACACAAATACGCATGCGCATACACGCATGCACACGCAGTATAATGTCCCCACGCATGCACATACATGCAAGTATGCACATACACATGCAAGCACGTACACACACGCCCATGCATACACACACGCAGATAAATGCTGATACACAAATACATACACACAAATACGCATGCGCATACACGCATGTACACACAGTATAATGTCCCCACACATGCACATACACGCATGCACATACATGCAAGCATGCACATACACACTCAAGCGTGCACATACACATGCAAGCACATACGCACACGCCCATGCATACACACACAGATACATGCTGATACACACATATGTGCTCATACATACACACACATACACACAAATATGAATACACACAGTATAATGTCCCCCACACATGTACATACACACACATACATCAAATATGCACATACACATGCAAGCATGCACGTACATATGCAAGCATGCATGTACACACACATACACACAGACACCCCGTGCATAAACACACACAGATACACACATAAACGTACACACACATGCATGCGCACACGTGCATGCACATACAGTATAATGTCCCCACACACGCACATATACACATGCACATACACACAATCATGCACATACACACACATGCAAGCACACTCATACACATGCAAGCACGCATACACATGCCTGTACATACACACATGTGCACATACACACACACATACACACAAATATTCATATACACACAGTATAATGTCCCCACACAGGTACACACATGCACATGCACACGCACACAGACACACACAAGTACGCACATGCACGCACATACACAGACATATATATACACACAGTATAATATTCTCACACATGCACATACATACACGCACATAAACACATATGCACATGCAACATGAACATACACACGCAGATACACAAAAACACACATATATATACACATACACACACAGTATAATGCCCCCACACATGCAGATATGCACACACAAACATGCACATACACAAAAACACGCTTACACGCATGTGCAAACACATGCAGCGATACACACATACATACACATGCATACACACAAACATGCATACACATGCATGCACATACACACATTCACATATACACGCCCATACATACAGGCGCCAACATACACACACATACAGGAAGATACACACACGTGCATACACACACACTCACGCACATACACATGCATACATGCACATACATGCACATTCACACATGCTCAAACATGCAGACACATACTTACACACATGTGCATACACGCACACATACGCATGCATACACAGGGGCTGGCTAGTGGAGCTTGTCCCGGGTGGCAGTCAGATCCTTCAGCCCTGATGTGAAGACCGGGGGTGGGGAGGGTGCTGTCGAATCCGGCTGGGTGAGGAGCGGGGGAGGGCGGTATTCTATTCTAACACTCATCGCATGCTGCCCTGCATACAGTCCCGCTGTATCACTGCAGCAGCTGCGGCCGCAAATCAACGGCGGCCGCCGGCCCATGTCATTGAGGGAGCAGCCCTAAATTAGGGCAAAACTGCCAGCCTGGGGGGCACATGCCCCCCTGCCACCTGGGCCAGTCCGCCCCTGTGCATACACATGCAGATACATACACATGCATACATACACACATATGCATACACACGCTTGCACACATACTCACACATGCACGTACACACACACGGATTCCATCTTTGATATACAGGTATACAAAGATGTTGACTGCGGACGCATCACACCGTCCCACTGCAATGTCGGAGGGGAACTGACAATAGCAATACTGCTTGATATCAGCTGTCAAAAAAAGCTGACATCAATCCCTTTGGAATTTTAGACCATTCTTCTTTGGCAAACTGCTCCAGGTCCCTGATATTTGAAGGGTGCCTTCTCCAAACTACCATTTTTAGATCTCTCCATAGGTGTTCTATGGATTCAGGTCTGGACTCATTGCTGGCCACTTTAGAAGTCTCCAGTGCTTTCACTCAAACCATTTTCTAGTGCTTTTTGAAGTGTGTTTTGGGTCATTGTCCTGCTGGAAGACCTCATGACCTCTGAGGGAGACCCAGCTTTCTCACACTGAGCCCTACATTATGCTGCAAAATTTGTTGGTAGTCTTCAGACTTCATAATGCCATGCACACGGTCAAGCAGTCCAGTGCCAGAGGTAGCAAAGCCACCCCAAAACATCAGGGAATCTCCGCCATGTTTGACTGTAGGGACCGTGTTCCTTTCTTTGAATGCCTCTTTTTTTCTCCTGTAAACTCTATGTTGATGCCTTTGCCCAGAAAGCTCTACTTTTGTCTCATCTGACCAGAGAACATTCTTCCAAAACGTTTTAGGCTTTCTCAGGTAAGTTTTGGCAAACTCCAGCCTGGCTTTTTTATGTCTCAGGGTAAGAAGTGGTGTCTTCCTTGGTCTTCTACCATACAGTCTCTTTTCATTCAGACGCCGACGGATAGTCAAGGGTTGACACTGTTGCACCCTCGGACTGCAGGGCAGCTTGAACTTGTTTGGATGTTAGACGAGGTTCTCTATCCACCATCCGCACAATCTTGCGTTGAAATCTCTCGTCAATTTTTCTTTTCCGTCCACATCTAGGGAGGTTAGCCACAGTGCCATGGGCTTTAAACTTCTTGATGACACTGCGCACGGTAGACACAGGAACATTCAGGTCTTTGGAGATGGACTTGTAGCCTTGAGATTGCTCATGCTTCCTCACAATTTGGTTTCTCAAGTCCTCAGACAGTTCTTTTGTCTTCTTTCTTTTCTCCATGCTCAATGTGGTGCACACAAGGACACAGGACAGAGGTGGAGTGAACCTTAATCCATGTCAACTGGCTGCAAGTGTGATTTAGTTATTGTCAACACCTGTTAGGTGCCACAGGTAAGTTACAGGTGCTGTTAATTACACAAATGAGAGAAGCATCACATGATTTTTCTAACAGTTTCAATACTTTTGTCCTCCCCCTTTTTTATGTTTGGTGTGGAATTATATCCCATTTGGCTTTAGGACAATTCTTTTTGTGTTTTTTCATTGAAGACAAATTAAATGAAGATAATAATACCAAAGAATTTGTGATTGCAATCATTTTCAGGAAGAAACTGAGTATTATCTGACAGAATTGCAGGGGTGTCAATACTTTTGGCCACAACTGTAAGACCTCAATCCATTCTGCATAAAGTAAAAAATAGCTTTTATTATACTCATCTATAAGGCAGTCAGGTCTGAAGGATGTTTCTGATCTTGATCCAGCACCTCCTCTCTGCTTGCGATCGCTGTCCTCCTTCTGTTTGTATGGATGATGCGTCCTACGTCATACACAGTGTCCTCCATTACACTTCTAGGCAGGCGCACTTCTCTCTACTCTCCCAGAGGCAAAGTCTTGTAGTGCACCTGCATGGCCGTTTTGTGGCCTTACCCCGTGAATGCGCACTATAGTACAGTGAAAAGTGCATATGTGCAGGAGTAATGGAGGAGACTGTATGGGGGTGACATAGAAGTTTGGAGTGAAACTCCATCAGTTTCACAGTTCTATTGTAATTATCTTGATGAAGAAAAATCCACTCCAAAAAGTTAAATAAAATCAAATGTAACAGAAATTGGCATTAATCTTTGTGCAACGGTGGCATGGTTTTTAACCCTTTCTATTTCCACAGTCTGCTCATCCAGTAAAATAGGAGAAGTGAAATCCATTTGGTATTCTATATGCCATCTGTCACTTGTACACTGGTCTGCAGTCTACATGAAATGCAGCGCAGTAGTTTCAATGAGAGTAAATTTCTTTTTGTACATTATGGGTTACTGCTGTTGCTGTTGCTCTACAGCAGGGGCGGGGAACCATTTTTCTTCCATGGAAATTTTCTACAATCCTTCAGGGGCTGCACAACATTATCAACTTGAAAATCACCCGATATATTGGGTTAAACAATCAACTCGCACTTTTTGTGGTGGCTGGAGCTCTTAGGTGTGGGTGATATTGCTCATGTTGCTTCTCAACTGCTATTCCAGGTGTGCTAGAGCCCTAGACATCACAGGAGAGGCTGGGGGTATATACCTTACTTGGGGGGCCAAGGATAGAGCATAGAGATCACTGGAGAGCTGGATTTAAAGGGCATATAGTCGGCAAAACTGTCTGTCAGCCCGAGCACTGTGGTCCCCAGTAATCTGCCCGGGGGCTGCAAAAAAGACATCAAGGGCCACATTGGCCCTGGGGCCTGAGGTTCCCCACCCCTGCTCTACAGTATGAGTTGATGTTGCCATGTGTATCAGGTGATGTGGTTTGATCTCTCCCCAGCCTTTAAATAGTCCTGTGACCCATCACCTGAGATTGCTGAAAGAGATTATACTCTGTTTGACCTTTGAGCTGTTTTTGCTAAAACCTTTAAGAAGCTGCCTTATACTTTGAGTCCAATATTGTGTGTGGGGTTTGTGGTTCCTGCCCTGGCTTCCTGAGTGGAGGTAAGGGGAAATTAAAGTAGGGCAGGCCAGAAGCAGGGAAAGGGTGCAGCCCAGACATCCTCACCTTGACAAGTATCTCTGAGAATAGGGTCAGCATAGGGCCTCCTAGCTTAAGGGTCAGACTGGTTACCTGGTTAGCTCTGTCTATCACTATCACCTAGTGACACCATCTGTATGCAATGCGTTTTCTTTCTCGGCCACTATTATACTACAATCATTTAGAAGACAATTTACAGTTTCCTATGCTACAGAATGGTAATGTATCCATAAAAACAGATCAGTCTGTGTGCATCTTTTTTTCTCCCACCCATAGACTTGAATTGGTGAGTCTTAGCCGTTTTATGCGGCCAAACCCAGCATACTGAGATTTTTCCTCAGGCTGAATACAGGTGAGAAAGAAATTGCAGATTTGCACTGCCTCGTTGAATAACGTTGGTCCGAGTCCAATCCGATGTTTTATTGCACTCGTCATATTTATCCACAATGCGAGCAAACCCTAAAAGAGAACAGTTCTGTTTGGGGATAATGTGCGTCTATTTCCCATGACACTGTTCCCTGGGAATTTTAGTAGTGCAGCTTTCTTTTTGACAATGTTTATTCATCTAAGACTGTCAAGAAACAATGCGGAGCTGCCAAACTCCGAGAAGTTCATTAAAGTTGACGTGTTAAGACTTGATTTAGGTTTTCATTTCAATCTGACGACTGTTTGTGGTTGTAGAATTTGTCATTTTCACAGCTGCTAAATTTATCATTACTTGGACGTTGGTAGACTTTGAGATTTCCATGTGGCAGATAGTCACAAATCTCTCAGCTGGAACTCTAAACAGATTCTGCTCCAATTATTAAGGTCACCTAGGAGGAAGAGGAAGATTGTTTTTTGCTGTTGTTTTTTTTTGTGTGTGTGAAGCTCAGAGGCCGTGCGAGTCTTCGCTAGGAAAACACATTCTGTGCGATTATATGAAAGAGAAATCAGCGGAGAATAAGTGAAAAGGACCAGAATTGAAAAGAGAAAACATAAATAAACAAAACATAAAGACTGGAAAAATAATAATGTTACAAGGTGGCAAGGTTAACAAAATCATGCAAAAATGACTATTGGTGGGGGGATGCTTCTCCCGCAACATTTCACTCCGTCAAAGGAATTATGCCATGCTCATAAATGGATAAATTGCTTCTAAAAACCTGGCACTTACATCTTATAAAAAATCTCAAAAACAAAGGGATTTTTAATTTTGTAAGTTCAGCTCATCTCCAATGATAAGTTTCCTAGCTAAGAGCACTAACTTGCAAGTTATTGCTATGTATCCCATCTTCAGAGTCCCTACACTTCTTCTGTGCTGCAGAGGAAAGTATTCTGTTCTGTCCTGCATATTGGCTCAGCCCAAACATCAGTCATCAGGAGTACACCACTTCCGGGAAGCAGGAAGAGGACCAGTGCACTCCTGAACAATGAACATCAGTCATCTGGAGTACACTGCTTCCAAGAAGCAGGAAGAGGGGCAGTGCACTCCTGAAAAATGAAGGTCAGTCTCTGGAGTACACCACTCCAGAAGCAGGAAGAGGGCCAGTGCCTCCTGAACAATGAACATCAGTCATCTGGAGCACACCACTTCCAGGAAGCAGGAAGAGGGCCAGTGCACTCCTGAACAATGAACATCAGTCATCCTGGAGTACACTGCTTCCAAGAAGCAGGAAGGGGCCGTGCACTCCTGAACAATGAACATCAGTCATCTGGAGTACACTGCTCCCAAGAAGCAGGAAGAGGGCAGTGCACTCCTGAAAAGAACGTCAGTCATCTGAGTACACAACTCTCAGGAAGCAGAACGAGGTACATTGCATTCCTAAAGAATGATCATCATCTGTAGTTACTGCTCCCAGGAAGCAGAAGAGGTATTGCACTCCTGCAGAATGAACATCAGTATTCAGCACACCGCTCCCAGGAAGCAGGACGAGGTGTGGTGCACTCCTGCAGATGAACATCAGTAATCAGGAGCACACCGCTCCCAGGAAGCAGGACGAGGTGTGGTGCACTCCTGCAGAATGAACATCAGTCATCAGGAGCACATTGCTCCCAGGAAACAGGAAGAGAGGAGGTGCACCCCTAAAAAATTAATGTCAGTCATCTGGGGTACAGCACTCTGAGGAAGCAGGAAGAGGGGCGGTGCACTCCTGGAAAAATGAATGTCAGTCACCTGAGTACACCGCACTCAGGAATCATGAAGAAAGGTGGTGCACTTTTGAAAAATCAATGTTAGTCATCTGGAGTACACAGCTCTCAGGAAGCAGGAAGAGGGGCGGTGCACTCCTCAAAATGAACGTCAGTCATCTGGAGTACACAGCTCTCAGGAAGCAGGAAGAGGGGCGGTGCACTCCTGAAAATGAACGTCAGTCATCTGGAGTACACCGCTCTCAGGAAGCAGGAAGAGGGACGGTGCATCCCTGAAAATGAACGTCAGTCAACTGGAGTACACCGCTCTCAGAAGCAGGAAGAGTGGCGATGCACTCCTGAAAAATGAACATCAGTCATCAAGAGTACACCGCTTCCAGGAAGCCAAAATAGGTGAGGTGCAGTCCTGCAGAATGAACGTCAGTCATCATGAGTACACCGCTCCCAGGAAGCAGGAAGAGGTGTGGTGCACAACTGAAAAACAAATGTCAGTCATCAGGAGAACACCACTCTGAGGATGCAGGAAGAGGTGTGATACAATCCTAAAAAATGATAGTCAATTATTAGGAGTACAATGTTCCCAGGAAGCAGGAAGAGGTGCGATGCACTCCACAAGAAAAAATGTCAGTCATCAAGAGTACACTGAGCTCGGGAGGCAGATAGGGGCACAGAGCACTCTTTAATGATTGTCAGTCAGGAAGCAGGAATAAGAAAAATTCTTTAAGACAGAAATACTTCCATTAAACTACCCATATGAGGATTTGTTTTCTTCTGGATGAATTATAGTTCAGAATGACACCATTCTTTTCACCGTATAATATATTGAAAAATGTGAAAAAAAATGGAAGTGTGGTCAAATGATAAAGACAATTCCACCTTTATTTTTTTATGTTTGCTTTTACAATCTTCATTGTGAGATGAAAATGACTTGGAAACATGTGTGACGTACTGATATTTTTACTGCTACCGTTTGATGTCTTTAAGCTTCTTATTTTATCTTTTGGGTGGGGCAGCTAATCAAAATAGCAATGCTGGCATTTTGAGGTTTTTTTACCGTACAGCTTAACTTTTATGGCCGCAGTAATAACAAAAAATATTTATTTTCTTTACTTTTTAAAATCTTCTATAGATGGAGGAAAAAGATGTTTTTATTTTTTAAAAAAAAACTATTTTTTGTTTACTTTTTGACAGTTTGTTATTTTTGCCTATGTAAGGGGATTCCGATTGCTTCTTTTATATAATGCAATATAACTATTATAGTATAGGGTAAGGGCCCTTTCACATCAGCGTTTTTTGAAATTCGCGGCAGATGCGGTGAAAAAACCGCATCTGCCGCGTTTGCCGCATAACCGTTACACTTGCGGCGCGGTTGCGGTAATCCCCATAGAAAGTATAGGGGGACTTGCGGCAGGTGCGGCAAGTGCGGTTTTGCACTTGCGGCAGGTGCGGCCGCGGAAAAAACCGCGGCTGACTGCGGTTTTTTTCGTGGCCGCACTTGCCGCAAGTGCAAAACCGCACTTGCCGCACCTGCCGCAAGTCCCCCTATACTTTCTATGGGGATTACCGCAACAGCGCCGCAAGTGTAACGGTTATGCGGCAAACGCGGCAGATGCGGTTTTTTTACCGCATCTGCCGCGAATTTCAAAAAACGCTTATGTGAAAGGGCCCTTAGATCACGGTCTCCTATGAAACCCAGTCTGTAGTTGAGTTTCAAAGAAGTACCAACATGGTGCCTGGTCGAGCAGCCCAACATCAATCTGGGATGGGGGAAGTCAATGGGCACCTGGTATGCCATGACCCTGGCTGGGGCTACACACTTTAAATTTCACTGTCAAAGAATGACAACAGCAATGGTGCTAATACATGAAGATGCTGATCTACAACAGTCATCATCTGATGGGCATTGTGTGTGCTCAGCTCTTGAGCCTGGCTCGTAGTATCGCAAACAACTAGTGACATTCACATACATCGCATGTGAGGAAGGGGTTTAAGGCTATGGACATTTTGACATGGAAAAAAATATTTTCACATAAGTTATTGGTTACCTTTAATTTACTTAAAGAGGTTATCCACTACTTTAAAGGGAACCTGTCGACTTGTTTTAGGCCACTAACCTATCACTGCCTGTCCCTGCACTTTGCTAGCTCATCCCTAACCATCCCTCTCTGACCTAAAACTGCACTACAAAGCTTGTAGAAAATGATTTGATAACTTATAACCAGTCAACACCATAGACTGGAGTGGGCGGACTCCAGGGCTCCATTCTCCCTCCTCGCTGGCTCTTAGCACGCCCCGCTGGGCATCATCGTTCAGTGTCCTCTGTTGAAATTCCCACCTCCTCCATACCATATGACATGCACGTGGATGTCAGGTTTGATCCGGTGCATTGTGGGAGCTTATCAGGCTTTACAGTCCGGCTCCCGGCGCATGCGCAGTGCACATATTTAAGATGAGCCGTACACCCACAATGCACCGGACCGGAACTGACGTCCGGGTGCACATCATACTGCAAGGAGGAGGCGGGAATTTCAACAGAGGACACGGAATGATGATGCCCAGCGGGGTGTGAGAAGAGCCTGCAAGGAGGCCGAATGGAGCCCTGGAGACTACCCTTTCCAGTCTACGGATGTAGACTGCATGTGAGTTATTAAATCATTTTTCCAAAGCTTTATAGTTTAGTTTTAGAACAGAAAAGAATGGTTAGAGATGAGCTAGCAAGGTGCAGGGACAGATAGTGGTAAGTTAGTGGCCTAAAACGAGCTGACAGGTTGCCTTTAATATTGATGGCCTATCCTTAGCATAAGCCAACAATGTATGATTGGCTGTGGTCTGCACCAGGCACCCCCGCCTCTTATTGACTTGAATCGGAGACAGATGTTCAGTACCCAGCTGTGGCCAGCATCAGAAGACGGAGTAGCTATGGAACTGAGCACTTCTGGCCACTGCACTGAGATACAGCTGATCAGCGGGGGTGTCGGATACTGGCCAAGCAAACATTAATGACCTCACCTAAGGAAAGGCCATCAATGCTAAAGTAGTGGACAACCTCTTTAAATTCCACTTTTATATCTCCAATATCATTCCTGCAGCTCCCGGTTAGCTCCCGATCACATCAGCTTGGTTGCCTCTGCTCACTGAACTGTTTGCTCCACTGGTGCAACGATGTCGCTGATTGTAACTGTCAATCAAGCAGGAGTGCACCGCCCCTCATCAAGCAGGAATCCGGGAGGTGGTGCTTTCCTTATTGACATTGAGTACATGGGTGAACCCCTTTAATGGGGGTTAATCATGATGTTTGTATCCCTGAAGAAGGAGCAGAGTGTGCTCCGAAACGCGTTGGAATTAAAAACAAATCATTGCATCAGACCCGTGGGGTCCTGGTTTCCTTACAACAGCACAGATCATCGAAACACCATCCCTTGGCTTCTGGTAAAAGATGTGACACATGCAAACATTTTTTATAATGCACATTAACACTAACAAACATCTTCCCTTACCGGAAGGCACTAATCACTTGAACATTGCATAATATTAAGAAAAGGTATAAAAATACAAAAACCAGGTTCAAAAATATGTGCAGTTTGTTCGGTGAGTGTACCTCATCGGTGTCTTTTTCACTGTCCTCTTATGGGGGACCCACTTCCTAAAAAACCCCAATGTAGGTCCTAGGTGGGCTACAGGACAAGATGGACCATCATTTTCGGCCACACCAATGCGTGGTCAAAGGGTTAATTGTACAAACGAAGTGTCCGGGTAAAAGCATCGGTTCTAAAACCAACAGGGAGCACACCGCAATGTGCTAACTATATGCAATTACAGTTCCGATCACTCATCGTCCATAATCTCTTTGTCCATAAACTATCAAACATTCAAACATCATTTTTATGCTAATGAAGTTAACTTAACACACTATTTACACAACACTCTGCCATTTCTTACTCTCTTTTCCACGGCAGTTCTTTAGACCTTACAACTTGCTCTTCTCCTGGTAACACAGGCCACATATATCCTATAACAGTGTTTGCATGCCTTGCACTTTGGGTGGATCCTTTCTCACTGTTGCAGCCACAAGTGATGTGTCTCTCGCTGCATTGGCTGGCTTAGGGGGCACTTGGTTCTTGTGTACCCTTCTTTACCTTGATGGCATACCACCCACACTCTCCTGCATGTCCGGTGACAGTTACCACATCTCCTGGGTGCAGATCCCTATCAGGGTGTCACTTCGGTAGTTGCTCTTCCACAACCTGCCGGGTCATGAAGAGGACCAAGGCCACCCCGGGTTCCTGGATGAACTCCCATCCTCTTTTCAGACCAAACGTGACTACTGTTCCTTGCCTCTGTGGGCCTCTATTAGTGGGTCGAGTCTTACGGGCCTGCGCCTTTGCCTGCATATTGCTTTCCTCCATCACTTTAAACTGGGCCCTTCACTCTCCCTCCTCTGCTTCCCACCTGGTGACCCACCAATGGCAGTGCTCTGCCCAGTTGAGGATTTCCACGCTGGCCTCTCCTGCCTGTGCCTCACCAGGGAACCCCATGAGCTCTCTGCTCCGATTCTCCCATCTAAACACCACCTGGGACAGGGGTTCAGGGGTCAGCGGGACTGCCAGTCCTTCCCCGGTGATGGGAGTCTGGTCCCAGGCCAGGTCTCTCAGCACCTGACTAAGTTTGGGGGCTTCAGGGGTCTTTACGGGCACAATGATGGTCTCCTCAGGCACCGGGGCAATGCTTGTCCCTGCATTCTCATCTGGCATAGCACTGAGTCTCTCCTCTTCATCCCCTTGTTGGATCAGGGATACCGGGCACGAGGTGGCCCACCGCTGTGACACCTTCTGCAGCAGGGCCTCTCTCCTTCTCCCCACCCAAGTCATCTGGGTTCGCATGAGCTGGCAGCTCAGCTCTTGCATCTCATTGCGCATAAAGTCTGGATCCATCATGGGCAGCTGGCTCACGTTCTCCTCCAGTCAGCTGGGGGAGTACTCTGCTTCCACCCCACGCTCTGGGTTCTGTTGACCTCCGCTTGCCATGGCGCCAACCGGGTTCCCCACCACGTCTCTCATGCCACACCCCGCTGCACCACTGCCAGAACTCTTTCTCTCCTCTCCCTTTTGTGGGTGGATACTTTCTCCTTTGCTGTCAGCCAGACCTTGGGGTGGAGCAATCCAGTCTCTTGGCAAGCCCTCCCAGCTCTTGGAGGTCAAAGGGGGTCAGTCACGGGGGTCAAGACCCGGCTCCATGACCCTGGCAGTGTCAATTAAAAGTTCGGGGAATAAGGTTTTGGGGACAAATGTTGCGATGCCACTTATGGTGCTCGCCCAAGGATGGCCAATGCTGCAGTCCAGACCTTCGGGACAGATGACGATGCAGCCAGATGTTTCCGCTCCCCGTAGGTGGAGCAGTACCCCGGGGCCGATGTTAAAGTCAATGTGTAGATGGTGGTGAAGTTGCAGTGCAGGGCAGGGGATGCCGAAATAATTTGAGGACACAGCTAATGCATTTCCACACTTTTACTCACTGTTTTCAGGTGGTAAAGTCCAGCCAGGTGCTGTGTCCTACGAGCAAGGGCTCCAGCCACTCCCAGGTAGATTGAAGAAAATTGGCCAGCACCCCGTTCTGTGTACCTCTTCCGGGTTTTTCTTGTCCTGGCTCTCTCACACCTGCCCTGCATGTCATGTTCAGTGGCTTCGGACCCTACCGGGCGACGTTCTCTTTCCCCTTTGACCCTATCCGGCCACCTTTGCAGTGAATGATGTGAATTTGGATGCTGCTCCTGGAGATGTAGCAGCCTCTGATTAGCTAGCTGAGGCTTCAAGTCCCTTCTACTAGTCTGGGCCCGGTGACCCTCTGCGGCCCTGGTCCCTCCACTTGCCTGCGACTGGAATGGATGCGAGCCCGACTGGTGGATTTCTTACTTCCCGTGCCTCTGGGACCCCCTTCCTTCTCTGGAGCTCCTGTTTGGCTCCCTCCATATCCCACTTCCTGGTGTTCCCCTCTAAACTGTCTTGCTCTTCCTGTCACAACCTCTAAGTGGCTCCCCTGCCTACAGTTCCACCCACCACCCTATCTTAGCCCCAACTCCAGCCAGGGATGGGGGTTTGATCAGTCCCCCCACCTTTCTGGTCTTGAGTTACTAGTGGTGCTTGCGGTGTCAGTGAGTACCGGGTAGTGTCCCCTCCTTACCTGGAGTTGGTAAGGTGCAGTACCTCCTTGGCGACTGGACCCTCAGGGGCGCCACACTGCTCTCAGATAACATAGCAAAAGAAACTGCTAAAAGATTCTTTTTAAATCCTTTCACACAAAGCATAGAGTTAGATATGAAAAAAACCACCACTAGGGGGTGCCTGTTAGAGACAGATTTACAATTGATTTGATAAGCCTCTCTTTCCTGTAAAAGTATAATTTATGTGAGCATCATTGCCTAATATCACTTCAAACACAATTCCTACATTTGGAACAAGATTTTGTCTTTAATTTCTGCCGAATGCTTTGCAATACATGAATAGTAATTGAGAAAAACAATGAAATGTACAAATACTTCCAAGGTACTTGACTAATAGCAATTTTATAAAAGCCCTGCACATTCTGTCGTTCAGGTTTTGTCTCTCTTCCCTTCACTATTTACCATTTTATCAGGCGGATGTTGACAGCTGACATCTACCGGATAAAGAAATAACGGGAGGACGGCAATGACAGATTTTAATTGCGCAATTTATTGTACAATTAAATAGCTGCTAGGTAATTTACAATTCCTCCTGTCTGTCATGCCTAATTATAAGCCTTAAAGAGAACTATTAGATTTTCTATAATTCTTGCTAAATTGAATTGTTCCTTTTTCATGGCTCCGGCTTTGCTTCTGTGGGTTAGTGAGTAGTGATCAATGCTGCGGGTTTTTTATTTTGTTATTTTTTTTTACTTTAAATGTTGGTAGATTTCTGAATCCTAATAATGTGTGGTGCATACGCTTGTCAGGATTCACCGATCAATGAGAATGGGCGGCCACATGAATGCAAGTATGAAAATATATGACGTTCAGTGTGCAAATCGTATGCTTCTGGTTATGTGACCACCTGCTCCAGGTTAATCCTGACAGCGTGTGCTCCACACACTGTCAGGATTCAGGAGATTGTTAGAAATTCATATAATTAAATATCCTTATAGTAAACTAGCTGTAGAGCCTGGCATTGCCCATATATGGTTATAATGCTCATATATGGTAATATCGCCCTTATATGGCAATATTGCCCATATCTGGTAATGTATGTGTGTGTATGTATCATAGCGCCACCCCTCCAAGTAGCCCTGCATAGTCATAACCCCACCTCTGCACATAGCACCACCCTTCCCCTACCAACTCCCCTTTCATAGCGCCACCCATGTATAGACCCACCCCTTCATAGCTCCACCCCTCCACATAGTCCCAAGGGCAGGGCTATGTGGAGGAGGCGAGGGTATGTGGAGATGCAGGCTGTGAAGTGGATGTGGCTATGTGGAGTGGGTGTCACTATGCCATGGCTATGTGGAGACACATACACACTCACGTATATACATATACTTAGCTTTATATATTAGTCATTTATGTGACTATTTAAAATAAGCTTCATGTCTGAGTAGATGAAAGCTAACACATGAAATAAACCTGAGTTTGTCATTTTTTACCAGTATTCTCCCTAAGTGGTCCCACCTCTACTTTTCAGTTGTCTCTGAGCTTGTTGGTAAAGACTAGCTGCTATAATGTCTACACAGCCACAAAGAGATGAGGGATTTCTGCTCTCCTGTGTCTATATAGCACATGTTCAGAAGAGCAGCAAGATAGAGTTTATTGCACAGTAGTACTGAGTGATGTAGCTGTGAATACAGCTCTACAGGGAGGTTAAATGCTTCCTAGAAAGCAAAAACACAGGTCTACGCATGTCTGTGCGTTCTCCTTCATACACTCACTCTTCTTCCTTCTTTCTTTTTCCTAAAAATCGATAGGCAGCTGTAATCTGATTCCTCAGTGACTTATTAGTTTAGAAAAGTATAACTGTGGATACAGCACTAGATGAAACACTAGCTAGAAACACTCACTGCTTTTCTGCTGACACTCTCCTCCCCTGCTCTAAAACTTTAATAAGCAGATGTAATTTGATCCCTGAGTGATCTGGAGGTCAATCGTATAACGAGTTAAATATGCAAAATGAGGAAAAAAAGTGGCTTATACGTGGAGAAAGAAGATAATGTAGCTCTTATAAGATATATCACAAAGTTACTAATGTTCGCAAAGTATTTGTGCAAAGTTGGTCAAAACGACGGTGACCATTAAAATTAAAATTGAACTTTTGTTGGTCAGAAATCAGTTCAAGAACAGTAAAGTAACAGTAACATATCGTAAGATGAATTAACTAATAACAAACTAGATTATCTATTACTAGATGGAGCCCCGATGCTATTGTATCGGGAGGGTGGTGATGTCATGATGGGAGCGGGCTCTGTGGCGCTGGGGGCGGCAGCTGTCTCTCCCCCCTGTGCGCTCTCCCCTCTGTGTTCTGTCTCTCTCCCCCATCTTCGCTCCCCCCATGTTCTATAATGTCATAACACCCCACTATGATGTCAAATTACTCCATTGTGATGTCATAATTCCCCACTATGATGTCATAACACCCATTGTGATGTCATAATACCCCATTGTGATGTCAAAATACCCCACTATGATGGCAAAATACCCCATTGTGATGTCATAATACCTCCCTATGATGTCATAATACCCCATTGTAATGTCATAATACCTCCATATTATGTCATAAAACCCCATTGTGATGTCATAATACCCCCTATTAAGTAATAATACCCCATTTTGATGTAATAATTCTTCACTATGATGTCATAATTCTCCACTATGTCATAATCATAGTCATAAGGCAATTATATAAGTAGATTATTGCTGCCTTATTCTGCACCCCAATATTCGGCAGCACAGAAGAAGAAAACCTAAAGAATGTTACTTTAGTGGAGGTTTAATATCTAGTATCCTTTAGATGGAGCTCTGACTGTTCTCTGCGCAGCTCCGTCTTGTCTGATATTTGCTTCGGAGATATGAATTTTGCATAAGATTATGAGATTTTTAATTTTGTTGGAAGAGGAACGGAATGCACAAAATATTGCTGAGGAATGGATACAAAGGGAGGTCTGAGAATGTGGAATTCAATAGCTATTCACTGTACTCAACCTAAGGCAAAGCTGGCATAGTAATGTGTGAAGAATGCTTCACCGGGACCCAGGATGGCAGAACGTACGACACAATATCAGAGCAAGGACAGGGCAATATTATAGAAAACTGGAAACCTGAAATACAAACATTTACAAGAGCGAGGACAAGCTTTATTGATGCAGGACTGTCTGAGCACACATTGTCCAGGCTACAATGACAAAACATGTTCAGGCACAACAGCCGCAGCACAATTACAGGCATGGCAAGATCCGATGATGGAGTAAAGGAACAATTGTAGGATGCGTATGTCCTACTGTATTCATGTCTGCTCCAAATATATACACCGACACAGGCGGATTAATGGCAGAGCACCACTCATACAATGCATGGCTTTTGTAGTCCTGCACAGAGATTTACATATTTTGAAAAACATTTTTAGTGATTTTTTTAATCTTTCACTATGCATTTTAGAAAAAAAATCTTTAAATTCTCACATTGACCACTAATGTTAAGGGTATGTCACACGCATCAATATCGCCTGCACGATATCGGCTGCACATGACGTTGCAGCGATATTGACGCGTGTGACATACTGAATCAACCAGCGATAAATCGCTGGTTGATGATCGCCAGGTTTTAGAATCTGTCCTAAAACCTGGCGATTGTCGCCCGGTGGACACGCAGCATCGCTGCGTGTGACACCGGGAGTAGCGATATTCCAGCTCCCAGCGCCTCTCACAAGCGCTGGGAGCTGGTATCCAAGGTAAACTGCGGGTATCTAGGCAGCGCGCGCTGCCTAGATACCCGACGTGTACCTTAGTTACCAGCCTCCTCCGCTCACCGGCTGGTATCTAAGGTACACAGCGGGTAACTAGGGTCCCTAGTTACCCGCTGTGTACCTTAGATACCAGCCGGTGAGCGGAGGAGGCTGGTAACTAAGGTACACGTCGGGTATCTAGGCAGCGCGCGCTGCCTAGATACCCGCAGTTTACCTTGGAGACCAGCCTGCTCCCGCTTCCAGCAGGCTGGCAGCGGGAGCAAGACATCGTGGAAACGATATTTAAATCGTTTCCACGATGTTTCTGGTCAATTGATCGCTGGTGAGTCTGTCTGTGTGACAGCTCACCAGCGATCATCCGTCAATGTCGTCAGCGATCAGATCGCTGACGACATTGACACGTGTGACAGGCCCTTTAGATTTCTACTACCTGTTTGGTAGAGATTGCTTATCTTCAGTCTCATTATCATTACAGATAGTATAGCAATGAAAGGCTACAACTCTACATAAAGCATTATGACACAGGATTCACACTTCACAATAGGTGATGTCACAGCTCACCTCCTCCTGTACAATGACTGATAACACCTCTATATACAGTAGATAACACAGGATCCACCATTCACAATAGGTGATATCACAGCTCTCCTCCTCCTCCTGTACAATGACTGATAACACCTCTATATACAGTAGATAACACAGGATCCACCATTCACAATAGGTGATATCACAGCTCACCTCCTCCTCCTGTACAATGACTGATAACACCTCTATATACAGTAGATAACACAGAATCCACCTTTTACAATACATAAAGTCACAGCTCACCTCCTGCTCCTGTACAATGATTGATAACACCTATATATACAGTAGATAACACAGGATCCTCCATTTACAATACATAAAGTCACAGCTCACCTCCTCCTGTACAATGACTGATAACACCTCTATATACAGTAGATAACACAGGATCCACCATTCACAATAGGTGATATCACAGCTCACCTCCTCCTCCTGTACAATGACTGATAACACCTCTATATACAGTAGATAACACAGAATCCACCTTTTACAATACATAAAGTCACAGCTCACCTCCTGCTCCTGTACAATGATTGATAACACCTATATATACAGTAGATAACACAGGATCCTCCATTTACAATACATAAAGTCACAGCTCACCTCCTCCTGTACAATGACTGATAACACCTCTATATACAGTAGATAACACAGGATCCACCATTCACAATAGGTGATATCACAGCTCACCTCCTCCTCCTCTACAATGACTGATAACATCTCTATATACAGTAGATAACACAGGATCCTCCATTTACAATACGTAAAGTCACAGCTCACCTCCTCCTCCTGTATAATGACTGATAACAACTCTATATACAGTAGATAACACAGGATCCACCATTCACAATAGGTGATATCACAGCTCACCTCCTCCTGTACAATGACTGATAACACTTCTATATTCAGTAGATAACACAGTATCCACCATTCACAATAGGAGATGTCACAGCTCACCTCCTTCTCCTGTACAATGACTGATAACACCTCTATATACAGTAGATAACACAGAATCCACCATTCACAATAGGTGATATCACAGCTCACCTCCTCCTGTACAATGACTGATAACACCTCTATATACAGTAGATAACTCAGGATCCACCATTCACAATAGGTGATATCACAGCTCACCTCCTCCTCTTGTACAATGACTGATAACACCTCTATATACTGTAGATAACACAGGATCCACCATTCACAATAGGTGATATCACAGGTCACCTCCTCCTGTACAATGACTGATAACACCTCTATATACTGTAGATAACACAGGATCCACCATTCACAATAGGTGATATCATAGCTCACCTCCTCATCCTATACAATGACTGATAACACCTCTATATACAGTAGATAACACAGAATCCACCATTCACAATAGGTGATATTACAGCTCACCTCCTCCTCCTGTACAATGACTGATAACACCTCTATATACAGTAGATAACACAGGATCCACCTTTCACAATGGTGATATCACAGCTCACCTCCTCCTGAACAATGATTGATAACACCTCTATATACAGTAGATAACATAGGAGCCACCATTCACAATAGCTGATATCACAGCTCACCTCCTTCTCCTGTACAATGACTGATAACACCTCTATATACAGTAGATAACACAGGATCCACCATTCACAATAGGAGATGTCACAGCTCACCTCCTTCTCCTGTACAATGACTGATAACACCTCTATATACAGTAGATAACACAGAATCCACCATTCATAATAGGTGATATCACAGCTCACCTCCTCCTCCTGTACAATGACTGATAACACCTCTATATACAGTAGATAACACAGGATCCACCATTCACAATAGGTGATGTCACAGCTTACCTCCTCCTCCTGTACAATGACTGATAACACCTCTATATACAGTAGATAACACAGGATCCACCATTCACAATAGGTGATGTCACAGCTCACCTCCTCCTCCTGTACAATGACTAATAACACCTCTATATACAGTAGATAACACAGGATCCACCATTAACAGCTCACCTCCTCCCCGTTCCTGCACAGTGACCTCTGCCACAGCTCATGCTTACAAAGCTCCCCTCCAGAAGCTGATGGATCAGGGTCTGTCTGTTGTTTCCTTTATTTTGTAGTAAAGCTTATCATGAATAACAGAAAAGGTCGTGAACGGTAATTACAAGTGTAAGAATTGCCCCTGGTGTAAATACTACAAAACAGGCCCTAGCTTACAATTAAATTGGAAATTTTATCCAGTAAAATCATTCATTAATTGCAGGACAAGTTGGGTAGTATATGTCGTATACTGTCCCTGTAAATGCTTCTGTATCGGGAAAACTATTTGTCCTTTATTTAACAAATTTAGAGAGAACTACAACTCTATTGTCTCAGGAAAAGGTTGCCCGTGCTTGATATAGCACATCAGGGACTGCCATTTTGGCAACCCTGATGTACTGTTGTCGAGCCCACTGGAACGGGGGTACTCAGTACCGGACCGCGTTGCTACTGGGGATGTCATGGAGGTCCTGGTCCGGACCGTGTCCCGGGCCCTGGAAAATAAAAGGGGAATATTTACAGGGGATTTAGAGTTTGTCGTGACGCCACCCACGGCTTGTGGTCAATATTGGGACCACCGCTGCTGCAGAACCTCCGGGGATGATGTTATGGCAGCTAAGGATGGAATAGTTCTCCACGGGTAGAACTGGGTTCCCCGGGGCAGTGTTGATGTTAGAGTCTATGGTGTAGTGTGCAGGCTTGTGAAGAGTCCAATTCACTTACATTCCTGATGCTGCAGAATTCTTCCTTCAGGGTTCAACGCTGACAGGCTGTGGCTCTCCAGGCTGGGATCTCTCTGTAGTCCTGTTGAAGGGAATCATGTGCAGGCAATAGGGAATCATGCAAGGGAGTCAGAGGCAGGGCTCACCGTGTTTACTTCTCAGTCTCTCAGCATAACAGCTTAGTTGCAGTTCACAGTAGAAGTCTTTACACGGGCACAACGCTCCCCTTCGGGTTTCTTTACTCCCTGCAGCCAGGTTGTTCCTCTCTGTGACCCCTCACTCTTTCTCCGTCCTTTCCAGGCTTTTTACTCTCTTCCTTTCGCTTAGTGTGTGACTCCGGACAGTATGGCGGTGGCTCGGACCCCTGTGGTCCCTCGTGTTTGCCACTGAGCTGTCTGTCCTTTGGGGTAGGAATCCTAACATAAAGCTAGAGTCCCCCGTCGGTTAATCTGGGGAAACCGGGTGAAGCGTCAGTCCCCTTCAGAGCCGACACTCTGCTGCTAGCCTAGCCTCCAATAGTCCTCCTGGTCAAGGCTCTATCAGGCTCCTTCTAACCGTGTACTTTGGGTTCAATAGGAGGGCTACTCCGCTTGCAGTCTGCCATCTCAGCCGTGTTTCTAGGACCCAGTATCACTGGTCCTCTCTTCCCTCACACTCCTGGGGTGCTGGCTCCGAATGGGCTTTCTCTCTGTGGCTCACACTGGATCTCCAGATTCTGCGCTCCTTCCACCCCACTCTTCCAGGATATGTGCTTCTTGTCTTTGCATCTCAGCCTACACCGGCCTACTGCTGTCTTTCGGCCTGTGCCGTGCTTCTCAGCCTGCTGCTGGTCTGTGTATTGGCTGCTCGGCACCCTGGGCCTACTGTTTCCTTCCTCCTCCCCTTCTCTATATCTACCCTCTGTCACCTGACTTGCTTGCTGGCCCACCTACTGTCTCTAAACCCACCACCCCTTGCCCGCCTAGAGTTCCCGGGCTCTGGGTTGGGTGCTGCCCTCTAGTGGTTGTGGGGTGTCTGTGAGGGTGTTGTGGTGCAACTGTCTTTCCTCCTACCTGGCTGCAGTTCCCTATGTGGCCTCCTGGTCGCAGGGGCGCCACACTGTCTTTTGCAGGGATTGAAAAGCCAGCCCCCCTGTGCAGAGGTGGAGATTTTCATAAACATCTCTTTCAGAGTGAAGCAAGGTGGATACTGGCTACTGACTCTCAAGGGGCTGTAGGCTTAAATGATAAATGATATGGCCGTCTTTTTATAGCTTTATAGTATGATACTTTACATCAATGTCTAATCTTCATTCAACATCTTTATACGTCTGTTTGGACAGCATAGAACCAAAATGTGACCTTATTATATTTTCTGTTCATTATATTGTATATGTTATTTATATACAGGATAGTGGTATTACTATAATTTTTTTAATATAATCTACCTATCTTGTGTATATTTTCTGCTGCTGATTTTTTCACTTACTGATTCTCAATTTCTGCCCCCCTTTTTTCTTGCCTTCCTCCTTTTCTCTACCTGTTTTCTCATCCCCTCTGTTTATTTCTCCACCTCAAAAAGATTACTGTAGAAATGTAAGAAAGAAAGAAAAGAAAAAATTATAAAAATCTATATTTTTTTGATCGGTAATACTATTAGTTTAGTCTGCCGATAACAGATGGATTTGAGATTGCTTTAGTCTGGCTAAGAAAATGTATGGCAGAAGTTAGGGTACCTTCACATTTGTGTTTGGAACGCAGCGTACCGAACGCAGCCAAACCGTTGCGCACATGCGTTCCTATGTTTAACATGGGAACGCATGTGCCTGCGTTGGGCTGCATTCAGTTGCATTTGCGTTCAGATGCGCATAATTTGTGAACTCTCCGAGCGCCCTCCGAATGCAGCATGTTGCATTTTTTGTGTGTTTGTGGGCGCTTGTTTTATCTGCAAGTGCCCGCAAGCGCATAAACCATGCATGGAGGTCAATGGATCCGCAGTGTCCTCCTCATGACAGCGCAGGAGAACGCTGCGGATCTCATTGACATCTCATTGATCAGCTAGAGCCTCCACTGATCTGTCGGCGCAGGAGATTTACAGAAACATCTGATCTGACAGCTGTTTAAATCTCCCACGCCAACACCGAATAGGTGATGTCGGCGCGGGAGATTTGAAACAGCAATCAGCTGTTTCATATCTCCTGTACCGATATCACCCTATTCGGTGTTGGCGTGGGAGATTTAAACAGCTGTCAGATCAGATGTTTCTGCAAATCTCCTGCGCCGAAACTGGCGGGAGATCACCTGTGCCGGGAGGAGGAGATCTCCACCGCTGATGTCCGCCTCCCGGCCGCCGCCAAGACAGCTGATTGGCTGGCCGGGGTGCATACTAATGTGAACGCATGCAGAGATTCTCCGCTGCGTTCACATCAGTATGGGTTGCGTTTGCACTGCGTTTATGTCTGCATGCCATAAGCATGCAGACACTAGTGCAAGTGTGAAGGCAGCCTAAGCCTGCACATCAAGCCTCCTCCCTGCATACTCAAAGGATCGTGCAATTCACAGTAAGTGCATTACAACAACATAATATTGATTACAACTGTTTTTTGAGCAGCCAGAATTTTTACATCCAAGCAACTATATGTCAGTTTGTGTAATTTGTACAACCATGTGTTTTTAATTCACTTAATATGCACTATAATTGTGAGTGACGTCAGAGGCTCCACCTATTTGAGGTCGGAACTGATGCCTCACACCTGTTCCCAGGACCTGTTGAAGCCCTACTAAGCGCGAAACGGTGACCGTTGTCCTGTCACCCCCCTCCCTGCACTGTAACCCCATGGGATTAGAATAAAGAGCCTAAACCGCATACTGTCCAAGCAAGTGAGTGCCGCTTCCTGCCAACTCATTACATATCATGAATAATTGTACATGATTCTCAGACGGGATCGCTGCCCCCAGTGGCGGCCCTGGTGCAGCCATAGTGAGGAGTGGGGGGTGTGGGAGGAGGGTGCTAGTGGTCGTCGACGTGAAGTGGGGCGGGGGGATTGGCGGGGACTGCTAGTGGTTGGCGGCGAGGAGCGGGGTGGGGGGGGCTGATGGTCGCAGGCAGGGCCCTGGTGTACCACGGTAAGTCTGCCCCTGGCTGCCCCATGAGGATGTACAGAATACAGAATGCACAAAAAATGTACAAGTCTAAAATAAAAAAGAACGTAATAAGTCTTACGATTCAATTACTGCCCAATACAATAGGTGACACATCCACTTTTAAGTGCCACAATTCAGTGTTCACCCTACATGTTCTTCTGTTCTTTCTGCCGCCGCAGGAATATTTCTATCTTAGTAAACAGCAAAGTTATAATTCGATGTTCAGGTTTTCCAAATGCAAAATAACAGTGCCTGGAATTGTACATTAATCCGCACCTGGCCTGGATACAGACTTTGGCTTTGAAACATATCTAATAATTCCAGCTTTAAGCATTGGCTGATGTGCCGCAATCCTGATAAGTGCTAATATTGTACCTGGAACAAGTCATTCTCTCTACCTGCAGCACAAATGCACCATTGCTAAGGACAGACTAATTATGATCGATGCTGTACTGTATTTCCAGCAGAGAGACGCGGTCATTATTCTGCAGACACGCGGTCATTTTATGGCAATGTATTATATGATTCTAGGTTTTAGCACACTAAATGAATACAATGGAAAATCTGGATTATTAAACATCTTTGTAGATAGTGCGGTAGTGAGGGCGCGGGCCGGAGGATCCTTTCTTCTTCTGTCAAATCAATCATCATTTTTGTGTTTCACGTCAGTTTATTCGGGGTCAGACGGCCCCCTCCCCGGTCACCTTTCCCACAGACATGATGTAAATGGAAAAGTGACTTAAGGGCTAAATATACCGTACTTTCTACAAAAACAATAATAGCAAGAGACTAAATAGTTTACTTTTCCATTAAGTGAAAGCATGTAACTTACCTGGGTCATTCATTCTTTCACTGTAAAATCCAAGTGTTTAAAGCAGGGCTATAGAGTCAGAGTTGGAGCCCATGTTGGTGGAGGCGATAGAAAATGGACCAACTCCAACTCCTAAAATATATCATACATTGGGTACAGTAGTTGAAAGCAGTCTGTGCTGAATATTATTTTTATGAGAAATAATTATTATTTCTATCTATAGATCTTAATAATTGTATCATAATAATGATTAAAAGCCTTATGTTACAATGGTACTGCAATAAATTTATCACTTAGCATGAGCCATGTATGAGGGAGTCAGACTCAGGGAAATTGAGGAGTTGGAGGTTTGGCTCACTAACTCCACAACTTTAAAGTTCTCTTTAGAGATGAGCGGAGCATGGAGTTCAAATCGAAGTTCCTGAAAGTCGTAGTTTTAGGTGATTTCAAACATTATCTCTCCTGTGGAATGTAAGCTCTTATGGTCAGTGGGCCTTCTCTCTCTCGTAAAGTATAAGTGCTTAAGTGGGGTCCTCTCTGTCCTGTAGAGTTTAAGCTCTTATGGTGAGTGGGTCCATTCTATTCTGTAGAGTATAATTTCTTATGGCCAATGGGGTCCTCTTTCTTCTGTAGAGTATAAGCTCTTATACTCACGGGGTCTCTCTCTCCTGTAGAGTGTAAGCACTCATGGTCAGTGGGTCCTGTCTCTTCTGTAGAGTATAAGCTTTTATAGTCAGCAGGGTCCTCTCTCTCCTGTAGAGTGTAAGCTCTTATGGTCAGTGGGGTCCTCTTTCTCTTGTAGAATGTAAGCTCTTATATTCAACGGTGTCCTCTCTCTTTTGTAGAGTGTAAGCTCTTATGATCAGCAGGTTCCTCTTTCCTGTAGAGTATAAGCTCTTATGGTCAGTAGGGTCCTCTCTCTCTTGTAGAGTGTAAGCTTTTACAGTCAGCGGGGTCCTCTCTCTTCTGTAACATTTAAGCTCTTATGGTCAGCGGGTCCTCTCTCTCTTGTGGAGTGTAAGCTCTTACAGTCAGCGGGGTCCTCTCTCTTCTATAGAGTGTAAGCTCTTATGGTCAGTGGGGTCCTGTTTCTCTTGTAGAATGTAAGCTCTTATATTCAATGGTGTCCTCTCTTTTGTAGAGTGTAAGCTCTTATGATCAGCAGGCTCCTCTCTCCTGTAGAGTATAAGCTCTTATGGTCAGTAGGGTCCTCTCTCTCTTGTAGAGTGTAAGCTCTTACAGTGAGCGGGGTCCTCTCTCTTCTGTAACGTTTAAGCTCTTATGGTCAGCGGGTCCTCTCTCTCTTGTAAGTGTAAGCTCTTACAGTCAGCGGGGTCCTCTCTCTTCTATAGAGTGTAAGCTCTTATGGTCAGTGGGGTCCTCTTTCTCTTGTAGAATGTAAGCTCTTATATTCAATGGTGTCCTCTCTTTTGTAGAGTTTAAGCTCTTATGATCAGCAGCTCCTCTCTCCTGTAGAGTATAAGCTCTTATGGTCAGTAGGGTCCTCTCTCTCTTGTAGACTGTAAGCTCTTACAGTCAGCGGGGTCCTCTCTCTTCTGTAACGTTTAAGCTCTTATGGTCAGCGGGTCCTCTCTCTCTTGTAGAGTGTAAGCTCTTACAGTCAGCGGGTCCTCTCTCTTCTGTAGAGTGTAGTCTGTAGGTTCAGGGAAGAATAGGAACTAGGAAACCAGACTACAGTAGTGGCATAGGCGTCAACTACCTGAATACTCAGGTGACACCCCATAGCCTGAGCTGGCCTACATAAAATGTAAACGTCAGGTTGCCAGTTACCAGAGGAAATTACAAGCATTATACAACACCCGACACTGGAGCCAGGACATGGAAGTGAACTCTGTGTTCCTAAAAGAGTATTAACACCCAATTCTTGACCTTATTTCCTGCTGATTCAGCTCACTAACTTGTGTGGCTCATCCAGGTGGTGCAGTATAACTACCTGTCAACAGTGCTGGAAAATCTTCTTGTTCTCTATTACTCCCACTGATATTTGTGAATGAATTGACAGCTGGATACTACTCTTCTTCTCAATGAGGTGTACCCTCAACACTTCTTTTTGCACACTGTGTAGGGACACAACTTGTCAACAAACAGAATGGCAAGAACCTGTCATTAATTTAGTCCAACACTTCCAGGAAGAATAACAGAAGAATGGCGCAGTAAATAGTTCCAGAATTGTTTTGTACTGGAAATACACATATTTATTAAAACAGGTAGACTGAAGAGAATTTCCCCAAAAAAGTTTAAAAATGATCAATAAATAGAATTTGAAAAAAAATATTTTGGGAAAAAGAAAAATCTTTAATGCTCTGTTCAAATCAACATTCTGGACCTCAATGATGCCACTTGTTATATGTGGGCAGAACTGACTCTACCTTAGCACCACCGCTTCATGCCCTGCCCTTGCTATAGTATCACTTATGGCTCCTTAAAGGGGTTGTATAGGCTAAATAAAAATTCACTTACTGGCAGATAATAATTTATAATAATATATGGTCCCCAGGTTTAACTCCTGTGACTCTGAAACAGGCCGCTTCGTGTGTTCTTTGTCATAACAGGAAGTGAGTATGTCACTGATGCGCCCCCAGGCTATGGGGTACTCGGGAGCCGGGTTGGTGCTGTCTCTCTGGGGTATCACAGTAGTCGTGACCTGGTCCCGTGGCCTGGGATCAGTCCAAAAAGGGGGTATTTACAGGGATTTGTCGTGACATCTACCGGGGTATGTGGTTAATAGAACCACCGCTGCCGTATTCCTGCTGGGGACGGTGACTTGGGGCAGCATGGATGGTAAGCCCTCCTCGGGTAGGGCTGAGGGTCCCCAGGGCAGGAGTAGATGTGATGGATGGGCCTGGTGAGAGATTGTGTGCGGTGCAGTTCACTTACTTCAAAGCTGCAACTCTCCAGCCAGTGTGCAGGGACGACAGTCTGTGGCTCCTCAGGCGGGACTTTACTGCGACGCTGGAAGTAAATAGTCTCAGGCAGTGATGAGCTTACTGGGTACTTTACTTTAGGTCTTAATAATTTATTTATTTATATAGCACTATTAATTCCATAGCATTTTACATAAATGAGTAATGCTGTCTCTCTTGGAGCTCACAATCTAAACATCCTATCAGTATGTCTCTACAAGGTGGGAAGAAACCAGAGTGCCCGGAGGAAACCCACACAAACACAAGGAGAACATACAAACTCCTTGCAGATGTTGTCCTTAGTGTCCTTGGTGGGAGTTGAACCCAGGACCTCAGGACCTCAGTGCTGCAAAGGCTGCAGTGCTAACCACTTGAGCCACCGTGCCACCCGTCTTTCCAGGACAACAGTTCACACAGTTACAGTTCTTTCAGTTAACACCTAATCACTTCAGCACTGCTCCGGGTTACCAAACTATGCAGCTCAGGTGTGCTTATGGGTTGTTCCCTCAAAGACCTTTCAGGCCTCTCAGTGTCAACGTAGTACCTCACCCACGGGTTCAGTCTGGTCATCGCGGACTCACGGGTGAACGTTTCCCTCACAGTCAGGGTCATCAGTTCTAGTATGACAACTGTGTTCTTAGACCATGGTGGAAAGTTAGGCTGCAGGACATAGAGCACCTGCCCCACACTGGTATGTCTCGTGGTCAGGGTCTGGATTATCCCCTGTCACCTCTTCAGAGCCGGTTCTCTGGTCATGGCCTAGCCTCCAGTGTCCCAGGTTCAGATATTTGGGCACACCAGGCTCCTTCTGTCAGTCACTGTTTCAACTCAGGGTTCCTCCGGTCAGCTAAGATGTGTGTGGCTGCCGGGCCCTTGTCCTCCCACCTTCTCAGCTGTGGGGTCTCTTTCAGTCTCTTTCTCCATCCCCTCACCTCCAGGCTATGGAGTGGGCTTTATCTCTTAGGGTCTGTGCCTCTCAGGATTCTGCACCTCCAGGGAACCCGAAACCTCCGGTGAAGACTTTCTCTCAGTTCTGTTCTCACTTTCTCCCTGTACTCACTTCTCCTTCTCACTCCTGTGTGTTCCTGGGTTTTTTATTGTGTTGGTCTCTCCACCCACTTTGTCAGTGCTCACCTACACTCCACCCACTTTGTCTTAACACCTGCCACCCTTGCCCAACCTAGAGTCCTAGGAGTAGGGTCGGTGTGTGCATCTGTATGGGTGTGTTTCCAACCGACTTGCCTAACCTGGCTGCACTTCCCTTTGTGGTCACCTGGTCGCAGGGGCGCCACATCATCTGACTGCTAAGGCATACGATTGGCTGTAGCGGTCAGTTGTCTTGCATGGAATGTCATGTTATTCCTGTCACCTGACTACACCAGCCAATCACAGGTGTACGGGGTCAACCGACAGAAGATCAACTTCCTGAGAGCATGGAGCATCTTGCACTGGGGTCACAGGGGTTCGTTGTGGTTTTATAGTCAATTATTGTTTTTATCCTTTTAACTTGCCTATCTGATATATATTTTTTTTAATTGGACAACTCCTTAAAAGATTTTCTATTACCTTTGAAGTTTTTTATTCATAATGTAAAAGCATAAAAGTGATCAAAGAAATTCTATAAATTGGGTTCCCAAGTCAAGGACATGAAAAACCTGGTAGACCTTAATAAAAGCCTGTGTGCAACACGCCAACATTTTCGGGATACAATCGCAATTGCCGGGTTTTCTTTAATTTGGTTTTCCGAAATTTCTAAGTAAAAATTTTAAGGAATGGATAAAAAGTAATAATAAAAATGAAAATTTAATTTGAAATGAGACAAAAACCTGAAATATCATGCGCTTGGTTAATGCACTTCCTTCGTCTCCGCGATACGTGTGGCCGGCGATATGGTTGGTGAACTTTGTACTGGCCTGCACTGCTCCGCTCTTATAACAAATTGCCTTGAATTCATGAGCCCGTGATAAACAAGCTTGAGCCGAGAGCCCGGAACATGATGGATGTGAAGTGTTTTAAGCCCTAAATTACTAAATAACCTTCCACCTTTCCTTCTTGGGCTGAAACATTTAATGCAGCAGTTTTCCTTTTTAATTTTTTCGTCCGGACAGTGCCAGCCATTGGATTTTTTTCTCACGTGTTCCATGAGCAATTCGATGCTGCTGCTTAGAGATATTTTTCTTCCATAAGACATAGACTAAAAGGAGAAAGAAGCATCGATGGCAACCATTCAAGTCAATATTACAAAAGTGACAAATGGAATTAGGTTAATTAAGGTTTGAAGGAGTTGTTCTAATATTCTGCTTGCCGGGGGTGGTGTGCTTCTGAAGAGTGACAGTTCAGGCCAGTGATATGGTTGTGCCACCGCTCCACATTGCACTTTCTCAAATGCTGCCTACAGAGACAGCTTTGCTCCGGCGGCATTGGACAAGAGTAGGAGGAGTGGTGTTGGCCGTATTTGGTGCTTCAGAGCAGCGCCTTCAAGCTCTTTAGCTAACAGCTTGCAAGTGTGTGTTCTTGTGTGTGTTCTAGAAAACTGGCCATGCTTATAGACCTCAGAAATAGCTGGTAATTTAGGCAATCAGCGATAAACGTGGGAACAAACAGGATTTTTAAGACGAGGTAAAATGCAAAGTTGCAATTTTAACCATTTTAAAATTGAGATAACCCCTTGAAATTGGAAACTGAATTCATTAATACTAAGCCCAACCAATGAGACCCCAACTGATTAACAGAACAGAGCCTCTGTTACCCGTTTAACGAAGCAGTGGCCTATAGCTGTGATTAAGAAGAGTAAAGAACCACGCCAGCAATTTTTCTTTATTGCACCACTGGATTGGAGCTTTAGATCTCAATACCCTACCCCCTGCCTTATACTCAACTTTCACTACCTTCATCCTTTTCCAGAGTCACTCCAGTCAGTCTGCATTGAAAAGTGACCTACTGGAAGCTCCATTGTTTCATGGAGTGAGTCAGAGGTCACAATTCAATACATCTCTATGTGATCCTCACTCTGGCCTTATTCTGCCTCATTCTGGCCTTGTCCTGGCCTTGTTCTGACCTTGTTCCAACCTCATTCTGGCCTTGTCCTGGCCTTGTTCTGACCTTGTTCCAACCTCATTCTTGCCTTGTTCTGGCATAGTTCTAGTTGAGTTCTGTCTCATTCTGGCCTCGTCTTGACCTCATTCTTGCCTCATTCTGGCTCTTATAGAGATACATTGGGAGCTTATGATGTAACTTTTGACTTCCAGCCACTCTGAAGGTATGGTCACAAGATGGGAGCAGCATCGGTAAAGCTGCTGGAAGGTGAATATATAACCAGGAACAAGGGGCTTCCTTTAAACTGCCACTATACAGGTGAAAAAAATCTAAAAAGGCTGTAGTATAAACCATTTTTTAGGCACTTGTCTTCTGATGTTGTAGTGACCCAATCCAGACTGTGTCTGTCCATTTAAGTGTGGTGCCCCTCCAGGTAAACCGCCACCAGAAGTACTGCACTTCTGCGGTTAGGAAGTGTAGTGCCCCTGTTCTCCAGCTGTCGGGATGGTATGGTTGAGCCCAAAACACAACACACACACGTAGTGACAGGCCCCTTGGACAATGGGTGGACCCTAAGGAAGGACCCAGGCCACAAAAGGGGGAAAGGACAGTGTTAGAAGTGTTAGTTCAGTAGTAGAAGACGGAGGAGTAACATCAACTGACAGAGGAATGATAGTTGGGAGTGTAGAGGTGGTGTGGTGCCGACTCCCGTGGGTTGGAGCAATACCACCCCGCTCGCCCACGGGAGGGAGAGACTGATGGAGAGCAGAGCCCTAGCGGTGCGGATGAGACATTGATTCCCTGTATGTCTGAATCTGATGAGACAGAGGGGTTGGTGGAGGACACAGGGACCAGCCCTGCAGATGGTGCGGAAGCTTCAAGCCCGAGCCGAAACCGGAGGCCTCAGACTTCTAACGGGAGCTGTGGCTAAACACTCGACACATCTTGGGGAAGATGGCCGAACTAGGGAGCAGTGCTCAGGAGGGATACTAATGGTGTCCGGGACACACAGGAGCACCCGTGACTATCTGTACCTGAGCTCTGTGCTGCAGAGGATGTTGAGAGCCTGGGGAGCAGAGCGACGTCTCGCTCGCCTCAGATGGAAGTTACCCCTTAGAATGCCTAGACGCAAGACCGACCAGAGACTGTGACACCTAGAAAATAGAGTAGGGGCACCCACCGTGGCTTGACTGTACCATTTATTAAATTACACCACCAGGGTCTCAGGATCTAGTCTCGGCCCCCGTCTGTCCCCGTGAAAAGAACTGAGAAGTGAAGACGTGAGAACAACTGGTAATTGCCCGGTACCAAGTTTTCCCCGGCACTGGAGTGGGCATGTCATAAGTACTCCTGGACCATGAGTAGCTCCTACACACTACACTCTTAATCCCTAGCTACCTCTCTACACTTATTAGTGAGTGTTAATTATGCACTTTCAGTTAAATTCATTTATATTTAATGTATTTCATATTCATTACTCAGGTTTTTCTCATTTGTTGTGTTCCAGCACCATCTGCTGGTGAATTTGTATGTTTATATCAGTTTGCATTGTAAGGATCCAAAATGTATATTGGGTGTTGTCTTATAGGCTGATGACAAAGAGACAGGGCTCGATAGGTGGAGCTGCTTCCAGCTTCTGTGTAAACAGACGAAGCTGGGATTTCCCTAGTTCTGGCCCAGACTTTACACCAAAGAGAGCTTTCATGGTGACTCCTTTTACCACAAGATTTTCTGGCAAGCCCCAAGGCCTAGGATTCTTCTCTTCTCAGTATGCTTAAAGCTTTCTATACTGGATCCTCGCTGTCCAGACCTACATGTGCTTCTCCAGACAGTAGGGCATGCTGAGTATACCAAAAAATCAACTGCACAAGGTTGGAAAAGATTGACGGTCTTCAGTTCCATCGCAACCTTTCTCTATTTGCTTCAAGTACTTTTGCCCTGACTAGCTGTGAAACTAACCAAGGATTCCCAGGTCTGCACAGCCCTCTTGTTATATCTAACCAGGGCCGGCTCCAGATTTTTGTGGGTCCCGGGCAAAAGAGTCTTAATGGGTCCCTTTTACACTCCGCCTCCACCCATCCAAATTATATATGACACACAGCTCTGCTACATGCCCATAGACATTGATGCCTCTGCTACATGCACTTGTAGACACACAGCTCTGCTATATGCACACTACACATAAAACACACACACAGCTCTACTACATGAACATACACAGACACACGCAGCTCTGCTACATGCACACTACACATACAGATACACATGTGGCTCTGCTACATGCACACTACATACCCAGCTCTGCTACATGTACAATGCAAACACGTACAAACACACACAGCTCTGCTACATGCACATACAAACACACACATCTCTGTAACATAAACATACATATACACAAATACAAATACACACACATACAAATACACACAGAGACATACAGACACACATACATAATCAGACACACAGGCACACATACACACAGATGCATACACATACACATATATCACCACATTCAGATGATCTTGATCCGTGCAGAGCAGGAGCTGCATGGAGGCTGCATGGAGGCTTCAGAAGTTAAGCAGTTTTTTCTAGGACCTTGATTTCAGTCATGTGATCTGTCACATGACTGGAACTGGCAGATCATTCAGCCTCCATTTAGCTCCTGGTAAGCTTGTTCTCCTGCTGTGTACCGATCACATTGATCAGTGCAGAGCAGGAGAGGAGAGAGGGAGTGTAGCTGTGTGTGAGCATGGCTCCTCTGCTTCCGCTCACACACAGCTGTGGGCCCTTTCATTGCTGTGGGCCCCGGCATCTGCCCGGGTATACCGAGTGCTGGCTCCGGGCCTGGTCACAACTACAAGTTTATTATTTTGCTTCTCCCACTGAGAGCAATCAACATGTTTTCAACTGGCTAACACGGTACTAAACCTTTTTACATTCTGTGTGATAATGCAGTGAACACATGATTGTCTTGTAAGGGCCATGTAGTGGCCAAAGGTGGAAAGCTGCACCCCAAGCTGTGTCTCACCATGATGAAGTTTTTAATAATATTGGTATTCATTGTGGGAGGGGCTTAACTAATAAAAGAGCTTGTAGTGTGCAGGTGAGAGTCCCAAAATAGTGATAGACCATTGAAACCTTATCCCACTCCCAATTAATTGGACCCTTCAGGTCGTATCCGGGAATCAGGACTAGAAATGGTATGGGAACCATTAACTAGAAGCACCTCTCCTGATCCTGGCCCCTGCCCCCTTACTTCCGGCAGGGCCCCGGATTACAGATGGTCTCTGGTATTTGTGCTGCAAGTCTGATCCTTGCACTACATTTGTGTACCCGGGAGTTTTATCTAAATCCCACCAAAATGTGATTCAGATATGTCCTTGAAAAAGCCATTGAATTGAACAAACTTTGAATCTTTGGGCTCCATTAACCTTTTTTCGGGGGTGTAGATAATTTCAGACAGCACAATCCAGTTTTTCATGATTCAGTTGGAAGCTTTGTGTAAAGATTTGAATGCAAGACTGAATGTGGTGTGAATGGATCCTATATCCTTCACCACCCCAGGGGACCCCCATTAAGGAGTATGGCTCTTGGGCTGCTGCAGTTATGACCACCACAGGGGCGCAGCTTTGGTTTTCTAGGGCTCTGATGTAATGAATATCTGAGAAGAGCCCTAGAGAAGCAATGACATTAAGCAACCCAGAGGTGTGGCCTCAAGTCAGGTTTAGTTTTGAAGACTTAATGACTTTTATCTATTGAGTATGAGTACCATAAAATCTGCTGCCTAAGGCTGTAGAAGACTTCAAGTATCCAGCAACCATAGTGGATGCCCATTTTCAAACTATTCAGTATTTTTATCGCCCTAGTGGGTCTAAGATACTAGAACCTGCAGTCCCACTCATGCCCCCACCTATCACCACAAATTACTAATGGGGGTGCAGGTAAAGCACCCAGACACTAATGCTGCCACTTACAGGTTTATCGACTGGCTTTGCAGCCCCATAACATGTAAGTCTATAGTAGACCCCGGCCCCATTCACTTTTTGTATCTTTTTTTATGTGTAGACCCTGCACACAGCACATGACTGGTTCCATCTCTATACGTCTCCCATTAATGGCCAGTCATAATAGGGGAAACTAGTGATGTGAGGAATCCATCGAAATGTTCTCATCCATCAGAAATCCCATTAAAGAGAACCTGTCGCTTTCCATAAATCTGTATTTTGCTTTGACATTGTGTAACTATGGCTGTTCTGGATCCAGTGGTTCTTTTTGTGTTCCTGCCCCTCTGTCCTTCTTCCTCGTATGTAAATTGTCTTTTTATCCAAGTGTGCTATGAGGAGTGGGGTATATCGAGAAAATCCTCCCCACCCCCCAACCTGATGGACAGATGTGTGTACATCTCCTCTGATGGACAGATGTGTGTACATCTCCACTGATGGACAGATATTTGTACATCTCCTCTGATGGACAGATGTTTGTACATCTCCTCTGATGGACAGATGTGTGACACCCCATTCCTCTCTCTGATGGACAGATTTTGTACATCTCCTCTGATGGACAGATGTGTGTACATCTCCTCTGATGGACAAATGTGTGTACATCTCCTCTGATGGAGGCGGCTCTGTGGGTCATTATTACACATATAGGGGTTGTCCAGCACGTCTGCGCCAGGAAGTGACTTTGCTCTGGGAGATATCAGTCAGGACATGTATATGATTAACATAATTCGTGTATCTGTCCTATCCTGATAAATCGGTGCATAATTTGGCACAAATCCTCCTAAGTTTCTCCTCTTCTTACTATAGCTGGTCTTAGTGAATGCGCCATTGTGATCATTCCTGACCCCCCTGTTTTGTCCTGTGGCTACTTGTTGTCCCTGCGACACCTCTTTAGCAATTTTCCTCCTTTTCCTGAGTCTCCTGTGTCTGCATCTCTCTGACCTGCTCTTCAGTCTTCTTTCAGGTAGTGTATTATATAGGACCCATACAATGTGAGTGCCCCCATCACCGAGACAGACCCCCATAGTAATGTGACGTTGGGACAGGTGACATTATCATGGCCGGACCTATACAATGTGAGTGCCCCCATCATCGAGAATGACCCCCATAGTAAGATGACTTGGGACAGGTGACATTATCATGGCTGGAGTCATGTGACCCGCTCTGTGCACTGCGCCCCCTATAGACCTGGTCCTGCAGCCGCCATGTATATAGATGAGACACTTTATTACATGCCGGATCAAGTCTGGTTCTAGTTCTGGAGGTTTGAGCGATTGTCACTGTGTAGGGTGAATTGCAGACAAATAAAACACAAAACACAATATATAATCTCTAATATTTTTTTTTTTTTTTTTTGGAATAGCAATAAGCAACATTGTAATGAAAATATTTACCGGTCCTTCAATAAATTAAGAGTCACGGTGACTCTCAGGTCCGATGGAGACCACAGAACTTGCTGCAGACATTGCGGACCTGATGAGCCACCAGACCCAGAGATCCAGAGGAAGGCGAAGAAAACCCCCGGAAGGTTCTACCTCAGGGGGAAAAAAATTCCTTCCTGACCCCAGTTCTGGCGATCGATATCTCCTTGGATCACGTGTGACCTGCTGCTTATTGAAATATATCTGTATGTAATTATAAGCTGAGGAGAGCCTACCTGGAAAGGAAAAGACATGCATCCGATTCCTGCCCCTAGGAGCTCACAATCCAGGACAATGGATGCTTTTATCAATATACAATAAGCATTCACTCCATATTTAATAAAGCATAACACACATACATTAATTCTTATCTATCCAGCTAATTGAATGGAGTAATGGTATCTTTCTCATGTACAGTACCATGGAATCAATGGTGCTATATAAATAAATAATAATATAATAATGATAATAATAGCTAATAGGATGACGACAGCTGTCCAGACATGCGTCCCACCAACACACAGTAAATTCCGATCACTTCGTTGATACGAGAGTGCTAAACTGAGGGGGGACAGCAGCTGGGACCTTATTTTCAAAGATGATGTCCTCCACCCATCTCTCAAAAAAGCTGTTGGTCTTCAGCAGAGATGGGTAGTCGAGCTGCGCTATCAGACGGTCATCTTTGATGTGATCATCTTATGGTTCAACGCAACATGTGAACATGGCCTTAAACTTAAGCATTCACTCCATCTTTAATAAAGCATACACACACATACATTAATTCTTATCTATCCAGCTAATTGAAAGGAGTAATGGTATCCCTTTCTCATCTAAAGCACCATGAAATAAATGGTGCTGTATATAAATATAATAATAATAATAATAATGATATTAATAGGATGATGACAGCTGTCCAGACCTGCGTCTCACCAACACACAGTAAATTTCAATCACCTTGTTGATATGAGAGAGCTAAACTGAAATAAGGGCGGACAGCAGCTGGGACCCTATTTTAAAAGATGATGTCCTCTACCTGTCTCTCAAAAAAGCTGTTGGGTCTTCAGCAGAGATGGGTAGTCGAGCTGCGCTATCAGACGGTCATCTTTGATGTGATCATCCTATGGTTCAATGCAACATGTGAACATGGCCTTAAACTTAAGCATTCACTCCATCTTTAATAAAGCATACACACACATACATTAATTCTTATCTATCCAGCTAATTGAATGGAGTAATGGTATCCTTTCTCATGTACAGCACCATGGAATCAATGGTGCTGTATAAATAAATAAATAATAATAATACTAATGGATAATAATAGCTAATAGGATGATGACAGCTGTCCAGACCTGCGTCCACCATAACACACAGTAAATTTCCATCACCTGTTGATACGAGGGAGCTAAACTTGAGGGGGGACAGCAGCTGGGACCCTATATTCAAAGATGATGTCCTCCACCCATCTCTCAAAAAAGCTGTTGGGTCTTCAGCAGAGATGGGTAGTCGAGCTGCGCTATCAGACGGTCATCTTTGATGTGATCATCTATGGTTCAACGCAAACATAGCAACTGTAATGGCCTTAAACTTAAGCATTCACTCCATCTTTAATAAAGCATACACACACATACATTAATTCTTATCTATCCAGCTAATTGAATGGAGTAATGGTATCCTCTTTCTCATGTACAGCACCAAGGAATCAATGGTGCTGTATAAATAAATATAATAATAATAATACTAGATAATAATAGCTAATAGGATGAGACAGCTGTCCAGACCTGCGTCCACTAACACACAGTAAATTCATCACCTCGTTGATACGAATGCGCTAAACTGAAAGGGGGGGACAGCAGCTGGGACCTATTTCAAAATGATGTCCTCCACCCATCTCTCAAAAAAGCTGTTGGGTCTTCAGCAGAGATGGGTAGTCGAGCTGCGCTATCAGAGGTCATCTTTGATGTGATCATCTTATGTAACAACAAGGGAACAAATGTGAACATGGCCTTAAATTAAGCATTCACTCCATCTTTAATAAAGATACACACACATACATTAATTCTTATCTATCCAGCTAATTGAAAGGAGTAATGGTATCCCTTTCTCATCTAAAGCACCATGAAATAAATGGTGCTGTATAAATAAATAATAATAATAATAATAATGATAGTTAATAGGATGACGACAGCTGTCCAGACCTGCGTCTCACCAACACACAGTAAATTTCAATCACCTTGTTGATATGAGAGAGCTAAACTGAAATAAGGGCGGACAGCAGCTGGGACCCTATTTTAAAAGATGATGTCCTCTACCTGTCTCTCAAAAAGCTGTTGGGTCTTCAGCAGAGATGGGTAGTCGAGCTGCGCTATCAGACGGTCATCTTTGATGTGATCATCCTATGGTTCAATGCAACATGTGAACATGGCCTTAAACTTAAGCATTCACTCCATCTTTAATAAAGCATATACACACACTACATTAATTCTTATCTATCCAGCTAATTGAATGGAGTAATGGTATCCTTTCTCATGTACAGTACCATGGAATCAATGGTTCTGTATAAATAAATAATAATAATGATAATAGCTAATAGGATGACGACAGCTGTCCAGACCTGTGTCCCACCAACATACAGTAAATTCTGATCACCTCGTTGATACGAGGGCACTAAACTGAGAGGGGACAGCAGCTGGGACCCTATTTTCAAGATGATGTCCTCCACCCGTCTCTCAAAAAAGCTGTTGGGTCTTCAGCAGAGATTGGTAGTCGAGCTGCGCTATCAGACGGTCATCTTTGATGTGATCATTCTATGGTTCAATGCAACATGTGAACATGGCCTTAAACTTAAGCATTCACTCCATCTTTAATAAAGCATACACACACATACATTAATTCTTATCTATCCAGCTAATTGAATGGAGTAATGGTATCCTTTCTCATGTACAGCACCATGGAATCAATGGTGCTGTATAAATAAATATAATAATACTAATGATATATAGCTAATAGGATGACGACAGCTGTCCAGACCTGCGTCCCACAACACACAGTAAATTTCGATCACCTCGTTGATACAAGGTGCTAAACTGAGGGGGGCAGTAGCTGGGACCTATTTTCAAAGATGATGTCCTCCACCCATCACTCAAAAAAGCTGTTGGGTCTTCAGCAGAGATGGGTAGTCGAGCTGCGCTATCAGACGGTCATCTTTGATGTGATCATCTTATGGTTCAACGCAACATGTCAACATGGCCTTAAACTTAAGCATTCACTCCATCTTTAATAAAGCATACACACACATACATTAATTAATTCTTATCTATTCAGCTAATTGAATGGAGTAATGGTATCCCTTTCTCATGTACAGCACCATGGAATCAATGGTGCTGTATAAATAAATAATAATAATAATAATACTAATGATAATATTAGCTAATAGGATGACGACAGCTGTCCAGACCTGCGTCTCACCAACACACAGTAAATTTCAATCACCTCGTTGATACGAGAGAGCTAAACTGAAATGAGGGGGGACAGCAGCTGGGACCCTATATTCAAAGATGATATCCTCCACCCATCTCTCAAAAAAGCGGTTGGGTCTTCAGCAGAGATGGGTAGTCGAGCTGCGCTATCAGATGGTCATCTTTGATGTGATCATCCTATGCAACATGTGAACACAAAGGCATCAACGCAACATGTGAACATGGCCTTAAACTTAAGCATTCACTCCATCTTTAATAAAGCATACACACACATACATTAATTCTTATCTATCCAGCTAATTGAATGGACTAATGGTATCCCTTTCTCATGTACAGCCCATGAAATCAATGATGCTGTATAAATAAATAATAATAATAATAATATAATAATAATATATAGTTATAGGATGACGACAGCTGTCCAGACCTGTGTCTCACCAACACACAGTAAATTTCAATCACCTCGTTGATATGAGAAGCTAAACTGAAATGAGGGGGGACAGCAAGCTGGGACCCTATTTTCAAAGATGATGTCCTCCACCCATCTCTCAAAAAAGCTGTTGGGTCTTCAGCAGAGATGGGTAGTCGAGCTGCGCTATCAGACGGTCATCTTTGATGTGATCATCTATGGTTCAACGCAACATGTAACATAGGCCCTTTAAACAAGCATTCACCCATCTTTAATGACACATTTAATTCTATCTATACAGCTAATTGAATGGAGTTATGGTATCCCTTTCTCATGTACAGCACCATGGAATCAATGGTGGCTTATATAAATGATATCTACCAATTAAAAGATAGTAATAGGATGACGACAGCTGTCCAGACCTGGTCTCACCAACAACAACAGTAAATTTCAATCACCTTGTTGATACTGAGAGAGCTAAACTGAATAAGGGGGACAGCAGCTGGGACCCTATTTTAAAAGATGATGTCCTCTACCTGTCTCTCAAAAAAGCTGTTGGGTCTTCAGCAAAGATGGGTAGTCGAGCTGCGCTATCAGACGGTCATCTTTGATGTGATCATCCTATGGTTTCAATGCAACATGTGAACATGGCCTTAAACTTAAGCATTCACTCCATCTTTAATAAAGCATATACACACATACATTAATTCTTATCTATCCAGCTAATTGAATGGAGTAATGGTATCCCTTTCTCATGTACAGTACCATGGAATCAATGGTTCTGTATAAATAAATAATAAATAATGATAATAGCTATAGGATGACGACAGCTGTCCAGACCTGTGTCCCACCAACATACAGTAAATTCCTGATCACCTCGTTGATACGAGGGCACTAAACTGAGAGGGGACAGCAGCTGGGACCCTATTTTCAAGGATGATGTCCTCCACCCTCTCTCAAAAAAGCTGTTGGGTCTTCAGCAGAGATTGGTAGTCGAGCTGCGCTATCAGACGGTCATCTTTGATGTGATCATTCTATGGTTCAATGCAACATGTGAACATGGCCTTAAACTTAAGCATTCACTCCATCTTTAATAAAGCATACACACACATACATTAATTCTTATCTATCCAGCTAATTGAATGGAGTAATGGTATCCCTTTCTCATGTACAGCACCAGGAATCAATGGTGCTGTATAAATAAATAATAATAATACTAATGATAATAATAGCTAATAGGATGACGACAGCTGTCCAGACCTGCGTCCACCAACACACAGTAAATTTCGATCACCTCGTTGATACAAGGGTGCTAAACTGAGGGGGGCAGTAGCTGGGACCCTATTTTCAAAGATGATGTCCTCCACCCATCACTCAAAAAAGCTGTTGGGTCTTCAGCAGAGATGGGTAGTCGAGCTGCGCTATCAGACGGTCATCTTTGATGTGATCATCTTATGGTTCAACGCAACATGTCAACATGGCCTTAAACTTAAGCATTCACTCCATCTTTAATAAAGCATAAACACACATACATTAATTAATTCTTATCTATTCAGCTAATTGAATGGAGTAATGGTATCCTTTCTCATGTACAGCACCATGGAATCAATGGTGCTGTATAAATAAATAATAATAATAATAATACTAATGATAATATTAGCTAATAGGATGACGACAGCTGTCCAGACCTGCGTCTCACCAACACCCCAGTAAATTTCAATCACCTCGTTGATACGAGAGAGCTAAACTGAAATGAGGGGGGACAGCAGCTGGGACCCTATATTCAAAGATGATTCCTCCACCCATCTCTCAAAAAAGCGTTGGGTCTTCAGCAGAGATGGGTAGTCGAGCTGCGCTATCAGATGGTCATCTTTGATGTGATCATCCTATGCAACATGTGAACAACAAAGGCATCAACGCAACATGTGAACATGGCCTTAAACTTAAGCATTCACTCCATCTTTAATAAAGCATACACACACATACATTAATTCTTATCTATCCAGCTAATTGAATGGACTAATGGTATCCCTTTCTCATGTAAAGCCCCATGAAATCAATGATGCTGTATAAATAAATAATAATAATAATAATAATAATAATTATAGTTAATAGGATGACGAC
Organism: Allobates femoralis; assembly: GCA_033576535.1. Classification (NCBI taxonomy): domain Eukaryota; kingdom Metazoa; phylum Chordata; class Amphibia; order Anura; family Aromobatidae; genus Allobates; species Allobates femoralis. Next base: position 45,896,328 of record JARQOC010000012.1, on the reverse strand, counting down.
AGCTGTCCAGACCTGTGTCTCACCAACACACAGTAAATTTCAATCACCTCGTTGATATGAGAAAGCTAAACTGAAATGAGGGGGGACAGCAACTGGGACCCTATTTTCAAAGATGATGTCCTCCACCCATCTCTCAAAAAAGCTGTTGGGTCTTCAGCAGAGATGGGTAGTCGAGCTGCGCTATCAGACGGTCATGTTTGATGTGATCATCCTATGGTTCAACGCAACATGCAAACATAGCTTTAGACGAAGCATTCACCCCATCTTTAATGACATTTAGTCCTATCTATACAGGTAATTGAATGGAGTTATGGTATCCCTTCTCATGTACAGCACCATGGAATCAATGGTGGAACCTATTATCAGAGATGATATCCTCCACCCAACTCTGAAAAAGCTGTTGGGTCTTCAGGATAGATGGGTAGTCGAGCTGGGCATTCACACGATCAACCCTGTAGATGCTAGATGTAGATCCGTCCTATGGTACATCATCTGTCCAGGAGGGGAGAGATACTCACCTAGACTTGTCACCTTCGTACTGTCAGGACCTAAAATCAAAGTGATTCAGGTTCAGAACTTTGTCCTTTCTATTCTAATCATGATGTCATAGAATGTCAGTGATGTCATGGAATGTCGGTGATGTCACGGAATGTCGGTGATGTCATGTGCCTTGTGATGTCATCAGAATGGTCACACCTGCTTCATGGATCAAGGGAGAGTTCATTTAATAAATAGGCAAAACCCCTCATTTAATAATCATGAGACACACTTAAAGGGTCCCTTCTATTTTATCCATATTATTTAGTGACCTATGTCCTAAAGGAAAACTCAGGACTCCATACTGCCCATTCCTGACAACTCACAGGTCACCCGGTGATCCAACAACAGGGAAAAATTAGCTGACTACAGAGAGTAATAGCATTCACAACTAGATTTGTTACAAAATGCTATAATTTGTCCATGAAACAGGCTAAACTACCCAAAAATGGAGCCATATGGAGTTGTCCCCACCTACAGTATGTGTGCATGTATATGTTTACATAACATATAGATATACATACATTCAACTTATTAGAGCAGACTCTACAAACCGTTATTAAATAGTCACCCTCCTAATATAGGGGGCCGTAATACCACGTGTGTCCTGTAGGGGAAGCTACTTCCCTCAGTAATAACAGCTGATTGCGGGAGGTTTTAGCTGCCATAACACCCCTAATAGTAGAGCACTCCCTACCTGGACTCATCTCCAGTTCCAAGTGGCACAATATGCCTCCGGAGCAGATCTCTGCACATTCTATATCAATTGTGATGTCATTCAGAGTCTATGATGTCATCATAACTGCCTGATACTGTACTAGCTCCAAGATGGCGAATGTGTCTATAAAATAGTTTCTTAAGTGGATCACAGTATTTGAGTAATAAGTCTGTTATAAGGGGTTGTCCCGTGAAATCAAGTTATCTACTATCCAAATATTACTACCTTCATTTTTTAAGGCAGTCTGAGCCCTTTGGATGGGATACAAAAAATATATTTTATGGACATTCCCTTTTAATATGTTCCTTCCCTTTTGAATGACCAAAATGTTTTCACCCAATCATGATAGGCATTGTAGTGCCCACGGGCGGTATCACAGACCCTAAATGACATAAATACCTCAAATCCTATTTCAGTCTTCGCTGTAGTTCTTGCATTGTATCCAAGAACCCGACAACTCAGGACGAACAGAGCAATTAATAATGAATTGGTGGGAAGCCCAAAAGTCACATAAAATGATCCTACATTTGGTAACTATACCAGTAATGTAATGATGGATCCTCCCAAATGTAATTATTAACTACAGAGGAAAATCATCTGAATCTTAGAAACGCTCATTAATATTTTTTGAGGGAATCACTGGACTGGAAAATGTAACGCTGCTGCATTGGGAAAATAATGGGGCCAATAGGAAGATCCAGCACCTGGCAGTGGCCGACTGCTCCTGAGCATGACAGGCGGCTCTGACAGCAGATACAGGTTTATTAATCTTATTTTTATCAATAGCAGAAGTTCTCAGCCACGAGCCAATGTACAAGCCCAATACATGGTATCTGCCAGTCCTTCACAATATGGCCGACCATATATTGCCAGTTGTCCTGCAGTCCCCAATAATGTTTGACAGTCCCTGGAGTTTTCTACAGAAAGGATCTTGTCCCAGTGACCCATCCACACCTGGGAAAAGGAGCTGACAATCTGTAGACAATCTGTAGCTCTGCAGCACTTCCTCTTCTCCTCTCCCCTAAAAAGGTTGTAATACCGCATGTGACCTGTAGGGACAGAGACATCCCCCTGCAATAACAGCTGATTGCGGGAGGTTTTGGCTTCCATAACTCCGTAATAGTAGAGCGCTCCCTACCTGGACTCCAGCTGTCAGGTCCAAGTGGCACAAGATGTCTCCCGAGCAGATCTCTGCACATTCTATATCAGTTGTGATGTCATTCAGAGCTATGATGTCATCATAACTGCCTGATACTGTACTAGCACCAAGATGGTGAATGTGCCTATAAAATAGGTTCATAAGTGGATCACAGTATTTGATTAATGTGTCAAAATCCATTATAAGGGGTTATCCGGTGAAATCAAGTTATCTCCTATCCAAAACCTCAAAAAGAACATAACGGTCAGACGTCCATTTATGCAATTCAGTAATAGTTTTTATTGGTCACATCAGGGTTTTTTAGAAGAAGTTAAAAAGTGCAAGTGCAGTATATTTTACATATAGGGCGATATAGCAGCATTTTGTTATATGTCTAAAATAAGACAATTACAAGGCATACAGATGTACAAAAAATTATATACATAATTCTGTATTTAAGAGATATTTACTATACCCTTATCTGTTAGTTTACCTACAAGAAATCCAGATCTCTATATGGAGTACACACTACAGCTTACATCTAAGCATTGTACATCTAAGCATTGTACATCTTATCGTCTGCATTACAGGTTATAGTCAAGTCAGGGGAGGACGCCAGGTCGGTGAAGCAGCTCCATTATCAGTTCTGTGCCATTACAGGTTGTTGTACCTGTGATTTACTTGTGAGCTGGTTTCCATGCGTGATTAGGTCTGTCTGTGTACATGTTATTGAATTACATGGCAGAAATGTCTGCCCTTTTATGTGTAGTTGGATGCTAGATAAGATATGGGTGCACGCAGTGACTATATAGATCAGGATTTTTTAGTATAGCTCAAGATACATAAAATCAACATAAATTCTGTTATTGTGCACAACCATTGATATCCAGTTTCGACTATATAATTATAGCATGCGCGGCCGTACATGAATATAGCCACTACATAATACTTGTGATTGAGAAATATATACAGCTATAACTACAATTGTAGTAGGATTAATTGGCACTGTGACTTGACTATAACCTGTAATGCATATGATAAGATGTACAATTCTTAGATCAGGGTCTCAAACTCTGCTGGGTTGGTGGGCCGCACATAGATAAAAATTGATATCGGGGGCTGCATTACTAAGTGACATTTTTAGTAATTCCAGAATTTTTCGCTCAATGTTCAAATCCTGATCTCCTTTTAGTAATGTCCCCACCGTGGTTCTCTTCTTGTAGCAATGTCCCCATCCTGGTCCTCATCTTGTGTAATGTTCTCATCCTGGTCTTCCCTTGTAGTAATCCTGGTCCCCTTTTTGTAATAATGTCCTCATACTGGTCCCCATCCTATATTAATGTCTCCCATTATGGTCCTTCTTGTAGTAATGTCCATCCCGATCTTGTAGTAATGTCCCCATCCTGGTCCTCTTCTTGTAGTAATGTCCCATCCCAATCTTGTAGTAATGTCACCATCTTGGTCCTCATCTTGTAGTAATGTCCCCATCCTGGTATTCTTCTTGTAGTAATGTCCTCATCCTGGTCCTCTTCTTGTAGTAATGTCAACCTGGTCTCTCTTATTTTTGTGTACACACACACACACACACACGTCTCCCATACACACTCACACACATGCTCATACACGCAGATACACACGCACACTCATATACATCTACTCTTATACACACACTCATACACACAGACTCTCATACACTTAAACACACACGCTCATACATACACATAAACGCTGACATACACACTCATACACACACTTATACACACATACAAACTCTTACACACACTCATATACACCCACTCTTATACACCCACTCACTCTCTCATACACACACACACACCACACACACACTCACTCACACACTCACTCATACACACACACACACACTCACTCACTCACACACTCACTCATACACACACTTTCCCATACACACTCACATACTCTTACACACTCACATACACACACTTTTACACACACTCATACACAGACTCTCATACACACTCATATACACACACACTCATACATACTCATACACACTCATATACACACACTTTCTCATACATACTCACATACACACTCACACACTCACACACACACTCTCATACACACCACACACACACACACTCATACATACACACTCATATACACATACTCTCGTACTCACACACACACTTTCTCATACACACTCACATACACACTCTCATGCACACAAACACACACACACACTCATATACACACTCATATACACACTTTCATACACAATCACATACACACACACACACTTTGTCATACACACTCCCATACACACACACTTTCTCATACACACTCACATACACACACACACACACACACTTTCTCATACACACTCACATGCACACACTCATATACACACACACTCTCATACACACAGTCACACTCTCTCTCTCTGTCACACACACACTTTAACAATACTGGGATCCACTGTGCAGGCGGCCGCCATGGTGCACTGTGTAAGGGACCGCCATGGTGCATTGTGTAAAGGAGTGCCACGGTGCAGTGTGCTGGGGACTGCGGCTTTATTATCACTTCCTGTGGCTGCTATGACAAGCTCCAAGTCTCCTTCCCTCAGCTACAGTTGTGGCCAAAAGTATTGACACCCCTGTAATTCTGTCAGATAATACTAAGTTTCTTCCTGAAAATGATTGCAATCACAGATTCTTTGGTATTATTATCTTCATTTAATTTGTCTTCAATGAAAAAACACAAAAAGAATTGTCCTAAAGCCAAATTGGATCTAATTCCACACCAAACATAAAAAAGAGGGTGGACAAAAGTATTGGCACTGTTAGAAAAATCATGTGATGCTTCTCTAATTTGTGTAATTAACAGCACCTGTAACTTACCTGTGGCACCTAACAGGTGTTGGCAATAACTAAATCACACTTGCAGCCAGTTGACATGGATTAAAGTTGACTCAACCTCTGTCCTGTGTCCTTGTGTGTACCACATTGAGCATGGAGAAAAGAAAGAAGACCAAAGAGCTGTCTGAGGACTTGAGAAACCAAATTGTGAGGAAGCATGAGCAATCTCAAGGCTACAAGTCCATCTCCAAAGACCTGAATGTTCCTGTGTCTACCGTGCGCAGTGTCATCAAGAAGTTTAAAGCCCATGGCACTGTGGCTAACCTCCCTAGATGTGGACGGAAAAGAAAAATTGACGAGAGATTTCAATGCAAGATTGTGCAGATGGTGGATAAAGAACCTCGACTAACATCCAAACAAGTTCAAGCTGCCCTGCAGTCCGAGGGTACAACAGTGTCAATCCGTACTATCCGTTGGTGTCTGAATGAAAAGGGACTGTGTGGTAGGATACCAAGGAAGACCCCACTTCTTACCCCGAGACATAAAAATGCCAGGCTGGAGTTTGACAAAACTTACCTGAGAAAGCCTAAAACGTTTTGGTAGAATGTTCTCTGGGCAGATGAGACAAAAGTAGAGCTTTTTGGGCAAAGGCATCAACATAGAGTTTACAGGAGAAAAAAAAGAGGCATTCAAAGAAAAGAACACGGTCCCTACAGTCAAACATGGCGGAGGTTCCCTGATGTTTTGGGGTTGCTTTGCTACCTCTGGCACTGGACTGCTTGACCGTGTGCATGGCACTATGAAGTCTGAAGACTACCAACAAATTGTGCAGCATAATGTAGGGCCCAGTGTGAGAAAGCTGGGTCTCCCTCAGAGGTCATGGGTCTTCCAGCAGAACAAAGACCCAAAACACACTTCAAAAAGCACTAGAAAATGGTTTGAGAGAAAGCACTGGAGACTTCTAAGGTGTCCAGCAATGAGTCCAGACCTGAATCCCATAGAACACCTGTGGAGAGATCTAAAAATGGCAGTTTGGAGAAGGCACCCTTCAAATATCAGGGACCTGGAGCAGTTTGCCAAAGAAGAATGGTCTAAAATTCCAGCAGAGCATTGTAAGAAACTCATTGATGGTTACCTTGAAGTTGTTGATCGCAGTTATTTTGGCTGAAGGTCGTGCAACAGAGTATTAGACTGAGGGTGCCAATACTTTTGTCTGGCCCATTTTTGGAGTTTTGTGCGAAATGATCAATGTTTTGCTTTTTGCTTCATTCTCTTTTGTGTTTTTTCATTGAAGACAAATTAAATGAAGATAATAATACCAAAGAATTTGTGATTGCAATCATTTTCAGGAAGAAACTAAGTATTATCTGACAGAATTGCAGGGGTGTCAATACTTTTGGCCACAACTGTATTTACTTCATGTTACATTTCCTTGTACCCGCTAAAGTAAATGTAACGGTTATTCCCGAGACCAGTATTTCTGGTCATTCTCAGCTGTGGACACTGCGTGGGGTTGGATAACAGTAAAAAATTGGCCTCATTACAATGTCATGAACATCTCTAACTTCCTTATGTGGAACTAAGTGGGGTCAGAGCTAACTATTATATATTTTTTTCCATTCACACTAAGAAGACTTCAACTCGCATTCTTTTATTCACTATTCCAAAACATTGGCGCACCGCTGTATTATCAACATTTTGTGCCTCCCTCTGTAAGGCTGGGGTCACACTTGCGTTTTTCTTCATGAGTTTTTGGAGACCTGCATTTTTAAAAAAACATGTAAAAACGCACCCATAGACCCCCATGTTAAATATCGCATGCCCTAATAGCAAAAACGCATGTGTGATAGTACCATGCGTTTTTGTGTGCGTTTTTGCAATTACCGTATATACTCGTGTATAAGCCGACCCGTGTATAAGCCGACCCCCCTACTTTTGCCCCCAAAACCTGGGAAAACCTATTGACTCGTGTATAAGCCGAGGGTGGACTCCAGCACAGGTATACAGCCCCCAGCAGTGTGGTATATACAGGCAGCAGCCCCCAGCAGTGTGGTATATACAGGCAGCAGCCCCCAGCAGTGAGGTATATACAGGCAGCAGCCCCCAGCAGTGTGGTATATACAGGCAGCAGCCCCCAGCAGTGTGGTATATACAGGCAGCAGCCCCCAGCAGTGTGGTATATACAGGCAGCAGCCCCCAGCAGTGTGGTATATACAGGCAGCAGCCCCCAGCAGTGTGGTATATACAGGCAGCAGCCCCCAGCAGTGAGGTATATACAGGCAGCAGCCCCCAGCAGTGTGGTATATACAGGCAGCAGCCCCCAGCAGTGTGGTATATACAGGCAGCAGCCCCCAGCAGTGAGGTATATACAGGCAGCAGCCCCCAGCAGTGTGGTATATACAGGCAGCAGCCCCCAGCAGTGTGGTATATACAGGCAGCAGCCCCCAGCAGTGTGGTATATACAGGCAGCAGCCCCCAGCAGTGTGGTATATACAGGCAGCAGCCCCCAGCAGTGTGGTATATACAGGCAGCAGCCCCCAGCAGTGTGGTATATACAGGCAGCAGCCCCCAGCAGTGTGGTATATACAGGCAGCAGCCCCCAGCAGTGTGGTATATACAGGCAGCAGCCCCCAGCAGTGAGGTATATACAGGCAGCAGCCCCCAGCAGTGTGGTATATACAGGCAGCAGCCCCCAGCAGTGTGGTATATACAGGCAGCAGCCCCCAGCAGTGTGGTATATACAGGCAGCAGCCCCCAGCAGTGTGGTATATACAGGCAGCAGCCCCCAGCAGTGTGGTATATACAGGCAGCAGCCCCCAGCAGTGTGGTATATACAGGCAGCAGCCCCCAGCAGTGAGGTATATACAGGCAGCAGCCCCCAGCAGTGTGGTATATACAGGCAGCAGCCCCCAGCAGTGTGGTATATACAGGCAGCAGCCCCCAGCAGTGTGGTATATACAGGCAGCAGCCCCCAGCAGTGTGGTATATACAGGCAGCAGCCCCCAGCAGTGTGGTATATACAGGCAGTAGCCCCCAGCAGTGTGGTATATACAGGCAGCAGCCCCCAGCAGTGTGGTATATACAGGCAGCAGCCCCCAGCAGTGTGGTATATACAGGCAGGCAGCAGCCCCAGCAGTGTGGTATATACAGGCAGCAGCCCCCAGCAGTGTGGTATATACAGGCAGCAGCCCCCAGCAGTGAGGTATATACAGGCAGCAGCCCCCAGCAGTGTGGTATACAGCAGCCTCCCCAGCAGTGTGGTATACAGCAGCCTCCCCAGCAGTGTGGTATATACAGGCAGCAGCCCCCAGCAGTGTGGTATATACAGGCAGCAGCCCCCAGCAGTGTGGTATATACAGGCAGCAGCCCCCAGCAGTGTGGTATATACAGGCCCCCCGATTACCCACCCCCGTAGTTTATGCAGGCCACCCGATCCCCCCCCCCCGTAGTATATACAGGCCCCCCGATTCCCACCCTCCCTGTAGTATATACAGGCCCCCCGCGCTCTATATACAGGCCCCCGGTTGCAGCCACGGACCTGTAAGAGAATCGCTTTCATACTTACCCTCCTCACTGTCATCGCGCGTCCTCGTCTCCTTCCAGCTTCTTCCCGGCGCATCCACAATGACGTCATTGTGGACGCGCCGGGTACAAGCGGGAAGGAGACCGGAGGAGCGCGGGTAACAGCGAGGAGGGTAAGTATGAAAGCGATTCTCTTACAGGTCCGTGGCTGCAACCGGGGGCCTGTATATAGAGCGCGGGGGGCCTGTATATACTACATAGAGGGTGGGAATCGGGGGGCCTGTATATACTACGGGGGGGGGGATCGGGTGGCCTGCATAAACTACGGGGGGCCTGTATATACTACGGGGCGGGGGGGATCGGGGGGCCTGTATAAACTACGGGGGGGGGGGGGATCGGGGGGCCTGTATAAACTACTGGGGGAGAGCAATGTAATATGCACGGCTCCCCCTGCCGCTGATGGACAGGGGGATGCCGTGCATATTGCATTGCACTAATGAGCGGCCCCACGTGACCGGCCGCTCATAGTGCAGCCTCCCCCTGCCTCCTCCAGCCCCCGGACACCGGCCCCCCCCCACTCAGCTGTATAGTGACTCGTGTATAAGCCGAGGGGGCACTTTTCAGCACAATTTTTGTGCTGAAAAACTCGGCTTATACACGAGTATATACGGTATGTGATTAGCTGACATCAAAAACGCATGGTACATTAGTACCATCAAAAAACGCATTTTCCATAGGGGCCCATGTTAAAAAAACACATGCATTTTCTGAAAAACGCATGCGTTTTTAAAACAGCACCAAAAAATAGTGCATGCACTATTTTTGGGTGCTGTTTTAAAAACGCATGCAAAAACGCATGAGTTTTTTTAAGTCACTAAAAAAACTCATGCCAAGTGTGACCCAGCCTAACAGCAAAATAGCCATCACAGGTTCTCGGGGTATTGTTAAGCTTCTTGATTGTATAGAAACCAATTGGCAACCATTGACTGCTCTGCATGGGATATGAGAGAACCTGTTAGGTGTAATGGTCACTTTGGATCTAAGGGGTGATATATTTTTGTGAAGAGTGACATAGGCTGGGTCACACTTGGCATGAGTTTTTTTAGTGACTTAAAAAAACGCATGCGTTTTTCCGTGCGTTTTTTCATGTCATCATGAGTTTTTTAAGGTGTGTGATGGCTCCCTGCGTTTTTGCATGCATTTTTAAATCCGCACCAAAAAATAGTGCATGCACTATTTTTTGGTGCGTTTTTAAAAACGCATGCATTTTTTTACAAAACGCATGCGTTTTTTTAACATGGGCCCCTATGGAAAATGCATGCAAAAACGCATGGTACATTAGTACCATTTAGTGCCATTCAAAAACACATGCGTTTTCCATAGGAGCCCATGTTAAAAAAAACGCATGCGTTTTTGGATGGTACTAATGTACCATGCGTTTTTGCATGCGTTTTTGATGTCAGCTAATCACATAATAGCAAAAACGCACACAAAAACACATGGTACTGTCACACATGCGTTTTTGCTATTTAGACATGCGTTTTTGCTATTGGGGCATGCATTTTTTAACATGGGGGCCTATGGGTGCGTTTTTACATGTTTTTTTAAAAACGCAGGTCTCCAAAAAAGCATGAAAAAAATGCAAGTGTGACCCTAGCCATACCCGGTCTGGCAAAAGAGTATGAGGAAACTTAAAGACCTTGCATGCTCCTCTGGGAAATTATATATGTCAGTTGTCTCTTCAGAGAGGAAGAGGACTTGACCTCTGGTGCCACCTATTGAAAGAAGCAATCTTAAAAGTCAATATTGACCATTTAATGACCTTTGTCACATGACTTAACATATTAATTAAACCAGATTCTCAATTTGCAGATACAGCGTTTTAGGGTATTTCTCTTATCTGTGCAAAGTATGAGATCTGATTTGGCTAGGAGAGAGGCTAAAACTGGGATCTCAGGGGTATACATTACTCCTAGTGGAGAGTGACACACCAGGTTTGGAATGGCAGTATTTTGGGTCGATATAGACTTTTAGGATTGCTACTTCGAAAAGGTGGCACTAGAGTTCAAGTCCTCTTCTTCTCTTGCATATTTATTTTCCCAGAGGAACATTACAGGCATTTAAGTCTTCTCATCACTGGCATTCCAGACCTGGCATGTCAGTCTCCATAAGGAGAAACTTTACCCCTTAGATTTCAGTCTTAGCCTATTACGTAGTCATTTCAGTTCTTCTACTTGTGATGACGAGGGGCAATACCCAAAACACTGTGTATATAAATTGAGATTCTGGTTTGGCTTATATCTTATATGTTATATGGCAAAGCTCAGTAATGGGTGGATATTGACTTTTAGTATTGCTACATCCAATAGATGGATGCTGTACACTATCTTTACCTAATATCCGGTCTATACACTGTCAATACCGGATATCTTCTCTGTACACTGTCTATATCCGATCTGTACACTACCTATACCCGATATCTTGTCTGTACACTGTCTATACCCAATATCTGGTCTGTACACTGTCTATACACGATATCTGGTGTATACACTGTCGATACTCGATATCTGGTGTTTACACTGTCTATAACCAATATCCAGTCTGTACACTGTCTATATCTGGTCTTTACACTGACTACACCTGATATCCGGTCTGAACACAGTCTATACCCGATAACCAGGTCTGTACATTATCTATACCCGATATCCGGTCTGTACACTGTCCATACCCAATATCCGGTCTGCACACTGTCTGTCTATACTTAATATCTGGTCTATACACTGTCTCTACATTATATGATATCTATATCTCACATGTTCTATACATGATATCTACTATCCATGCATGTGACCCACCCAAGGGCTGTGGGGTACCCGGTCCCTGTCTGTAGTTCACTGGGATGTCACGGGCGATCTGTGCCTGGTGACCTGGTGGTCGCTGAAAAAGGGGTTAAAATAAAAATAAAATAAAAATAAAATAAAAAGAGTTTATGACGCCACCTACAGTCTCGATAATGATACCGGTGCTGCTTGCAAACCTCCGGGGTTATGATGATGCAGCTAGTTGGTAATACTCCTCGTAGGTGGAGCGGGATCCCCGGGGCAGTTGTGGAATTAGGGATTTTCACAGGGAGGCAGCTCGTCAGGTGGAGATGCTGGCGGACAGTCTGTTATGAGGGAGCAAGAGTATGGCTCCTCCGGCGCAGGCCAATAAAACACAACACACAGTCTCTAACTCTGAACCGGGCTTTACTGGTGACTCAAGTAGTCATCAGAGAACTAGAACATCTCACCTCGGTGGTGTGCCTACCTGGCCCTTTCATTTGTCCTTGCTGCGCTCTCCCTCTGTTCCTTCCTTAGCGCTCATGCGACGACTCGCGGTTCCCACGGATCCCTATGGAAGGTTCCTGTCCTGGGCCTCTGGATCTTACACGGGGCATTACGGGATTATGCCGGGTGTTAAAGCCTGTGCCCTCCAGTTTAGACTGGATCCTTCCAGCCAGGAGTCATACCTTTTGCCTATATTAAAAAAAAAATCAATACTATTAAAGATTTGCAATAATTGTGGGACCGTTGCAGCTTGCATTGGGACCCATAATCTTCAAAATTTTGCCTTTGGACTCATACTGTCATTGCATGATGTCTGCTATGAAATGTGTATGACTATATTCTATTATGTGAAAAATATATCTGTATTTTTATTGTGAGAATGAGACAATTACCAAAATTGTTTTGCTGCCAAGCAACAAAAACATGAATATACATTGGGCACACAGTTCCTCGTATTTGTTACTTTCCTGGTGACCCCTGTGACATCCCAACAATGCTGTGTTTTCCACCAATGCTCAGTTTTACATAAATTCTCATTTATTCCAAAAGTTATTTTCCTGTTTAGTTTTAGAATTCAGTAAAATGTTGTCGTAGTTTCAATGTAAAGACCGCAATTGTCATCTAGATCCGGGTTGCCATCTGTCCAGAAATTCCAGGACAGGCCGTAAAAATAAGACACTTTTTTGTCCTGTCCGTAAAAAAAATTGTGATTTTTTTCAAGCTGAAAAAACTTAAAATAATCATAATCTTACAGTTTACGGTGACTGTATCTGATGTCTTCATATCAGAGTCTGGAGACATGGATTACTCAATGATTTATTACGGTTTTCCGATGTCCCATCAAAATATTGTCTTTCTGTGATTTTTGATAATTTGTTCTGAAAAAATAAAATGTCAAGTTGGCAAAACTGATCTAGATTGATATTGAATTTACTGATAAATAGGCAGCCCTCAGTCCTATTGATGCCACTTGTTTGCCATTAATTATAATGTAAAATAATCTGGTGGAATAATCTGATTTATAATGACTTTCATGATGGAACTGTCAGCAGTTTTTTTGCATTCACCAGTAAGGCCTTATATACACATTCTGGAATACAGTATATACTGTAGGTCCCAGGTTGATCTCTATAATTCAAGAAAACTGTTTTTATTATACTTACCTCGGGAGGGGTCCGATCCAATAGGTGTCGCTGGTCTTGGTTCGGCGCCTCATTTCTTCTTGTGATCACCATCCTCCTTCTCTGCTACTAGTGGGTGAAGTGTCCTCTATGTCATCCACACATAGTCTCCTCCAATGCACTCCTGTGCATGCGCACTTCTCTTTCTACTGCTATGTACTATAATGCACAAGCACTGGGAAAGGTCAAAGAACAGGCATGCATGTGCACAATACAGGCGTTCTTTGACCTTTCCCAACACTTGCACATTACATAACTTTCTCTGCCTGAGCAGGACAGAGAGACATGCGCAGGAGCGCAATAGAGGAGACTGTGTGGGTAATGTAAGATGCGTCACCCACTAGAAGGAGGGAAGGAGGACAGTGATCGTCAGAAGACAGGAGGCACTGGACCAAGACCATCGGATTGGACCACCCGAGAAACTTATTTTTTGGTACTTTGTATTATATTATTGGCTAGGGGACTTATATACAGCATACCAGAATATGTATATAAGGGATTACCAGTGGTGGCCATACTTGATAGGGGAAAAAAAACTAACTGCTGACAGGTTCCCTTTAACTGCTACAGATGAGCGAGAGGTGTGAGGATGGAGTTGGAGACTTCAATTCTAGCAAATGGAAGTGCCCAGGGGTGAAACCAAGCAATCCAACATTTATAGGTGGTAAAGCTTGTCATAGAAAATTCTCAAATAAAAAATGCAACATGATCTGGAAAAGAGGTCTAAAGCCAAAGGTATGAGTAAGAGGCTTCACAGCAAGGATTGGAGCGTAGCACCGGTCTACACCAGTAAACCATCAACAGCTGAACAGGAAAGATCAATAACCATTGCTCATGTCTGATAATTCCTTCTTTGCTTGGCCATTGAGCAGCTGCTACTCTGGTTTAAACCCAAGATTAAAAGTGTTATCTGGGATTTACAAAAAAAAAAAGCATGCCTAAGCACTAACAGGCAGGTAGCGGCCACCTAGCTGCCTGTTGTGCCCGCCACGTTCACTGCCGACATGGAGCGGTCTTAGACTGCTTCAGTCAGCTTCCACTGACGTCACTTCAATAGAAGGGTGGCTTCTCCCCTCTGTTGACTAGCATCAGAGCCGATATCACATTGATTGACAGCTGCTCCCCCAATCAAGTAGCGGGGAGCTGGCTGTCAATTAGTGTGATGTCGGCTATGCGCCCACTTCCACAGAGCAGAGCAGAAAAGACGCCTCTGTGTTTACACTACCATGCTGTCCCCGGAAGGAGCGGTCTGTTCCCGGTCTGTGCCGGGGTGAATGGCGGTGAACAGCACTGGGTACAACAGGCAGTTAGGTGTAAGTAAGGGTTGATACAGGGGCAGTTAGGATAGATCCTAATTTACCAAACGGCACTTAATCAAGGTGTATCGGCTCTTTAACATAAAGCCTCAATTCCAAAGTGAAACATAAAAAACGAAAAATAGTCATGGTACCTAGTTAATATTCAGTACACTACATAGATACTGTGGTGCCTTAGGACTTAGAATATTTCTTAAAGCACCACTCTGGCAATATTTCTATTTCACCTCAGAGTGGTATCACTAATGTCTGTTCCCTGTCTGTACCAACTACCACAACCACCAGAAGATGGCCAGAGCAGTGACGAGAAAAGGAGAAGATGGCGGCAGGTAAGTATTATTCTATGGGCATCCACCAAAACATCGGGGACAGCCTGACAGCAAAAAACCATGGAGTGAAGCCGGCCTAAAGTGGACGAGCTTGATCCAGACATTGACACTTGTGACCTGATTGATCATTTGTGCTTCTTTTTGAGTCCCATTTCTTTATCCTGTGATATTCACTGATGTTGTGTTTGCACCAAATTCAACAAAACGGCGTAAACGGTTTATAAATTTAACACAACGTTAAAAAAAAAAAACTATTTCTGACTTTTTAGAACAAAAAATTCTTTAAAAAAATGTCCCAAAAAATTTCAGGTGTACCAAAAAATCATTCCGGTGTGATGTTGGTGTTGGATGGTAACTGCAGGACATTTGTGACAAACTTTGCTATTAGGGATGAGCGAGTACCTTAATATTCGTGCTCGCTGCACTCGCAACGAGTAGGTACCGGTACTCGCTACTCGTTGCGAGTATAGCGAGTACGAATACTTTTGCATTGTATCTTGATACTCTGCGAAAGTAGCCTAAAAGTGAATAAAAGTTGTTAAAAAATAATAAACTTACATACTCACCTTCCGACGCCTGCACAGGGACCGGCAGAGAAGACATCCGATCACTGGACAAGGACCTGTCACTACCAGCCAATCAGATGGCCGGTAGAGATCTGGCCAATCAGATGGCGCCACGTCACAACTACGTCATCGCTAGCGGCCACCTGATTGGCCAGTTTGCAAGGTCCTGACAGTACATCTAGGACCTTGCAAATTGGCCAATCAGTTGGCCGCTAGCGATCACGTGGTTGTGACGTGGCGCCATCTGATTGGCCAGATCGCTACCGGCCATCTGATCGGCTGGTAGTGACAGGTCCTTGTCCAGCGATCGGATGTCTTCTCTGCCGGTCCCGATGCAGGCGTCGGAAGGTGACTATGTAAGTTTATTATTTTTTAACAACTTTTACTCACTTTTAGGCTACTTTCGCAGTGTATCTATAGATACACTGCAAAAGTATTCGTACTCGCTATACTCGCAACGAGTAGCGAGTACCGCTACCTACTCGTTGCGAGTATAGCGAACACGAATAATTAGGTACTCGCTCATCCCTACTCTGTATTTAGATGACATGTCTGCTCCTCATCAGATAGCCTGCTTCAATTAACTGTTCACAGGATATACTCAGTGATATCATGCTATCAGCCTTTGATCTTACATTTGCTGCTTTGATGTCATATTAGGACTACTCGCTACTCTCGAGTACACATAAGTACTCGGAGAGTAGCGAGTAGCGAATACCGAATAGTAGCGAGTATACTCGCTCATCCCTATTTGCTACTATTTGAAAATAATGAATTAGCCAAAAAACATCTAGAAACCCTAATCTAGAAAATCCGTGAAAAATACTGATAGAACTTGCGCGTGAAAAACCAACAACTGAATGAGGCTTTATGCTTGTTTACCAGTAAAAGAACCTGCTGTAAAGGGTTAAAAAGTTTTTTTTTTTCATTCTTTGCCTTTTTCAGGCTTCTATGTTTCATTTATTTCTGATTGCATTTAAAAACTATAAATTAGTGTTAGCGCCCCAGGAAAAAGCATATTTAAAACAATGTCTGAACGGGGAGCCTGAAACTCTAAAATGAAATCTTTTTCAATGCCTTAATTTCAATTGTATCTAAAGCACATGGTTTAGACCCATTTTTTCCCCATTTAGAAGAATTTCCGTATTTTCCTTCATCTCCGACTCCACAGGGCGCTATGTTTTATTTACATTTCTTCGGTTTCAACATCTGCATTACATCGAATTTAATGCATTTTTAAATGAATATTTTGTTCCCCCTGCTGATTATTGCTGATTGTATTATATAAGATATCTTAGTGGCGGGCGTTCTGCTCAGTTTATCAGATAAAATTAGGCTATAGTCGGCAACATTTTCCTATGTGCAATTTAAAATAACGACTTTTATACTATTTAATTATTTCGATAGTGAGAATATTGTCATCACCTCCTTAAAGGAAACCTGATAAGTCCCCAAACACTACTAGCCAGCAGATATAGGGTTAATCTGGAGGTTAATAGCATTCTAAAGCCGTCTGGAAAGAAAACTTTATTCCTCTGGGAGTCACCAGCTTTCAGTCGTGGGGGTATGCCCAGACAGGGTACAGTCACCGGCAGATGCAAGCACATCCCAGTACTTTGATTGACAGCTCTCTCTACACAGACATGCTGCACCATGAGCTGTCAGTGCTGGGAGGTGTTTACAGCCATCCCGGACTAAAACTGCAACTGCACATGTCACAAATAACATTTTTAGAGTTGGTACAAATCAAAGTCCGTCAACACGTCAAAGTACAAAACAAAGTCTATCAACACGTCAAAGTACAAAACAAAGTCTATCAACACGTCAAAGTACAAAACAAAGTCTATCAACACGTCAAAGTACAAAACAAAGTCTATCAACACGTCAAAGTAATCATAATAATCTTTATTTATATAGCGCCAACATATTCCGCAGTGCTTCAAAATTGAGAGGTTCATATTTCAACAATCATAAGAAACAGTTATTAGAAAATACAATACAATACAAAAACAATACAAAGCATAATACAATACAATAATTAGAGCAAAATAATGACAGCCCTGGTCATAAGAGCTTACAATCTAACAATGAGGTGATGGTGACACAAAGTACAGGCGCTTATTTACAATGATGGTATAGTCAACTTGAAGAGATGGGGAACAGATAGGAGCAGTATAAGTGGCCACCAACCATTATTTCTGATCCACTTGAGACTGGTGGAGTGGATATGTCTAAATTACATTGACTAGGAATCATGATAGGCTGCCCCAAAAAGATGTGTTTTTAGGGATCGCCTGAAACTATGTAAGTTGTGGATACACCTAATTTTTTGGGGTAGAGCATTCCAGAGAATTGGTGCAGCTCGGGAGAAGTCTTGAAGCCGGGAGTGGGAGGTTCGGATTAATGCAGAAGTGAGTCTAAAGTCACTTCCAGAGCGAAGAGAACGGGTGGGGTGATAGACAGAGATGAGGGTGGAGGGGTAGGGAGGTGCTGCACCATAAAGAGCTTTGTGGGTGAGAACAAGCAGTTTGAATTGAATCCTATAGTGAATAGGCAGCCAGTGCAATGACTGGGATAGAGCAGAAGCACCGAGTAATGGTTAGCTAGATAGGTGATCCTCGCTGCTGCATTAAGAATGGACTGGAGAGGCAAGAGTCTAGTGTGGGGGAAGCCGATTAAAAGAGAATTACAATAGTCAAGGCGGGAGTGAATCAGGGCCACAGTGAATGTTTTTGTGGTTTGCAAGGTGAGAAAGGGGCGGACTCTAGAGATGTTCTTCAGGTGCAAGCAGCAAGAGCGGGCGAGAGATTGTATTTATGGGGTGAAGGAAAGATCAGAGTCAAACATAACACTCAGACAGTGAGCCTGCTGACTAGGTGTTATCATGGTGCTGCACACTGAGCGAGAGATGTCAGATTTAGGGAGGTTAGTGGAGGGCGGGAGCAGAAGAAGTTGTATTTTGGAAAGGTTGAGTTTCAGATAGAGAGCAGACATGATATTGAAAGCTGCAATTAGACAGTCATTGATGTTCTTTATTAGAGCTGGAGTAAGGTCAGGGGAAGAAGTGTATAGTTGTGTGTCATCAGCATAAAGATGGTACTGAAAGCCAAATCTGCTGATGGTCTGTCCAATAGGGGCTGTGTAGAGAGAAAAGAGGAGAGGGCCAAGGACTGAACCCTGAGGGACCCCAATAGTGAGAGGAAGAGGGAGGAAGTGCAGCCGGCAAATGATACACTGAAAGAGCGGTCAGAAAGATAGGAAGAGAACCAGGAGAGAGCCATGTCCTTGATGCCGATGGAGTGCAGCATAGAGAGTAGGAGATGATGGTCAACAGTGTCAAAGGCTGCAGAGAGATCAAGAAGAATAAGCAGAGAGTGGTGACCATTACGTTTTGCTGTCAGAAGGTCATTGGTCATTTTGGTGAGACCAGTTTCTGTAGAATGTAGGGGGGGAAACCAGACTGTAATGGATCTAGAAGAGAGTGAGTGGAGAGGTAACGGGTGAGGCGGGAATAGACCAGGCACTCCAGGAGTTTAGAGATGAAGGGGAGATTGGAGACTGGTCTGTAGTTGTTTGTGCAGGATGATCGAGAAAAGTTTTCTTTACTAATGGAGTAATCAAAGAGTGTTTGAAGGAGGAGGGGAAGATGCCAGAAGAGAGAGAGAGATTGAAGATTTTGGTTAGGTGAGTGGTGACCACCGGAGAGAGAGACTGGAGTAGGTGTGAGGGGATGGGGTCAGCAGTGCATGTGGTAGAATGAGAGGAAGAGAGGAGCCTGGAGACTTCTTCTTCTGTGACTGGGTCGAATTGGAGAGTGAGCCGGAGGAAAGTGGGGAAAGGTAGGGGTAACAGCGATTTGAGGTTGAGAGTTGATTTCCTGAGTGCAAATCAAAGTCCACTGCAGTCAAAGTCCATCAACCATTACAGTGATAAGTGGCCACTCGGTAGGGGCATGAGGATCGACTCTTACTTGCCGGCATTCCCAGCTTTTTGATTAGCTGGGCTGACACAACTTCATATGTGTGTCATGCCACAAATATGACATCAAAGCAGCAAATATAAGATCAAAGGCTGGGAGCATGATATCACTGCCTATATCCTGTGAACAGTTAATTGAAGCAAACTATCTGATGAGGAGCTGACATGTGATCTAAATACAGAGTAGGGATGAGGAGTACCTAATTATTCATGTTCGCTATACTTGCAACGAGTAGGTAGCGGTACTCGCTACTCATTGCGAGTATAGCGAGTACGAATACTGCGAATACTGCGAAAGTAGCCTAAAAGTGTGTAAAAGTTGTTAAAAAACAATAAACTTACATACTCACTTGTCCGACGCCTGCACTGGGACCGGAAAACCTCACTTCCGCTCGCTGGACAAGGACCTTTCACTACCAGCCAATCAGATGGCCGGTAGCAATCTGGCAATCAGATGGCGCCAGTCACAACTACGTCATCGCTGGCGGCCACCTGATTGGCCAGTTTGCAAGGTCCTGATAGTCATCTAGGACCTTGCAAATTGGCCAACCAGTTGCGCTAGCGATCACGTGGTGTGACGGTGCGCCATCTGATGGGCAGATCGCTACCGGCCCATCTGATTGGCTGGTAGTGAAAGGTCCTTGGTCAGCGAGCGGAGGTGAGGTTTTCCGGTCCCGGTGCAGGCGTCGGACAGGTGAGTATGTAAGTTTATTGTTTTTTAACAACTTTTACTCACTTTTAGGCTACTTTTGCAGTCTATCTATATATACACTGCGAAAGTATTAGGACTACTCGTTACTCCCGAGTACACGTAAGTACTCGGAGAGTAGCGAGTAGCCCGAACACGCTACTATTTGGCAAATACCGAATAGTAGCGAGTATACTCGCTCATCCCTAATACGGAGTAATGCCAGGTAGCTGTCAATATTCAATAGCTATTTAGACCAACAGATGTGTCCCTGTATGACTCCACTGGCAAATAGGTGTGAAATGGCAGGGGCGTCAGTGCTTTTAACTTGTGTAGCCTCTCTGTCTGTATTGTATAGTCAAGAGGAGGGAAGCAATGTGTTAAGCTTATTTTGCCTTATAATTCTAGTTTTACAGAATCCATGTTTGGATATGTAGGTAAAATTGCAAAAGTTTTGAAAGCTGGCATCCAAAAGGAGCACAGTATCTCCTTGAATTATGGATATATCATACCCATGTATAATATATAGAATTCTGGTAGGATGTTTGGTAAGATGACGACCATATTGTTAGTCTAGAAGGTTCGTGGGGAAAAATAGGATCAACAGCAAAAAATAAAGCCAAAACTGGAGAAGATTCTAACCTAATCTAATCAAACATCGTCTTCTTACCTCTGGGGTGTTGGTTGAGACCCTTTATAACATCTCATATACTGAATATCAGGGTCAGATCTGGAAGAAGCACATAAATATTGTGGTTTTATACAACAACCTTTTCTGCAGCATATTTTCCGCAAAGAAATCTCATAATCCAATTATGTAAGTTTTATTTTTATTTGTGTTTGTTTCAGGTAGGTCTCCTTGTAATTTCACCTTTTGTAACCGTTTTAAGCACTGTACTTCTTTTGTATATTATACCTAAAATACAAATACAAAGTGAAAAGATAAGGTACTCACTGCTAGAAGAGAATGACACCTACTTCCAAACCTAGATTGTTTATTTGTTACTGGCCTAAACAAATGACAGTGTAGCAGGACATCCAACCAAGATCCACTTCGGAATATCACCAGCAGGAAAGACCAGCAAGGGAAAGGAATAAATAGCCACACCCAAAACGTGATTGGGCAGATCAATAAACAAATGGAAACACCTGGCAGCCTAAGAAGACAAAAGCAAGGGTAACAGGCGATAAACACACAGACAAAGAGTGAACCTGCTGTGGCTCAGCAGACAGGGAAGCGACAATGAATCTTCAAAACTAGACTTTTTCACTTACGATGACTCTGTTTCAGCATCATACACAAACAGTACCAGTCTTGTCCATAGGTTATATAATGAATGTGTTTGAATGAAACTGGTCTGTAATTCTCACATCTCCACCAGAGCCTTCTCCTGGTATATCTGCTTCTGAAATCAGGCACAGCCACAGTCACACTATAGATGGTGCTGGTAATAGAGGAAAAGTCAGTGCTGGAAACTCTGAGGGTGTAAGCTGTGCCCATCCACTAATATTAGAGTGGCTGGGACCTGCAGTACTTTCCAGTCTAACAAAGTTTATATGTGTGCTGCCCAGCTTAAGTCATCAGTTCTTAGCTTCAGCCTATAAAAAAGCACCACACCCTAATAAAGCCCTTAGCTTTCTGCCAGATATAGCTTAGCTTGTTCCTTCCCTGGCAAGTTTTTTACCCCGGTGCTCTACCTGTTTTACCTCAGTAGGTTTTTTGGACGCTTCTTCTGCCTGACGATTTTGTACCTTGCTGCCATCTTGCTCCCTGACTGCGCTAACGGATCCTGATTTTGTTATTTTTATGACCTCCCTGCATTGATCCGGCTTAGCAACTATTCCTGTCTCTGCACTTCAGTTCATCCACAGGTAGCATTCTTCCCAAATATAATTCCATATCCCTGTATAGGGGTTAAAGAGTGTCAGGATTTCTCAGGAATCTGCCAAATAGACCGGCTTGTGTCTAGTCTGCCTGAAATAGCCATATTGTGCTGTGGCCTTGGACAGACATCACAGTAATACCACAACTAGCCTACAAACAAAGGTGGAGCTCTCTTAGTAAACGGCTATGTTACCCAATGGCTTTTTTGTATGCTTTATAGAAAACACCAAGCTATTTGCCACAATATGTACAGTGTCCACATCCCCGAAGCTGTTTCCAATTGTGATCCCCGAGTGATTTTCATATATCTTTTGTTGGGGGGAAAAAGGTCAATTTACATAATTAAAGTTAAAATAAAGTAAGAATTGTAATTAGACTTCCAGCAACGCTGGTGGAAAGCAATGTTTAAAAATTCCTACCAGCCATTCCCATGGAGTATAAATCTGAGAAGAACTTGATCAACATTCATTATATATCAGTGAGAAGGTCGGACGGAGCCTGCAGGAACATCATTTATATATAACTCAATTTAGGACACTAATAATCAGGACTCGGGAGAATATTTTTTTTTTCCGCACATTTTGTTTAAAACTAGAATATAAAACACATTTAATAAAGTCGGTAAAATAATAAAAAAACAACATTAACATCACCCGCTCATCCCTAATACAATATGTGCCTTTATTTTTTTCAGGGTGTTTTATTAAAT
The DNA here is from genome assembly GCA_033576535.1 of Allobates femoralis. NCBI lineage: Eukaryota > Metazoa > Chordata > Amphibia > Anura > Aromobatidae > Allobates > Allobates femoralis. Next base: position 45,873,595 of record JARQOC010000012.1, on the reverse strand, counting down.
AAAAGCCTAGCGCTGATCAGTCACTTTGGCCAACAAGTCTTTAAAAAACCCTAGGCTTGTCATTGGTTGTAAGCCATAATCATCAACATTAACAGAAATAAACACTTGAAATAGATCACTCTGTTTGTAATGACTCCATATAATATAAGTGTTTCACTTTTTGTATTGCATCACTGAAATAAATGAGGTTTGAGTGAAATCTGGTGATGTCGTCATATTCTGAGACCTTTTTTTTAACCCCTTCATGACCCCGGAATTTTTTGTTTTTTGCTCCCCTGCTTCCAAGAGCCATAACTTTTTTATTTTTCCAGCAATATAGACATATGACAGCTGTTTTTTTGTGGGACGAGTTGTGCTTTCAGATGCAATCATTTAATTTACCATATAGTGTTCAGGGAAATTGCCAAAAAAATCCAAGTGCAGTGAAATTGCAAAAAAAGTGCAATTGCAACATTTGTTTATTTGTTTTTTTAGTCGCCATGTTCACTGTATGGTAAAACCGACGTGACGGTGCAATACCTCGGGTCAGTACGAGGTCGTAGATATCAAACATGAGATCAGCTGAGATGTTGGGCAAGAATGAGTCAGCTTAAAAAGCAGAATAGTGATCAAAAGGTGAAAACAGCTCTAAAGGAAAAGTCTGCATTAGTTGAAGCTGCATTTAATACCAGTACAGGCTCATCTGCAAAGCATATATGGTGTATAGACTCTGGTGCTAGCAGCCATATAACGAATAACAAGGATTTCCTTACTGACCTTGATGAAAGCAAGTTAGAAAAGGTCATCTTAGCGAATGGTCAATATATGACTTCAGAAGGAGTAGTAGACGGCTACCTCCACTGCCCAGTTTCCTCAGCACAAAGCAGAAAGATACCAGTAAAGGATGTTCTCTATGTTCCCAGTCTTGAAAGCAATAAATTATATCAAAGTAGGGTCACACTCTTGCAGAAGGAAAAATCAAAAATGAACTTTATCAGCTAAATAGCAAAGAAAGAGTGTACAGTGCTAGACAAGATCTGCATAAAAACTGTATCCATGTATCGTACAGACGTCTTGGACACAGAGACCCAGAAGCAGTAAGGAAACTAGGTCAACTTGCAAATGGTGTTGAAATCAAGCAATGTAGTCAAATGATGAAGTGCACTAGCTGTCTTAAAGGGTAACTGTCCAGAAAGTCCTTTCCTAAAGTAAGCAGCACTAGATCTGCACAGCCACTGGATTTGATACACACAGATGTTTACGGTCCAATGAGAGTTCAAACTCCAAGCAAGAAGAGATATTTTCTCACATTTCTTGATGACTACTTCAGATATACAAATAAGACAAAAAGTAGAATCAGCACAAAAAATATAAAAAAAAATCGGTGCAATACTTCCTGTAGCAGGGCTCAACTGCAGCAATACCAAGAATCCAAAAAGACAGGCAGCACTCCAAATCACAGTTGTGAAAAAGCAGCTTTACTCAAGCCATGTGATACATGGCTTGAGTAAAGCTGCTTTTTCACAACTGTGATTTGGAGTGCTGCCTGTCTTTTTGGATTCTTACTTCAGATATACACTCATTTACCTGCTTCACAGTAAGGATGAAGTTCCACAGAAACTTTAAGAATATCTTGCCGTAGTGTTTAACAAATTTGAAAGAATGCAAAAAGCCCTGCGTTCAGATAATGGGACTGAGTATACAAGTAGTAAAGTGCAAACCATTTTGAATAAAAATGGAATCGTGTTCCAGACTACCATTCCATACAACCCAGAACAGAATGGCATTGCAGAGAGATAGAACCGCACTCTCTGTGAAAGTGGAAGAAGTATGTTGTTTGATCTCCAGAGATGGGAGCTTACTGAGTTACCACAAGGAAAAAGAGCTCTCAGAAGCCAAAGGTTTGTCAAAACTCCAGCAATGAGAATTACAGACAAGCAGTGGGGGCACTTCTTTATATGAGGACAACCAAGGATGTATTAAACTTGCCAGCAGTGAGAAGATTAGTACAAGGACTAAGCACATTGACATTAAACATCACCACTTACGTGACTTAGTGCAATGTGCTGTACTAGAGTTTGTTTATTGCGAGTGTGACAAGATGTTAGCTGATGATATGACAAAACCATTGCCAAGAGCCAAGTTTGAGGACTTCAGAACCACAATGGGATGAACAGGATAAGTAATTGTTGAGTGGGGTTGTTGGAATATGTTTAGTGCAACAACTCTATTCCTGTGTATGTAAGTGTTCTATTGCTAGGTTTGTGTATTGTTTATAAAGTTATATTAAAAAAAAAGCACTCCCAGAGACTCACACACAGGATGGACCATGTGACTGTACCCAGCTTCCTGTGTCTGTTCATGAAAGGAGAAGCAGCCTGCTGATGCTGCACAGAGACACTTAAGATATGTATATTCCTGATTCCATAAAGCCTATCATATATTTACCTGTTTATTAATAATTAAAGCTCTGTTCTGTTCTCAACATGCTTGAGAGTATCCTGAATAATCTGCTGCCAAAACATTCCCTTGGGTTGTGATATGGTGGTTATGGTAGTCTCCTCAAAGAGCCACCCTATGTCTAAGCCCTTCCTTGAAGGGACATCTGGCTAGTCCTGATTTGAGACTCCTAAACGAGGCTCCACAGACTTTATTTGCATAAAAGCAACTTTGGGTCATAATTTTTCACCAGGGAGTTGAGGGGAATGATTCTGGTGCCATTAGATCCAGCTGAATCCTATCTATGTTTGGAGTCCAAGAACAGCTTCCCTAGCTGGCTTCTGCTCCCTGTTCTCTGTATCTCTTCACCCCGATTCGCTAGGAAAAATTGTAATCTATGGGTGGCTGCAGATGGGTCCTACGGGTTCAGTGATATGATTTGTATGTGACTGGGGCAATCAATATTTTCATGATTTTTATGAATATGATGGTGCTGTCACATCTGCGAGTGCTGTCAGAACTTTGCTAGGACCAACAGGTGCTCCTCCCCTATTTCATCTAGCATGGATTTGTGAAAATGGCTTTTCTGTTCGTATCTGCTTTTTCACCATAGTAGGCCATAGGCTCAATGGGTCTTTTCGTGAGTGTTAATTAAAGAATGACACATCCTGCAGGGGAGGCCAATTTGACCTCCTGCGAAGGAGTGGGTCAGTTTGCAGAGGTGATGTGTAGAGCTGACATGTAAAAATCTCTGAGACTGACAATATAGAAATATTGGGGTGTTTCATTGACAAATATCTTCTGTACTCTTCACACTCATACTGATACTGATACTGATGGTGATGCACAGCTCTGTACAGCACAAGCCATTGGACAGAGGCAGCTTAAGGGGAACCTGTCAGCTACTTTAGCCCCTGTCAAGCTTTACCTTTTGTGATGGCAATGAGTCACAGCCTGGGCGTGACAACCTAATTTCCAAGTGCTGCCCCCTTCTGTGTAAGTACAGTACAACCTTGGATTACAAGTAAATTGGTTTGAGAGAGTTTTGCAAGACAAACTAACATTTTAAATAAATTGTAACTTGGTAAAAGACCAAGATTTGGAATAAGAGCAAAATGTGAGCTCTGCCCACCCCTCCACAATATTGTACCACCCTCCCTGTGCAGATACAGTACAGTACTAGTAATACCTCTTCAAGAGCATGTGCATAAGCCAACAATTGCAGTCTTTTCTTGACTTCTGGGTTTCGGCCTTTGCGTGGTCACCACACTCTAAACATGGAGCCTCCATATGTGATACTGTACATGTCTGACTCCGCTATTAACCAACTTTAGGTCCTGTAACTGATTAATTGTGTATACCATAGAACTGCAATTAACTGCAAAACTGTAATCATTTTGTATGAATACAGTAGGTATTTTTTGGGTTGTGGAATGAATCATTTGCATTTCAGTTATTTCTTATGGGAAAATTAGCATTGATAAACAAGTGATTTGGATTACAAGCACATACCCGGAACGAATTATGCTTTTGATTCACCCAGGGGTCTATGGGAACTCGAAACCCAGGCGTTGTTCTGGGGGGGTGCTGTCTCGGTGGCTGGTGCCTGGACCCGAAGCCCTGGTAGTCCATTGTAAATTAGAAAAAAAGGGAATAAATGTCTCGTGACGCCACCTGCAGTTCTGGTGATGCTCACCAGGGCCGCTGTCAGACCGCTGGGGATGATGGTAATGCAGCTAGATGGATCGGTTCCCTGCAGGTGGAGCAGATTTCCTGGGGCAGCGCTGCCACTGTACTTGTTGTCGTGGTGGCAGCTATTCAGCAGTTCATGAGGAAAGAAACACCGAGACTTGTTAGCTCTATTCGGATACTTTACTGGAAGATGGTTATGATGGTATACAGGGTCACAGTTACACAGTCTTTGCGGGTAGCTGGCCGGGTAGTCACTGAGGAGAATAATGTCTCTTTGAGGCTCCCAGAGAGTACCTTCTGTTTTCTTTCACTGTTCCTCTTTCTTCCTTGCGTTTCCTTACTTGCGCTGCCCTGCACAGCCCACTTGTCTACCAGGCCCATCGGGTGCTATGAGGTACCATTCTTCTAAGGGGCTCAATCCCGTTTAGTGATCCTGGTGGGGCTGCACGTTCTGGACGGGGGAGTTGGGCTATTAGATAGACCCACGACCTACCGGTGTTGACGGCTGAGGGATAAACTCCTGCACCGCAACTCAGAGCCGGTTCTCTGTTGTGGACTATGATTCCCCCGGACTGTAGATGGTCCGGCACTGGGTCTCCTTCTTCTGTCTGGGTCGATGCTCCTTTTGGGCGCCCTCTCTTTAGTGTCCTTGTAGGAATTGTTCCTCCGACTAGATTACTCCGACCTACTGCCTAACACTCTGTGTGGTTCCCGCTCCTTCTACCCTAACGCTCCTCCCACCGGGACTGGTTACCCTGGTAATGGGTAGCCAATTGGTCCCCTATGCTAGGTGTAGAGATGCTGGGATAAGAGCCTCAGGTTGACGTTACACTCCACAATGACAGGAATACCACACACTCTGTTGTGGGTGCAGTACCCCTACTGTGGCGCACTGACCAGTGGGGCGCCACACTCCTAATCCAAGATTTCGCTGTACTACAATCTGTGTGCTGCTTCTAGGTATAATGCGCCAGCCACATCTATTTCCGGTCCTGTGCATTGTGGGGGTGTATTGGGTGTACTTGCCAGCACCAGAGCATGCGCAGTGCACATTCTGAAGCCGGCAAGTACCTCCAACTACTCCCCACAATGCACATGATGCATCTATTTTCGATCCTGTGCATTGTGGGTGAGTAATTTGGTGTACTTGCTGGTTTTGGAATGCACACTGCACATGCTCTGGAGCTGACAAGTACACCCAATATACCCCCACAATTAAAAAAATGTGGCTGGTGCATCATACCTACAAGCAGCACATAGATTGTAGTATTTACACAGAGGGGGCAGCGCTTGGAAATTAGGTTATCACGCCCACCCGAGAGTTATAACCACAGAACAAGGGTGGACATGAACCCTGAGAGAACCATGAGACTAGACCTTGACTCTTTACGATCACAACATGTAAGTTATAAAATGCTTTTTTTCAACTCATAAACTACACTTTTAGCTCAGACATTGATGCTTAGGGATGTACTAGGAAGCTGCAGGGACAGATAGTGATAGCTTGGGGGGTCTAAAATAGTTAACAGGTTCCCTTCAGAGGCCACTAAAAGGACTAGTAAAAACAATGAAAACTAAAAAAAGTTTTTAAAAATATGAAAAAACCCACAAATGTTCAAACCATCCCCCTTTTGCCCCATTGAAAAGAAGAAGAATTAAAAAAAAATACACATTTGATATCTCCACATTTAGAAATGCACAATCAAAAAATGCGATAACAGGCAATAAAAACATCAGATCTACCAAAAAATGGTGTCAGTAAAAACATCAGCTCAGGGTACAAAACATAAGCCATCACACAGCCCCAGATCCCGAAAAATAAGAATGTTTTGGGCCTCAGGAAATGGCGACAAATGCACCGTTTTTAGTTCCAATTTTTTTTTCCCCAATTCAATATAAAAAAAAAAATATACATATTTGGTATCTACAATCTTATACTGAACTGGGGATTTATACTATCAAATAAGTTTTACCATATAGGGAACATAGGAAAACCCCCAAAGAAAACTCTGTGGGATTGTATCATAACGGGAACTTTTTTACTGTTTTCCAGTATACTACATGGTAAAATAAATGATGACATTCAAAAGTACAACTCGCACTGCAAAAATACAAGCCCTCCTATGCAGAGGCGTAACTACAACAGGTGCAGAGGTTGCCCCGGATCCTAGGGGGCCCCAAAAGTCCCTTTGGCCTATAGAAAAAGACTAGTGCTGTTAAAGATTTGTAATAATTGGGGGCCCCGTTGGAGATTTCGCATCGGGGCCCATGAGCTTCAAGTTACGCCACTGATCCTATGTCTATATTGATGGAAAAATAAAAAAGTTACGGCTCTTGAAAGAAGGGGAGGAAAAAAGTGTAAGTTCAAAAGAAGTAAACTGCAAGTTTGTGAAGGGGTTACATACTGTTTTTCTCTACATGTAAAGTAATTTAAAAAAAACATACTCTCTTCCCCTTCCAGCATCATTTAAGCCGTATCAGCCCTTGGTCTACCGTAACTGAGTGCTGCAGCCCATCAATGGTCACATATTTGCTGTCATCAGTGGCGTAACTTCATTGCCAGGGGCCCCGATGCTAAAGCTCCAATGGGGCCCCCAAGTATTGCAAATCTTTAATAGTATTAGTCTTTTTCTATAGGCCAAAGGGACTTTGGGGCCCCCTTAGGCTGCAGGGCCCGGGTGCGATCGCAACCCTGCACCTGTGGTAGTTATGCCCCTGGCTGCCATGCTTACTGCACTGGCTGTGCTCCTTATTATGGGATTTAGGGGGTGGACACACAAATGCGCGCCTTTTTCTATTTATTTCTATAAGAGCAAGGACAATGGCTGAATGAGCTCACTCGAGGTCCCAGAGGAGGCTTAATTTTGATCACCAATTTTTGTCACTCTCATGTAAATGAATCAATAAAGCCGGGCTCATGATGGGAGGTAGATGAGGTTCCCTAACGATTGGACTTTCATAGCACATCCTATAATTATGTAAAAATTGGCCCACATGGGGACACCACTTCCAGGGCCAAGAGTAGAATTTTTTTATTTTTAAAAAGTAAACGTAACAAAGGAGGGAAGAGACTAATTTTATGAAATGAGTAAAAGCACGGTGGATTTCTTCTAAAAACAGACCTGATTGCTTAGCTCCATTGAAGTGAGTAGTTAAAAGGGAACCTGTCTTGTCCTTTTTTTGTTATTAAATTACCCCAAATGTAGTGTTCATTAATAACTTTTGTTTTTTAAATCGTTGTTCTCGTCCCAAAAACACATTTCAGATACTTCCATATTTTCATTAGCTAGCTGGGCAGACAGTCATACAGTCATCCGGCTGGTTAACAGATATGTCACTGAACTTGTAGCAGTGCAGACTGTTCTGTATAAAGGACCTGTGTGATGTCATGACCATGTGACCATAATGGGAGGAGCTAAGCAAGCTAAATCATGAAGGTTTAGGTAGACTTATCTCCCCCTATTATAGTCACATGGTTCTTACATCACACAGGTCCTTTCAGCAGTTTCTGACTTTCGGCTGAACTATTCACTATTAACAAGCCGAATGACTGTATGACTGTAATCCCAACTAGCTATTGAAAATATGTAAGTACCTAAATGGCTTTTTTGGGATGAATACAATAATTTAAAAGAAATAAACAAAAAAGGTTATTATTAATGAACACTACATGATCTAAATAACATTGGGGGTGGATTAACAACAAAAAAGGTCATGGCAGGTTCCCTTTAAGTTGTAATAACAGAGAAAGCCTGTGGAAAGTTGTGGTGCTGTTTTTAAAAAATGGCAGCTGTGTTTTTAAGCCTGTAAAACCCCTTTATTTGTATTGTCATCAGAATTTTGCTATCCTGGAAACAAGGTCCTTGCAACATGAATGTGTGGCGGTGTGCGCACTCCTGCGCACATTTGTCACTGTAAGGGCTGATAGCACGAGATGCATTCTGCTTTGAACCTTACTCCGGGTTCTTTCATGTATTATCTGCTTAATCAGATCAAGTTGCTCTGGTTGAGCCGTGTGGAAATATAAAATACTAGATGGCAGCCCGATTCTGAAGAATCGGGTAGTCTAGAATATATATATATAGTTTATTTAGTAATAGTTAGGGGAGTGCGGTGAAATTAATTGTGTGTGTACAGGTGGCTCAGGGGTCAGCAGTGAGTGCGGTGGCTCAGGGGTCAGCAGTGAGTGCGGTGGCTCAGGGGTCAGCAGTGAGGGCGGTGGCTCAGGGGTCAGCAGTGAGTGCGGTGGCTCAGGGGTCAGCAGTGAGTGCGGTGGCTCAGGGGTCAGCAGTGAGGGCGGTGGCTCAGGGGTCAGCAGTGAGGGCGGTGGCTCAGGGGTCAGCAGTGAGGGCGGTGGCTCAGGGGTCAGCAGTGAGTGCGGTGGCTCAGGGGTCAGCAGTGAGTGCGGTGGCTCAGGGGTCAGCAGTGAGGGCGGTGGCTCAGGGGTCAGCAGTGAGGGCGGTGGCTCAGGGGTCAGCAGTGAGGGCGGTGGCTCAGGGGTCAGCAGTGAGGGCGCAGGGGTCAGCAGTGAGGGCGCAGGGGTCAGCAGTGAGGGCTCAGGGGTCAGCAGTGAGGGCTCAGGGGTCAGCAGTGAGGGCTCAGGGGTCAGCAGTGAGGGCTCAGGGGTCAGCAGTGAGGGCGCAGGGGTCAGCAGTGAGGGCGCAGGGGTCAGCAGTGAGGGCTCAGGGGTCAGCAGTGAGGGCTCAGGGGTCAGCAGTGAGGGCTGAGGGGTCAGCAGTGAGGGCTCAGGGGTCAGCAGTGAGGGCTGGAGGGTGCAGAGCAGGGCTGGAGGGTGCAGAGCAGGGCTGGAGGGTGCAGAGCAGGGCTGGAGGGTGCAGAGCAGGGCTGGAGGGTGCAGAGCAGGGCTGGAGGGTGCAGAGCAGGGCTGGAGGGGGCAGAGCAGGGCTGGAGGGGGCAGAGCAGGGCTGGAGGGGGCAGAGGAGGGCTGGAGGTGGCAGAGGAGAGCGGAGGCAGGGTGGCGGAAGACTTACTGGGCTGTTGGCGGGCGGCGGGCAGCGGCAGTGCTGTTGGCGGTTCCGGAGGCCGGGGGCGGAGTGTGGGCGGGGCTAGCTGGGTGATGGAGGAGCGTCAGCCGGTCTGTGGAGAGAGCGGCAGGACTGGGAGCTGTGCCGGCGGAGGCCCCACACTCGTTCCGGGCCGGTTGGCGGATGTTGGTGGGCGGTGAGCTGCAGGGCTGTGGGCGGGATGTGGGCGGCCGCAGACGGGGCTCTGTGCAGGGCCGGTGGCGCCGCTCGTGGGTCTGGTGCTTCCGGTTCCGGAGTTGGACACAGGAGGGAGGCCATCACGGAAGCGGAAGCGGATTTTGGGCGGAAGTGGCCTTCGGGTTTTATATAATAGATGACAGGTTATAAATCAAGGTGATTTTGATGCAGGGGATATATCGGGTGATTTATTGCCCAAGGCTCAGAAACACAGTTATGGTTCTAGCAGATTTAAAATCCTCTTCTTTATTTTTGTACAATGGAAAGAAACTTTCCTGAATGAATCAGTATATAGGTCTGATATTTCTGGATGCAGGATGCCAGATATTGGAAGAGTTCACAATTTTGCAATTTAAAGGGACTCAGTCAGCAGGATTTTAGTATGTAATCTGAAGACAACATGCTGTAAGGGTCAACAGACAGATTTCAGCCATGCGTCTCTTATCGCTCTGTGTGTTGTTGTTTACCTGCTATGTTTGATTTAGCACCCATAGCTTATCACATGCCCAGTCCAACATATTCTTTTCTGTGATTAGCAGCTCACTTTTTATAGACCTTTTACATACTGAGCCTGGTGGGGGGAGATTACTCAGCATCAGTGGCGTAACTAGTGTTTGCTGGGCTCCGGTTCGAAATTTAGACCTTTGCCTTTCCCCCCTGCGCACATGTTGGTCAGATGTATGGGCCCCATGTAACATTCTGAATCCTTTAAAGACTCAAAAATTGCCCCCTCTCTTCCTTCATTATGTATTAATGTCCCTCATCCTGCTATATATGTTCCTCCTCCTAGAATATGGCCCTTATTGTGGTATATATGACCCGCCACCATAGTCCTCCAATTATCATAATGCATCACCATATTCCTCCATATATTACAATGTACCCCCATAGTCCTCTATGTATTATAATGCATCTCATAGTCTCACATTCATAAGGTAGCCCCCATTGTTCTCCAATTATTATAATGCACCCCCATTATCCTCCATATGCATAATGCAGCCTCATAACCCTCCATATAACATAGTACAGCCTCACAGCCCTCCATATAGTATAATGCAGCCTGATATCCCTCCATATAATATTGTACAGCTTCACAACCCTTCATATAGTATAATGCAGCCTCATATCCCTCCATATAGTATAATTCAGCCTCATAGCCCTCTATACAGTATAATGCTGCCTCAGTCCTCCATATAGCATAATGCAGCCTCAAAGCCCTTCATATAGTATAATGCAGCCTCATAGCCCTTCATATAGTATAAAGCTGCCTCATAGCCCTATATACAGTATAATGCAGCATCATAGCCCTCCATATAGTATAATGCAGCCTCATAGCCCTCTATACAGTATAATGCAGCTTCACACCCCTCCATATAGTATAATTAATAATTTGTGCTTACTTCTCCTGGTTCCCCCACTGCTCTGGTCTCCTTGCAAAAACCTAAGACTCAGGAGGATGCAGTGTCAGTGAGTGTTCCTCTGTGGAACGCATAAAACAGGAAGTGATGCTTACTTCTAGTGTGGAGGCGGCAATGTGGCGCCCCTGCGACCAGAGTGGCCACATAGGGAACTGCAGCCAGGTAGAAGGTTAGACGGTTTATGCACTAAACACCCTCACAGACATCCCACACACCACTAGGAGGCAGCACCCAACCCGGAGCCCGGAACTCTAGGCGGGCAAGGGGTGGTGGGTTTAGAGAACAAGTGGGTGGGAACGCATGTAGGTCAGGTGACAGAAGGTACAAATAGAGGAAGAGGTGTAGGAAGGAGTTAGTAGGTCGAGGTAGGCTGAGCTGTAAAGACACAGTAGGCCAGAGTGAGCCGAGCAGAACAGACATCAGAAAGAAATATCAAAGTAAAAAATAGGGGGGGGAACAAGAGGCGCAATAGTGCCCTATCACTAGTGACACTAATGTATGTGGTGGGTATGAATTCACTCACCTAGCACAGTTGTGAGACCCACAACTGGTGTAAAAGCATTTAGCATTAAATGCAGCTGCTGCAGGACTTTCACCTTCCACATGCACGTGGGAACCATCCAGAAGTTACTTCAGGGGAAATGGTGTATCAGTGTCCGCGCTGCTGAAATCCCAAGAAAACGATCCGGAAACCATATGTAGGTTGCATCAATCATCCATTTATTCCTTTTCCTACGCGTTTCGGCACTGTCCTAGTGCCTTCCTCAGGGATATCCCTGAGGAAGGCACTAGGACAGTGCCAAAACGCGTAGGAAAATGAATAAATGGAATATTGATGCAACCTACATATGGTTTCCGGATCGTTTTCTTGGGATTTCAGTAGCGCGGACACTGATACACCATTTTCCCTGAAGTAACATCAGAAAGAAATAGACACGTCCTGGTGGGATTGGGCTTGATGGAGATGCAGAATCCACAGAGTCACAGAAACCATGGAGAGAAAGCTCGTCCATAGCCGGCATCCCAGGGGAGTGTGAGGACAGAGACCGGACCAGCAGCACTGGGTCCGAGGGACACGGCAGCACCGACCAACTACAGGCGAAGTAGTTTTCCCCTATTGAAGCTGGAGTCACACGGGTGAGAAGGAGTCTGGTAACGCCTTGCAAGACAGGGTTACTGCAGACTAGTCATACACCAGAGTGTCGGCTCTGAGGGGAACAGAGAATATAAACCAGATTTCCAGATTAACAGACAGGGAGCTCTAACTCCAGGTTGGAGTTCCCACATCAAAGGATAGGAAGCACAGCAGCAACCACGAGGACTCGCAAGGGTCCGAGCTGCCGCTATATTATCCGGAGACACTTAAAGAGGGAGAGAACAGCCTGGAAGGACTTAGAAGGAGTAAGGGGTCTCAGCGGGACAACCTGGCTGCAGTGGGTTCAGTGTAACCGGAGTGAATTGACTTGGAACTGTTCAGAACTGAATTGCACTGTGAACTGCTGTTAACTGTGAAGGAGCTGACTAGTAAACCCGGTGAACCCTGCCTGTGTGTCCGTGTTTGATTCCAGGTACCCTGAACTGCTTAAAAATACCTTTTATCCAGTCAGGAGCAGCCCGACAGTGGCGGGCTCATCCAACTGGCTGCAGCCCATCCATCCATCCTCCTGGCAGAGATGCGCTGCAGCGGTGGTCCCATCATTGACCACAACCCGTGGGTGGCGTCACGACAAACATTTTCCTTGTAAATATTCCCTTTTACTTGTGAGAACCCGGGACACGGTCCGGATCAGGACCTCCGTGACATCCCCAGCAGTACCCCGGTCCGGTACCGAGTACCCCTTCCCAGTGGGCTCCACAGCAACAGCATGCAATAACTCTTCCACAGTGGAATGGATGTTGGTACCACCGTGGTAAGAGGAAATAAGGGGGGGGGGGCCAGCAGCAGTTGGAAGTAGGAGCAGGAGGTTCCCCTCCCTGACACAGTGCCCCCATAGCTGACATGTGCTGCCGCACAGTCGCATGGGTGTGCGTCCTCAGGGACGCACATCCATTTGAACAAGAGCTGGGATCAGTGGGCGCTGGGGGCAGCAGGTGGAGTGGGCCCCTGTATGTCCGGGCCCCGTCGCATCTGCGACCCCTGCAACTGCGATTGTTATGCCCCTACTCAGCCCTGAGGCATGGCTAAATTTAAAAACTGTTGGAATTGCTTCAGCCTGTAATGTAAGTGATGCATTGTTGGATTCATGGTCTCTTTGCTTACATCATTCTGCTCTCAGACAAGGTAGCGAAAAACCTGTTGACAGATTCCCCTTAAAAGGGAGATTCAGATCAATTTGCCTTATTTTTGTTTCTTCAAGGTACATTTGCCCAAAGAAATTCTTTTTATAGCAGATCTCCGATTGTGCTGGGATCTGAAGGGAAGTGGAGCCAAAGGTTACTGGGGTTTGAAGGGTATTGAAATTAACGAGTGATGGGATCTGAAAAGATATTGGAGTCTAAAGGGTGATAGGACTTGAAGTGTGATGGAGGTAAAGGGGTAGTTAGATCTTATGGGTGCTAGGGTCTTGTTAGACACAGGGTAAATCCTCCAAGCCCAAGGCCTGGGTGGGAACATGGGACATGTGGGTGTTGGTGCAGCAGATAGGAGAGACGTGCAGAATATTGACAGCTGAGCAACTGGAAACCTTTGGTAGGCAAGTGGTATGCAGGAAACTACTGGCAGGTGGAAGATGCCCAGGAGACCGCAGGCAGGCTGGTGCGATCCAGGAGACCACTGGCAGGCTGGCGGGATCCAGGAATCCACTGGCAGGCTGATGGGATCCAGGAAACCACTGGCGGCAGAAGGAGGAAGTCCAGGAAACGGCAGACAGGCAAGTCAAGTTGTACAGCGCAAGCATGAGTGAGTGACTCACCAGGCAGGGGTATTCAGATCTCTGACGTTGGTTCGGGCTGCTTTCACTGGTGGTCGGTGCCCGAGTCTGTGGCCCTGGCGGTCACTGAAAAATGTTGAAATAAAATAAGGAAATGGATTGTGTTATTCGTGACGCCACCTGCGGACACTGGTGATGGCACCAGCGCAGCTGCAGACCTCCGGGGATGATGCACAGGCAGCTGTGTGGTATAGCTCCCCGCAGACGGAGCAGAGTCCCCAGGGTAGAGTTGCTGCTGTGCTGGTTGTCCTAGTAGCAGCTCTGTAGGTTAGCAGTAATGAAGACAAAAGAGCCGCTCTCTTGCTCTGCAAGGGTATTTACTGGTCACGTGGTAAACGCAGTTCAATAACAGATTAACAGTCACACAGTCACGGTAGCTGGCCTGGGTAGTGACCAATGAATGGGGTGTCTCTGTGTGGCTTATGAGAATGTCCCTCTAAGCTTTGCTCTCTGTCCTTTACTTATTTGAAGCACTGGCTGGCTTGAAACCTTGTCTGGACTCCTGTTCCTGTCCTGCTTTATTTAATGTGGGTTAGAACCCTCTCCGGATTGCCACTACCTCTGTGGCTTTACGCGGGTCCTGGCTCTTAGCGTTATTGTTTTTGCAGGCGACCCAGAGGCTGAACTGTCCTGGGTCCAACCAGTGTTGGCGGCTCAGAGTTAAATTTGCCTGTACAGCTCCCAGAGCTGGTTCTCCGTGAATTTGGACTGGGATACTCCCAGACCGGTAGTTGAATGGTCTGATGCCGGGTGTGTACCAACACCCTCAGGCTCCCTTTTCTCATCTGGGTCACTACTCTTTTTGGGTGCCCTCCCTATATGTCCTCTGAAGGGTCCTCCTCGACTCAGCTCTTTCCTGCGTTCACTGACTAACTCCCCGACTCACTCTCTCTTCCCGCCTTCCACTACCACTGTTATAACCTCCCCCTGGTACCGGTTACCTTGGTAACAGGTTGAACCAATTGGCCCCCTAGAGCTAAGTGTGTGTCGATGTAGGGTAAAAACCACAGATCAACCTCCCCATTCACTAACCACAGGGATACCACACACGCTGGTCTGGTGAGGTACCCTCTAGTGAAGCACAGACCACTGGGACGCCACATTAGCAAGAGTCTTAGTAGCACAAATCTCAATACTAAGGCACAAGAATGTGTCTTGGTCAGCCTTATTTGAAGCCAGAATCCAGATAAGGGTGAAAAGAACTGGGACGTCACGCCGCGCTGACCACAAAGATAAACACAGAGTTAATCACACACTCTGTTTATTTAAACCTACGCGTTTCATGGCAAACGCGCCACTTCATCAGGCGTGTTTGCCATGAAACACGTAGGCTTAAATAAACAGAGTGTGTGATTAACTCTGTGTTTGTGGCCAGCGCGGCGTGACGTCCCAGCTCTTTTCACCCTTATCTGGATTCTTCAATTCCCAGCTGGGAGCTTGCAGCGACCTCTTGTGTGCTTTTACTGTAGTTGTGACACTCACAACTACATCAGGTGAGTTTAACCATTTGGGGTCTGTGGGACCTGTATATAAGAGGTACTACTCTATGTACGCTTCCTTTCTCCCTTAATTTATTTGAAGTCAGGGCAAATGCTTCCATGGAATCATGCCATCTGCAATGCCCGACATGGAGTACTACAGATTGTAGTGGACCAGGGTGAGGGAAGCAAGGAATAGATCCTGTATAGGTTTGTAACAGGTCTGAAGGGTGCTGGTATATAAAGAGTGCTAGGGTTTGAAAGGATTAAGGCTAGGGTCAGATTAGCGTCAGCCTTTAGGCTTGACAAATCCGTTTAAAACAGAATTTTTCAGCTTGAGCGCATAGCGTTAACGCAATGTAACGCTGTGCTCAGGTTGCATAATGATCCCTATGGTTACTGGTAAACTAGCGCAGCCGGCAGCTTCACTCCGAAGGACCGGATATGTGCTTTTGCTGAGCATATAGAAAACATGGTTTGCAGCATTTCCCTGTGTGCTCAGCAAAAGCGCATATCCGATCCTTTGGAGTGAAGCTGCCGGCTGCACTTGTTTACCGGTAACCATAGGGATGAATATGCAGCCTGAGCACAGCGTTAAATTACGTTAACGCTATGCGCTCAGGCTGCCAAATACTGTTTCAAACGAATTTGTCACCCTTATGGCTGACGCTAATCTGACCCTAGCCTAAGAGTAGATCGATGCTGGGATCTGAGCATTGCAGGGATCTGAAGGGTGCTGAGATCTGAATGAGTTGGCATAAAAGGGTGCTGGGATCTAAAGTGTTTTTGGAGTCCAAAGAGTGGAAGTCAACTGGGAACTCGAACATGTTTCTGGAAGATCTTCCATAAAAATGCTTGAATTTCCAATTGACTTCCATTATACTCAGTACATGGTCACGCCTGTCCAAGCATCTGACTTGCTTATCATGACTACCGAGCACCGGAGCATGGTAGTGTTCGCTCATCACTACTTACCTTCAGTGGCATAGCATAAACTCATGGGCCACAATGTGAAAGCTACAATGGGACCCCAAATTATTGAAAATATGTAATAGCATTAGTCTTTTTCTATAGGACAAATGGATTTTTAGGCTCCAGGACCTGGATGTGATTGCAACCCCTGCACCTATTGTAGTTACACCTCTACTTAACTCCTGTCCTTTCATTGCAATCTCATTTACTGGAGATTCTGACTAGGGTTTTGGGATGTAAAGTGATTGGTTCATGCGCACTTCTCCAGATTTTAGGGCTGTAAGTGGCGTTTCAGAAGCCTCACCTATATGACTAAAGAGCTAGGACACCTGAAATAATTTCATAATTAATTTTCATAATTCCTTAGTACACTCAGCTAATCGTATACTTCACATTGTTTGTTGTCTGTGTCACCTTTCTTATCTCTCCCTGCAACCTGACTACCATTTGGACAATAAAACGTCTGTCATAGTCTCTGAGTTTGGACCCCCAATGTTCAAAAAATAATGACTATATCTTTAAGGAAGCGGGATGATGAAAGGATTAGCTGCAAGCCAACAAGTGCAGTGTGCCGGTCACACTTTGCGTTAGCCATCGTGCATACGCACACCAAGACGCAGGGCCAAGTATACTCTTCTCTCGCTTCCCGATACTAGTAAGGGGGAACTTTAGCAGAGCCCTTCCCAGGCATGGTGGCTGGTGACCAGACACACAAGCAGCGGATAGGTCAAACACACCAGAACCACATACATAGTGCAAACCACAATAAATAAGGGAAGCAATAATAACCAAGAATAGAGACCAGAGAATGGAACCACCTCAGACGCAAAGAAACATTGACCTAAATCACCCAACAGAACTGAAATAATCAGTTACAAATAGAGGAAATGGCAGGCTTTAAATACGCCTCCCAACCGTCACCTGACCACGCTGGGACAAAGCCTAATCTCCACCCCCAGTCCACAGGGACACAGGAGGAGGGTGGAATGAAGAGAACATCCCACCAATTAACTGTCCCAACAGGCATGGCATCCCATACCAGCTGGCAGCAGCTAACACCAAGGGATCCAGCATTCCGGGACCCCTGAACAAAACAATTGCTGGGAGCAGTGGCTTCCCACCTTCCAGTAATACTTGGAGTAAATCTTCTAGAATGCAATTCCTGTGCAATCTCCGCCCTCAGAGGTGACACCTCACCCCTCATGGCCTGTGAAGGGTGATGGTGGCAAGCCGGAGAGTCAGGGCATTACCAGGAGCACGAGGGGCCCACTCAAATACGGAGATACCAATCTAGATAGTATCCTAGCTATATACCATGACTTCTGAACTTGAGGGTACCCCTTTAGGGAGGATCTATCACTTGGCTGTTTCCATATTTTCTTCTTAGTTTATTCCTCCCTGGTCCTTTGAGTATCTTTTAACTCCAACATATGGTTTCACATAAGGGCCTTTTTAGTCAGTGCTATTTTAATAGTCTTTATTGAGAGGGTGTGATTCACAGGATAATTATGCAGGGAAACACAAAGACATGCCCCAGAGGATCCCGTGAGCCACACCCTATTGAAAAGATCAAAAAAAATTTGTACTGAATAAAAAAGTCCCACTTCAATAGAGAAAAAAAACTCAGGGGAGAAATGGAAATAAAATAAGAGCAAAAACTGGACACTTTTGAGCTGATTCAGATCCTCTTTACGCCATCTACTATATAATTGCCGAAGGCATTTTTGTGTCGGACCCCGAAAACGCCGTGGCTATGTCACGCTGTGACGTCACCACGCGCGAGCAATGGCCGCGAAGCGGCCATTGCGAGTCGCTGGCCGAAAATAGAACCAGAGGCCCGGCTACAAAGTTAGCGATTTACCGCTGAGGTAGCGCGAGCAATGGCCGCGAGGCCATTGCGAGTCGCTACCTCAGCTGCCGCAACTCCCCCTATACTTTCAATGGGGATCTATTGCGAGTCGCTGGGTAGTGCAAGCATTGCGAGTCACTATCACAGATCATCATCATTCATCATCATCATCATCATCTCATCATCATCATCATCATCATCATCATCATCCTACTACTGGCCGCACAGACCCCCCCCCCTCAATGGCCGCACAGACCCCCCCCTCAATGGCCGCACAGACCCCCCCCCCCTCAATGGCCGCACAGACCCCCCCCCCAATGCCCGCACAGACCCCCCCCCTCAATGGCCGCACAGACCCCCCTCCCCCTCAATGGCCGCACAGCCCCCCCCCCCTCAATGTCCCAAAGTCAGCTGTGACCGCCTGGCCCTTGGACACTGGCTGCCATGCACACATCAGCTGGTAGGCTCCCATCACTTACCCACTGAGGACGGATCACTTCCAGCACCTCTTCACATGGCAGTGCTCTGAACTTCTGAATCCTCCTCTCCTCACTCAGACACCTGGCAGGTTCCAGCCTACTCACTCCCAGCTGCAACCCAGTGAGTCAATCAGCACATCTTCACTCACACACAGACCTGACATGTGATTAACCCCCTGTGCACCATTCAGGTTTAGCCCAGCAAAGCACTCCAAAAAGTATTGAACACACCCCAATAAGTATTGAACGCGCCCCAAAAAGTATTGAACGCACCCCAATAAGTATTGAACACACCCCAATAAGTATTGAACGCGTCACAATAAGTATTGAACGCGCCCCAAAAAGTATTGAACACACCCAATAAGTATTGAACGCGCCCCAAAAAGTATTGAACGCGCCCCAAAAAGTATTGAACACACACCCAATAAGTATTGAACGCCCCCCAAAAAGTATTGAACACGCCCCAAAAAGCATTGAACGCGCCCCAAAAAGCATTGAACGCGCCCCAATAAGTATTGAACGCACCCCAAAAAGCATTGAACGCGCCCCAATAAGTATTGGACCCCCCCAAAAAGTATTGGACCCCCCAAAAAAAGTATTGGACTCCCCCAAAAAGTAGCTATCTACTATATAATTGCTGTAGGCATTTTTGTGTCGGACCCCAAAAACGCCGTGGCTATGTCACGCTGTGACGTCACCACGCGCGAGCAATGGCCGCGAAGCGGCCATTGCGAGTCGCTGGCCGAAAATAGAACCAGAGGCCCGGCTACAAAGTTAGCGATTTACCGCTGAGGTAGCGCGAGCAATGGCCGCGAGGCCATTGCGAGTCGCTACCTCAGCTGCCGCATCTGCCGCAACTCCCCCTATACTTTCAATGGGGATCTATTGCGAGTCGCTGTGTAGCGCGAGCAATGGCCGCGAGGCCATTGCGAGTCGCTACACTTGCGGCGCGGTTGCGGTAATCCCCATAGAAAGTATAGGGGGACTTGCGGCAGGTGCGGCAGCGAGTCGCTGGCTGAGTGCGAGCACTTGCGGCGCGGTTGCGGTAATCCCCTTAGAAAGTATAGGGGGACTTGCGGCAGGTGCGGCAAGTGCGGTTTTGCTGCACCTGCCGCAAGTCCCCCTATACTTTCTATGGGGATTACCGCAACCGCGCCGCAGATGCGGTTTTTAAATAAAATAAAATAATTTTAATACAAATAAATTTTCATAAAATAACAAATAATAAATACATTTAATAATAATAAAAATAGTAAAAAAACAAAACAAAATAAATAATAAAATAAAAAATTCCTATCTACTATATTGGATTATTATTTGAAAATCTAAAAAAAAATAAAAATATTGGTATTGGATTATTATTTGAAAATCTAAAAAAAATAAAAATATTCTAGACACCCGATGCATTTGCATCGGGCTCACAGCTAGTGAATAATAAATAGCTACACAATGAACTCGTATCAGGCCATGCTGGGTATTACAGTTTCTCGAAAACTCTCACAGGCTGGAGATTAGTGTCTTTTGACAGAGAGAAGAGTTAATATTTGCTTTATTTTTTATAGCATTTCCCCAAAGTGATGAAATTAGCTAAGTAGTTACAGTAAGATTCCACCTGGCCGATATCCCAGGCAGTGCATTAACGGAGGGTCAAACGTGTCCCTCGGTGAAAAGGCAAAGTGCCACTTTTGCCAAAATGATTATTCTTCTAGAGAAATTAAATTGCCCCTCGTATGATTAAAAACTTCTATTCTCTTACTTTATTAACCGGAGTATCAAACACCGCTATTTGTCTCCAGCGTGAAATGAAATCTTTATATTCGTGCACACTTGATAATAACTGTTCTCCAATCATCCAAAGTATATCGTCAGAAAGTTACAGTCCAGAATAAGAAAAAGAAGAGAAAAATAATGATTACCAACAGGTGGCACCAGTGAGCCTAATCATTGTGTGCGCCTCTGCCGAATAGGAAGAATGGAAGGAGCGCGTGGTAGATGGGGGCTTATCGCTAAGTTTTAAGGAAAGTTTGTTTGGAACAGGGGGATGTGCCACCCGCTAAGTTTTGTGATATCATGACATCATTAATCACCAAAGATTCGAAGGGATCCGCCACATCTTGAAGACTGGGAGCCTCAGAATGAAAAAACTCAACTGGAAACAAGATGATGATTGGGGAGAGTTGGGTATTAATTCTTTTTCATCACTTTCTGACTCTTTTGAATCAAGCAAATTCAAAGAATTCAGGATCTAATACATATTGGTTTTGCCAAAGCAAGTGTGCAGTAGGGAATATGGATAGGCACTGTAGGAATGATGGATGGGGACACATCCAAGGTGGGGGCTATGGAAGTCTATGGTATGTCATGGTTGTCTTTTTTGCAGCCTATGACATGCGCTCACATACCACGCTGCTATCTCCACTGTTCTCTTTTCTTCCCCCAGTAGAATATACAGTATGTTTTTTCTTCTCAACATGGAGCTGAAATTGTAGAGGTTGGAGAGCTTCCTGCTGTGTATTAGGAGCAGTGTAGCAGTAAGTGGGTTTTGTCCTCCAGGGCCTCCTGGTCACAGTGTTGGCACAGTCTTTCCTCCCTGGGCTTGTATCTCTGCCTGTGTCGGCCGGACTCGATGGCCAGACTGTGGGCACTGAGTCTATATCGGCTCAGGATCTTGTGGTCTCTGGGGCCTGGGAGTTTCTCCAGATGTGGGACCAGTCTGTAGTCTCTCTGTAGACTCTGATATGTGGTCAGTTTCTGTGAGGTGATGATATTATTCCTGCAGTCATTGACATATCTCACTTGGCCATTGTCTACCATCTTCCTCATTCCAGCTTTCGTCAGCTTTTTTAATGAGACTGTGCAGGGTATAAATGTAGTCAGTGGTGCGCTGGTTTCAACCCTGCTTGGCTCTTGCTAAGGACGTTGTGCTCTGTGAGGAAACTAAGGATCCTCTTGTTCAGGATAATGTTGAACAATTTTCCCTGGTTGCTGCTGACACATATGCCTCTTTAGTAGGCAGGGTCCTCACCCTTGTGGATGAGTGAGATGAGGCTCTGGGTCCAGGTACGAGGGAAGTAGCCATCCCCAGGGGCCTAACTACAATAGGTGCAGAGGTTACTATCACACCCGAGTCCTAAGGGGCCCAAAAAATCCCTTTGACCTATAGAAAAAGACTAATACTATGGGCCCGGTTGGAGCTTTTGCATTGGGGCCCATGACCTTCAAGTTACATAACTGGCTGTCACTCAGCATAATATTACACAGAGGTCTTTGAAATGGTGGAGCCAAATGTTCCCATTTTGGATATAGGCCTTGTTCACTCTCACCTGCGTTTTTGGCACTCTCTGCGTTTTACTGCAGTTTTTCAAAAACGCAGGTGCGTTAACGCAGGGTACATTTAAGTGTACATGCGTTTTTCAGCTCCACTTGCGTTTTTTTCCTCCAGTCCAAAAAACGGTGCATGCAGCTTTTTTTGGGTGCTGGAAAAAAACGCAGGGGTTGCTTCCAAAAACGCATGCGTTTTTTTTAACGTGGAGTCCTATGGGAAACGCATGCGTTAACTCAGGGTGCATATAGGCACCTGCGTTAACGCATGCGTTTCCCATAGGTCCCCATGTTAAAAAAACGCATGCGTTTCTATAACATGGGGCCGTATGGGAAACGCATGCGTTTTTAAATGGCACATTTAGGCACCCTGCTTTAACGCTAGCGTTTTTGCCTGCGTTTTTGGCCAAAAAATGACTAAGTCCAAAAAAGTGTCAAATCCTTTCAGGCACACAAGGGACACTTTTTGGCAGTTTTAGAAAAACGCAGGTGGTTTTTTTCCTGCTAAAAAAAATGCAAATTGAGTGTGAACAAGGCCATAGATGTTGCTCTTCTTGCTTTTTGTGTCCTTGAGATTCCATAGTTCCCAGAAGGAGTTGTCTCAGAGGGCGTCTTGGAGTTGTTTAAGTTTGGTGGAGATGTAATTTTGAGTTTTCCTCCTGAGGATGGTTTTATACTGCATTTGTATGGTGTCATAGGTTTCCCTCAGACCTGGGTGGTTGGGGTCTCTGTGTTTCTTGTTTGAGGAGGTTCTCAGGATCTTCTGTACAACTTGACATCTATCTATCTATCTATCTGTCTGTCTGTCTGTCTGTCTGTCTGTCTGTCTGTCTATCTATCTATCTATCTATCTATCTATCTATCTATCTATCTATCTCATATATTTAATTTCTATCAGGCAGATAATGAATATGCAGACATTATCATTCTTTCCGCCATTGAATTAGCAGTAAATGAAGCCATGCCTTTTATTAAAGGTAAGACATTACACGAAGAGCGTCCTCTGCACCCATTTCAGCCGCGAGGTCGAGATGATGTTTTCCGTAAATTCTTCATTTGACTTTAAGTTGAAGTCAATGACCTTTGGGACGTACTTTGTGCTCACACATAAAGTGGAAGAAATGGATACGACTTTGATTCAATGTGAAAGCCATTTCCCAGGATATTCCACATATTTCACTGCTATAATCCAGCTGCAAGTTTGGAGAATTGATGAAAGTTTACATCTGATATTTCATAATGTTGTTTCATTTTAGACGCAAATTTGGAGCAAGGAAAGTATTTTGTTCCAAAGTCTGATTTATCTAGTCATCCGATTAGCATCATTTGATTAAGGCTGGGGTTATTTTAAAAATGAATAAAATGGTCAAGTTGCAGATAATGCATGCACAAGTCATATTGTTGCATGCAACTTGCATTAATGTCTTCTCTATGCAACTTCTGACCTGCGGGTTTCAGTTATAAGGGGCGTGTCTGAAGCCGTTACAGTCACCACTAATATTATTGTAAGCGGTGGTTGCAAGCAAGCTCCGGTACTTTGATTAACAACTACTGTTCAAAAGATGTGCTGCAAAGCTGACTGTCAAAGTGCAGCGTGTCATTTATGGTACCTTTACACGCCGCCACAACAGGATGGATACAACCCGCTACAGGCTACAAATGTAGCTTGTCGCGCCAATATCGCCCGTAGTAGCGGCGTCTGAAGACGGGACGACACAGCCGGCTACAGATACATCTGTATCCGTGCACTGCCCATAAACAGATGGCAACAAAGCCGATTGTAGCGAGCTGTATCGGCGTGTAAAGAAGGAACAGAAGGGTTGTTTCTACACCATGCTATGTAGCTGGGGCGTGACACAGGGTCCGGGTTTCCGCGCCCCCTTCAGCGATCATTGGAGGAAGCTCCTGCGTTGCGATTGGTTGTCGCCGCACAGGGCGGCATATTTAAGGAGCTGACGAGTCACACTACACAATTGCTCGAGCTTCAAGTATTAATCAGCCTCCTGCGATGCCTGTCCAATCATGGTATTTTTGCTTTCTCCTATCAGCGTACGGACGTCTCGTAATCCACAATTGGAGCACGCCTATGTGCTGTCCCTGCTGCACCAGGTACGCCCATAGTAGCTGGTTATAGCGGTGTGTAAATGAGCTACAGATGGCTACTTGAGACACCCGGCGATGTATCTAGCTATAGATGTTGCGTAGCGTAGCGCACCTTGTGGCGGCGTGTAAAGGAGCTGCGTTTCCCGTTTGTAACCGTTTGGGCGTGCTCGTGCACGTGAAGTAGCGGTTGGTATCCATCCTGTTGTGGCGGCGTGTAAAGGTACCATTACAGTATAATACGTGGTGCTGTGAGCGGTCACTGTAGACACATCCTACACTTCCCATGACTGAACGCCAGAGGCTGCCGGGAGGCAATAAGTTTATTTTTTCCTGGTAGCGGCACTGTCAGTAAGGTGGCTGGACAGCTTTAGTTAACCCTACATCTACAGGTAAGTAGTGTTTTATGAAGTGACAGAGTCCCTTTAAGTCCTTGGGAGTTAAAAACACGATATTGGCGTCCATACCAAGTATTGATCGATCAACTCTGTATTTATTAAACATTGGCTGCACTGAACAAAAACTTCTTTTTCTCCGTCTTGTGATTACATTTTTTTTTAACAACCGGAGAAAGAAAATGTAAGAAGAATAGCTTAAGAATTTCTAAATTGTTAGTCGGCCCAATTATCACCTTGTCATAAACATGGAAGCAAAATAGTAGCAATTTTGATGCAAAGTCAATAGAGGACACATACATAAGTAGCATCTCGCTCACTAAAGAGAACACTCACAAAGGAAACTTGTCACCAAGAGACAAAATCAATGAAGCTATTGTGGACCGGCCGAGGATGACTAAACAAATAGAATATAAACCGGTTGGAATGGTTTGTTGCTGTAGAGGAGACGTAGATTGGACATTACACAGTAGACTGGGTCCTGACCTCGACCATTAAAAGTCACAAGATTTCCAGAACATCAAAGTCATTGATGCAATTGACTTTAACTCACTTTTAACACAAACTATGAAACGAGGCAGAAAAAGTCTTCGTCAATTAGACTTCAGGGTCAGAGATTCGCTGCTTGTTCGGCTTCTTGCCTGGAATTGATATTTTTTCTTGTGTTTATAAATTGAAAAGATGAGGTGGCGGAAATGGAGTTGGGGCAGCGATTGAAAGCAAGAATAAAACGCTATTCCCTTCATATGCAGGCTAGCATCCAACAAATCCTATCGGAAGTCCATTGCCTTTTCATGCCTTTGGGTAACTTCCCCACACCCTTGTTAGCTAAAATTGTAGGATCTGTAAACAAGGAACTCTTACACAAAGGGTTATTCCCAGCATTAAAAGTTATAACTTACCCGGAGGTTAGGTGATACGTTTCTGATTGGTGTGAAGACCAGCAATGGGGCTTTGCGATGCCTATCTGAAATGAGCGGTGGTCACTAATGCTGCAGAATTTGGCTATCTCCAGCAGTCCTATAGTGAATGAGAAGAGTGGTTACACTATAGGTTTGGCTATAAGAGATGAGCTGATCTGACAAGATTCAAATTTGCACAATTGTGCAAGGAAAATTTGATTTGCCGCAAATTTATTCTCTGCAAATTGAATGTCCCTTATTGATATGTACATGAGATTTCCAACAAGGTTACATAAAGCATATCTCTTATCTACTGAACCTGTCCCAACTGGTTCTTGTCCTGACTGATGTTCCTTGTTGTACAGTTCCTGGCAGCACCTACACCTGGAATAAACCTAGCCACAACACTAGGTATCCAAAACTTGGACCTAGTTGCCGGAAAGGCTGTCAATTTGTTCCTCTTACTGCTAAGGAACCAGCGGGATAGAGGAGAGCACTATAACCAAGGCTAGGGAAAGTGGTCAGAGATATGTAGAGACCCAAAGTGCGGAAACATAAAAAATGTGAACTAATGAAAAAAGGTGACGCAGCTACTGCCAGTAATAATAGCCTCCTACAACCCAACTGTAACAGGGGAAAGAAGAAGGTTAAAAGGTACCGTCACACGCCGCAATCTCGGCTGGCGATGTGTGGCGATATGACGTGCACGCTCACGTTTTTCGTGCCCGCCTCAGATCGCCGATGGCGGCGTCACATGCCGCAATCTCGCCCTGAAGCTAAGGAGATGTGTTGCTCCGGAAGCAGGGGTGCATCAAGCCTGCCTGCCGCCTGAGCTGCACAGTGTGGAGCGGGGTGGGCTTGCTGTTGGTGGCGCCCCTGCCACCGCTAGTGAGGAACGGGGGGGTGCTGTCAGTAGTTAGCACCTTCGCCCCTGCAGCCGCTAGTGAGGACCAGGGGGGGATGGGGTGCTTTCAGCAGCTAGCACCGCCGCCCCTGCAGTCGCAGGTGAGGACCGGGGGGGAGGGGGTTGGGGGATTGCAATCTGCGCCGCTGCGCTACAGGTCTGTCTATGCAGGGGGAGAGGCTGTGTCTTTCTGCAGCCGGCGGCGCCCAGCGGGCAGAAAGATGCTGTATGGATATGGCACCGCCCCCTTCTGCACAGCCGCTTCCCCTGCCAGCTTGCCGCCTGAGTTAAAGGGCTCACACTGTCCAATGGACGGTGCGGCTCTGTCTGGAAGTCGCCTCACCTACAGCGGAACCAATCTTGCCTCAGGTAGGGCCGGACACTGGCCTTTTGAAATAATAAGCTACATCTTTAAGGCCAGGGCCACACTTGCGTCTGCAATCCTTCTACTGCATCCGTCTTTTTCATTTTGAGATGTTGAAAAACGCATGCGTTAACCCACCCATAGACTCCAATGTAAAAAACGCATTGCAAAAGTGTGCAAAAGTGCAATGCGTTTACCGTGTTGCGTTTTTGAGAAATGCGTGTTTAATAGGGTCTGCAACTAGACCTGGATACATGCTCTACGGTTGTTAAATCCAGCATCTGGAGGAACCTAAGGACTATTGTTGCCGGCTGGTTTCTGATTTTGAGGACTAAGGGCAATGCATTGCGGCTATCTACCTGCAGTTGATGTAATACCGTGTATGATACAAATAAAAATTATTGCATCGTAAACCTGCCCAGGTGATTATTGCATCCCACAATTTCAGATCTTTACACCCTTTCTTTGCTATAATTTCCAACAATTGCTACGTAAAAAAAATAATAGCGCACTCATGCTTAACTTCACTGTCTCATTGCCTTATGATGGATCTAATTTTTTCTCTGTTTCTCAGCCAAATGGATCAATATTAAATATTTGCTCCTCCAATAGACATAATAACAAAACTAATTTTCGCGCATGTACCTTCAGACTTTGCTAATTGAATAGGTGACCCAATGTACCAGCTGACTACAACACAAGCATCCAACTAACGTCTTCAATATATCTTTACTTAAAGCCTCTCTTACCCCCTCCCCCGCCCCCGGCTGCTGTGAATGTGGAGTCACTAATGGATAATGTTCAAGTCAATGAAAACAACGAACCTTTAAAAATCATCCACGCTTCCTAAATGAGAGGTTGCACAATAGGAAACAATCAGAATGTGTGGAAATTGCAATTTTCTCCCAGACTGAAAACTTTACATTTTTCATTTCAATGATTCTCTGACTCAATCTTTCACTTGCTAATTGTGCTCAAGACTAGTCAAGCACTTTACAAGGTCAGGAACAGTTCAGACTGGAAAATGAATAGAAGCTGGATATCTCCGCCAACCCTTATTATGTACAAGTTATTATGGAACAGTTTGTGATACATTGTGTGAAAATTCAGAGAACGTCTGAGAAGAATTCATTATCCAAAACATACAGAGAACTGGTAAGACCCCAAATCGGTTTGTGTTGACCTCCGGCATTGTATTCTCCGGTCAGGTGGAAGGTCCACTCCTGATTTGTTTTCTTTTTGTCAATTATAGTAAGAGCATATTTGGAAGTGAAGACTGAGCAGCTTACAAACAATGGAAAATCACGGACGCTTGTAACTTAACAAATTAACTAGAATTAAAGATGGAAGACATTGGGATGTAGCGTACAATACGCAACCGATTGTCCTGAAACAAACCGAGGAATAAAATAACATTTCTCTGATGTGCCTAAAATAATCAACTTTACAAATGGTCATTTCTTTAACAATTTCCTACCATTCATGTCTGCAGCTCCTAAACAATTCTGTGATGTCCATCGAAACAAGAAAACAAACAAATTGACTCTGCAGTATTAATGAGGGGATGCTTTGGAATTGGCAAGAACACTAGTCCCAACCACTGCAATAAAGAGAGACAAGAGGGGAAGGGGAGACAGACAGGGAATAATGCCATCTATCCCGTTGATTATTTTCAATGTTTTGTTTTATTGTAAGACAAAGCATTGAAAATAATAAAAGGGATAGATGGCGTTATAACTTCATCACTACCTACAACAAGTGGAATAAGTAAATTAGAGATATTTTACATAGTCACTGGCATATTCTACAACAGGATCCTCTACTACGGGAATTTATACCAAATAAACCTGGTATCACTTGCAGAAGAGGAAAAACAATAAGGAACATTGTAGCACCTAGTCACCTCAGAAGTCTATTACCACCACATAGAGATTATAAGGATCGTGTGGGGAAAAATTCTAATACTGAGAATGGAGTGTGTAAATGTGGCCAAAGAAAGTGCCAGTGCTGCAAAACCATGGTGCATGGCCAACAAACCATTATATCTAATAGTACAGGGGAGGTTATCCCAATTAAAGACTATTTAACATTTACAACTAATTGTGTGATCTATGTTATCACTTGTCAATGTGACCTCCAATGTGTGCGACGAACCATTTGAATGGCCACAGGCACAATGCCAAAATTGGCTTACTAACACATAGCCTATCACGCCACCTTTTAACCTCACATGGTAAAGAATTTAAGATACATCTTACCCCAGTGGAACACATCCCTATAAATACACCTAATCGAGTTCAACTATTGAACGTAAAAGAGGCCTTCTGGATGTACAAATTACTAAGCCTTCATCCAGAAGCCCTTAATGATAAATTAGAATATGTGTGAGAGTCGGAAAATGGGGGCCCAATTCAGCGGAGTCTGAGCTTTGGAAGCGGAGATCGGGCATCCCGGCACGACCTTGTGGGATCCGGTCTTCTGCCTTGTATCTTTGCTGTGGAACCTATCCTAGATTGCTTGGGATGACATCACCTGGCAACAGATGCCAAAACTAAGAATACGTTGCAGCTCTAAAGAAGTCTCTATACTCCCATTTCATGAATTGAGACCAAGCGCTTGACTAGAAGGAGGAGAATAGGTTCTCCTAAAAACATGGAGATGTATATAACAAAGAGTGCGAGTTCAAGAGCACCGTAGGAAGAGCCTGCTCCATTGTGTTCGGTTCCCCTGGGCTCTTAATACACCAAAAGTACCAACACATCATTAACATACAGAATAACATTTATAATACAGTCATGGCCAAAAATTTTGAGAATGATACAAATATTAATTTTAACAAAGTCTACTGCTTCAGTTTTTCTAATGGCAATTTGCATATACTCCAGAACAGGGGTCTCAAACTCCAGGCCTCGAGGGCCACACACAGTCCAGGTTTTCAGGATTCCATTACCAACTGTCAAACTCTACGGAAATCCTGAAAACCTGGACTGTGTGCAGCCCTCGAGGCCTGGAGTTTGAGACCCCTGCTCCAGAATGTCATAAAGAGTGATCAGCTTAACAGCAATTACTTGCAAAGTCAATATTTGCCTAGAAAATGAACTTTAACCCCAAAACACATTTCAACATCATTGCAGTCCTGCATTAAAAGGAGCAGCTAACATCGTTTTAGTGATTATTCCATTAACACAGGTGTGGGTGTTGATGAGAACAGGGCTGGCGATCAATCACTCATGATTAAGTAAGAATGACACCACTGGACACTTTAAAAGGAGGCTGGTGCTTGGTATCATTGTTTCTCTTCAGTTAACCATGGTTATCTCTAAAGAAACACGTGCAGCCATCATTGCACTGCACAAAAATGGCCTCACAGGGAAGAGTATCGCAGCTAGAAAGATTGCACCTCAGTCAACAATCTATCGCATCATCAAGAACTTCAAGGAGAGAGCTTCCATTGTTGTCAAAAAGGCTCCAGGGCGCCCAAGAAAGACCAGCAAGCGCCAGGACCGTATCTTAAAACTGTTTCAGCTGTGGGATCGGACTACCAGCAGTTTGGAGCTTGCTCAGGAATGGCAGCAGGCTGGTGTAAGTGCTTCTGCACGCACTGTGAGGCGGAGACTCTTTGAGCAAGGCCTGGTTTCAAGGAGGGCAGCAAAGAAGCCACTTCTCTCCAGAAAAAACATCAGGGACCCACTGATATTCTGCAAAAGGTACAGGGAGTGGACTGCTGAGGACTGGGGTAAAGGTACAGGGAGTGGACTGCTGAGGACTGGGGTAAAGTCATTTTCTCTGATGAATCCCCTTTTCGATTGTTTGGGACATCTGGAAAACAGCTTATTCGGAGAAGAAGAGGTGAGCACTACCACCAGTCTTGTCTCATGCCAACTGTAAAGCATCCTGAAACCATTCATGTGTGGGGTTGCTTCTCAGCCAAGGGAATCGGCTCACTCACAGTCTTGCCTAAAAACACAGCCATGAATAAAGAATGGTACCAGAATGTCCTCCAAGAGCAACTTCTCCCAACCGTCCAAGAGCAGTTTGGCACCCAACAATGCCTTTTCCAGCATGATGGAGCACCTTGCCATAAAGCAAAGGTGATAACTTAATGGCTCAGGGAACAAAACATAGAGATTTTGGGTCCATGGCCTGGAAACTCCCCAGATCTTAATCCCATTGAGAACTTGTGGTCAATCATCAAGAGACGGGTGCACAAACAAAAACCAACAAATTCTGCCAAAATGCAAGCATTGATTATGTAAGAATGGAGAATGGACGGCTATCAGTCATTATTTGGTCCAGAAGTTGATTGAGAGCAGCCAGGGAGAATTGCAGAGGTCCTGAAGAAGAAGGGTCAACACTGCAAATATTGACTTGCTGCATTAACTCATTCTAAATGTCAATATAACCTTTTGGTATCATAATCTGATTGCAATTATATTTCTGTATGTGATATAAACATCAGACAAACACAAATAAAAACCAGAGGGCAGCAGATCATGGGAAAATATCATTTTGGTGTCATTCTCAAAACTTTTGGCCATGACTGTAGATTCATGCACCCTGATCTCTTTTCTAATCCAGATATTTAATACAATAGTTAGACAAACTAATTTTATTAGTGAAGCAAAGAAATGGTAATATGGTGATACAAATATCCAGGCTGCATTTAAACAGAGGTTAAAAGAAATAACCATAACCATCAGCATCGGCATTCACAAGCTTTTATTCATGAAGACGTTTCTTATTTAGAAAAAAACTTTTCTTATTGTGGAGATGAAAACTATCTTTTAAACTAAAATATATTTTACCTTTGTAATTTTTTCTATACATAATATTTCTGCTTTTTTTCAACACTATAATGTGTTCATGATTTTTTAAATACAATTCTTAAAAATAGACATTTTTAATATACTGATAGAACATCATTTTCAGACATGGAAATTGAATACACGCAAAGAAATGATAATACCCTTTCCCATCAAAAGAGATTTTAAAAGTACACTTGTAATATAGCATAATAATTTGAAGACATATTTTATGTATACGAACAACACGGCGGATCTTCTTATATTGGAAGGTTCCATAATTGATTAATATACCAATAGCTATATAGAAAAATCGAATAACTGTGATTTATCCCAGAATGAGTGATTAAATTGTTTTGTATATGAATTGACACGAACTTTCCAAAGTAAGGCTGGCTTCACATACGGCTATGACCCAGTCCATGGCTGTCCGCTTGAGCCAGACAGCCCCGAACCGGATCAGCACACGGAACTGGAGGGCCAATTTGCCTTCTAGGGGATATTCATGCTCCAAAAGACGCATGTTTTGTAATAGGTTGACACGGGAGGGTTAGGAGGAGCACCACAATATATGAATAATACAAATACAGGTGCTCACCATGCCACGGTAAACGTCGTGTAATATAAGAAAAAGACGTGGCATAAAGATGGGAGCACACAAGTGTTTAGTGAAGAATATACAAATATAGTTTTATTCACACGTTTCCAGACACAATTAAAAACACATTAAAACCACAAACACGGGTTCCCGTGCTCGATGAATCAAACCTGATGTGTATATGAATGTCAGATGATAAAGCTTGTAGTGTGCAAAATTGATAATAACATAGTACTGGATAGCCAGAAATTACATAGAGTATAGTTCTCAAGGGCAATATAGATCTTGGCAAAATCAGTGATAGTAAACACCGATATAGGTCAACAAATCTGTATATATAATAGATAGTTCAATACAAATTTTATACAACAAATAACAGATTATTGTATATGCCCTTTTTGAGACCCCATATGAACAATTGCACTGAGAGATAACATATAAATGATACACATTCAATACATAATGTAGACAAAAATAAACACAAACCTCCCTAAACCTGCAAGCGGTGCCAAACACCATATATGAAATAACATTACCTATTCAAATAACATATTTGTGTGAGATGCACTGCGTGGTCTCATGTAATAGATGTTAAGGACAGTTATGCCCAGGCAAGAGCTCAACAACGTCTTAGAAGAAGTGCACACTAATCACGGGTGCAACAAAGTTACCAACAAGTATATACTAGAAAGTGCAATGGTCACCCCTGGCAGTTACTGAGCTAGGAGACCTAGCAAACGTAGTACAAGGGTCCGGTTGTAATAGACACTAATATAAAAACCAGCCTAGGGGTAGCACAAACTAGCCAAAACCCATACAGAGAAGGGTTAATGCTTATCAGATAAGACGTGCCGTGATTTTGCCAATGACAACCAAGAGACCTGAAGGAAGTGCCCTCAGCATAAGGGAGAGAGGTAGTGTCACCGGCACAAGGCCGCAGTTTACCAAGGTAAGGGAGCTAGTGCAGAGAGTACGGGAACCCGGGACAGCCCTTCCCAACGCGTGTCGCCGCTAAGGGGCATGTTTTGTAATAAGCATGCAGGTCTGGACCCGTGTGTAAATGACTGTGTATGGGTGTCCACTACTGCCATCAAGTGGAAGTGTGCTTCGGGGGCTCTGGGCTCTGGGTTTGTCAGTCCGTATCGGGTGACAAACACTGTTAACCCTTCGCCATTTGGCTGAAGCTACCCCCAGTACTTTATACCTGTAACACAGGTGAATTTGACCTCAATGACTGTAAGATCTAGAATAGGGGGAATATAGGGGTTGAGATGTTTGTCTGGGTATGGATGGACAAACCCCAACGAGGTGACACTTAAGCCCACAGTAAAAGCTCGTCCCCATCCCACGACAAACTACAAGTGACCTAACATGATGGGACGCCCCCCTTCTACATAAATTCTTCCACCTGCACCTGTGGGACCTCCTCAATGAGGAGAACAAGGGGCTGCATCTCTGGGTCCATGTATCTTTTTCTGAGGCGTTGATCTATTCTGATGGCAAGAGACATGGCAGCCTCTAGCGACTCTGGAGTAGAGTTCTGAGCCATGGAGTGCTGTAGCCTACTAGACACACCATGATAGAATCATTCTATTGGGTGGCCGTGGCCCACCTCCAAACAGTACTCCTCAGCTGTCGAAGTCTACGGAGATTCGACTGTGCCAGAGAGACACCATCAGCATCCCCATAAACAAGGGCCAAAGTAAAAAACTCATCTACCGACTGCATAGATGGAGAGTCGATCGGTAGAGAGAAAGCCCAGGATTGGGGATCTCCTCACAACAGGGAGACAACAATCCCCACTCTCTGTTCTT
The DNA here is from genome assembly GCA_033576535.1 of Allobates femoralis. Classification (NCBI taxonomy): domain Eukaryota; kingdom Metazoa; phylum Chordata; class Amphibia; order Anura; family Aromobatidae; genus Allobates; species Allobates femoralis. Next base: position 45,839,937 of record JARQOC010000012.1, on the reverse strand, counting down.
TGCTCCCTGAAGATCATGGGTGGAGCCTGAAATATAACTTGCAGGCCTCTTGGAACGCCCGAAACTTATCATGCCTCCCTCAAAAACCTATCCGGGAGGGGAATCTTGTGTTCCGTCTGGGTCTGAGCCTGGGCAGAGACCAGAAGACCCACGATATATCGCAGCTGCTGCACCACCTGTTCCTGCAGATCCATCACCTCCTGTGACAGAGTCTGCTTGAACTTGGTGAACACTGTCGCAGGATCCATATCGGATCCAAGAAAAAAATGGTATCCAGCTGCAGATTATGTCATGCTTGGACTAAGGAGGATGTCCAGCTACCGTGCGTGACAGTGGCACACGGAACATTGATGTCCAGTGCACAACACAGAACAATGGATGGGGAGAGACCAGGGAGGGGAAATACAGCGGAGGTCCCAGCTCATAGGGAATGGAGGAGGGGCGACCTCCTGCACGCACCTGTGGCTGTGCCCTGATCTCCCTACCATCCCTACATGAGTTCTTTCAATTTGTCGCTGAGCAGGATACCTGAAGCCCTCGCTGGCCCTATTGTTAGCCCTCAATAGGGAATGGCAAGTGGGAGCACTAGTCCCAACCACTGCAATAAAGAAGACAAGAGGGGAAGGGGAGACAGACAGGGAACAAAGGCAACTTCACGCCTGCTGCCACTTCTCGTAGGCATCAGTTGGCTTAGCAACAGTCAGGTTCTCCAGAGAGCTTCCTTCTCTGGAAGCCAGATCAGGAATGAGGTTCAATCTCCAGCAAAGAATACTGGAACTATGTGATCATATAAAGGAGATGGGAGTGATCACAGGGTGGCCACACCTGGACAAAAACTAGCTAGCTTGCTAGCAGCAGAGACTAACATTAACTCCTGAACTGCCAAAGGAAAGAAACACATTTAAAATGGAATCTCAATAAAAGAATGAGACAGAGGTCCCAAAACAGTCACAAATCTCCAAGGTAAAAGAGACCATGTGACAGCTAGGAATAAAGTTCAATCACCAGCAAGGAATGCTGGATAATGTGACCATATAAAGGAAATGGCTTTTCTAGCTTTGCTAGTAACAGAAACTGACATTAACTCCTGCATTGCCAAAGAAAAGAAACACATTTAATATAAAGTGTCAATAAAAAGACTCAGGTCTAGGGATGGGCGAATCTACTCGCTAGGACTCGTTACTCGGCGAGTAGTAAGGGACTCGCAGGACTCGGTAGTCTGCGAGTTTCCCAGTGATTACTCGCACGAGTCCAATGCAAATCAATGGCAATCCTAGTTTTGTCAGAAACGCTGACAAACTAGGATTGCCATTGTTTGCATTAGACTCGGCTACTGTGCCAGTGATAGCAGGGAAACTCGCAAAGTAACTGCTGTTTCTTTGCGAGCCGAGTCCAGCTGTCTTCTCTGTGCAGCTCCAGGGTCCTAGAGCCCACCTGCTCAAAGACATGATGTAGCAGTGTTGAGATTGTTCTCAGTCTGCTCATTCCCTGTGCATAGACATCTATATCTATGCACAGGGGATGTAGCAGAGAGGACATCGCGTTTTGGACTACGTCGGACGGAAGAGGATTTTTTAAATTAAAGATGGAGTCCCTAATGGCTTTTTTTTTATTTCTAATAAAAAAATTTCTCTGTGTTGTGTTTTTTTAATCCTTTATTGGAGATTCTTAGTGGCTGGGTCAAACGTGGCCTGACATTAAGAATCTCGGGCTTAATACCAGCTTGTATAACAAAGCTGGTATTAACCCTTTATTACCCAGCGTGCCACCGCTACCAGGGCCGCTGGAAGAGCGGGGTCCAGCGCCAGAGGATGGCGCTTCAATGAACGCGCCATCTTCTGGGGCGGCTGCGGGCTGCAATTTGCAGCGGGGGTGCCCAGAAAGCTTGGGCATCCCTGCGCTGCGGATTCCAACCCCCAGCTGCTTAGCTGTACCTGGCTAGACATAGAAATTGCGCGGAGCCCCACGCATTTTTTTTTTATTATTTCATGAATTTCAGAGTCAGAGTCTCAGAGTCAGAGTCTCAGAGTCAGAGTCTCGGAGTCAGAGTCAGAATCTCAGAATTTCATGAAATAATTTAAAAAAAATGCGTGGGGCTCCGCGCAATTTCTATGTCTAGCCAGGTACAGCTAAGCAGCTGGGGGCTGGAATCCGCAGCGCAGGGATGCCCAAGCTTTCTGGGCACCCACCACTGCAAATTGCAGCCCGCAGCCGCCCCAGAAGATGGCGCGTTCATTGAAGCGCCATCCTCTGGCGCTGAACCCCGCTCTCTTCCAGCGGCCCTGGTAGCGATGGCACGCTGGGTAATAAAGAGGTTAGGGCCAGCTTTGTATTATCAGCTGGCCCTAAGCCCGAAATTTATGGCGGTCACGCCAATATTAGATATGACCGCCATGAATTTCTATTAAATTGTTTTAAAAAAAACACAACACAAAGAAAATTTTTTATTAGAAATAAAAAAAAAAAGCCATTAGGGACTCCATCTTTAATGAAAAAAATCCTCTTCCGTCCGACGCAGTCCAAAACGCGATGTCCTCTCTGCTACATCCCCTGTGCTTAGATATAGATGTCTATGCACAGGGAATGAGCAGACTGAGAACAATCTCAGCTCTGCTACATCAGGCAGCAGGCAGGCTCTAGGACCCTGGAGCTGCAGCAGCCAGCACACAGAGAAGACAGGACTCTTATCTGTGCGAGTTTCCCAGCGATTACTGTTGCAAAGTAAACGAGCAATGCAAATAAATGGCAAAACTAGGATTGCTTCAGGCTGAAGCTTCCGAGACACATCTGCGATTTGTAAATCTCACACTACTCGCTATTACTCGCTTCCCCATTCATTAACATTGGACTCGCTAGACTCGCAACGATTAGCGAGTCCCGGGCTCGGACTCGCTAGAGTCAAGCGATTCCGAGTAATTTAGGATTCGCCCATCACTACTCAGGTCCCAAATGTCGAGCCCACTGGGACGGGGGTATTCGGTACCGGACCGCGTTGCTATGGGGAATGTCACGGAGGTCCTGATCCGGATCGTGTCCCGGGCCCTGGCAAGTAAAAGGGTAATATGTACAGGGGATAGAGATTGTGACGCCACCCATGGTGTATGGTCAGTATGGGGGACCACCGCTGCTGCAGAACCTCCGGGATGATGTTAGGCAGCTTAGATGGTACTGCTCTCTCTAGGTAGAAGCAAGGTCCCCGGGGCAGTGGTTGGTATAGTCTATTGTGGATGTAATAGTAGGGGATGATAGTGGAGACGGGTTAAGGAACACACACTCACGTTTTATAGTTTCGAAAGCTTTACTGCAATGTTGTTGCAGATCGTCCACGGAGTCTGTACTGGGGCCGGGTTTCTCCCACCCTGTCCGGGTCCTCAGCTTCCTCGTGCTGCGCTGTGTGTGTCCTTGCTGCTGCCTCTAGCTGAGCTACTGGCACTGTCTCACTCTCTTACTATCTGCTGGTACCACTTGGCTAGGCAACTTGAGTCTTCTATGTTGTACTGACCCCGCCGTGTTTCTTTGCTCTGGTACTGTGGTAGTCTAAAGACTCCACTACTCCTGGATTCACAGTGCTGTGTGTCAGTCACAGTGTCGGATCCGGTGTCCGTTCTGTGCGCTCCTCTGGGGCAAGTGATGATGGCACTCCTTCAGTTCTCCTCTCCTCAGACCCTAACTAGGCCTGGAATCAGTGAGCAGACTGTAGAGAAGCCTCTCGCAGCTCCTTGACACTACAGTCTCTCTCCTCTTCACAGTACTGCCTCGTACTGAACTCCACTCTGCTTCCTCGTGAGCTGGAGTATTTAAGGGAGCTGGTTGAGCTCCCTCTCCTGGCCCAGAGGTGCTAGTGTAAGTCAGTGTGCTGTGGGGAGGGAACCCGTGTGATGTTACTGTGACACATTAACCCCTGGGGTGCCACACAAACTTGTCTCAAGTCTCCAAGGTACGGGAGACAAAAGTGATACTCACATTGCCTTGTCGGACTCTTGGTTTTAAACAGATTTGTTTTATTTTGGAGCAGCAAAGGTTAAGGCCCCTTTCCTTGCTGGTAGTTCCATCTCAGGTGCAGATGGTTTGTAAACACTCCAATCCCCTTGAATGGTCACATGCTACTGAACCGGATGCCAGTTATTGAATACCATCAATCGGAACTGACCACTGTGGAGAGAGGAAGTGTTGTTGTTGCTGGTGTCCTGTTTCCTGCAGCCCTGGTGGCTGCAGCTTTTAAGTCGGTGTATATCCTTTCTGTCTATGTTCTCCAGTCTGTCTTCCTTCCCCTGTATTATTTTAAGAGGTGACATCTAGTGCACTCCCTGGCCTTTGCACTGTCCAGTTTGAGTGGAGGGACAGCACAGAGTCTAGTCACACGACAGTGATGAGTAGAAGCACCTGTGTAGGGATGTTAGGGGAGCTCTGGGTTCAGACACAGGTTAGTGTCAGGAGGTGTCCCGATCCCCGCTCCTGATTGTTTGGGCCTTCTTCACATTTTTCCATCCATGTTGTACCTCTGTATTGTGCCATGCATTGGGAGTTCCCTTGCCCGAACGTGACATTAATATCAGATCAATGAAGATGTGGTACCCGTCACCCCTACCAATCAGCTGTCCTTGATGCTTGCGGCATTTGGATGTGATTACTTGTGGAGCAGTATAGCACAACTTCATTAATTCCGGAAAAAGGAGAGAAAAGGGGGCACCACTGTAGCTGTCGCTTGAGAGCTGGAATTTGCATGTGAGGGGGAGACACAGGGCCGTCTGTGGTGCTGCTTCTTAAATGAAAAAAAACCCGCAACATGCCGATCTGGTGAGTGCCGATGTTTTTTTTTTGAACTTTTACAACTTCATTAATTGTATAGTGTCTGAAGCTGTGTCCTGCAGATCCACCATAGGAAAGGGCAGTACAATTGCCCTCTGTCATTGATGGAGCTGTTGTCAAGTTTGGGAGGTAAGGGAATAAGGTAACAGTAGGTGTAATGGGCGAAGGGATCAGGAGGAGCTAATCTGACCCTTACCCTGGGGGTCCCTAGCTCGCCCTGCTCTCGGAGGTACCTGAAATGGTGAGGAGGGCTGAGTTTCCGTCCAATTCCCTGTCTCCTTAACAGCCCTAGGCTGAGGGTCCCCTACCTCCACCCACAGATCTGGAATTACAGCTACTCCCAGGGAAAGCCTGCTAAGCAACAGCACAGCACACAACCAAGACTTAGAGCAAATAACTCCATCAGCAGTATCTGAGACAGGAGAGGAAAGGCTATTTAAAGCCAGAGGGAGGGGATTCCAGCTGAGTCAGACATCAACCCCTCAACCAGCAGCTGAACATAATAGTGAATGCTGCTCTGGAGCACAACACAGGAGGCAAAGACCTTCACACCAATAACTCATGCAGCTCTTAAAGACAAACAACACAGCAGCATCCAGCGATGTCAGCGGCATCTAAGCACGTGACAGCTGTGCAGCTTCACAACAGATCGTATTCGCTGCTGCCAACATGGGGAACAGCAGATTGGTAGAGATGTCGGACCACTACCGATCAGATTATCCTAAGGCTAGACCAGTCTTTCCCAAACTCCAGTCCTCAGGGGCCCAACAGGTCATGTTCTCAGGATTAACTTTGTATAGCAAAGGTTATAGAAAATGTGTCAATTTTTGATGTCTTATTTTCTTCTTTTTTTTTCTTTTTTTTTTTTTATTCTTCTTTTTTTTTTTTTTTTTTTTTTTGTTTCTATTTTTTTTTATTTTTTTTTTTCTTTTCTTTTCTTTTTTTTTTTTTTTTTCTTTTCTTTTTTTTTTTATCTTTTTTTTAAATTTTTGATGTCTTGACAATGATTCCGTCATTTGTGCAATACAAAAGAAATCCTGAAAACAGAATATGGGAACCCTGAGGACCGGAGTTTGGGAAACATTGGACCATCAGTATAAAAGTCCTGGACCACCCCTCTAACTAAATTTTGTTCTTGGAGAGTTGGAGGAAACAGAAACCTCCATACAAACCTGGGGGTGAGCACACACATCCCATACGTTGATGCTCTGGTTAGACTCCAACAAAAATGAAAGAAAATAAGCCGAGATTTACATAATGTAGATTTCTCTTTTTAAAAGTCCCCAAATACCACAGTAATTGTTCCTCTTGTTTGGAGAATCATTAGAAGCCGTTACGTTCTTTCTGATTACACGAGGTAATTACAAAGTGTCTTACAACTATCCGAAAGAAAATAATTTATAGTTTTCTCAGTCTCTCGAGTATTTTCTTTTCATCCGAGTTAGAAAAATTACTATTTACAGTACAAGCTGTAAGAGAAATGACTGTTATGACAATTATTACTTTCGGAGGAGATAATGACTGCCTGTAATTGTATACAATCAGCCCCCTTAATGCACATCTACTTTGGCTTGTTCAAAAAAACCAGGAAAAACAAAGGATTAAAATGGTGGAAATTAGGTCAAAATGTAAAGTTCTCTGTGCTTTTTGTTTTAGGATAATAAAGCTAGAATAATGTTGCAAGTTGGAAATGTACAGCTTTCGACAGAGACTCTTTTTTAGGAGGCCACATTGTAAGTGGAAGGGCGACTAGCGTCTCGGGAAGGTGTTATTATAATTAATGTAGGTGTATATCAAAGTACAGTATTTCCCCAATGCTGTATCTTATATTTAAGGCGGCTTCACACTGGTGTTTTTTGGTGTTTTTGCCATCCGTGTGAATACGGCTGAAACTTGATGCATTCAAATATGTTATCATGTCCATTAAGGGTCAATGGGCAGGGAATGAATTTGCGGGTGCATCTGGTTGTCACTGGGTTCCCACAAAATGCAAAATGTTGCAGATTTGTTGTGCATGTAATATCCAGAGAGTCACATGAAAGCACATGGATCCGTGGCTATCCGGATGGAACTAAAATGGAGCTCTATGGACCCCGGATCCTTGAGAACACAGATCTGTTAGCTTCTGGGTGTATCTGGTATGTGGGAAAGAGCATGCCCTGAAACAGGGTTGAGCACCTCCCTGTCTTTCAGGAAAACTGTGTAAGGATCCATGGTAAAAATGTGGTAGCATCCAGTAGCATCAGTGTTGACAAATCCATGGGGGTTCGGGCGTATGCTGGGAAATGCAAGTTTTTCCTACATCCCCCCGCATGCCAGTATAAAACTACCCTATGGCTGGGTCACACTTGGAGGGTGACCTACGTTTCCCGGATCCATAAACCATAGCAAAGCCTGCTTTAACGGCTAGCGTTAACGTCGCTCGCTGCCCGCCAACGCTGCTCCATAGAACTGTAGTTTACCTTGGATCAGCCACACACAGAGCCCCGGGAAATGTGCTTTAGCTGAGCGCACAGCAAAACATTGTCTGCAATATGGCCGCATCCAAGGTAAACTACAGGTTACTATAGGGGCAGCATTGCCAGGCAGCGAGTGACGTTAACGCTAGCCGTTACAGCAGGCTTAGCTATGCGTTTAGCAAATCCGGGAAATGTGGGTCACTTCCAAGTATGACCCTAGCCTAAGACTATTAGAAAAACGTTTGCTAGCTAAGATTACATTCAGATGTTCAATTTTTGATCAGTTTTTGACATCAGTTTCTGTAAGCAAAACCAGGAGTGGATGAAAAATACAGAAGGGGTGTTTCAATTGGGCCACGTTCACATGTTTAGTATTTGGTGAGTTTTTTACATCAGTATTGATAAGCCAAACCAGGAGTGTAACAATCAGAGGAAAAGTCTAATAGAAACACCTCACCACTTCTGTATTTATCACCCACTCCTGGTTTTGGTTACAAAAACTGATTTGAAAAACTGACTGAAAACTGAACATGTGAACGAAGCCTAAGATGACTTTCATCAAAAGGCTACCTACCGTATGTGCATCATCGATGAAAGGAAACCAGTGATTGTAAAAAAAAATACTACTGGTATTTTACCTGCAGATATGGGGTTAATCTGCAGGTTAATAGTGTTTGAAATCTGCCTGGCACCTGCACATTGAATCCTGCTGATGAGAGAAAATTAATCCTCCTAGAAGCATTCGGGTTTCAGTCACAGGGTGGCGCTGGTGCGGGTTCAGTCACCCCTTTGCATATGTAGAACGACGGCTGTAACCATGCCTCCCACCAGTGGCGTAACTACAGAGCCGTGGGCCCCGGTGCAAGATGCACTCCGGGGCCCCTTTGGTGATGAGGACCGGGGAGGGGGGTGCTAGCGGTGTGTGTAGCGGGGGCGCGAGTACCTGCTCTGTAGCGGAGTCAAGGGGCGGGCACAGCTGCGAGGCTACAGGAAGTGACTTCCACTCCTCCCCCGCTCCTCTTCCAGCGCTTTCGCGGTCGCGGCGGGCGTCTGGAGGGGGCGGGCCCGGTCTCAGCCGTGACCGTGCAACTGCGGTGGTTACGCCACTGCCTCCTACACTGGATGACAGCCGCTTAGCAGTAGAACCAGCTTTCAGTTAGAGCTGGAGATGTGGTTACAGCTGCCACTTTCAATACACAAAGTGGTGACTGAATACATGCCGGCGCCACCCCCATGACTAAAACCCAACAGCCGACATTCTGATTAAAGTCTTTTCCCTCCCGGCAGCATATCACAAGTCCAGCACTTGACCGCTGCAGTCAATCACTACCATATTGTCACGTCTGAGCTCAGTTACTGGCCACGGTTTGCATGTTGGTTGGGTTTAGCTTTTTTACATTGGTCAGGTTTAGTTATCACTATGCTCGTTCCTCTCTTACTTGATAATATACAAGACCAAAGGCCAATCAAGCCTCTACGGAAATTGTGTTGAAACATTGGCAGCCATTACGTTCCTTTCAGCCAAAGGTACAGTGGACAAAAAGCAATTTGCAACATTTCACTCTCGAAAACAATCTTCTCTTTAGCTATGCTAATCTGCTTCATTGTTGTTCTCGGGGAAAAAAAATACTTCATCCCTGTAGACAAGATTCTCTAACATGACATAATTAAGCCTTTCATACATCCAAAAGTAAAGGGGGAAGATAGAGCGTAAATGAATTGTGGCAGCTGCACTTTCCCCGTGAAGAAGCTTTCCTGACAGTCCCTTCTCTACTGCTCTTAAGCAGTTCCCTGCAATGAATTAAAGTCAGGTGAATTAGTCAGCCTTCATACAAAACGACAGATCATTTTGGGATTGGCGTCCTCTTCGAGCGCGTCCCTCTTCAGGAGTACACCATTGAATACACCGATCACGGTCTATACTTCCTGAACTGGATTTGAATAACCATCTAGTCGCAATTTACAACCTCCTTCTTCACGTCCAAGACAAGATGCAAATTTTGATCTCGAGATTTATGGTTTGATTGAGGTATTCAGTTTAATTACTGCCACAAGTGAGAAAAAAGCAATATCCGAGTTGTATGCTCAGACATATGCCACTCGTATTTTGTACTCGGGATCGTTATCGCTTGTTGATTTTTTTTGGGTTTTTGACAGTAACTAAACTGGAGTTTGATATCTTATTTTGTTCTGGATTCTCTTTCGCGATTCATCACCAAAATAAATAATTCATGGCGGAACGGATGTTTTCTCCTCCTTTCGGAATGGAATAATCAAAGCAATGTAATTCTGTAACTGGCTTCCTACAGACATGGAGTTGCATTAATAATGACGACAGGTGTCATGTCACAGCTCTTAAAGGGTGCATTTTATGGTGGGTAAATAGATCCTATATCCAGGAGGTCGTAGCCATAGAAAACCAAATGTGAACATCGCAATCTCTAGATTTAGCACTGAGATTTATGTTCTATTTTCTGTAGCTATCTTGTCAACTTTGCGGAATAGACTGGGACAACCAGCAGAGTTATCTCATTATTTCTAGAATATAGGATCAGGGGCGAACTACCGTGGTGCAGCTGTGCAGCTGCACCAGGGCCGACCGGCTAGGGGCCCCTTCAAGCTTAGAGGGGGCCCCCAGCCGACCCCCGCAAGCCACCGTCAAAGGAGAGGAGGGTCAGGTAAGGGAAGCAGAGAGCTTCCTGCTTCCCCTGCCTGATCCCGCCCCTCCTCTCCTCTGCCCCTCCGGCTTCTACAAGCGTCCGCGCGGCTCACCAGGTAGGAGAGCACCGCGCCCGCGGCTCCCAGCAGCACCCCCCCCGACGTCCGGCAGCAAACCCCCTTCCCCTGGGCCGCGCCGACGGCCAGCAGCACCCCCCTCCCTCCGGGGCCGCGACGACGGCCTGTAGCACCCCTCCGGTCCTCTCCTGCACCAGGGCCCCCGGGGGTGACGGTCCGCCCCTGATAGGGATACTGTTTAAGGCATAAGTAAGGCTGGATAGTAGCACTATAAACATTGATAACTCTTTGTCTGCTGCTCCATTGAAACTTTGAGGATGGGCAGTACCCCATCACTTTGTAGAGATGGTAGTCAGATGTACTAGGGGGGACCAGGGTGATGAGGGATATAGAAGGGTGATGGCAGATTTGTGGATTGGTGCCATGCTAACTATCTAAAACTAAGCATTAAGAAAACAAAAGAATTGCTAGCAGGAGCAAGATGGAATGTTTAGCGGTCACTATCGCTTGTCAGGAGGTAGAGCAGGTGTAGAGTTACATGTAGTTGGGGATCCACCTGGACAGCAAAGTTGGACTGGATGTGCCATACAGAGAGGGTTTATGAGAAGGGGATGAGCAAACTGTACTTCCTATGGAACCTAAGGTCATTTTATGTACACACGTGGTCAAAATTGTTGGCACCCCTCGTTTAATGAAAGAAAAACCCACAATGGTCACAGAAATAAATTGAATCTGACAAAAGTAATCATAAATAAAAAATCTATGAAAATGAACAAATGAAAGTCAGACATTGCTTTACAAACCTGCTTAAACAAAATAAAAAAAAATTAAACTCATGAAATCGGCCTGGACAGAAATGATGGTCCCTTAACTTCATATTTGGTTGCACAACCTTATGAAGCAATCACTGAAATCAAACGATTCCTGTAATTGTCAATGAGACTTCTGCTGCTCCTCTCCACAGGGATTTTGGCGACTCCTCAAGAACAAACTGCTCCAGTTTTCTGGTGTTTGAAGGTTGTCTTTTCCAGATGCCATGTTTCAGCTTTTTCCAAAGATGCTCAATAGGATTTAGGTCAGGGCTCATAGAAGCCACTTCAGAATAGTCCAATGTTTTCCTCTTGGGTGTTTTTAGCTGTGTGTTTTGGTTCACTATTCTGTTGCAAGACCCATGACCTGCAACTGAGAGCAAACTTTCTGACACTGGGCAGCACATTTCTCTCTAGAATCCCTTGATAGTCTTGAGATTTCATTGTACCCTGCACAGATTCCAGACACCCTGTGCCAGATGCAGCCAAACAGCCTCAGAACATAACAGAGCCTCCTCCATGTTTCACAGTAGGTACCATGTTCTTTCTTGATATGCTACAGTTACTGTGTTACGGTGGGATGGGATGGCTTAGCTTGCTTATGCTCCCACGCCACCAGGCCACAACAACATGGGGCGTGCATCCTAGGTGGAAGATGTATGTGAACCCACTAGACCACAGGGGGAACCCGGGCCTGCCCAGACTAGGGAAGGGCAGCGACCGGGGTCTGTGGCATCTGAGCATGTTAGCAAGGTGGTAACATGTAGGACACCGCACACTTCAGGTATAGAGAACAAAGCTTACTAAACGACAGCACAGTACAAGGTAACAAGACAAGACACGAAGCCAGGCTCCTGATTCAGCATATCAAGCAAAGGGAACATTACAGACGTCAACCCACGGAATGGGCCAAACATCGGGACCCAGGCAGAACACTGACAGCACAGATCCAGAACATTGGCTGGTCAGATCCAGGAACCTCAGGCAGAGCCGTCACTGAAACACAATGCTGGAGACTCCCCAGAAACACGGAGGAGAAGCCTGTTTAGACACAAGAGCGGGACCGACTTTGAGAACATGGACTGGACCACCAGGACCATGGACTTCACACCTGGACTCAGGCAAGACATCAAGAACTCCAGGCAAGACATCAAGGACGCGACCTAAAAAGGAACTCAAGCGGTCTGGTGCAAACACCACAGGATCTTGGACACCAGGAGGGACCTCAGGGCCATCTCGGACACTAGGAGGGACCTCAGGGCCATCTCGGACACCAGGCGGGACCTCAGAGCCATCTCAGACACCAGGAGGAACATCAGGGCCATTTCGGACACCAGGCTGGACCTCAGGGCCATCTTGGACACCAGGCTGGACCTCAGGGCCATCTTGGACACCAGGCGCGACCTCAGGGCCATCTCAGACACCAGGCAGGACCTCAGGGTCATCTCAGACACCAGGCACGAGCTCCAGGCACCAGTCAGCGGTCATCAGGCTCCGGACATTGGACGATTTTTTCTGCAAAAGGGATGGCTAGAAATGATAAGAGGGGGTGCAGGGACAGGTATAAAGATGCGGGGGGGGGTCAGTTTGTGAGGTCAGGATCACTTTAACTGTAATTGTCAATATATGACACTTGTTAATAAACAATATGTTCATGAAGTACACAGTGACTTCTTGATATGGGATATATGTACAGGGTGGATTTTTGTTGTTCCATCAAATGTATATGACCATTGAGACCTCCATCTATTGTCTGGAAAATGCATTGTGGAAAAATTGTTTTTAGATTACGTATAAATAAAGATTGCTATTTTTTAGAACAAATCATGTGGAATTACTCCTATGTTTTGTTGAATCTAAATACCGTATTTTTTGCTTTATAAGATGCACCGGTTTATAAGACGAACACCAAACTTGCTAAAGGAAAAGAGAAATTTTTTTTTTTTTTAAAGTTAAATGGGGTTCATCTTATAATGCCAGTGTCCATCTAACAATCCCTATATATGTCCCCCTCATCCTGGTATATATATACAGTTAGGGCCAGAAATATTTGGACAGTGACACAAGTTTTGTTATTTTAGCTGTTTACAAAAACATGTTCAGAAATACAATTATATATATAATATGGGCTGAAAGTGCACACTCCCAGCTGCAATATGAGAGTTTCCACATCCAAATCGGAGAAAGGGTTTAGGAATCATAGCTCTGTAATGCATAGCCTCCTCTTTTTCAAGGGACCAAAAGTAATTGGACAATGGACTCTAAGGGCTGCAATTAACTCTGAAGGCGTCTCCCTCGTTAACCTGTAATCAATTAAGTAGTTAAAAGGTCAGGGGTGGATTCCAGGTGTGTGGTTTTGCATTTGGAAGCTGTTGCTGTGACCAGACAACATGCGGTCAAAGGAACTCTCAATTGAGGTGAAGCAGAACATCCTGAGGCTGAAAAAAAAGAAAAAATCCATCAGAGAGATAGCAGACATGCTTGGAGTAGCAAAATCAACAGTTGGGTACATTCTGAGAAAAAAGGAATTGACTGGTGAGCTTGGGAACTCTAAAAGGCCTGGGCGTCCACGGATGACAACAGTGGTGGATGATCGCCACATACTTTATTTGGTGAAGAAGAACCCGTTCACAACATCAACTGAAGTCCAGAACACTCTCAGTGAAGTAGGTGTATCTGTCTCTAAGTCAACAGTAAAGAGAAGACTCCATGACAGTAAATACAAAGGGTTCCCATCTAGATGCAAACCATTCATCAATTCCAAAAATAGACAGGCCAGAGTTAAATTTGCTGAAAAACACCTCAAGAAGCCAGCTCAGTTCTGGAAAAGTATTCTATGGACAGATGAGACAAAGATCAACCTGTACCAGAATGATGGGAAGAAAAAAGTTTGGAGAAGAAAGGGAACGGCACATGATCCAAGGCACACCACATCCTCTGTAAAACATGGTGGAGGCAACGTGATGGCATGGGCATGTATGGCTTTCAATGGCACTGGGTCACTTGTGTTTATTGATGACATAACAGCAGACAAGAGTAGCCGGATGAATTCAGAAGTGTATCGGGATATACTTTCAGCCCAGATTCAGCCAAATGCTGCAAAGTTGATTGGATGGCGCTTCATAGTACAGATGGACAATGACCCCAAGCATACAGCCAAAGCTACCCAGGAGTTCATGAGTGCAAAAAAGTGGAACATTCTGCAATGGCCAAGTCAATCACCAGATCTTAACCCAATTGAGCATGCATTTCACTTGCTCAAATCCAGACTTAAGACGGAAAGACCCACAAACAAGCAAGACCTGAAGGCTGCGGCTGTAAAGGCCTGGCAAAGCATTAATAAGGAGGAAACCCAGCGTTTGGTGATGTCCATGGGTTCCAGACTGAAGGTAGTGATTGCCTCCAAAGGATTCGCAACAAAATATTGAAAATAAAAATATTTTGTTTGGGTTATGTTTATTTGTCCAATTACTTTTGACCTCCTAAAATGTGGAGTGTTTGTAAAGAAATGTGTACAATTCCTACATTTTTTATCAGATATTTTTGTTCAACCCTTCAAATTTAACGTTACAATCTGCACTTGAATTCTGTTGTAGAGGTTTCATTTCAAATCCAATGTGGTGGCATGCAGAGCCCAACTCGCCAAAATTGTGTCACTGTCCAAATATTTCTGGCCCTAACTGTATATCCCCCATCCTGGTACATAGCCCCCATCCTTGTACATGGTCCACCATCCTAGGATATAGCCCCCCATCCTGGATATGGTCCCATTATCCTGGATATGGCCCCCTCATCCTGCATATGTTCCCCCCTTCCTGCATATCACTCCACCCCTCCTGGATATGGCCTTCCGATCCTGCATATGCCCCCCTTTATCCTGGATATGGCCACCTCATCCTTGATATGGACCCCTTATCCTAGTACATGGACCCTTCTATCCTGCATATGACCCCCACTAACCTGAGCAATTTTACAATTTTTTTTACTGTTTTACTTATCGTATTTTTCACTTCATAAGATGCACCAGATGTTAAAATGCACCCCAAATTTGGTGAAGGAAAATGTTAAATGGGGTCCGTCTTATAATGCCAGTGTCCGTCTTACAATCAGTATATATGGCCCTGATCCTTGTACATGACCCCCCATCCTGGTACATATGTCCCCCATCCCCCATCCTGGTATATAAATATCCCCCATCCTGGTACATAGCCCCCATCCTGGATATGGTCCCCTTATCCTGGTACAAGGGCCCCCATCCTGCATATGGCCCTCCCATTCTGCATATGACTCCCCCTATCCTGCATACGGCCCCCCTATCCTAGATATGGCCCCCTTATCTCGGTTATGGCCCCCTTATCCTAGTACTTGGCCCCTGCTATCCTGCATATGCTCCCCTATCCTGCATATGGCCCCCCTATCCTGCAAATGGCCCTCCCATCATGCATATGGCCCTCCCATCCTGCATATGGCCCTCCCATCCTGCATATGACCCCCTATCCTGGATATGGCCCCCTCTATCCTGCATATGGCCCTCATTTTGAATATGGGCGCCTTATCCTGGTTATGGCCCCCATATCCTTGTACATGGCTCTCCCTATCCTGGATATGCCCCCCCCATCCTGGATATGGCCCCCCATCCTGGATATGGTCCCCTTTCACTATATATGTGTGGCGCCCCGCAACGAGTGCGTCACAAGAGGGTATTGCAGCCATAAATGCAGCACGCAATATCCTCTGACTCAGCAATGATCCGGTTAACATAGAGATCCAACCATACATGCAACACCTAGAACAGAGGGCCAATCATAGGTCCTGGGGGGTGGAGTGTTAAGGTAGTGTAGTAGAACACACAAGAATCTAGACAGAGAAGAGAATAGTCTAGAACTCGGAGAAGAAGGGTCTAAGACTAGAACTTGGAGAGGAGCGGGGGCTCCGCACCCCGTGCGGGCCCCTGGGCCGTCACCGGTCGGGTGTCAGCACCTGAGGCCTTAACCACCGGGATTGGGCATTATCTACACGGGTTCCCAAAAGACTCCCTTGCCCACAACTCACAGCCGGTTCACTGGTACCGAAGCTGGCAGCAGTTCACCTCTGCCACGCGAACCAGAAGAGTGGAGGAGCAGCTTCAAAGGAGCACCCCACCACCAGCCAACTTCCAGTCGTCTAACCAGCGGTGTACCCACTGAGGGATCCAAGGCTCCCCAAAACATCCAGAACGTACATCATGGATAGGGCATTGAAGCAGCCTCCCCGTACCCGACCTGGTATTCCTGGGCGACACTGGCAACTAAGTAGGTAGAAAGGAGGAACACTGCGGATCTCTAAGGGACACCATCACTGCTGAGTCCACCTGGTCTACTACTCAACCACTGTATGCCATGTACTGCCTGCTGGTTACAGTAAAGACCCGTTGCAGAGACTTTCTGTGTCCGTGCTTCCTTATGAACTTTCCGTCCGCACAACAAGGTAACCGCAGCTGCCGCACAACATCTTGAGCAGCTCCAGCCTCCGGGGATCACCGCTCAGCCTGTGGGGAGCGTAACATCTTGCTGCTGTCCATCCCCCGGGGGCTCCGCAGCGTCGGTAGTCCTTACCGAATCTACTCATAGGTGGCGTCACGAATAAATTAAAAACCCCTTTAATCTGTTCCACCAAGACGTCTTCACTTTTGATCTGCACTACACCGGGCCCCACTACCGGCAGGCGCGGTCCACCCGTGACAAGGAGGAAGGAAGCATCGCCTGTCTAAACCGGAGTCCCGGCCGCGGTGAGTCATATGCCTCCCTGCTGGTGCATACACTAAAATATAAACGGCTGATAACTTCCCCTCCACCGCTCCCTGCGTACAGCGTTTATATTTGTGTGTGCATCAACAGGGGTCATATAGAGTGATGGGGGGCCATATCCATGATGGCTGGGTGACTGCAGGCTCATATAATATGTGCCGCTCCACCAGCCCACATGTCAGCGCTGGCTTCAGCACTGAGGTGATGGACAGCGGGATGCTGTGCATGTTATATCAGCATAATGAGCAGGGGCACGTGACCACGGGCTGCCAGCCCGCTCCAGCCCCCAGACACGCTCCAGAGCCACCCCCTCCCCTACAGCACAGCATGTATTCGGATTATAAGACGCACCCCCACATTCCCCCAAAATTTGGGGAACAAAAGTGCATTTTATAATCCAAAAGATACCGTATGTGAACGGAGTTGGCATATAAACATGCAGTCAGTTTAAGCAAATATGGACACTCTGTCTAATTAGATCTTGAATATGTTTTGGTAAACAGCTAAAATGCCTAAACTAATGTCACTGACCCAGTATTTGTAGACTTAACTGTATATATTTGATTGGTGGAGGTGCTAAGAGTTGGGCCACTCATGATCACACATCAGTGTCATCTACAGGAGGAATACAAAAATGGCGCACCGTGTGGTCAGGCATGGCACTGCGCATTGGAGCTAGATACAGTGGTAATAGGAAAGGTTCTCATTATCATGATATGTGACATTTCCTATAATGACTGATGCTTTGCATGGATTTATTTTGCAGGAACATTATAAAGGACATGTCCTCATTTGACATCCTGGTGAACCGCGGTAAAGGTGAATTATGCCTGTGTGAGCATTGAAGTGGAAAAGAAGCATTTTCCTAATTTATTATACTGTGGGCGTAGCGTGATTGAAATTCAGATCTTAAGTAGGTCTGGTAACACGTTAGAGCTCTGCTCTGTGAGTACAAGAATTTTCTATCATCTTATATAGAGGGGATAACACTAGTCTTGATTTAGAGCCTGCATGAGTAAGACGTCAAGTTATGTTTCTATTTATGTATTTATAACAAAAAAATGTTGGTAATTGGGTTTCATTAAAAATGTTGCACCATTTGCTTTCTGTACTCTATTATTAGTTGAAAATGGGCTAACTGAGAAACTTTTTTATCTATTGCAAGATATGGCTGAGCTCTCTGGGGGGCGTCTGTCCTTTGTGTGATACATATACATGGTGCTGGGCAGCCCGCCTGATCTAATAGCAGGCGTGACCAATAGGTTGTATACAGACACTTTGCCCCATGCTTTTGGCTGTTTGCATCAAAATGTGCATCATTATCAGACACTTGTGCAAAAAATATTGGACCTTGGCTACTTTCGGTAAGTTTTTTTCAGAATTTTTTGTCCATTTAGTGTTTTTTCTGAAACTGTCAGTGAGCTCATTGTGGCAGTCCAATGGAAGAGCCCTTTGATGGGCCTGCATGGTAATGTATTGTTTTCATTGGCATCATTTTTGATTTTATGCAATGCATTGATCAGTTTTTATTGCATTTTTGGTGGCAAATGTAGTTAACAGGCAAATCTGTCATATTTTTTTATGGCGTTTATTTTAAGGGTTACATCATTTAGTGTTTTGATATATTTGATTTTATGTACCTTGAGTAAACTGTTTAGTGAGAAAATGTCAAGTAGTGCACTGCACTGATAGACTGCCGAGGTGGCTAGATGTCTAAGGTCGGCCTCACACTACAATTTTTTGGATCTGAGGCTGTCCGGTGTGTTTTGGCCCTATTATATGCGTGTGGGCAATGGCGTAAGAACCGTGGTCACAGGGGTCGCAAGTGCGACCAGGCCTCGAGGTACAGGGGCCCGATGCCCGCAGACCCCTGTGATCCCTGGGCTGCGCCTGCTTTACATGGATGTGCGTCTCTGAGGACGCACATCCAAGTCAATGCGCGGTGGTCTGCCAGGCCGGTAACTGGCACTATACCTTTAAACTCCTGCAGCGGCCCAGCCTGCTGCACTGTGATGAGGTCATCATGCTGCAACTTCATCACAGTTAGGAGTCAGACGCAGCGGCTGCCGGGAGCAGTGAGTGAGAGGCTCCATTCAGGAGCAGCTTCTGGAGAGGGGGAGAGGGAGAGAGAGCGGGTGTGTGTGTGGGGGATGGGGGAGCAGTGAGTGAGAGGCTCCATTCAGGCGCAGGAGCAGCTTCTGGAGGGGGGGAGTGACTGTGTCTATGAGGATAGGGGAGCAGTGGGTGAGAGGCTCCATTCAGGAGCAGGAGCACCTTCTGGAGGTGGAGAGAGGGGAGGGGGGAGTGTGTGTGTCTGTGTGAGTGTGGGGAGGCCTGTACAGGGGGCAGTGTGTCTGTGTGTGTGTGTGTGTGGTGTGGGCTGTACAGGGGGTAGTGTGTCTGTGTGTGTGTTGGGGGGCTGTACAGGGGGTAGTGTGACTGGGTGTGGGGGGGCTGTACAGGGGGTAGTGTGACTGGGTGTGGGGGGCTGTATAGTGGGCAGTGTAAGTAGGACAGGTTGTACAGGGGGCAGTGTGTCTGTGTGGGGAGGATGTATGCTATATGAAGGGCTATGAGGCTGCATTACTGCATTATACTAATATGTAGGGCTGTGACGCTGCATTATATTATCTGGAGGGCTGTGACACTGAATTGTATTATCTGGAGGGCTGTGACGCTGCATTATATTATATGGAGGGCTGTGATGCTGCATTATATGATCTGGAGGGCTATGACACTGCATTATATTATATGTAGGGCTATGAACCTGCATTATATTATATGATGGGTTATGAGGCTGCATTATATTATATGGATGGCTATGAGGCTGCATTATTTTATGTGGAAGGGTATGAGGTTGCATTTTACTATATGGAGGGGTATGAGGCTGCATTATACTATATGGAGGTGTGTGAGGCTGCATTATACTATATGGAGGTGTGTGAGGCTGTATTATACTATATGGAGGGGTGTGAGGCTGCATTATACTATATGGAGGGGTGTGAGGCTATATTATACTATATGGAGGGGTGTGAGGCTGCAGTATACTATATGGAGGGCTATGAGGCTGCATTTTACTATAATGGAGGACCATATATACCAGGATAAGCGCATATCCCAGGAGGAGGACATATATAGCAGGATAAGGGACATTAATACATTATGAAGGGGAGAAGGGTCAATTTGTGAGTCTTTATAGGATTTAGAATGTTACATGGGCCCATACATCTGACCAATATGGATGCGGGGAGAAGGGTGGGCCCAGGTCGAAATTTCACACTGGGGCCCTTCGGACTCTAGTTACACCACTGCCTATGGGACCAGATGGGGCCAGATGGCAGTGATTTGTGCTGTCCGGGAGGATCCGTCAGATTTTGTTTTTTTGCCCGGGACACAAAATCGGAGCTTGCAGCATTTTTTGTCTCCAGGGCAAATATCGGACAAAATTGGATCCTCCCAGATCCTCCCGGATCTGACACCCCATAACATGGGAGTCTATGGGTACCGGATTGCTCCGGATCTGTCAAAAAATCGGACCGGTCCCCGGACGCTGGGTGCTGAACAAGCGGCGGCTTTGAAATTTAAACCGCGCTAGTTCAGCACCTGGAAAGCGCAGCTAAAAGAGCCGCCTGCTGAAATTTCAGCACGTGGAGAGCGGCAGCCGCGCGCAGGGAGAATTCCAGCAGAAAACAGGTTCGGAGGGCATATTTGCCCTCCGGTTCTGTTTTGTCCGGGGCTGTCAGGTTCTGTCCAGTGCATCCTGCAAACCACCGGACAGAACCTGACAGCAAATAAATGTGGTGTGAAGCTAGCCTAAGCAACAACCTGTAAGGCTGGCTTCACACCACGGTTTTCTGCATCAGGTTATGTCCTGTTTGAACCGGACAGAACCTGATCCGGTTTTGCCTCCTTTGTATCCCTATGGTGCCGGATTAGTCCTATCTGGCAATTCGGTTTTGTGTATTTTGTGCCTGACCGGTTTTGTCAGGTTTTCACCATCCTCAAAATCGGAGCCTGCAACATTTTCTCTCTCCGGTGCAAAAATTGCTGGACAGAACCGGATCCCACACAATGGGAGTCTATGGTGCCGGATCCATGAAAAAATCAGATTGTTTCCTGGATCCGATTTTTTGCACAGAGCATACTCAAAAATCCTAGCATTTTAACTTCAGCACCATGGACAGCAGTATTTCATGCACAGGCTGTGAATTCAGCACTTGGACAGTGGCAGAAAACGAATTCTGCCAAAAACAGGATCCCGGAGCATATTTTCCCACACTTTCTACACATCCTGTCCTGTCAGGTTCTATCCGGTGAATCCTTCAAAAAACAGGATCCACCCTGACAGCTAAAAACCGTGGTATGAAGCCAGCCTAAAACAATCATTTTAAAAATCAATCTTCCATTCCTGAGAATATAGAGCAATTTTTCATAAGAAATAAATTGCAAACGTGCTTATTTTTACGAGAACCAATTAAACAACTCTTTAAAGAGAATCTGTCAACAGGTTTTTATTTTGGTATCAGGAGCTGCATGATGTTGTTGGCAGAGACCCTGATTCCAGTGTGGCATCACTTAGCTTACTGGGTGCTGTAGTTGTGACAAAAATCTGTATTTTTTGCTGCAGATCTAGCAGAGCTCGGAGTACTGAGCCCTGTATAATTCCACCTACAGCACTGATTGGTGTACAATCTATAGTGATGGAAAGCTGCCAATCAGCAGTGGAAGGGGGTGGGGTTAAACCAGGAAGCACAAGACACCTAGTCCTGTAGTGAAAATATCCCAATAAAACACTAATTTTTATTTAAACAACAGCACAGAGACTCATAAGTGACACATTTCTGGAATTAGGCTTTCAGCCCCTACAGCATGCTGCTCTCAGGTTACATAACTAAAACTTACTGACAGATTCCCTTCAAGAACTGCTTTTTTTATTTGTATTTATGGCTGCACATTAGGACTGCATCATCCTGTAATAGTATAGAGCAGAGTGTAGACTTTCATATGTTTTTGTTGACATATGATATAAGAATATTTGCAGGACATGCTCCTTCATAAATATGTATCTGTCCCTCTGCGTTTCAGGACATTCAATCCACCACCCAACCCATTGAGCCTTTACATAGTGTATTTTACACCCACCTTTTTTAGACATTCTTTCAAAAGCTTTACTATTACACCCCCGAAGAAGCTTTACAAAACGTATGTTGGGCTTAAAAGGGACACAGGACACTGATCAGACTGCACACCTTTTTTTCACTGGGTAATTACCTATTAACCATGTCAGTACATGTTTTCTAGGGTGACCAGAAAAACACCCAAAAAAAAAATGCCTATAGGGCTGGGGTTAGTGTTAAGGCCCTGTCACACCAGGCGACGGGACTGGATATGTCGGCGGTGACTGGCGGGAGCGCGCACGTTTTTGGCGCCCCGCCAGCGTCGCCATCCCCCATTTACTCTGGGCGACATCTCCAGCCCCGCGGCGGCGAGCTGTCCGGCGGCATCGCCGCCGGGGTATCTTAAAACCCCAGCGGTGATGCAGTACAAAGGGAGCCTATAGCTCCCATCGCCTGACAGGTCGCCAGCAGCCGGTTACATGGGGCGATATGTACACTGTTCCGAAACCAGGCGACCGCCCGGCGGCGCCGACATCGCCCCTTTACATGAGGCGACGTAGGGGCGATGTCACCGCCGATAGGCCACGCCCCTATGTCGACCTATGTTATCGGAGGCGATGTGGCCTGGTGTAACGGGGCCTTTAGGGTATGAGGTTAGGTTTAGGGGTTAGGTGTTAGGGTTAGGTATTAGGGGGTAGGTGTTAGGGTTAGGGGTTTGTTGTTTAGCTGTTAGAGTTAGGTGTTAGTTGTTATGGTTTGGTGATAGTTGTTAGAGTTAGGTGTTAGGGTTAAGTGTTAGGGTTAGGTGTTTGGTGTTAGGGTTAGGTGTTTGGGTTAGGTTTAGGTGTTAGGGTTAGGTGTTAGCGTTAGGTGTAATGGTACCTTTACACGCCGCTACAGGATGGTGGAAACAACCGGGTAGATGAGACAAATGTATCTTGCACTGCCAAATCAACCCGCGGTCGCGGCATGTAAAGACGGTTGTTGCCACCCGTCACTTGAGGCACCTGTTTCAGAGCAGAGCTCAAAAACAGGTTGATTTCAAGGCGATTGTTACGGCCTGTATCGGCATGTAAATAAGGAACAGGTGGGTTGTTTCAACACCTTGCTATCTACCTGGGGCGTGACACAGGCTCCGTGATACCGCGCCCCATCAGCGATCATTGGAGGAAGCTCCTGCGTTACGATTGGTTGTCCCTGCATAGGGCGGCATATTTAAGGAGCTGACCAGTCACACTACACAATTGCTCGAGCGTCATGTATTAGTAAACCTCCTGCGCTGGCTGCCCAATCATGATGTTATTGCTTTGTCCTATCAGCGTACGAAATTCTCGTAATCCACAATTGTGGCACGCCTATGTGTTGTCCCTGCTGCCTTTGTTCCGCCCTTATTACCTTGTTATAGCGGCGTGTAAATGAGGTAAGGTGAGCTACAGAAGGTAACTTGTGGCACCCGGCGGTGTATCCAGAGATAGATGTAACCTACTATAGCGCACCTTGTTGCAGCGTGTAAAGGCGATGTGGGTACCGTTTGTAACCGTTGTTACGTGCTCGTGCACGTGAAGCACCCGGTTGTTTCCACCATCCTGTAGCGGCGTGTAAAGGTACCATCAGGGTACCTTTACACACGGCTACATTTGTAGCTTGTCACCAGGTAACTTACTGGTTGCAGTGAAATCATGGATACATGGTTCTATCTTGTTGCTGTGTACAAATGGAATCATGTATCCATGATTTCACTGCAACCAGTAAGTTACCTGGTGACAAGCTACAAATGTAGCTGTGTGTAAAGGTACCCTTAGGGTTAGGATTTAGGGTTAGGTGTTAGTTGTTAGGGTTAGCTGTTAGGGTTAGCTGTTAGGGTTAGTTGTTAGGGTTAGGTGTTAGGGTTAGGTGTTTGGTGTTAGGATTAGGTGTTAGGGTTAGGTGTTAAGCCCCCATCACACTAAGCGAGATCACAAGCAAGATCGCTGCTTAGTCACAAGTTTTGTGATGCAACAACGACCTCAACAGCGATCTCGCTACGCTTGACACGCAGCAGCGATCAGGCCCCGCTGTAAGATCGCTGATCGTTACAAACTGTCCTGGACCATTTTTTGGTCGTCGCGCTCCCGCTGGGACCACTGCATTTCTGTGTTTGACAGGGACAAGACCAACAATCTCAATACTACGCCCGAGAGTGACAGGTTCCCAACAACCTCTGTATCGTTACTGCATGGCTCGTGAGATCTGACTGTTTGACATCTCACTAGCGACCACGTAGCGAGGCACCAGCGATCTCGGTCAGGTTGCATCGTTGTCGGGATCGCTGGAGTGTTGCAAAGTGTGATGGTACCCTTAGGGTTACATTTAGGTATTAGTGTTAAAAGTTAGGGTAAAGTGTTAGGGTGAGGTGTTAAGCTTAGGGTTATAGTTATATTTTAGGTTTATGGGTTAGGTGTTGGGGTTATAGTTAGGTGTTAGGTTTTTGGGTTAGAGGTTATGTTTAGGTGTTGGAGTTATGTTTTAGGGTTAGGGGTTATGATTGCCTGTGGGCATTTTTTCTTGTGGGCATTTCTCGGGAACCGTTTTCTGGATATGTATAAATGCATGCCTTTAGGGAACACTGATCTCTTAATACTATTGTTATCCTATGTCTGTGCACTTCTATACTTAAAGGAGTATTCCCATCTCCAAGATCCTATCCCACATATGTAGTAGGTGTTAGATTTATAATATCAGCAAATACCTCAAATTAGAAATATAATATATAATAATATATATAATAGTTCTCCTGATATAGCGAAGTCTCTTACATCATGTGCAGGCCTTTGCATCTTAGGTATCCATGGTTACGCCCCACTCATATAGTGAAAGCTAGTTAGTTAGCGAGTTACTCGTGGTCATAACTGTGCATACCTAAGCTGCAAAGGCCTGCACATGAGGTAAGAGACATAGCTATATTCGAAAAACTATACAATATTTCTAATTGGAGGTATCTGCTAAGGGCCCTTTCACATCAGCGTTTTTCGTAATTCGCGGCAGATGCGGTGAAAAAAACGCATCTGCCGCGTTTGCCGCATAACCGTTCCACTTGCGGCACGGTTGCGGTTTTTCCCATAGGAAGTATAGGGGGACTTGTGGCAGATGCGGCAAGTGCGGTTTTGCACTTGCGGCAGGTGCGGCAGCGAAAAAAACCGCGGCTGACCGAGGCTTGACAAAGTGCGTGTGTGCCCGATACGTGGCCATCTCCTGTCTGTTGGTCCATCAGAAGCCAGAAATAAAGGACTACTGAACTCTGCTTTAAGGAGTACTGCAGTGGAACTTTTTTTGATACGTATGTATAAAAGGCTGTGAAGTAAGCCAAGCTGCTCTGCACCCTGAAAACGTTTGCTGCTTAATAGGTTTTCTTTTTTATATATAATAGGAAAAATTGATAGCAGCACTAGGAACAATTCACCTCGGGTGCAGTGTCCAGCAGTATTCAGCTGTGTATAGTTACCAAAAAATCGGACAGCACTCCATATTGCTCATCATGCCTTGCTTTATTGGCCCATATGAACTGAACGTTTCGGTTCCTCAAGAACCTTCTTCCAGCAGTGTACAACTCATAGTTTGTGTCAAGTTTATATAGTGTGACAGTCATCAGTGTTATTACATTCAATTATCCATAAAGTGCATTATTACAGTGTTTTTCAACCTCATATAGATATCATAAACCATCAAGTGCCTTATCTCATTTATAAATATAAAGTGCCTAGTGCTCATTTGATATAGGTATTACAGTGTGTACAATACAAACATATTAATATATAAAGTGCCTCCAGGTGTTTTCAATACATCTCATGTGCTTTAAATCATCAGACTCACCCATCACATGTAAATGGCGCTATGTCCCGGAGACCGGCGTCTTCCGGGTTTCCTGGGCATGCGCAGTAGTCCACCAATCTCTGTAAGGTGCAGCGTCGCCTGTTGTTTCCCACCAATCCCGCTGCTGCTCGAGCGGTCACGTGGTGCAGCAGCCAATAGTGAATCGGCGCGTTCATTACACATACAGCGTCGCTGCCTCATGACGCCGCCTGTATGTACCTGGGTCTCCGTCCTCCATCTTTGTTGAGGGACGATTCTTGCCCATATTTCATATTGTATTAATAGCACAAGAGTGTCTTATCTATATCTTGTGGCACTGCTCCCTACAGTACCAAATTGTGATTATGACCCTGTGCGGTCACATAGTATCACCATACAGGCCTACTAGGTCACTGCCCAGGAGAATTAACCCCCATGGACAGTTCCCTTACGTAGACTAGGACCGATCACCGGGAGCTAAAAAATGCCAATTTGTCACTCCAGTGCCAAACAGAGATCCTTCAATTAAGTTTTATCCGTATTATGATTGGTGGGTTACTCACATGTCCCTGGGGAAGATATATATATATTACCCCCCTCCTTTTATTTTCATACATGGATGGATGAGTCTTCAGGTTATGATTTTCATTTATTTTCATCTAAAAGATAAAAGTATAAAATAGAAATATGTTATTTCTCATAAATATAACTACATATATAACTCTATTCGGCAAATACCATTAGTCATGAGTTGTCAAGGTTATACTTTCAGTTACAGTACAAGGCCTATCTTAAAATCTATGTTCAGTCCCTGGGGTCTCAAGGTTTCCAGCCTATGTATCCACTCAAGCTCTAATAATTTGAGTTTTTTCTCCCTGTTACCTCCTCTCCTCAATGGTGGTACCTGGTCGATGATCCTAAATTTTAGATGTTTTTAACTATGTCCAGCTTCAGTGAAGTGTTTTGGTACATGCAACTCCGTGTTCTTTTTCCGTATAGTGTACCCGTGGGTATTGATACGCGTTTTAACATCTAATGTCGCCTCCCCCACGTACCAAAACCTACAGGGACACTCCAGAAGATATATCACGTGATCACTGTCACAGGTTAAAAAGTGATTCATCTTATATTCTTTGTTAGTTACTGGATGCACAAATCTGTTACCTTTAATCATATAGGAACAGTCCACACATGATAAGCAGGGGTAGCAACCTGTTCTTCTTGTGCTCATTAGGGTCAGTTGTGTAGATTTCTTAAAACTCCCTATATCTGAGTGTATCATTTTGCTTTTAATATTAATGTTTTTCTTATATGCAATACGGGGAGGTAATTTGAATTCCTCAACTTGAGGAAGACATTTTGTCAGTATCGGCCAATGTTTTTTTACACCCCAGCTACATCCTCACTCTCTTCTCCATATGACGTAACAAAGGTGACCCTTTTCTCTTTTTTAGGATTGTTAATTTCTCTTCTATCATTTGTCTTCTTTCCAATTAATCCCATCTGTGTTCTCAACAACTTTTTAGGATACCCCCTGTCTTCAAATTTACGAACTAGTTTTTCCAGGGACATTTGTTTCCCCTCCTCCGTTGTTTCTATCCTATTAACTCTCAACATTTGGCTGTAAGGAATTGACCGCTTCATCCTCACTGGATGGTTACTCTCAAAATGCAGCATATTATTTTTATCTGTTGGTTTGACATACAATGATGTATTCAAACTCTGTCCATCCAAGGTTACCAAGACATCTAAAAACTGTATCTGACTTTCAGATTGAACTAATGTGAATTTTATTGTTTCATCTATAGTATTGAGATACTGGTGGAATTCTAGTAAATCCTCTTTTGTACCTTTCCACAGGAGGAAGACATCGTCTATGTACCTCCACCACACTAGAACATGTTTATGGTGGTGGGATACATAGACTAGGTCCTCCTCCAGTACTATCATGACAATGTTTGCATACGCTGGGGCCATGTATGCCCCCATAGCTGTTCCTTGTTGTTGCAAATAGAATTTGTCCCCAAACATAAAGTAATTACATGTAAGTGCCAATGATAACAACTCCAATAAAAATTCTTTACATTCATTAGAATAGTTGGTCCCACATAATTTCTTTTCTACCGCCCTCATTCCTCTCTCATGATTGATTGATGTATAAAGTGATGTTACGTCAAACGACGCTAAAATCACTTTTTCCGTTAGCGTCACCTAATTCAATTTACTTAAAAAATCTCCAGTGTCCCTCACATACGATGCTGCTTTTATAGCTATAGGACCCAGTACCTTATCGAGAAACACTCCAATCTTACTCACCACTGAATCTACCCCTGAGACTATGGGTCTCCCGGGGGGTTATCCAACCCTTTGTGCACCTTCGGCACTATGTATAGTACTGGTGTGATCGGGTGCTTCATCTCCAGATATTCCCGTAAATCATCATCAATAATCTCTCTTTCTAGGGCTAAGTCTAATAATTTTACTTTGGATTGCATTTCTAGGATCACTACCAAGTGGCCTATAAACCTCTCTGTCGCCAACCTGTCTCATTACGTCATCAATGTATAGAGCCTTGTCCATGACGACGACTGCTCCCCCTTTATCCGCAGGTTTCACTACTATGTCGTCGTCATGGACAAGCTCCTCCAATGCAAAAGCCTCCTCCTTTGTTATATTTGGTTTTTTATATTGGTGTTGCGATCCTTTTCTTATACCTGCAATATCTCTCTCAACTGCAGAAATAAAAGCTTCAATGGCTGGTACATTATCATTGGGAACAAAAGTACTTTTCTTATATAATCCTACGTCTGCTAACATCAATTCACTTTTCCTCTCCCCCAGTCTACTGGGTTTTCCTTCAAACCATTTCTTTAATCTGATATTTCTATAGAATTTTTGTAAATCTAGTTCTAATCTAAACCAGTCCACATGTTTACACATACTGAACGATAGTCCTTTGTTTAAGACTGATACCTGAGCCGAGGTTAAAGTCTTGTTAGAGATGTTGATCACTAGTTCGTCTCCTTTCTCCTTGTTTGGCGCTGCTGATTCAATCTGTTTCTCCCTTTGCCTTTTTTGTTGTTTGTGGTGCTTCCACCCTCCTCTTCTTTGTCGTCGTAGTCCTTTGGTGGGTCCCCTAAATCTAGGTAAAGGAAAGTCATTAGAGGTAATCACAATCAAGTTCTCACGATTTATCCCTTTTGGCCTTTCATGATTGACTATTGTGTCAGCACCACCTCTCCTCCTCCACGGTACTGCTGCTCCTCCTCTCTGCCAATTGTAGATCTGTCCATTCCTGTAGTCATCTGCATCCCTATTCCACTTCTTTCTTTTTTGTTCTTCCAGTTCACTCCTGGTTTTATCCACTCTCCCCTTGACCAGATCTGTAAACTTATTCCAATCTTCTTGAGTCAAAGCCGCTTTGATTTTCTCTTCACTACTCTTAACTTCAACCTGTAGCAAACTAATGTCCATATGCAAAAACTCCATATTTAATAGCATCATCTCAAATGCATATTTGTTAGATATGCTACTGAATCTTTCACAAAAAGTATTATCAGAGACCCAGGTACATACAGGCGGCGTCATGAGGCAGCGACGCTGTATGTGTAATGAACGTGCTGATTCACTATTGGCTGCTGCACCATGTGACCGCTCGAGCAGCAGCGGGATTGGTGGGAAACAACAGGTGACGCTGCACCTTACAGAGATTGGTGGACTACTGCGCATGCCCAGGGAACCCGGAAGACGCCGGTCTCCGGAACATAGCGCCATTTACATGTGATGGGTGAGTCTGATGATTTAAAGCACATGAGATGTATTGAAAACACCTGGAGGCACTTTATATATTAATATGTTTGTATTGTACACACTGTAATACCTATATCAAATGAGCACTAGGCACTTTATATTTATAAATGAGATAAGGCACTTGATGGTTTATGATATCTATATGAGGTTGAAAACCACTGTAATAATGCACTTTATGGATAATTGAATGAAATAACACTGATGACTGTCACACTATATAAACTTGACACAAACTATGAGTTGTACACTGCTGGAAGAAGGTTCTTGAGGAACCGAAACGTTCAGTTCATATGGGCCAATAAAGCAAGGCATGATGAGCAAAATGGTGTACTGTCCGATTTTTTTGGTAACTTTTATATATATATATTTATTTAGGTCACTGTGTTACCTTTCCCCATTTTTGGGGAATGGTAACTTATTATTTATTATGGATTTAGGTTTGTTTGGGTTCACTTGATGATATCTACGTGACCTTTATTACCATGGACATATTGTTGTGATTAATAGCATATTTTTCGCCAACATGTTTCAGACAGAAAGCTTTACTACTTTGTCATTTGAGTGCTTGACAAAAAAAATTCTTTGTAGTATTAAAATCGATTCATATTGAATCGTCAACCAAAACAGCTCTTACCGTCCTAGCTCGGCTCTAAAATGTACTTTCCGTTTTGGGTTCTCAAGGGTCACGTCGGAGAAACCTAACAATTACACAAACTCACTGACTTTGTATAAGTTTTCCTAATGCACCAAAAAGTACCGCATGTCGGGGGCAAAATAACTCAATGACAAAGACCAACGTGAAGTTGTCTCAATAGACAAATGAAGTGGTGAGCAGAGAATCTACAAGACTCTTCAAGGATTAGTGAGGAAAAATGCATTACGTGTTTATGAACAGTATCCTCCATTGTCTTCTGATATCCTAATTAATAGAAATCTTGTAAGGTTTTGTAACTACGGTAACAATGTTCTATGAGGAGAAGGTCGGTATGGGGTGCTGGCATTTGAATCTCATTTTCCTGGAAGGCCCATTTAATTTCTTCCTTATGTAGAATAAAATAGTATGTCCCACAGTAGGTTCAATGTATGGAATAGCCTCAGGAGCTGAGCCTGCACCCCACCTATCAGATACAGGATCAAGACGTGCCAATAAAGTTGAAAAAAAGTTGAAATAAAGTTGAATAAAGTTGCCAGCTGTTAAACATTAGGATCTTCTTTTATTTTTCAAATAAAGTGCATACAACAGAAAAATTACATGATTTTAGCGTGATTTAAAGTAAGTAGACGCGTTTCGAAAGGAAAAGCTTTCTTACTCATGACAGTGTTCTGGCTGAATAACAAGTTCTTAGGCTGTGTGATCACGATCAGGATCTGCAGGGTTTGGACGTAGCTTATTGCCGCTGCGTCCACAACGCTGCATTGTACAGTACAAGCACAGTGAATGGAATTTGAAGAAATCCTATCCTCACTGTGCTACTGCCTTCCGCAGTGTTTTTCCAGCTGCGGTGCAGGTTGCTGCGCTCTGGTGTCTCTGCAGCATGTTAATTTCATCTCGTGCCGGTGAATGTAGGGAAATGCTGCCCTGGACCCACCGCAGATTGTGGGCTCGGGGTAGCTGCGTTCTTCCCATGTTCACCAGCAAATCCGGACTTCCGGCGAGTCTTAAAACCACAGTTAGCAGCGGTTTTTGTCCGGTGCCGGAAGTGCTTGATTTGCCTGAAGACACAAGTCACCGCACATGTCCGGAATTCCAATACAAAATGCATTAGGGGAATTGCAGTCTTGACACAAGTGTGCCGCATACGTTATTTGCAAAAAAGGCGGAATTTTGCTGGATTCACAAAAATGCAAAAGTGAAAGTACCCTTATGCGGTATAAGACTCCATCTCTAATCATTGTAACAACAGGACTGCGACGCTGAGGAAATGAAGAAACCGGGAGAATCCAGAATAGAAATTCCATGAATGGGTTTAGATTCTTTAAAATCCATTCCACAAATTATGTTAGGTAAATCCTTCACTGAATACAAAGAAGTGTTTTACCATTAAGTTCATTACCTGGGAACCGTTACATTCGGATATTATACTGGACAAGTAAAGCATGGTGAGCATACACAATTCTTTGTCTCTTGTTGTCTAAAATTGTGGATTTAATCTGATTAAAAATGATTATTATTGTTATTATAAATAATCATATATATATAAAATTGCTGTGATAAATAAAAATAAACCTAAAATAAAATGACACAAATATACGTAAATAATACTGTTTAAATCAATTATATTATTGAATTATTAAATAATGTGTGTTTAAAAATATGATTTAAATAAATATTTAACCTGTTCATGGCCTATGATGTACATGTGCATCATAGGTCACCTCCCCCCCACACTTTTATGCAAGCTAACGCTGAAATGTCTATCTAAGGCCCCTTTCACATCAGCGTTTTTTTTAACTCGCGGCAGAAGCGGTGAAAAAACTGCATCTGCGGCGATTACCGCATACCGGCTGCACTTGCGGCACAGTTGCGGCAAGCCCCATACAAAGTATATGCGGGCTTGCGGCAGGTGCGGCAAGTGCGGTTTTGGCACTTGCGGCAGGTGCGGCTGCGAAAAAACCTGTGGTCAGCCGCGGTTTTTTCGCGGCCGCACCTGCCGCAAGTGCCAAAACCGCACTTGCCGCACCTGCCGCAAGCCTGCATATACATTGTATGGGGCTTGCCGCAACTTGCCGCAAGTGTGCCGCAAGTGCAGCGGTTATGCGGTAATCGCGACAGATGCGTTTTTTTTCACCGCATCTGCCGCGATTTAAAAAAAACGCTGATGTGAAAGTACCCTTAGGCTGCTTTCACATCAGCGTTTTTTGCCGATCGCGGCAGATGCGGTGAAAAAAACGCATCTGCCGCGATTATTGCATAACCGCTGCACTTGCGGCACAGTTGCGGCAAGCCCCATGCAATGTCTATGGGCTTGCGGTAAGTGTGCGGTAGGTGCGGCAAGTGCGGTTTCGGCACTTGCCACAGGTGCGGCCGCGAAAAAAACCGCGGTCAGCCACGGTTTTTTTGTGGCCGCACCTGCCGCAAATGCCGATACCGCACTTGCCGCACCTGTCGCAAGCCCGCATATACTTTGTATGGGGCTTGCCGCAGCTGTGCCGCAAGTGCAGCGGTTATGCGTTAATCGCGGCAGATGCGTTTTTTCACCGCCTCTGCCGCGAACGGCAAAAACTGCTGATGTGAAAGTACCCTAACAGCGCCAATCAGTTCAGCAATCTGATCAGCGCTGTTAACCTTTTGATCGCGCTGTCAGTGACTGACAGTGCAATCCAGAGCACCTGGGAGGGATCGCAGGTCCCATGAAGCAATCACAGGACCTGCGAGCTGTTACTTGGATAGCCTGGGGCTCTCTGATGACATCAGAAGCTGTGCTGATTTACTTCCTGCCTCTGATATTCCAGTGACATCATTGGCACAGAGTGATCATTTCCCCTACGTTCGGATGGGCTATAGCCCATTCGAACATAAGAGAAGCAATCATACTGTGGAGTGCTATGGCACTTTAGTGGGAAAAGTAAAGTATTGAAAAAAAAATAAAGTTCTTAAAAATATGAAAAAAAACATAAGTTCAAATCCTTTTGCGTAATTGAAAATAAAATTATTAAAAAAATGTAAAAAATACACGTTTGGTATTGCTGCATTCAGAAATGCTCGATCTATCAACATATAAAATCAATTAATCAGAGCTGTAAACTGCGTAATGGAAAAAACTCCAAAGGCCAAAATTACATTTTTTTGGTTGCTGCAACATTGCAAAAAATGCAATAAAGGCCATTTTTATGTGAACGCATGTGGACAATCTACGCTGCGTTCACATGAAAATGTTTGCATTCGGCACTGCATATGCGTATACGCTCCATACGATGCAGTGCCAAATGCAAATGTGAACCCAGCCTTAATAGTGTAACATAAGGTCTGTGTCTAAGTTGAATATCCACCATCTTTTCTATGGTGGAGAATTTTCTCTCTATCACCACCTCTACTTTTACATTTTGTTTGTTCAATAATATACGTCTTTTAAAAATTAGTAAGAAAAAAAGGGTCCGCTCACCTGACTTCTCTCTCCAGTTTTCCTCCTTCTCAGCAGGGACTCCAACGAGCCTGTAGCTGTATCCAAATCACTTCCAAGAATTGTCCAGCAAGTTGAGAAAAATTAGGCTGGCTTCACATTTG
This sequence comes from Allobates femoralis, assembly GCA_033576535.1. Classification (NCBI taxonomy): domain Eukaryota; kingdom Metazoa; phylum Chordata; class Amphibia; order Anura; family Aromobatidae; genus Allobates; species Allobates femoralis. The sequence goes on along the minus strand of JARQOC010000012.1, from coordinate 45,806,358 downwards.
CGTATGGAGCGCTGCGTACCAAACGCAGCCAAACGCTTGCGCACATGCGTTCCTATGTTTAACATGGGAATGCATGTGCCTGCGTACGGCTGCGTTTGGCAGCATTTGCGTTCGGATGCGCATAATTTATGCGCCCTTCGACCGCGCTCCAAACGCAGCTTGCAGCATTTTTTTGTGCGTTCGCGACGCTTGTTCTATCCGCAAGCGCCTGCAAGCGCACAAAAAATGCATTGATCTCAATGGGTCCGCAGTGTCCTCTGCATGACACCTCAGGAGAACGCTGCGGATCACATTGAGATCTCTCCCGGTGGCCGCCGGTGATGTCACAGGAGATCACCGACAGCCACCGGGAGATCAGCTCAGCCTCTGCTGATCTCCTCCTCCCCGCCGCCGGTAATCTGCTAGCGGTGTCGGCGGGGAGAAACAGCTGATGTGACAGCTGTTTGAATCTTCCCACGCCGACATCTCCTCTCGGTGTCGGCGCGGGAGATTCAAACAGCTGTCAAATCAGCTGTTTCTCCCCACCGACACGTCCAGGAGCTTACCGGCAGCGGGGAGGAGGAGATCTCCGGCACTGATCTCCGCCTCCGGCCCGCCCCCGGACACCTCCGATTGGCTGGCCGGGCTGCACAGTCATGTGTCCGCAGGCGGACATTATCCGCTGCGGACACATCAAAATGTCCCTGCTTTTGACTGCGTTTGTGTCTGCATGCCATCAGCATGCAGACACAAACGCTAATGTGAAGCCAGCCTTACACCTTGAGTTTTTTATAAACTTTCCATTTATTGGTATCCAGGTAAAAACACACAGGTCAGTTTATCATGTCTTCAGGATATCTGAAATTGCCAAATGATTCAGATATCCAGTGGCATTGAGGTTTCCATTGATGAAGAATGGCCCTACTATCTTTGTACCCCATATACCACACCATACCATCAATGTTTGTGTTCCAACAGTCTTGGAGGGATCTATCCACTTTGGGTTAGTGTCAGACCAATAGTGCTGGTTTTGTTTATTAACTTCACCATTCACAAAAATGTTTGCCTCATCCCTCATCTGAAGGCAATTGTCTATGCTGTGAAGATACCAGATGTGCAGCATCTGAAACAACAGATACTGGAAGCCTGTGCTAGCATTTCTTCTGCGGTGTTGCTGTCAGTGTGTCAAGAATGGGAGAAGAGGGTTGCATTGACAATCCAACACAATGGGCAGCACTTTGAACACATTTTATAAGTGGTCATAAACTTGTAAATAACTCATGAAAGAATAAAGTTATGTTAAAACCAAGCACATCATTGTTTTACTTATGAAATTCTCAATATGTTTGATGTGTCACATGACCCTCTTCCCATTGAAAATAGTAAAGTTGGATCCAAAATGGCTGACTTCAAAATGGCCACCAGGGTCACCCCATACCTGGAAAGGTTTTCCCACTCCTATTTACTAATGTGCCACAAACAAGAAGTTGATATCATCAACCATTCCCATTATATTTAGGTGCATCAATATAAATGGTCTACCCTGTAGATAACCATGGTGGATTCGCAATTACAGAAAGATTTTATGGAAAAGCAATTACGGTATCTCCGCCAGAATCACAAAAAGAGTTGCATTTCCCAACAAAGGGACACATGCTGCATCATTTTCTTCCACATTTAGAGAAACCGCTCATTGACGACCAATTTCTATTTTCATTATTATGATCAGTCTACACTAAACTTGGTGACAATATGTCACCAAGTGTGAATGCTCTACAAGAAACCACTCGACAATTATTGTGAATGATCTTTTTCATCATAGGATCTTCTTACAATAAATAAGGTTGTCAAAAGACAGCTTCCTAATCTTGTAGAACTGTCTACTATATTGAATCACCAATGTCAAAGGCAAATTGTCACTTCAATGAAGAAGTGGATGAACTCTAGCGCCACCTTTAGGTAGCAATCCTCAAAGTCATAGTTGACTCTTTAACAAGCCTTTTAATATGACCAAGGATTTGTGTCAGATCAGAACCCCAAACTACAGACGCTGTGTTTCGGGGTAACTGCCCCTCATCAGTGCAGTGTGTGGGTTATTCTGATCTGGCTGGATGAGAGGCTAAGACGAGATCTGGGGAACTAGCTATCTACCTTATGGAGAGTAGTTTGCCTGCAGCCATAAGGAGACAGATAAGTTGATAAGGAGACTTAAAGCTGCAATGCTCCTCTGGGAAATATGCAAATTGTCACTTCAATGAAGAAGTGGATGAACTCTAGCGCCACCTTTAGGTAGCAATCCTCAATGTCAACGGTGAATTTGGAAGCTGATTCATGGAAATAACTCGTTCACTTTGATTCAAAACCTCAGGATTTTTTAAATTGTCACAGTCAACTTATAGTTACTTATATATGATTTGTAACAACCATTATATGTTGCATGTTATGGATATTATGTTGTCCTTATAGACATTATTACAATTATTGATTTACTGCCCGAGTATTTCTACATACCCTTTGTTTGTATACTACCTATCCCCTACCTCTCTCTCCCTTGGTTACCCTTGTTATATTAATTCTTTCAATAAAATAATTTGAAACACAAAACTTCAGGATTTTTTGGGGAAATTATCTTTCTTGCTCTTTTTAACAATGGAATTCCCGACTAGTAAGTCTATCATCAATAACTTTCTGTTCTATTTGTAGTGAATTCTAAGTATTGAAATTCTGTATTGTATCCCTTTTGTGTTCACCCACAGGAATTGCTTTTATAGTATGTTGAGGATGATGGCTTGCTACATGCAATATGGTATTACCTGAAACTTTTTTCCTATAAGTACAAGTTTCAATTTTAGAAAAAGGTTTAACAATCAATTTTAAGTCTAGGAACTGGATGGTTGTGGGATCACTCAGATTGAAAACTTAAATTGAAAAAATTGTTGTTCAAGTACTCTATGAATTTTTCTCTAGTAGAATCAACAGACGACCATACAATAAATATATCATCGATAAATCTACTATAACACTGGTCAACACAAAAAAATCATCAGCAAAGGTAATATGCCTGTTTTATGGAGTTTGATGCGCTGATTCCAAAAATATGCTTAGCTTTACTCTATCACATAAAGTTTCTGAGGTAGAAGTATTTTTGTTATTACGTTATTTCCGCATTTTCATTGTATGTGGGTTTTCCAATGTTATTCCCATTTCTTTGTTTGTCTTACTTAATTGTGAATTTTCTTACAGGGACAACATCAGTAAAGGATTTAGTGAGTTTTATGGGAAGGAGTATTGATAGCGCAGTCAATCAATGACTGCTCAGAAAATCACATCTTATGGGGAGGAGCTAACTGTTATGTGGCGGTAAGATTTGAGGTAGACAGAAAAGGATGGTAATGGGAACAAGGACTGGTATATGAGATTGTGACGGGAGACAGGCCTCTACTGTTTTGTAAGGTGAAGCTTTTTTTCTGATATGTAGATTACTGTTTTCTTTATGTGGCCAGTATATTTCCTATACCTTATAATAATGATGCTGCTCCATGGAAACTATACGTGCTACAGAAATACTATATAGATTTTTGAAATCAGGACAAAAAGATGATTCAGAAAAGTACAAAGTCACCTGTGATGATTACAAATAATAGTATTTTGTAGACCATAATGCAATCAAAAAATGGATAATTAGTTGTATGAATATAGAGCGACTCCCACCAGCTCATTGTGAGGTATGCTACCGATGGGGAATATTTCTCCCCCACTTTTCTCTATAACAAATTAGTTATTGAATTGAAAATAATTGTTAGATATCAGAAAGAAAAATGCATCCAAAACAAATTCAGTTGTTCCTGTTGTTGGATCAGAGGACTCACATAAATGGAACTTCAATTTTACCGTCCTAGCTCAGCTCTAAAATGCACTTTTCATTTCGGCCTCTCAAGGGTCGCATTGAAGTGACTTAACAATTACACAAACTCACTGACTTTGTATAAGTTTTCCTAATGCACCAAAAAGTACCGCATGTCGGGAGCAAAATGACCCAATGACAAATACCAACGTGAAGTTGTTTCAATAGACAAATGAAGTGGTGAGCAGAGAGTCCACAAGCCTATTCAATGATTAGGGAGGAAAAATGCATTACATGTTTATGAACTGTATCCTCTATTGTCTTCTGATATCCCAAATAATGGAAATCTTGTAAGGTTTTGTAACCAATAATGTTCTGTGTGCAGAAGGCTGGTGGTGGTGCTAGCTGTAGAATATCATTTTTCTGGAAGACCTATTTAACCCCTTCCTTATGAGAATAAAATAGTATATCCTACAGTCGGTGTTTATGTATGGAATGACCTCAAGAGCTGAGCCTGCATCCCACCTATTAGATACAGGATCCAGACGCTGCTGTTTCACAATTTAAATGCACCTGTTGATGTAATTGATTGATTGTCTCAGCAGCTGGGGGCCTTTTGTAGACTCCGATGGTTGCCGTCTTAGTACTACTATGAAAAAAAAACAAAAATTGGCCAAAGCTGAAGAGGTTAAGCAACCAAACCCAGTACAAGGAACAATCTTTCTCTCCTTGTCCTTGTTACCTCACTTAGGTTCCACATCAATGACCATGTTGCCCCACAAAGACCCAAAAGTCTCCTATCACTAAATTCCCAGTGGCAAATACATCCCCAAACTAAATCTAGACTTGGAAGAGCTTCAGTTCTTTTTCTGGCACCAAGTGCTCAGTTGGAATATGCCACTTAAAATGGGTCATACGTGATCAAATGCCTCTAAGCATATGACCTGTGTCCACACACTGACCCCAGCAGTAATGTTGCCAAACACTCCAAAATACATTGGCCTAAGGACTGATATAGGTAGGATCGACTGATAGTCTACTGTATAGGGCAGCCTCCTCACTTTTCCCTGACAGATAATATCGGAAGAGAAAAAAATCAATTCCAACTTTTATTATCTGGAAGACTGGCAGAAGATGTCTCATACAGAACAATGGAGAACTTGGCCAAGTGTTTTGTGTATGTGGGACTTGAGCGATAGCTGTCAGACGAACGATTATTCAGTGACTGCTATCAAATGTGTATGGGGGCTTTAGGTTAGTGATTGGAATTAATAGTCACATGCTTATCCTCCACATAAAGTAAACAGAGACTGGTGAGCACCAAAACTGCGGTGGTGCTGGAGCAGTGTTGACTTAAAGGGGTGAGTTAATTCCATGATATCTAATATATAAAGCTGAATGTGTGTGCGTGTATGTGTGTGTGTATATCCAGGATTGGCATCTGCACCGTCGCAACTACAGCCCAACATTTTGCACAGTCACACGTCTGGACCCCGAGAGCATCATAGGCTATGTTTTGAGGCGAAATTTTAACCCCGCGCATTCCAATTCACCAAACAATTTTGCCCCTATTTACATAATGGGGAAAAAGTGACAGTTACCAATTGACAGTTGTGAATGAGAGGGGCTTAATGACAGCACCAAAGACTAACAGCACATACCAGCATATAGTCACTATGGTGGGGCCCCAACATGAGATATTCACCACACACGGGGACATGTATATACACCACACACACACAAAGAGTAACAGCAAGTGTATAGTCGCTAAAGTGCAGCCCCAACATTGGATACTCACCACGCACCCGAACAAACACACACACCACAAAGAGACACACACAACACAGAGACACACACACGCCCCCAAGGGGACACACACAAACTCTATAGCGACACATGCACTCACCCCACAGGGACACGCACACACCACAAAGAGACACATAACACAGACACACACACCACACAGACCCCCCCCCACAGGAACACACACACATAGCCACCCTATAGGGACACATGCACTCACCCCTCAGGACACACACACCACAAAGAGACACACACAACACAGACACACACACCCCACACAGACACCCCCCCCACAGGGGCACGCACACACATACACACCCTATAGGGACACATGCACTCACCGCACAGGGACACACACACACACACACACCACAAAGAGACACACACAACACAGATACACACACACACACCACACAGACCCCCCACAGGGACACACACACATACACACCCTATAGGGACACATGCACTCACCCCACAGGGACACACACACCACAAAGAGAAAACACACAACAGAGACACACACCACACAGACCCCCCCCACAGGGACACACACACATACACACCCTATAGGGACACATGCACTCACCCCACACGGACCCCACATACACACACCCCAGGGACACACACACCACACAGACAGACACAGATGTGCACAAATCACCTCACACAACTCACCTCATGTGTGCTATGTTTAATTTCCAAACATAAACATCTGATTAAAAACAGCCAATGTGCAACACATGTGCCATATAGGGAATTAAGGCAGATGTCAGTCACATGAGCTGTCTATTATGTGTATGTGTGAGGTAACATATACTGCCCGGCCAGGGGAGGGTTTACTGTTGGCTGGAGATTTATTAGGCTGCCTATAGCAATCAATCACAGCTCAGGTTCTATTTTCTTACAGGTCATTAATATGACATATTCAAATTCTATTTTGTTATAGCTAACATCAGTTATTTATTAACCCGGGCGTAGCCGGGTACTACAGCTAGTATCCTATAAAACTTGTAATAAATTAATTTATTTGATCAGTGTTATTACTTAATTCATATGTAACTATTGCAACTCTCCAGGTTTCCTCCTTCTTATTCTACATACACAGAAAGTTGGCCTGATTGGGTCTTAAAGGTAACCTGTCATTTCCCAAATTGCTATTTACCTGCAGATATAGGGTGGATCTGCAGGCACATAGGGTTAAATCTTTGGAAAAGCAATTAGAGGAAGTAAATAATTTTCCCTGCAGCCGCTCGCTTCTAGTCCTCAGAGCGGTGCAGGGAGCTACTAAAGTTACCTCTCACTACACCATGATTTGAAGTGAGCGGATGCAGTGAGAATGCATCTTTATTTTCTTCCTGTATGACCAATTTTAGTAGCCTGGTGACCCGCCCCAGGGCCTTGGGGACTCGATTCCGGGCATTGTAGTTCACGGGATGTCACAGGTGCCCTGTGCTCGGTCTATGGCCCTGATGGTTGCTGAAAAAGGGGAAAAGTAAAAAGTAATAATATTCGTGACACCACCCACGGTATCCAGTAATGATACCGGTGCTGCTGCAGACCTCCGGGGATGGTGATGAGGCAACTAGTTGGCAACGCTCCCCGTTGGTAGAGCAGGATCCCCGGGTCAGTAATAGAAGAATGGAGAACTCACACAGGGAGGCAGCTCTGCAGGTAGAGGTGCTGGCATACAGTCTATATGGGGGCAGGATCTGGGCCGCAATGATGAACACACACGCACTGAAAGTTGTTTCTTTACCTTTTACTGATGTGATGAGCAAGGTTACATCCAGGATACAGTCCAGGTGGTTCGGTGGCAGTTCAGAATTTCCACATCCGATGAGTTATGAGGCCTCCTCTGTGCTGTGTGTGTGAACATTAAGTCCTGGCCTGTCTGAATCCTGACCGAATCTTCCTTGTGTTCCTCACTTGTATAGCAGGCAAGGTGAACCTTCGCTTGGGCACTGCTGTCTCCTCTGCGGTCCCTGGTTATGTGTGATGCTGTGCTACAAGTGCTGCCAGGGGACTGAAGTCTCCCTGGTCCTCTGGTGTTCTCTGCTTGGCTAACTGAACCCATGTAGACTTGGACTCCGGTGTCCGGGTTGCTTTGGTGTTTTCCTGGGGTGAACTGGTATGGTTCCTTTGCTGCAACTCTCTGTTCCTCGCCATGCCTTCGACCCTCACTCTTGGGTCCCTTATACTTGCTAGGCTTCCCTCTGGTACGGGCCTAGCACGGCTCCGTTCACCAGGTGTCTTCCTCAGTACTACTCCGTACTGAACTGCCTAACTCCTCCCCAGACCTGAATTTATAGGAGACCTTGCCTGAAATCGGCAAGTAGAGCTACCCCTTCAGGTCTGGGGTGGAAGGTGTTGTATATAAGTTTACCTGATGTGGAAATCCCTCCCTGCACCAGGTGTTCCTGTGGCACCCAAACCGTGGGGTGCCACATTGGCAAACATGAGTTTAACTCTGTTAGTGTGGAATGTCGTGGGTTGGTAGCCACAGGAGAGGTGTTAATTCCTGACAACCCGGAACAATAACTGAAAGACAAGATCATGGTTGTGTGTGGACTTGTCCATGTGCTAGGTGAGCAGTACGCCCATGCAAACCGCATATTGCCATTGGCTTTGGCTGGCCAGGACCAGATGGCAACTCGTACCAACAAGGAGACTACCAGTTTAACTCAAATTACATCTATTTACTCAACAGTTCCTTGTCAACAGCTTTATACACAAGACAGTGGGCACATGACATCTAGCACATTTCAGTTGAACAGAGCATATTTGATCACACTTTCAGTTCCATCTGGATTGTTTTCATTCTTACTGGTCCTGTGAGTACCAGGACAACCCAGCTTAGCACCAAAGTCCAATCCGTGACAGTCACTTTCCTTTTCTGTAGCTTCATGTGTAATCTCTTTATAGAGGAGGTGGTATGGGGGTTTGCCAGTAGGGCGAGAGAACAGCCTTGCGCTCTCAGACGCTTGGGGAGACTCCGTCCAGGAAAGTCAACTTAGTCCATTTTGGCCCTTTACCTTCAAGTTGTAACTCAGGGCCTTGTTGCTAGAAATCTGTCCTCTGGACCCTTCTGTTTGGGGCAACTCCATTAGAATGTCAGTCTCTAAACTCAACATTGTTCTCAACTCTGTATATCGATCAAATCCTTAGGATCTCGGTACTTTAGCTCTGGTCCACTCTTTCCTTCTTTTGCTTCAGGTCTTCCACTAAATGCGGCCTTGATAACCTTCAGACATCTTTCCCTACAGTCTGGCAACCACATACAATACTGCAGTCTATTATACTGCTGTACATTACATCATAATTCACATATCATACAGTTTACAAAAACGCAGGACACAATTCTCATAACATTACAATAACACAATTAATGTCTTCCGGGAAAAGAAAATGATGGCAACCAGTCCACCTCCTTACATTTACATGAAGATTATCACTATTTCTGCAGGTTGATTGCATTGTTAGATGTGACATATTCACGTTTAAGGGACTTTCCTAAAGTGGAAAGTTTTCCCCTGCCCACAGAATAGGAAATAACTTTCTGATTGGTGCTGGGGGTGCACTTTAAGGATCGCCACCGATCTAGAGAAGATAGCTCTTCAAAGCCCCTTCCGAATGAAATGGAAGTGGAGCAATTGCTCCCTCGTTGTCTATGGGACTGCTAAAATAAGCTGATTAAAACTCTGCCATATCCAGCAGTCCCATTGACAATGCCAATTTCTCCTCCAAAATCCACAGCGGTTTTCTTGACTGTATTTCACTGTAGATTTTCTAATGCAAGGTCCAGTGTGGGCATGTCATTATACTCATAGGGAAACCCTCTACCCACCAGCTGCGTGTGCCCGCTGCGATGTATACCTATAGAAAGAACTCTTGCTAAACACATTGATAACTCATTGAAATAGATCTTTTTCCCTGCAGATAGCTGTGTACAGTGGTACAGATAATCCAAGCGTATACATTAAACTGTGACAGGATATTTCTTTCTACCTCCAAGGAGATGTATCCATTAAACACGACCAGTTTTTGTCCTTATCGCGACTTTTTGCCGCATGCTCTCATAGATAAGGCCTGTGTCTTTCATCATGCCATGAAGCGTTCCTCTCATTTATGATACACTGAATTGTGTGATTTCACTTTGTTTAATTGTTTCTTCCTCCTTATCAATCCGCCGACAGCCAATTCAATGGATTTCCACAGATAATTTATTGTTTCATGTTAAACAATAAGTGTTTCATTTACGTTCCCTCTGCTTCCAGTGTTTGTGATTGTAGAAGCGCGGTACAACTTGACTCTATGGCATGACGTGCTTCTGTTACATTCATTCTTTATAAATACTACGCCGTCTATACAATGTTTAAGCAACAGGGGCAGCGTATTGGTCCTGGATTAGAGCCCATCCAACCTCTATGAACTACATTAAAGAGTCGCTATAAGGGGAAGGTCCAACTCTGATGGATTGAGCTGTCCATGTATTTTATCATGGCTCCACTTTAAAAAAAATGGATGTCTGTGATGAGTGTCTCCGGTATTGGCAGACAGTCTAGTGTGCATGTGTGGTCCTCCCCACTCTATTGACAGGTAATGTCGGGGAGAGAAGATCTGGAACATCGGATTTCAAAACGAGATAAACTGCTGCCAAAGGAGACTTTTGTAGAGAACACAGGAGGGCTTGGCCAATATCTGTCTTCTGGGTATGAGGGCGTATGTTTAATATTGTGCTTTAGGACTCTGGATACATAGGGGTAATGGAGATGCATTTACATTTATTCAGCATAATGGCGGTTTAAAGGTGGGTAGTTTTTTTAGTTGTCAGTTTACAAGTTGTATAAGGTAGATTTTACGCCAATGCATGTCCTTCTGATTTGGGGGATTATATTAAGAAGGGTCTTTCCCTCAGTAGTTAGCATGGATAGGTGGGGGTTGGTATAAAGGGTAGCAGGAGACTATAGTGAGCCAATCAGATGTGAAGGGTTAGATAGTCTACTAACTATAGTATGGCCTGTCTGGGGGCACCCAACAACATGCTTACCTCAGATAGTTGAGTAGCAAGGAGATTAGCTAGCTGTGTGGCCAGTATAAAGAGTGAAACATCTCTGGAATCCCTTAGGCCCTTTACACGCGGCTACATTTCGTGGGTGGCTACAGGTAACTTACTGGTTGCAGTGAAATCATGGAGACAAGGTTCTATCTTGTTGCTGTGTACAAATGGAATCATGTATCCATGATTTCACTGCAACCAGTAAGTTAACTGGTGACAGCTACAAATGTAGCCGTGTGTAAAGGTACCTTAGGCAAGAATAGAAGCTAGAAAGCAGGGGAATCCACTCACAGCCTGCAAAATAGCTGTTCATGTTGTCCAGGACTGAATGAAAAAAATTATACCGTATAATCAGCTCACCTCAGCCCTGACCATAATTCTCACTGCCACCTCTGGTCCTTAGATTGGTTCCTCCATTTACCATATTCTGTCTTCTATCTTCTTTTCTCTTCTTGTTCCAGGTCCCCAATGCTTCCGTTCTTCATTGCGCCTTATGTCATTATATGGAGCAGGATGGACATCATTGACATTAATTATGCATGTAATGCCACACAAAGCCATGTAGGATGCAAAGCATTGTTGTTTACTTCAATGGCATTGCATTGCACCCCAGATGATAGCATAGGACCTGGTGAGGAACGGCAGCGCCAAGGATACCGAATGGGAAGATGAGTGAAGAGGAGCTAATGGAGGACAGGGTGGCAGCTGGAGGACCAAAGATAGGTCACCAAAATTTTAACACCTGTTTAATTAGCGTGTAAGTAAACTTTAAGAAGATGTTTGTGCCAGAGGGGCAGGAAACCAAAGCATCTCTGTGAAAAAGTGACTGAGAAGTGGAAAGATATTGAAGTGTTAACTTGTGTGGTCAAGAAAGGGCTTGAGTTTTGGAGGAGAACTGTAGAGACTGTAGATACACTGATGGCAAAAGTGTAACAATGTGTTGAGCTTTTGACTTTCAGGCTCCATATCTCATCATCCACTACAGCCAGGGTGGGGAACCTTTTCCGGGGCCATTTGGAAATTTCTACCATCCTTCGGGGCCGCACAAAATTATCAACTTAAAATTACCGGGCTATATTTGGTTAAACAATCAGCTCACCCTTACTGTGGTGGCTGGGACTGCTTCTCTTTGGCATGGCTGTGATAATCGGTGATATTGATCAAGTTGCTTCTCTGCTTTTCCAGGTTTGCTAGGGCTATAGACATGACAGGAGAGGCTGGGAGCATATACCTCACTAGAGAGACTGAGGCTCGAGGATAGAAATCACTGAACAGCTGGATTTCACAAGAAAACTGTTGGCAAAACGTGTCTGCCAGCCTCAGCGACTCCAGTACCCAGGAATCTGCCTGAGGGCCGCAGAAAAGGTCTTCGAGGGCCGCATGCGGTCCTGGGGCCTGAGGTTCCCCACCCCTGCACTACAGCTTTGAGCGTGCGACTACCTTCATTTTATAGACAATCATCTGGGCTATCTCAGACATATAGTTGGCTGGTAACTACACCATGTTCCAAATGTTCTTTTTCTCTGATTTTCCTAAATGGTCAGTGCAGATGACAGTCAGTATAATAAAAGTCATCACCTGTTAGAGTATACATTGAATTTTATTGAAGAAACCTCCCAATGATAACAGTATAATCTCAAAATTAACAAAAACTCTAAATGCGCTGTTCCAAATTATCAGGCACAGAAAGAGTTTCTAAACATTTGATATGTTTTAAAGAACTGAACATGCTCATTTGTTGAATTTGCAGCATTAACAGGTCACATTCACTGAAATAAAAAGCTATTTAACTCCAAAACATCCTAACAGGCCAAGTTACATGTTAACATAGGAACCCTACTTTGATATCACCTTCACAATTCTTGCATCCATTGAACTTGAGAGTTTCTGAAGAGTTTCTGCTTGTATATCTTTGCATGATGTCAGAATGGCCTCCCAGAGCTGCTGTTTTGATGTGAACTGCTCCACTCTGATAGTTCTTTTGCTTGATTATACTCCAAAGCTTCTCTATATGGTTGAGGTCAGGGGAAGATGGTGGCCACACCATGGGTTTATCTCCTTTTATGCCTATTCAGTCAATGACACAGAGGTATCATGAGATGCTTTGCAGCTCGTGCTTTGCAGCATGAGATGGTGAATTGTAATGAATGAAGATGATTTTGCTCTTGAAGGCACGTTTCTGCTTTTTGTACCATGGAAGAAAGCTCTCAGTCAGAAACTCCATATACTTTGCAGAGGTCATTTTCACCCATTCAGGAACCTTAAAGGGGCCTACCAGCTGTTTCCCCATGATTCCAGCCCAAAACATGACTCCTCCACCTCCTTGCTGACGTCGCAGCCTTGTTGGGACATGGTGGCATCCACCAACCATCCACTACCCCATCCATCTGGACCATCCCGGGCTACTCGGCACTCATCAGTAAACAAGACTGTTTGAAAATTAGTCTTCATGTATATCTGGACCCACTGCAACTGTTTCTGCTTATGAGCACTGTTTAGGGGTGGCCGAATAGCAGGTTTATGCCCCACAGCACTTTGATGGATCCTACACCTTGAGGTTTGAGGGACTCCAGAGGAACCACAGCTTCAAATATCTGTTTGCTGGTTTGTAAGACCTTTTTAGCAGCTGCTCTCTTAATCTGATGAACTTGCCTGACAGAAACCTTCCTCATTCTGCCTTTATCTGCATGTACACGTCTGTGCTCAGAATCAGCCACAAATCTCTTCTACATGATCACGCTTAAGTTTTCGTGCAGTATCAATGTTTTCATCCCTTGTCCAAGGCATTGCACTATTTGTTGCTTTTCGGCAGCAGAGACATCCTTTTTCTTTCCCATGTTACTTGAAAACTGTGGCCTGCGTAATATTGTGGAACACCTAGTTTTCTTTTTATTGGGCTCACCTGCCAAACTAATTATCACAGGTATCTGAAATTGATTTCAATGATCCAAAGAACCCTGAGACATAATACCATCAATGGGTTTCATTGAAAAAACAAAAAAAAAAAACCTATGACACTTAAAACCAATTTGCATATATTTGATACGTGTATTTAGTACATGATTATTATGAAGATTCTTGTCATGTCACCAGCTTGAATGATGGCTTGTATGCCTAAAGTCACAGGGCATAGAGGCTGTCAGTCAGTCAGAATAGGGAATAGAGCTGGAATGACAGAGGCTTCAGATCTACAAATGGCTCTTGAGCCTCATTTGCATATCAATTAAAAGGCTGAATTTCTCTGTATAGAGGAATGAACTGGCAACATAAAGTTATTACTGGAATTGTCTTTGAAAAACTCCATGCGCATATTAATAGTTTGGAGGGGTGAAATCTGCTGACACATTCCCTTTAAACTTGTTTTATTCATGATCCTTAAGCCTAATATTGCAAGACCAAAAACCTTTCTGTTTGACAAAAGGATAAAATCAAGACACCGTCTTACACCGTCTTATAGCGGTGATTTCATTTTATTTTAGGAAGGAAATGGTCTTAAAGGTTTGTTTGAGACGTCTTAAAGTGGTTGTTGGGATGGCGTCGCCCTCATGAAATGATTATTAGTTTCCTCTTCTCCTGGGTGAGACTAATGCACATCGGAGAGATACAAGGTAATACACAAACATCAGTGGAAGAAATGAATACATCTCCAGTAAATGTAAAGTTCATCGTTTTAGTGGCTGTTCTCAATCTGGAAATTTTACAGTGTTTATTGCGGATCGTAGATGCACATTGATGTTTTATGGAGGACATCAAATTGTATATTTTAGAGACAGAAGAGGATACAAAACCCTCAGTAGTCAGAAGAGTCGTTACCGTTATAGAGTGTGATACTAACTGATCCGATGTCTTGCATTTGTATCCCGCCATTGAAACGCTGTGCTGTAAAATTCAGTTTGTCGCTTTCTTTAGAGCTTAAAGAGTCACCATTGTTTTAATTTTTATTTCATAAATCAATAGTACGGGCAAAAATGAGAAACTTTGTGATAAATCTTATCAGAGAATTCTGCTTCTTTCTCCTCTTGTTATGATCTTTCATTCTCAAAATTCTCAATTCACAAGTAAAATCCCACTAGTCAATCTTTTTCCACCCAATGACTTTGAAGATATGATTTGATGGGAATGTCCATACTTCCCATAGCACAAACACCCTTATTACACTTGCTTGGGAGGAGTGGACGCCTAGACCACAGGGGAACTGTGGCAGCTGACCTTGAGGGAAGTGGACATAGGAAAGACTCAGGTACAGTCTCTGGTGCAGTCAGCTAATGCTGGGATGGACTCAGGTACAGTCTCTAGGGATGGCAGGTGCAGCCATGATGGCTGTAGCAGACAGCATAGCAATAGAAGGCAGGTACAGCATACATGGCCTGTTTGGAAAGGCAGGTATAGGAGACGGACAAATAGGAACAGGACCTCACAACTAGCTAGCATCAGACATGTAGTTCAGGCACTTCCCCTAGAGGAAGAATGCCTTAAATACCTAGTGCCCCTCAGCCATAGGCGTTTCCTGGTAATAGTTTGCAGGCCCTTTAAATGCAAGGAAGGAGCAAGGGCACGTGTCTAAGCACACTCCAGGGAGCACAGGCACAGGCCCCAAGAGCAGAAGACAGCAACTATATTTCTGGAGACCAGAAAGCCCGGCCCAAGAACCACGTGAACTGATGAAGGACAAAAATTGTGTCCAGAACGTTTTTTCATCCAATGGAACCATTTAATTTGGAATAAATTCTCTTTAATTCATGCTATAGTGGAAGTGCTGTGTTCATCTGTTACCAGAAAAGATCTAGACTTCTCCTAACTAGAGCCTGTAGCTTACTCAGTCAGTTGCCTACTTAAGCCCAAGGCTTTGTGGCCCTCACTTGCTAGTACCTTTTTTCTTTGTGGAAAAATGCCTGTTTCTATGCACATCGACTATGTAGACCTGACACTCACCCAACGGAGAGATAGTGCTCACCAGTGGGCTACACCTCTCTAACTACAAGTGCCATCATTTCTTCTAAGTGCTGGCTTCACACCATGGCGCAGTCGTCCGGGCTGTCAGGCATGAACCTGATAGCCCCGGACCGGATCAGCAAACAAACGAGGGCCAAATGTGCCCTCCAGTCCTGTGTGCAAGCGGATGGCTGTAATTGAAGCCGCAGCTGTTTTTTTTCAAGATCGCGGCTAGCATGAGCTAGCGCAGTCCTGAAACAACAGCGGCGTGCAGCCCCAGTATCCGGTTCCGGCAAATCTCGGGATCCGGCTTTTTGGGGAGATTTCTCCCGGACACAAAAATGTTGCAAGCAACATTTTTGTGACGGGAGAGTAATCCGAATTCTCCCAGATTCCACCGCAGAGATTGAACCGGATGGAGGAGCTGCCATCTGGCTCCATCCGGCCCATAGATACTATGGGGCCAAAAACCGGTCGGGGCTGTCCTGGTTTACCATACCGGACAGCCCCACGACCAGACTGCCACCGTCGGTGCTGTGAAGCCAGCCTTAGAGGAGGAGAACTCCTGCAAATTTGCCCTTGAGGAATCTTGAAAAACTGAGCAATAACCCCTCTCGGAAGGGTAGAGATTGCAGTGCGACCCTGGTTGTTAAATCTTGTCAAAATCAGTAGGTATAGCCGACTTTTATCTAATGTGGAACCTTTAGAAGCACAGTTGACTTTGGGAATAGATAAAGCATTCTCATTCATATCTAGCAAATGCTGAAAAGTAGAATTTTAATGATGATGTGAATACAAGTTCGGCAACTCAACATCCTATTTACTGATGATTTCTTGATTTTTGGGTGAAAATGCTCCTTAATGACAGCTACTCTTCTTTATCATAGGATTGGTGTTGCTTCACTTTGTCATGTTAACATCTCGTTGAGTTCCTAATCAACCTATTCATTGACACCGCAAGGCCCAGGTCTACATGTGACGCATGAGCACCTCATTCCTTCTCTCTTTCCACCTAAGTCTCTGATTTTCTATTATGTTTTTTTACAGTCGAGCGGCGACGAGCGATTTTCCTCGATAAGGCATAATCCAATTCATCTCACTAAACGAAGCAATCAGCTGTGATTACAGTCATGAGCAACCAACCATTTCTGTTCTATTCAATCAGCAAATATTCAAAACAATTTGCAGATGTAATCAAGATGTATTTATTAACATGGTTTTCTTAAGGAGGGAAGCGAATCGTGAAAATACAGTTAATTGTATTTAACCCCTTTACATATAATAGCATGGTGGTCACGGCATGGTCAGCACATGGTTAAAATTCATGAAAAATGAAATTTAACATTAAGAGGTTTGGTCTGCTGTCTGAAATTCTCATGGAAAAAGCCATTCTGAAGCATCTGGTCCTAGAAATTAACAACAGGGTGTGTTGCTTTTCTCTACAATCAGCACTAATGAGTAGAGATGGGTGAACCCACAGATAATTATTTATTTAAATAATTAAAAAAAAACTTACATGGGGTCCCCCATATTTTTTGATACCCAGCCAAGATAGCCACATGGCTGAGGGGCTGCAGCCTCCAGTCGTTGGGGACACAGTTAGCTAGTGTGAGGGCAACCAATCACAGACGCCAGGAGAAAGGGTGGGGATGCAGTTATGAATGCAACCAATCACAGACGCTATCACATAGGGGGGCGGGGGAAGCAGTGGCTATTCATAAGGCTCAATGAGCAGACCCGAAGTAGTGTGAAAGGGGCACGGTTCTCAGTGAGTAGGATTTAACTGCTTCTTTCCCCATTTTGCACCGATAAAGCTCTCTGATTGGCTGCGCTGCCGCATTTTAACAAGCGCTATCGGGTGGCTGACCTGACCAGCAATATGGACTTCCATGAGAAGTCCATGTTCAGGGTCGATGCATGGACAATAGGTATCCGGTATGGACCCCAAACTTTACAGTTCGGGTTCACCCATCCTACTAATGATGAATCAGAATCTGTAGGGACTTACT
The DNA here is from genome assembly GCA_033576535.1 of Allobates femoralis. Classification (NCBI taxonomy): domain Eukaryota; kingdom Metazoa; phylum Chordata; class Amphibia; order Anura; family Aromobatidae; genus Allobates; species Allobates femoralis. The sequence continues at coordinate 45,788,735 of JARQOC010000012.1, read as the reverse complement.
CAAGTGACAAGGGAAATGGGACCTTTTTTGAGGGGGAATAGACTGTTACAAGAATGGACAAGTCCTTAAATGTTACCAAACTTTTTTTTTGATATGTTGTAGCCTTTATTCAGCACTTTTTATTGATAGGGTCCAGATCCTAACACCACCAACAATTGCTCAAAACAAGAGGCAATACAGCTGAAGCATGCTACCCATATGCAGACCCATCAGCTTTCTAGTAAGCTTGTACTTTGCTTTATGTATATTAGGACTTAAAAGGTTGGTCTAACCCTTCTCTATCCTTTTTCTCTTACAAACTAAGGACCCAAGTGTGCTTCCAAAATAGTAATAAGCACATCCTCTTTCGAATATAACACTGTCCTGGTTCCCCGTCAGTCTCTTCTTGTTTTATTTTTGGCTTTATTGGCCAATTATGACTGAAGGCAATCAGTAGCTGCAGCGGTGACACATAGGTCGAGCTTTACAAGACCATAACGAGGTTTCGACAAGGTAAGAAGATAACTAAAGTAGGATTGTTTGGCTGTTATGGGAATTTACACATAATTTTCTTTCAAGGAAGTATTGGGATTGTGTGCATGCATTTATTTTAATATTTTAGTCAAAATATATATATTATTTTTAATTGCTAAATTTTGCTAATTTTTTGATACCTTCCAATTAGTGCAAGAAATGAACATTTGCCTCGGTAAACCTTTCCGGGTTCTCACGCAGCACCATAACCAGCTGTAAAAGCTCCTTCCTATAAAATGACAAGTTGATATAAGTCTCCTTCACAATGATTTATACTGTAGATTATTTGGTACTTGGAAAAATATCCAGTTAAATCACTGACAACCTTGAAACAACAGCAATGACCCGGCAAATAATAAACTGACTTAAGGTAAGTTTTTGCTGTTTTAAATCATTTTTTTATTATATTTGGAAGATAATTAATTACAGCTTAAGTTTAAAGAGTTACTAAAGTTTTTACTACACTTTTGTTTTATTATCCTCCAGGCATTGCAAAGTTATAAATGTTTGTAGTATACTTCATCATTACCTTATTTTGCTTTCATTTTTCCCAAAAAAACATTAGGCTGTAGTGCTGTCTATGCTCCTTTAGAAGATGCTTTGAACTGCTGCTCGGCAACGATTTTGTGTATAGGTTTTGCTTGTGATTACAGGGATTGGGAGCAGAGATGCTCAGACAGGGAAAGCCCATACACAGACTGTTTGACTACAGTGCATTAACAATTGATGGGCAGCAGCTCAAAGCAGCTTCATAAAGTGCATGAGCTGTGTTTTGGGAAAGCATTGAGACATAGTGTTTGGAACAGAAGGATGCAAAATAAGGTAATAAAACATAATGCAAAACTTCATAAGTTTGCAATACTTTGAGGATAACTAAATATTTTTAAAAAGTTTAGTAACTCTTTAATGAAAATGTTGTAAATGTATATGTATTCAAAGCTTTATCATTGTATAAGAAATTACTGTATGTAGTGCTAGTACCAGGAGTGTCTGCATCCTTGGCAACACAGTACAGCGGATTAAATCTTTAGCTCATCTGGGGTTTGGTAAGCAAAAGGAATGGTCAAAAAGAAAAACAGTGTCAGATTATCTGCACTGGTCAAAAAGCTCCATGAGGAAAGTGTCACGCTTGGACTAAGGGGATGTCCAGCAACCGTGCATGACAGTGGCACACGGACCAATGATGTCCGGTGCGCAACAACAAAAAAAAACAACAGACAGGGAAACAGCAAAGGGAATAAATACAATGGAGGGCCCTGCTCATAGGGAACGGGGGAGAGGTGACCTCCTGCACTCACCAGCAGCAGCCCTGATCTCCCTACCATCCCTATACAAGTTCTTTCACCTCGTGGCCGAGTAGGAAACCTAAGCCCTCCGCTAGCCCTGATGTTGACCCTCACTAGGGAAGGCCGGCAAGAGCACTAGTCCCATCCATTACAATAAAGAGACAGAGGGAAGGGGAAGACAGACAAGGACAACAGGACAGCTACTTCACATCTGCTGACACCTCACCAGACAGCAGACGAATTGACAGCAAGAGGATCTCCACAGCGCTCCTTTCACCTCAGGAGCTTGGCCAGGAATAAAGTTCAATCTCCAGCAAAGCATGCTGGAACCCTGTGATCCTATAAAGGCAGAGGTAATCACAGAGTGGCTACACCTGGACAAGGGCCAGCTAGCTTGCTGGCAACAGAGACTAACATTAACTCCTCCCGTGCCAAAGGAAAAGGACATGTTTAATATATAGCCTCAATTCAGAAATGAGACTTGGGTCCAAAAGCAGTCACAAGACTCTAGGAAAGGAGACCATCGTGACAGATAGACAGTCCAAGTAGGGTGACCAGAACTAGGTCCACGTCCACCCAATAAAATATAGATTTATTTAATCAATTATATGCAAATTGTCTCTTCAGAAAGCAAAAAGACAAATTCTAGTGCCACCTATTGGAACATCAATCCTAAAAGTAAATATTGACCCTTTAACGAGCTTTGTCATAAGACTTAACTTATAAGTCAAATCAGAGTCTCAATTTGCAGGCATGGTGTTTCGGGTGTTCTCCATCCTCAGTGCAAAGTGTAAGATGTGATCTGGCTGTATGAGAGGTAAGGTCCCAATCACCAGGGTCGGCGATGCTTTTGGTCCAGGATTCGGAGGACGGGGTATCGTGGTGATGTGATGCTGATGCCAATGATATACTGGCATTGGATGTGAAGGACGTCTGCAAAATGGCCATGGAGGCAGCACGTGTGCAGATAGAGATCACGGAGAGCCGAATGTGTCGCAGCCATGGCCATTATTTTCCTGAAGACTATCGTGTTGGAAGCAGCATGTGCCTAGATGGAAATTTCGGCTCCCCAAGATCACCATGTGCAGACGCGTCACCTCCGTGACCATTTTCAGAGAAGTCCATTGCCACGCCCTCCAGGGCTGTGGGGTATTCAGAACCAGGCAACAGTACTTCTGCGTTCTCTGGTGTTGTCATTAAAAGTTGGGGGATTTTGGTTTTGGGGATTGTTTCCGTGATGCCACCCGTGATGTTCGGCTATTGATGGCCGATGCTGCAGTGCGGGACCTCTGGGATGATGGGATCGCAGCTATGGTGGTATCGCTCCCACAGATGGAGTGGTTCACCAGGGCAACCGGTATAGTCTGTGGTGGTGGTAGGCCATTCGGGGTGCAGAACTTGCGGGCATGGTATAACAGACACACAGTACATAGTCTACTTTACCTTTACTGGTAGTTGCAGGTTCAGCCCAAGACACTGTCCACATGAGATGTTAGGAATCAGGGTGGCCTGGAAGCAAGTTGGGATTCTCCTCACCCAGTGAGTTCTGAGGCCTCCCTGTTGTGCTTTCCTTGCTGGTCCTGGCTACCTGTAGCTAAGCTGTGACCTCTCTTCCTGCAGGTAAGTCTCTCACCGGTATGGCAGGCAGCTTGAGCCCTTCCCAGGCACCACTCCTCTGACAACTGTCCCTGAGTTCTCCAGTGCTGCTGTGCCTCCAGGTGCTTGACTGCTGGATCAGTAATACCCTCACAACCTCTGACTCAAGTGTCCGTTTCTGGTGCTCTACTCTGGGGTGAGCCGGTTCACTGGCTCCACTCTCCAGGCCTGCTTCTCTCCTTCCTCAAACCCTCTCCTACAGGTCCTTCTTGATTGCTGTTCCTTCACTCTCTACTCTAGCTGGGACGAGCTTAGAACTGCTCCAGTCCACAGTTTGCCGTCTCAGTCCTCCTAGGAACTGAACTAACCAACCCCTCCCCCAGGTCTGATTTTATAAGGGAGCTCCCCTGTAACCGGGTTTAGAGCTCCCCTTCGAGCCTGGAGTCAGGCAAGGTGTTGCATGCTGTGGGTCTACCTGGTGTGGATACCCCTTGCTTCCAAGCATAACATCAACCTCGAGGGAGGCAATGTCATTGTGGCAACCGGACTCTGGGGTGGCACACCATAGCATCCACCACTGGCATATTAATGGCGCGCCACCTCTTGCAAGACCCAGGACCACAGCATCGCCGACCCTGATGATTGGGACCCTGCTCCAGCGATGCCACCGCACCCCCTCCCCAGTAAGATATATCCATATTATTAGATGCATCCCCATTTTCTTACCAATGTGTGGGGAAAAAAGTGTAGAATAATCCAAAAAAATATGGTAATTTTTCATGACGTACAGTATACCTAATCTTTTTTGGTTAGGGACATAGTGTATGGCGCTGTTATATGCAGGGGCCACAATACATAGGTATAACATATTCACTAGGCATGGGACATTTCCTGTACTATTTGTCACCGTTTGCTAAAATGGATGTGGTTTTATTCCGGATTATTTTGTTATAAACCTACTTAACAGGTCTCCCTAAAGGCCATTTCCTAAAATTAACAAGTATGTTGCTACCAAGCCCTTCTGCGTAATTAATTCTGAAAAGTTGCCTACCCTTTGTATCATTTTATTTGCAAATTCTTCAAAGTGTCCAGAGTTTTCATCACACGAGTCATCCTTCAGGAAACATGAATACCGTGGACCATGTATAATTTAGAACATGGTAATAATAATGTCATCTTGCAAGGAAAGCATTGATTTTTGTTGTTTGTTTTGCAGCAAATGGGTTAAGAAATTATTCAAAAAGCGACTTGGGAGATGTCTGCCGAACAGCTGCTGTGAATATTTTTATCACCACTTCCTAATTTGGTTTTCCCCTGTCTCATCCTGATATTGTTTTAAGTTAATTTTGAAATTGCTTTTCTTCATTGCCTTTTAGCTATTATGCAATGCATCAAGGCTCCACAAGCAGATGGAGTAATGCCTTAGTGGGTTTAAGCAAATATCACATTTCACAAATGGAAAATAAAAAATGACTAGTTCCATTTTCCTATCTGACATTCCAATAGGATGAAAAGTAGGCCACCATTAACCCTTCACAAACCGGACTGGACCGCTGTAAGGCACACATGGGGAAAGTATCAAGGGTTCATACCATAAACTCAACCAAAGAAACTTGTGCCAAATGCATGACTCTGTAAAAAATATGGCACAATTTTGGCATGCTCATGGTACTGTAAAATATAATCTAAAGTAGTTATGGGCTGGTGTAGGTCTTAGTTTTCTTTGGGTACATTTGTACATTTTTAATGCAGTGGTTGTCCTCTCCCCTTTTGTTAATTTTTTAGTGTCATGGGGTGGTTATAACTGATAAAGGGGTAAGGTAGCAGGATGGTAGTGTCAAGCAAAGGCAATCAGGGGAACTAGTCTGGCTCTTATACTGGGGGTTCTGGCTGGCCCTGTTCTCAGAAGTACCTGTAAAGGTGAGGATGTCTGGGCTGCCACCCTTGCCCTGCTCCTGACAAGCCCAAGGCTAACACCCCCTCACCTCCACTAAGGACCATGATAAGCACAACAACTCCTACATAGGATAGCTTCAGCAGAAACTGCAACTGCATCAACACAGCTCACAGTCATGCAGAGAATTAACTTGATCAGCGACATCAGGTGATGGTCAAAGGACTACTTAAAGATTGGGAGAGTGATCAATCACATCACTTGATACACATACCAACTTATACTACATAGCTACAGAAAAAGAAATTAACCTTTAAAGAGGACCTGTCACCCCCCTGGTGCATGGCAAACTAAATGCAGCACTGAATGCAGCACGTCTGCTGCATTCAGGGAAGGGGTCCCCCATGGCTCTAGCCCCATGTAAGCTTTAAAAAAGACTTTAGAAACTTTACAGTTAAGAGTTCACCTTGGTTGGATCAGAATAAGAGGTCCTGGCTGCTGGCACAGTTCTCCCTGCCTTCTCTGTGTGTATTCCGCCCCCTTTACGTAATTGCCGCTGCCACCTCCTATTCTGTGTCTGCCCTCCTCTTCTCCTGCTCTGTGTGACATCAGGAGCAGAAGAGGAGGGCAGACCCAGCAGAACAGGAGGCAGCAGCAGACACAGAGGGGGAGGAACACACAAGGAGAAGGCAGGGAGGACTGTGCCAGCAGCCAGGACCTCTTAATAAGATCCCACCCAGGCGACCTCTTAACTGTTAGGTTTCTAAAGTCTTTTTCTAAAGTCTTTTTTAAAGAGGAGGCCTAGACATGGGGGAGCCCTTCCCTGAATGCCGCAGACATGCTGCATTCAGTGCTGCATTTAGTATGCCATGCACCAGGGGAATGACAGGTCCTCTTTAAGGTACAAAAGGGAATTTTCTCCAAGTTACGGTAACTACTCACACTGTGTAGTAGTTCAGAGACAGCAAAGCAGTCTACACATGACAATAGGAAAGTTGCACAATTATGTGCAACATTTAGACCTAATGTTACAACTTTCAGGACCAAGGACAGGGGCTTATACAGTACGCACATTACGTACAGTATCTCCTCTACAGTGAGGCGCCACCGCATTCATTCATACAATTGAAAAAGCTGACAATAGCCGGCAATACCTATGACACATATTAACCCCTGACATGCCCAACTGAGTGGACAGCATGTCTCTAGGGAGAGCCCCCTGTAATCCCTGCAATAAGTATTTCCTCTGGAAGTCAGCCAAGATTTGCCAGAAAGTCATGACCTTCAAAGGTCGCAAAAGCCTACTGCAGGTGTTCCATCAGTTAGATATGGTGAACAGTGTACTTTTTGTATTCTGCCGATGTTGTTCCTGTCACGCTGGGAGGGCCGGGGTGCCCAGAAGTAGGAGGGAGCTGGGTGTAGGGAGTCAGGGGAGCCTGCTCTGGCCCTGATACTGGGGTCCCTGACTCGCCCTGATCTCAGAGGTACCTCTAAAGGTGAGATGGTCCGAGCTACGAGCCTAAGTCCCTAACTCCTGAGAAGCCCTAGGCATAAGCCCCTACCTCCACCCATGGACAACAGAACCCAACAACTTCCAATTGAGAGGAAAGCAGCAGCTCTGGATCAGCATCCACTCACAATAGGTCACAGTCCAGAAGTGAACTGAATCAGCGACATCAGGTGGAGGTCAGTTGACCCATTTATGGCCGAGGAGTGGGGAGCAACCAGCCCAGGCACGCCCCTCAGCTCACCTAGTCACATTCATCACACACACCTGCACTCTCAGCTCCCATTCATTAGCGTCCTCTCTCCACACTGAGAGCAGGGGGAAAAAAGGCTTAATTTAAACCACAGCAGCAGCACTTCCATACAGCAAGGCAGTCAATATGTAACAGTTTCCCTCTGCAGGTGCTGTGCATATGCTGAGTGCTCCCTTGCTCTGCTGTGAGCCCGGGAGGATAAAGAGAGAGACAACAAGGAAGTTAGATGTTCTTCATAGCGGACCTTTCTCCAAGGCTAATAAAGCTACAAGGAGTGGACTTGTTTTGTTGACTTTGGTGACCCTGATGTTGGTATGGCCGAGGATGACCATCATTTAGTAGGGAGGCATGTAGGGATGACACCCCTACGAACAGTTAAAGCACGCTATGACTTTAAGGAACAGTGCTTCCCTGCATGCTGAGTGCTGCGGACTAGTCGCCTCCCCTCCCTGAACTGTGCAGATGGACTGACCAGTTCAGGAAGTTGAACATAACACTGAGCAGAGAAAAAATGCAGTGGAATGCTGCCAGCCTGAGTGTGTGTGAGGGTGTGCACTCTGCCTACAAATGTCCAGGTACTTAGGCTTTGGGAATACACTGTGCCGGCTGCAAAGTGACTGTGGGCTGGACAGTGGGAAAGCCCTGATGACCACCGAGTAGTATTGGACCGAGACATTCCAGAGGTTGGCGATTCTGAACAGGATCAGAGATATGATCCACAGGACCCAAGGGATCCCAGGACCATGAAGGAAGAAGGAGTTTTCCTCAGCTACCCTGCAAAGAAAAATGCACACCACCAAGCAACACAGCATAGGACCCTGGAATTGGACTTGTGTACCCAATACCATTGTGTGTGCAAACGTTAGGGCGTGGCTTAGGCCTCAGTAGCCAGAGTACGGTAGCTGTGTGACCCGATTAGCAGAGGCCATTGAGGTTGTAAGTGTAATGTAGTTTAGTATGTTTTCTACTGCAAATGTGACTGTTGAATAATTACTTGTAATAGCTGGGTCGACGTGCTGCTGAGCGGCTCAGCTAGAAACTGCAGCAATTGTGTCCTGATGCTTGGGGCTGCAGGATCAGCCTACATTCACACCCCCTCACAATTCTATTTAGTGAGGGGGCATTGCAGGGGGCGCGCAGAGATTTAGGGTTCCTGAGGTGAGGAGCAGGTATAATTTTATCGATTTATAAGAGATCTATAGATCCTAGAACTGCAGTGTACAGCTTTGCTTCATCATGTAGCAGGGCAGAAACTCTACAAAAAAGTTATCTCTCACTGGAGTTCCACTTTAAGCCATGTGAACCTGCTTTAACCTTTCCCTTTCCTACCTGTTAATAAATGTTACCCCTGTCACTTGCCACCTCATCTTGTGTACCATAATTGTACTCTGTACCGCGGTGGTCCTTCATCCATCGCTTCAAAACAATGAAACAAAAACTCAAAAGATTTGAGATCCTGAAGCGTCATTCTAATGGAAAGCTCAACGGCTTTGATCCAATATAAAAGATGTCATGTGCACATAGTCTAGAGAGGAACATCCATTTGAAATTGAAATGGAATAACCTATGGAAATACCTACCGTATATACTCGTGTATAAGCCGAGTTTTTCAGCCCACAAATTGGGCTGAAAAGTCCCCCCCTCGGCTTATACACGGGTCTATACGGTAATGCTGTGGGGGGGGGGCTGTGACCGGGAGCTGGAGGAGGCAGGAGGGGGCCGCGGTGACCGCAGGCGGTCACGTGGGGCCGCCTCATTAGTGCAATGAATATGCACGGCATCCCCCCGTCCATCAACGGCGGGGGGATGCCGTGCATATTGCACTGCACAGCCCCCCTCCTTAATATGGGTCCCCCAGTATTAATAAACAGCCCCCCCCTCCTTATCATGGCCCCCCAGGCTGCGGCAGCTGTCAAAATAACAAACAGTTTATACATCACCTTCCGACGCAGCTTCTCCGGTCCTCCGCTCGCCGGCTGCTTCTTCTTTCTTCTTGTGCCGGTGTCATGTGACCGGGCGCAGGAGATGACGTCATTTCCTGCGCGCGCGTCACAGAAGTCGGCACAACAAGAAAGAAGAAGCAGCCGGCGAGCGGAGGAGCTGAGGAGCGCAGAGCTGCGTCGGAAGGTGATGTATAAACTGTTTGTTATTTTGACAGCTGCCGCAGCCTGGGGGGCCATGATAAGGAGGGGGGGGCTGTTTATTAATACTGGGGCTGTATATACCTCTGGGGCTGCTGGATAGTACCACTGGGGCTGTATACTACCACTGGGGCTGCATATACCTCTGGGGCTGATGTATACTACCACTGGGGCTGTATACTACCACTGGGGCTGTATATACATCTGGGGCTGATGTATACTACCACTGGGGCTGCTTGGGCTCCTCTATACTACCACTGGGGCTGATGTATACTACCACTGGGGCTGTATACTACCACTGGGGCTGTATATACATCTGGGGCTGATGTATACTACCACTGGGGCTGCTTGGGCTCCTGTATACTACCACTGGGGCTGCATATACCTCTGGGGCTGATGTATACTACCACTGGGGCTGTATACTACCTCTGGGGCTGTATATACATCTGGGGCTGATGTATACTACCACTGGGGCTGCTTGGGCTCCTGTATACTACCACTAGGGCTCCTGTATACTACCACTGGGGCTGCTGGGGCTCCTATATACTACCACTGGGGCTGCTGGGGATGCTATATACTACCACTGGGGCTGCTGTATACTACCACTGGGGCTGCTGTATACTACCACTGGGGCTGCTGGGGCTGCTATATACTACCACTGGGGCTGCTGGGGATGCTATATACTACCACTGGGGCTGCTGGGGATGCTATATAGTACCACTGGGGCTGCTGGGGATGCTATATACTACCACTGGGGCTGCTGTATACTACCACTGGGGCTGCTGTATACTACCACTGGGGCTGCTGGGGCTGCTATATACTACCACTGGGGCTGCTGGGGATGCTATATACTACCACTGGGGCTGCTGGGGATGCTATATACTACCACTGGGGCTGCTGGGGATGCTATATACTACCACTGGGGATGCTATATAGTACCACTGGGGCTGCTGGGGATGCTATATACTACCACTGGGGCTGCTGTATACTACCACTGGGGAGGCCTGTATACCACTGGGGGGGGCCTGTATACCACACTGCTGGGGGCTGTATACCTGTGCTGGGGTCCACCCTCGGCTTATACACGAGTCAATAGGTTTTTCCAGATTTTTGGGGCAAAAGTAGGGGGGTCGGCTTATACACGGGTCGGCTTATACACGAGTATATACGGTATTTGGATTTGGCAAGGATTAGAGTAAAGGGGAACAATTATCTCCGTGACAGAGCTTTGAGTAAAGGAAAAAAACGATTCTATGGTTTAAGACCTCCAATTAAGAAAAAACGGCCCATCCAGAGGTGCGTGGATGTTGTAGAGCTTTGAGTGAAAAAGATGACTTCATACAGGTGGCAATATTCAAAAGAGAAACCCATTAAGAAGACAAAGACCTTTGAATAAAAAAGACCCATCTATAGTTGTTAAAGCCTTGGTTAAAATGAAGCTCCATCCATAGTCAATTAGTGATAAAATCCAAACTGGTTGAGTTGGGTCTTCAAGTGGTCCAGGTTTTGAAGAACTAGCCAAAGACGGAAAGGAGAACTTTTGACCAAAAAGAAGGCCCTTCTAGAGTTAGTAAAGCATCTAGTCAAAATAAAACACCATCTGTAGTCTATTGGTTGTGTTGGGTCTTGATGTTGTCCCAGTAATGAAGAACTATTGAAAAGTGGAACTCAGAACCTCTGGTCTAGAAGAAGAGCTATCTGTAGGTGGTATAGCTAATATGTATCATCTCATACTAGGGACAAGGCTAAGATTTTCCTTTATGGTTTAATTATTTTAACCATGATTACCGTACTTTGTTGTTTTCAAGAAGCTCAGCTCAAATTGCAAACGATTGCCTCCCCCCCAAAAAATAAACCCAACCGGGTCCCACTCGAAAAATATGAATGACAATATAATTCCTATTATCGGAGTCTAGAGAATTCTCCCTCTCTATTCGGTGTATTATTCCTGCCATAATTTCACATCCTCTTTAAGCATTTGACAGCGTTGAGTACCATCGAGAACCAACTAATAACCAACTTCAAAACTTTGCACATGTGAAAATTATTTTTATTTTATTTTTTTTCTCTAGGACAGAACAGCTTTACTTAAGTAAAACTCAAGGCGGTAATTGTAATTGATATGCAGGCAGCATGCGGAGGGTTGAAATGGAACAATTCTATAGGGTCATGTCACAAATGAAATTGCAATTGAGAGCTGATTAGCTCATTACAGATAATGACATCACAATCTCCATAGAAAATATCATGGACTAATTATATTTGCCACTTGTATCTGACATGGTAACTAGGATATGGGCCAATTTCAGATTAATTCATTATTTGTTCAACTGGTGAATTGATGCTAAGTGCCTTTCTACCTGCAAAAGATATATTATAGCAATTATCAGTGACTGCACCTTCACTACCGATAGTCAATTAGATATTTGAAATGTACAGAAATAAGGATGCTTAGGGAAGATAAAAGGATATTTAATGCCTAATTATTAATCATTCGTTTCTGTTGTATGTGACAATAGAAGAGAAAAATTTGCGGTTGGCCATGACTTGGTCGCCAGAACAAGCAGATGCCAATTGGATGCAAAATCTTTACGAAAGTGAATTTTGGGACTTTACTACTTATTCCAATTCCAATTTCATCCATTTAGTCATGTCCGACTATTGGATACCATTTTCCTCCAAGCCTCTCTGTTTGTCACAGCATCCTTCAGTTCTCTGATGTTTATTCCCATATCTGCCATGATGGTGTCCAGCCAACGGGTTTAAGGTCTTCCATGATCAACACTGCCACTGACCATACCAAACATCATGTCCTTCTCGAGGGAATTTGCTCTCATCACATGACTGAAGTAAGAAAGCTTCTGTTTGAAGTCTTTTCCTACCAGGAATGTCTGTGGATTGACACATTCCAGAACAGTCTTATATTTGATCTAAGGCTATATACACACCTGCGCTTTTTTGCGCACTCTTCGGCGTGCACTTTTCAAAAACGCGCAAGTGCACGTGCTTATGCCAGCAAAGTGAATGTGAAATTCACTTTGCTGTTCAGACGCTGCGTAAATATACGCAACGTTTTTATGGGATAAAAAGAATGACTATGTCAATTCTTTACGCACCTGCGCCCTCACTTTCTTCCATAGGAGCCATTATCCTTGCAGGAATTACGCATTGCCGTTCAGACAATGCGCAATTCCAGCGGGAATATGCCGGCGTTGATGGCACACAGGGGAGGAAGAATCCTCCCCTGTGTGACATCTGTGCCAGCCCCTTTTGGGTTTCGTAGTGTATTAATATGCACGGCGAAACCCAAAATAAACTAATCCAAATGTGTAAAAAAATAATAAAAATTGAATACTTACCTCTCCGCCGGGTGTTCCGGTTATCGGGAGTCAAGAGATCCTCCACATCTACTGTCCTTCCAGGGCCTGTGATTGGTGATTGGCCGCTCGTGGTCATGTGATATGTGACGTGCCATGACGCACACATCACATGACCGTGAGCGGCCAATCTGCGATCTTGACAGCTCCTGGAAGGTCGGTTCCTGCAGTTCTCTCGGCTCCCGGTTCCCGGAACACCCGGCGGAGAGGTAAGTATTCAGTTTTTATTATTTTTAAAAAATTTGGATTACTTTAATTTGGGTTTCGCAGTGTATATTAATACGCTACAAAACCCAAAAGGGGCTGTCACACGTGTCACACTGTGTGACATCACTTCTCCCCTGCGCTTTAGGGGGAACAGTGAGCAGCTAAAAAAAACGCGGTGTGTGAATGCACCGTGTTTTTTCACGTGGCTTTTTAGTGCTTTTTTTTGCTCGGGAGAAAAACACTGCAAAACGCGCCCGCGCAAAAAAGTGCAGAAAGTGTGAACATAGCCTAAAGCAAGGCCAAAAAACTGAGCCACAGCACATGTTGATATAAGTGTAATGTATAGGTGTTTATTCACACTGTGGCCATTTAAGAGACAGAAACTAACATAAAACTAAAATGAGCAAATACCCTGTAGTAAGTAAATAAATAAATAGTAATAGTACATGTAAATAACATAGGGTACTTAAGACTTAAGGCCCTGTCACACATAACAAGATCGCTAACGAGATCTCTGTAATGTCACAGATTTTGTGACGCAACAGCGATCCCGCTAACGATGTTGTTATTTGTGACAGACACCAACGATCTGGCCCCTGCTGAGAGATCGTTGATCGTTACACACTGCCCTGATCATTTCTACGTCGTTGCGCTCCTGCTGAGCTGTGTTTGACAGGGACAATAACTAACGATCTCAATGCTACGCTATGGAGTGACAATTCCCAACGACCTCAGTATAATTCTGGATTGTTAATGAGGTCGTTGGTGACATCGCTGATGAGCAGGGGCGTATCCAGGGGGTGCAGCCGGACCTTTTGCACCGGGCACCACTTAGCGGGGGGCGCCGGCGGCACTTCCGCTTCTGCGCCGGTCTGGGGCCGCGGGGGCCACTGAGAGACTTGGTGCGGGGTGACCGCAGGAGACCCCGGAAAAGTGTGTGATCGGAGGACGGAGGAGAGACGGCCTGGACGGGACGGGACAGGACACAGCAGGGTTGAGTGACCGAGGAGCCGGGGGAGGAGGAGGGGGAGCAGCAGGGGTGACTGACCGAGGAAAGCTCACTTCCCCCCCCGTCCTCAATAAAGGCTGCAGGGACGGCGAACTCTCCCCCACCCCCCTGTCCTCACCTCCTCACCTACCTTGGGGGGGAAGGCGCCAAAATAGATCTGCGCCTGGGCGCCATCACACCTGGTTACACCACTGCTGGTGAGATACCTGTTTGACATCTTACCAGCGATGTGAAAAACGATCCACCAGCGATCTCTGCACATCGTTATCGGGATCGCTGGTGCGTCGTTATTTGTGACTGGGCCTTAAGTTAACACTGTTTTGGTTAAAAAAAAGTGTAAAAGCCATCCAACCGCAACAAGGTGGGCGATCCTGAACTCTTGTAGTTCACTTCACTATGGGTTAGTGAAAGTCAAAATAAATAAGAGCAAAAAATTACCAAAACTCAACTTTTCAGACACTTGCCTGTGGAAAGATATATAATCAAAATAAACAGCCCAAAAAGGGAATCACACCCCTCTTTGTACAAAGTATAAAAAACTAAAGCAAAAGTAAAAAAATGAACCAGAGCACATGTTGGCATACAGTAAGTGCTATATGTAGGTATATATCCACACCATGGCCGTTTAAAAGACAAAACCCAAGTAAAAACAAAATAATCCAATACCTATAGTAAGTAAATAATAAATGTTAATAATACGAGTAAATAACATAGGGTACCTATTTAACACTATTTTGGTCAAAAGAGTTTAAAAGCCATCCCACCTGGACAAATGGTACCCAATCGGTGTGATCCCTAACTCTTGAAGTTAAACCCACTATGGGTCAACAGATTTGCAGTTGGCCTTGAATTTGATACCATGATGCCAATTGGATGTAAAATATGTATTAAATATTGATCTTTAATATTGATCACCTATCCTTAGTATAGGCCATCAATGTCCGATCAGTGGGGGTGAAACACCAGTCATCCACACTGATCAGCTGTTATCTGTGCCGTCGACAGTTTGAAATACTCTGTTGTGCAGCTGCCCAGCAGAGCTCCGTCAACTGTGTAGTGGCTGAGACTGGGTACTGCATATCAAACTCCTATTCAAATGAATTGGATTCAGCCTTGGCCCCTATTCCATTGACAGAGCCGTGTGGTGGAGCTCTGCAACTGTGTAGTTCCAACTAGATATGAGCCACCACCCTAGTGTTCGTGTTCAATTCGATTCGTTGAATTGGCGGGGTGTTCGTCGGATGCTCAACGAACACCGTCGAACACCCTGGAACACTAAATAAACAGCTATGTGGGGCTATTTCACTTCCGCAATGTATATACATACATTGCGGAAGTGAAATTAAGTAAAATAAAGTGTTAAAAAAAAAAAATAAAAAAATGTACGCTCACCTGTCCGCGGTCCACCGATTGCTCCGGCAAGGTCCTTTTGCTGATAGGACCTGTTGTGACGTCTGTTATAGCGGGAACTCCGGTCACATGACCGGAGTTCCCACAAAAACATGACGTTACCACAGGTCTTATCAGCAAGAAGACCTTGCCGCAAAGGTTTTAATAGGAAACAGGGTGCACTGCAATGATCTGAATTATATCAGGGGAAGGAGGGATCGCTCACCGTGCCAAAGGGGATAGATATGCATGGTGGAGAGAAGACATGGCACATTGAGGGAGCAACACACACAAGTAGTAGAATAGTGAGAATTATAACTTTATTAGTGCAATAGACCATGAAATAATAAAAAAAAGGCATTCCCCTATATTGTGTCCGGCCAGGTACAAATAGGCACCTGGGGGTTGATGGCAACCCGTCGTTGCTTGCTGTATCCGGCTGGATACAAAAATACAGCGAAGCCCACGTCAATTTTTTTTCTGAAAAATCCAAAATACAATATGAATGAAAGGGACTGCATCTTTATTATCCCCTCGACCATGGTCGATGGGTTAATAAAGATGCAGTCCCTTTTTATAGGATTGTTTAATGGATTTTTCAGAAAAATTTTGACGTGGGCTTCGCCATCTTTTTGTATGCCAGCTGGATACAGCAGGCGGCAACGAGCTTCCCCCAACCCCCAGCTGACTCTTTGTACCTGCCTGGACACAGAAATATCGGGAAGCCCTTATTTTTTATTATTTCATGAATTTCATGAAATAATTAAAAAAAATGCATGGGGCTCCGCGCGATTTCTATGTCCAGCCAGGTACAGCTAGGCAGCTAGGGGCTGGAATCCGCAGCGCAGGGAGGCCCAAGCCTTCTGGGCACCCCCCGCTGCAAATGGCAGCCCGCAGACACCCCAGAAAATGGCGCGTTCATCGAAGCGCCATGTTCTGGCGCTGACCCCAACTCTTCCAGGGTCCTGAGTCAGCTGTTCATTTGAAAATCCTGGCGGGAAGGCGTCCAAAAGAGAAAACCAGTTTGAAAACCGGATTCTCCCGGATTGTACCGGTCCGGTGCAATCCGGCACCATAGAGCTCCATGTTATGGGGTGCCGGATTGTACCGGACCGATACAATCTGGAAGAATCCGGTTTTAAAACCGGATTCTCCCGGATTGTACCGGTCCGGTGCAATCCGGCACCCCATGACATGGGACTCTATGGTGCCGGATTGCTCCAGACGGGGGCAATTCGGGAGAATCCGGTTTGAACTCCGGGTCATGTGACCGGAGTTCCCGCGATAACATGACGTCACCACAGGTCCTATCAACAAGAGGACCTTGCCGGAAAGGTTAAAAGTCATTTTTATATTCTGGACACTTTCTTTTACTTAAAGAAAGTGTCCAAAACATAAAAATGTCTATTTTAACCTTTGCGGCAAGGTCCTCTTGCTGATAGGACCTGTGGTGACGTTATGTTATTGCGCGAACTCCGGTCATGTGACCGGAGTTCCCGCGATAACTGAAGTCACCACAGGTCCTATCAGCAACAGGACCTTGCCGGAGCCATCGGTGGACCGCG
The DNA here is from genome assembly GCA_033576535.1 of Allobates femoralis. Classification (NCBI taxonomy): domain Eukaryota; kingdom Metazoa; phylum Chordata; class Amphibia; order Anura; family Aromobatidae; genus Allobates; species Allobates femoralis. Next base: position 45,771,998 of record JARQOC010000012.1, on the reverse strand, counting down.
GACAGGAGAGCATAATTTCTTTTTATTTTTAACACTTTTCTTAACTTACGGTAATACATGTTTATTTTGGCTGATAATGCAGCAGATGCGGCTTTTTTACCGCATCTGCTGCATTTTCGAACCAAAATCGAACATGTTCTAGATTCGCCAAATTTGAACACAATTGTTCTAATTCGGCGAATGACTCGAACACCGCCAAAAACAACTCGAATTTGAGGTTGGGGAACAATTCGAGTCGAACATCTCTCATCTCTAGTTCCATCTGGTGGTGGCACAAGGAACAGCTGATCGTCGGGGGTACTAGGTGTTGCACCCCCATCCATGATCAAACTTTGATGGTCTATCCTAAGGATAGGATATCAATATTAAGGTCCCAGACAAACCCTTTTTAAGTTGGAAATTTTTACAACACCTGGTTGATATAACATACGCTGGATTTAAGAATATGGATCACCTGACGTGCCAATTTTATATGCATGGTGTTGTTAATAAAAACCAATTATAAAAACTATTTTAGCACCAAATACATGTTTTTAAGAGTAAACCAATATTATAAATGGCCCTGATTCAGATTTTGCACTGGGGTCCATCAGGATCTCATTCTGCTCAAATGGGGATAAAAACTCTGAAATGGGAAAAAAATTGTAGGTACTAATGGCCAGGTCAGATTCAAGGTGGAAACAAGGGGGAAGTACTTTAGGGTGTCTACTGACTTTGGAATTAAGGGGGCTCCGCTATCCCTCATTCCATCCCAGGTCAATGAAAACAGCAATGGACCAGTGGAAACATTGGCCCAACAAGTGCAAAAAGTGAGATGGGGCCCAAGTGGTCTCTATTTGCTCAGTGGAGTCAGGATTTTTATCATATGTCGACACCAAATTCAAGACACAATGGAAAAAATACCATTCACACCTTCTCCGGTAGCCAACTGGAGAAGAGTAGGGATGGGCGAATCTACTCGCTAGGACTCGTTACTCGGCGAGTAGTAAGGGACTCGCAGGACTCGGTACTCTGCGAGTTTCCCAGTGATTACTCGCACGAGTCCAATGCAAATCAATATCAATCCTAGTTTTGTCAGAAACGCTGACAAAACTAGGATTGCCATTGTTTGCATTAGACTCGTGCGAGTAATCACTGGCTACTGTGCCAGTGATAGCAGGGAAACTCGCAGATAACTGCTGTTTCTTTGCGAGCCGAGTCCAGCTGTCTTCTCTGTGCAGCTCCAGGGTCCTAGAGCCCGCCTGCTGCCTGATGTAGCAGTGCTGAGATTGTTATCAGTCTGCTCATTCCCTGTGTACAGACATGAATGTCTGTGCACAGAGATGATGTAGCAGTACTGAGATTGTTCTCAGTCTGCTCATTCCCTGTGTACAGACATGAATGTCTGTGCACAGAGATGATGTAGCAGAGCTGAGATTGTTCTCAGTCTGCTCATTCCCTGTGTACAGACATGAATGTCTGTGCACAGAGATGATGTAGCAGAGCTGAGATTGTTCTCAGTCTGCTTATTCCCTGTGCATAGACATCTATATTTATGCACAGGGGATGTAGCAGAGAGGACATCGCGTTTTGGACTGCGTCGGACGGAAGAGGATTTTTTTAATTAAAGATGGAGTCCCTAATGGCTTTTTTTTTTATTTCTAATAAAAATTTTTCCTTGTGTTGTGTTTTTTTTAAAACAATTTAATAGAAATTCATGGCGGTCATGTCTAATATTGGCGTGACCGCCATAAATTTCGGGCTTAGGGCCAGCTGATAATACAAAGCTGGCCCTAACCTCTTTATTACCCAGCGTTCCACCGCTACCAGGGCCGCTGGAAGAGCGGGGTTCAGCGCCAGAGGATGGCGCTTCAATGAACGCGCCATCTTCTGGGGCGGCTGCGGGCTGCAATTTGCAGCGGGGGGTGCCCAGAAAGCTTGGGCATCCCTGCGCTGCGGATTCCAGCCCCCAGCTGCTTAGCTGTACCTGGCTAGACATAGAAATTGCGCGGAGCCCCACGCATTTTTTTTTTATTATTTCATGAATTTCAGAGTCAGAGTCTCAGAGTCAGAATCTCAGAATTTCATGAAATAATTAAAAAAACTCAGCCTAGTGGGGACACCTTGTAGAAGGTTTATGAATGGTTTTTCACCAGTTTTCTCTGATAAAGTATATTTGAAAGTTTATTAAAATCACTTCATCTTCATTATTATTAAATAAAAATTTAAACAGTGGTTCTGCTTTAAGTACTACCACTAAGAGAAGGCATCTGTACTCTTCCTGGGATACACATAATCTCTTTTAACAGCACTCCAGGTGGACATATGTGGTATTACACGACAAAGTAAAACCCTATTAATATTGACACAAAATATATATTTTTTAATTATTTTCTAAACTATATATACAATACAAGTTTCAGCAACGGCAATAACGGCATAGTACCGTAGTTTTGTTTTTCTGTATAACCAAATTCTCCATAAAATCTCTTCCATTAATTCTGCCGCTACACGGGTGGCTGAAAAGGACACGCATGATTGATATCTCAACTCCAAAAACCCTCCGAATGTTCTTCAGTTTATTAATTACATTAAAATAAAGTCAGACTTGTTTTTCCAAGATGCTGCTAATAATGCTAATTTATATTAATCAATGTAAATGAGACTCTCAGTACAATTTACCAGAGAGTGACTCCTTCCTATTATGTTAACAGAGCTGCATACATTTGTCTTTGGCTGTTATTTTAATGCAGAACGCTGACAGGGGTGTTATATTGCCATGGCACGACATGTACTTTTCTGGATGTACTGGGATTCTCTGTTTCCATGAATTTTTAAACTGGTGTCTGTCAGGGAGCAACAATGTTGGACTCGCTTCATAGTCATTTCAGTTTTCTGTATAGATATAACCATCTATTTTATCACTATGTATTATACTTAAAGGGGTTATCAGGGACTAAGATACGTCCTGGAGTAGTATAATGTATTATCAAGTAAGATCCTCCTAGTGCTGACAGCAAGAACATAGAATTTTATTATTTCATATTTGGTATTTCCATGAAGAAATCTCTAAAGGTACCTTGACACGCCGCAACTGTGGTGTAGCAACTGAGAGGCAATCGGGATTTCCGTCACTGTTGCCTTGAAATTGCCACGAAATTGCGGCGTGCAATTGGGGAAAGCGATGGTGATTTTTGAAGTTGCTCCTGGTTGCGGTTTCAGAGCATTGTTCAAAAACCAGAGGCAATCCTGAAGGTGAATTGCCCTGGTTTTGACGTGTGAACGGGCGATAGGGATGGAATCTGCGTCGCGTAGTGATTTCTCAGAGGCGTGCCACAGCGTGCTGGATACCGCGCCCCATCAGTGATGATTGGTGGGGGCTACTGTGTTTCCATTGGCTGTCCCTTCACAGGGCGCCATATTTAAAGAGCTGTCCATACACACTACACAATTGCAATGGCGTCATGTATTAGCCAGCCTTCTGTGCAGGCTGGCCAATCATGACGCTATTGCGTTGTCCAATCAGCGTGTTTGGGGCGCAGAATAGACAACTCTGTCATGCCTATGTTCTTGCGGCGCTGAACATGTACGCCCACACTCCTTTGTGGATTGCGGCGTGTGAAGTGGCGTCGGGAGGCAACCGGATATTTCCCGCAGGTTCTGTGGCAACTTCTGGGGAGCTACGTTCCCTTAGGTTGAGGGCGCAATTGCGGCGTGTAAATGCGGCATCAGCGTTCAGTAGCAACCGTCAAAAACGTGCACGTGCACGTTCGGTTGCCTCTGATCGCCGGTGATAGTTACGGCGTGTAAAGGTACCCTAAAGGGTGCACATCCACATGAAGCAACATCCATATTAGTAAAAGGGTTCTTTTGAGTTAAAGCAGAAAAACTTGGGACATTGTATCCATCGTAGAAAAATACTTTCTAACTCCTACTGTATTACTGTTTCTCTCTGGTGTCATGCTCTCAAGCCATATTGGCCAACTCAGGTGGTGGAATACTGCCTGAGTACCCAGGTGCTTCAGAATAATAATAATCTTTATTTACATAGAGCCAACACATTTCTCAGCGATTTACAATTCATTGGTTCATATACAAATGGTCATAAGTACTGAATGGTAAATTTGTGAAAGGCCAAGCGCATACTCTAGAGATACTGGGCGCGGTTAATTAAGTAGTGGTGTTGTCCTAGAATGTGTTTTGTATCTTATCGTATGTAGATATTAAGGAAAAAAACTTTGGAGGAATCTCATATAGGTTTTACTTTTTTTTGGGAAGTTTATTGTAGTACCATTAAAATACAAAAGACCCAATAGGTTGTGATATTGTCTATAGACCCACGTGGGGTTACACCAATGATTTTTATAAAACAAATCTATTAAAAATCAAATAAAACATTAAAAAAATAAAAAAAATATTATATATACAGTATATACAAGAGTTTTAAAGTGACTCTAGATTATTTGTTAAGAGTCCATATAGCGTCTTAGTTGTACTAAGTTGTGTGTCTCAGAAAACCAGAAAACGTACCCCTCTGGTAGTGTTTGTTCCCTTGTCTGGCATTGCTGAGGAACCTAGTAAGGTAAGATATGCTGGGTTTTAGTATGTGGGTCCCTTAGTGTCAGTTAAAGTTAATGTTTCAGGGTTTCTAGCTTTCTTACCTTAAGGTGAGGTGATGTCGTATATTACCCAAGGTGTTCAGATATACGAATCCAAGGTATTTAGTTGGCTTCTTATCTAGACATTTCCAGAATACTTAATTAGAGGTTACCCGATTCGGGTACAGTTGTATCTTTCTATAAAGTAAAGTATGAAATGTACCTTCAGAGCTTCATGGTGGTAATCTGTTTAGAAGTATGATGTGGCTGGGCTTCAGCTGTAATAGTTTCAAACAATGGATGGGGGTGTGGGTGTAGTCCTAAACACAAATAGTAGTTTGTTAATTAAGGGACTCTTGTATGGGTGTATATTTGTGTTTTCTACACCTGTATGTGTCACCTTGTCAGGAATCCTAGGAACTGGTGTGTTGCTGTGGTACGGAACTTTCTTCTGGTTTGTTGTGCCAGGTTGGGTCAGTCGTATTGTGGTAGTGTGTTTTGTGCTGTTGATGCCACTATAGGTACTATAAAGAAAAGGTATAGTTGTGGTGTTTTCTTGATTCTTTTAGGTGGTGCTTTTGTCAGGTAATGTGCACCATGTGTTGTTTAGTGCAGTTGTTGCTTTGTGGACTGCAACTATATGTGCACTTGTGGTATTCTGTATGTGCTCAATTGGTGCTATAGTAGATATTTCTTAGGTTGGCTTGGCATAATACACAGTGGTTGAGTATCTCGTTAATACTATGACCCACTGTACTGTACCTGTGTGAATTGTCTATTTGTTACCTGTAAATAAGGCTCTATTGTGGTCAATCGATGGTTAAACTGGATTTAAGCCAAAACCGCTAAGTCTATGTAGTGCTGTGAAGGCGTACTAGCACTTTACACCATCTCAATCTCAGACCACTTGGGGGCGATGTGGAGTTGCTGGCCCCACAGCTACACTTAGCACCCTCATCGCCCCCAGGTGGTCTGAGATTGAGATGGTGTCCACCCACTTAGAGGTGGGATAGGGAGGACAAGGAGGTGCTATCTCCCGGTCTTTACGTGAAGTGCAAGCTCTGCAATGCATGGCGAAGGAGTGCCAATGCACTACCTGATGAAGAGAGGTGAGAACACTGTAAATAATTACCTTTATTAGAAGTCCTCAATTCACAAACTGTTTTTGGCTCCAGACAGGAGTATTTGTCAGGTGACTGTACCTGAATTGTGCTGTCTCTTGTTCTTTAGGTGAAGTGCGTTCACCACCTGAACCACAAATTTTCTAGTACTAGAGTGCCACCATAACCCCATTCAATATTGGCTTAGTACACTTTGATCTACTGTCATGCCAACAAGCTCTTTCTCAAACTCAACTCTGTTATAATATTGAGTTATTTTGCTATCTTTCTGAGCTTGAATAGTCTCTGAACCCTTTTTGTAACTCAAATCTGTTTCATTAGACAGTTAAGAAGCACTCTCATCAAAGTTTTTATCCTCTTAATATATTGCAATCATCATGTTATATAGCACTGTGTTCTCACAATTGCTATTGTTGCCTTTCTACCCAGTAAATTATTTTCTTTTCTTTACTCTATGTTGAAATAAGAGGTCTCCTGTTCCTGCATAAATAATTATTCACCCTTTCAACTCTCGACCCAGCTGCTCTACTGTTCTTTGCCTGCCATTGACTTTTCTAGTGACCCAGGGAAAATAAACTTCCTGATTCTACAAACAGCTTGGCCACATAATGATATAGACCTAATGGTAAAGAGAAGAATTAACTGGGTAGAAAGACTAAATGAACAACTGTAATGACATAGTGCTATACAATATCATGACTTCAATGTATTAAAAGGATAAAACGTTGATGGGTGTGCATCTTTAACTCTGTTCCCTTTTGGATTAAAACTCTATAACACTTGTTTTCGTAACCTCAACTCTCCTTCATCAGAGGAAGTGGTTCCAGTTTTCTCTTCCTTTTTTCATCCTACCACAATATTTATGTCTTTTTAGATAGGAATTGTGATTTTCTTGATGAATTTATACTGCCACAATCGCTTGATTTTTTTAGCTGTATCTTATTGCTGCATCCATCCATAGTGCATTGTGCAGCCTGGCCAGATGTAGTTGGTGGAGAAATAAGATCCAGCTGGAACAAAGGAAGTAATTGTGGCAGGATGACAAAAGAAGAACAAAGTGGAACCATTGTATCTGATGAAGCAAAGTTGAGGTTAAAGGGAACCTGTCAGTTCATTTTACCCCCCTATCCTACCACTACCTGTCCCTGCACCTTACTATCCCATCCCTAACCATATCTCTCTGAGCTAAAACTGCACTATAAAGCTTTCAAAAAATGATTTAATAATTTACATATTCCTATAATAATGAGGTCCATGGCGTAGACTGAGATGTGCTGTCTCCGAAGTTTCTATTCACCCCCCTCGCAGGCTCTTAGCACGCCCCGCTAGGCATCATCATTCCTTCTCTTCTCGCCCCGTTTTGAAATTCCCACCTCCTTCTCATAGTAGTCAGTTCCAGTCCTGAGGGTGTATGGGCCGTACGGCCCGGCTCCTGCGCATGCGCAGTGCGCATATTTAAGCTGGGCCGTACACCTGATAAGCACCGGTCCTGTTCTGCTTCATACTATGCGGAGGAGGTGGGAATTTCCAAACAGGGGGGCGAGAAGAGAAGGAATGATGACGCTCAGCGGGGCATGCTAAGAACCTGCGAGGGGGCGAGAATGGAGATCCGGAGACCGTCCATGTCAGTCTACAGATGTACACTGGAGCCCTCATTATCATAGGAATATGTAAGTTATTAGATTGTTTTTCAAAGCTTATAGTGCAGTTTTAGGTCAGAGAGGGTTGGTTAGGGATGAACTAGAAAGGTGCAGGGACAGGTAGTGATGGAATAGGGGGTAAAACGAGCTGACAGGTTCCCTTTAAAGCAAGGATGCTTATCCGGACCAAGAATTTTCAAAGATTCAACTCAATAGGTACGACATAGCAATTCGACAAGTCTAATATTAAACCATTACTATACACTCATAAGTTGAAGAAAAGTTCCAAAATGTCATAAATTGTTAAACAAATTCACTTTCTGGGCTGAAATATTTGGGATGAAATGTTCTAAAACCTTTTAAGCCAAAAAGTAGAATATTGCACAAATTTTGCCACATCCACACAATCCAATGGCCGGCATAGATTTTTTTTTTTTAACTTTATGACCATTAAAAAAAAGAACACATTTATTTAGGATTCACTCTTTAATATGTATGGTGCATTTTTACGTAACAATCTTTATGTTTTTTGTTCTTGTGGCTTATGAATTACCAGTCTTAGTAAATTTGCCCCTATGTATATTCAGGACACTGATATTTTCTCTGCATAATCAATCTTACTAAACAACCGCTTTACAACAGAGAGGGATGTTCCCAAATTTATGCCCCTAGAGCTTAATTATGTTCTTCCAGGGCTCGCTTGACAGATAATGCCATTTGTATTGTGTCAGCTTTTCGTCCTGTTGGTTGCGCTTAGTTGTATATTATCAAACTTTCCATGTTATTCTGATTTCTTTTTTCATTAAAGCAGAGCAAAATTCTTGTGAGATTAATTAGACAGTTTTAAGCCTTAAGTTTTTCCGTATCTGAACGAGAGATTAAAATACTTTTGTAGACGTCCAAAATACAACTTGCAGAATCCTTTGTGACAAACGCGTCTCTAAAGGGTTTAAGAAAGAAAAGTATCCAGAAATTAATGCATTGAAATCTTACTTAAAGGGGAACTCTACATGACTCTTATCAGGTGCAGCGTCTTGTGTAGGGGACCTCTCTGTATGAAGACCAGAACCTATGGATTGAAGAACATCATAATAAACAATATTGTGGAAGGAAATCAGGTTTTCTTAGATTTTTTTTCTTCCATCCCCATCATCATTATTTTCAAAACAACAACTCGATTGAGTGAGCATCAGAAAAATAAAAAATGTCTCAGCTCTGCTTCACCCAACACTAATCAATAACCTCCTACATAAACCTAATGGGGCCGTCACACACGTCAATATCGCGTGCACGATCACTGCTGCACGTGACGTTGCAGCGATATTGACGCATGTGACAGGGCGCATAAAACGCTTGATGATCACCAGGTTTTAGAACTGTTCTAAAACCTGCGATGGTCGCCTGGTGCACACGCAGCATCGCTGCTGTGACACCGGGAGATGCGATCAGCCAGCTCTCAGTGCCTCTCAGGGAGCGCTGGGAGCTGATATCCAGGGTAAACTGCGGGTAACTAGGCAGCGCGCACTGCCTAGATACCCGATGTATACCTTAGTTACCAGCCTTCTCTGCTCACCGGCTGGTATCTAAGGTACACAGCGGGTAACTAGGGTCCCTAGTTACTCACTGTGTACCTTAGATACCAGCCGGTGAGCGGAGAAGGCTGGTAACTAAGGTATACATCGGGTATCTAGGCAGCGCGCGCCTACCTAGTTACCGGCAGTTTACCCTGGATACCAGCCTGCAGACATCGTGGAAACGATATAGAAATCATTTCCACGATGTCGCTGGTAAAATGATTGCTGGTGAGTCTGCCTGTGTGACAGCTCACCAGCGATCAGCCATCAATGTCGTCAGTGATCAGATCGACGCGTGTGAGGCCCCATAAAGCTTTCTCTAATCAGGGTAAGTTAGTGGAGTAAAACAGTCCTGAGTGGGGAAGGTTTAATCAGAATTTGTAGAAATAAGGCTACTTTCACATTTGCTGTATATTCAGTTCAGGATTTTCCAGTCAAAACCAGGTCTTTTTCACTTCGGGTTTTTTATTAGTATTTTCACATCAGCATTTTTGAAAGTCCAGCAGAATTCTGCCTTTTTTGAAAAAATGCACGGGGCAACATTGTGTTCTGACCAATGCATTTGTAATGGAGTTCTGGAAATGTGGTTTGACTTGCGGTTTCATCCAGATCGAGCAAATCCGGCACTTCAGGCTACTGACAAGAAACGCTGCTAACTGTGGTTTTTACAACAAGCTTGACGTGCCGGATTTGCCGGATCTTAGTAAACAAACAGAAGATAAGGAGCGCTAAGTGAAGATCTTTTGACAGTTGTTAAGGGGTTCTTTCTTAGAGTTTCTCATCAGTATCTGTTGTGCACTGTTCTGCACAACTAAGGTGAGAGATTAGACCAGGGGAGACACCGCACTTCTCTGCTTAATGTCGCTTCCTAGTTCGGGAGGTGTCATCCTGTGATGCGATCATGTGACCAGATGGAAGTATACTTGTGACATCATCGCAGGTCATAAGGATTCACCGGATCTGGAAGATACCGCAAGTCAAACCACATTTCCGGAACTCCATTACAAATGTATTGGTCAGAACACAATGTTGCCGGATCCATTTTTTTCAAAAAGCGAATTTTGCCGGATTTTCAAAAACGCTGATATGACAATACCCTAATAGTGAATGTAGAGAGAAGTTGCAGAGGGAAACAGAGAAACACAGAGACAAAGTAATACACTATTCAACTTAGAAAACCCCAACTTTTCCCTCCTTCTAACTTCCTTCCTTATTTTATCTGCCCCTTATTTCCTCCTGCCCTTCCTCCCTTCCTTTCTTCTCCCCATTTTTATTCTTCCTCCCTCCCTGCTTTCTCTCAACTCACTCCATTCCTACTCTCTTCCTTTCTCCCTCTCCCTTCTATGCTCTTTCATTACTATCCTGCCTATTTTCTTTACCATCACTTCCTTTCTTTTTTTTTTTCCCTCCCACTTTCATGTTATCCTTCAACCCCTTGCTCCTTTCTCCTCTCCTCGCCTTCTTTCCTTCCTTCCTTGCTTCCTTTTTCCTTCCTTTCTTCCTTTCTTTTCTTTCTTCTTCTTTCTTTCTTTCTTTCTTTCTTTACTTTCTTCTTTCTTTCTCTTTCTCTCTTTCTTTCTTTCTTTCTTTCTTTTCCCTTCTTTCTCTCTTTTACACCTTCTTTCCTCCTTCCTCCCAATTCCACCCCTCTCCTCACTTTTCTTCTCTTCTTCCTTCCTTCCTTCCTTCCTTCCCTCCTTCCCTTCTTCCGCCTTCCTTCCTTCCTGTTTCTCTTTCTTTCTTTTCCCTTCCTTCTCTCTCCTTCACCCCTCTTTCCTCCTTCCACCTTCCCCACTCCCTCACTCTTCCTTCCTCCCTCTCTTCCTCCCTTCCTTTCTTCCTTTTTTCTCACTTCCTTTCTTCCTTTTTTTCACTTCTTTTCAGCCCTATATATTGAGAGCCATTCAGTCTATAATTATAAAACATTGGCGTCTCTCCCTACTGCACAGGACTATTACCATTTACTATGGAGCACATTTTCTTTCTTTCTTTTTTCAGATTTTGTAGCTTTCACTTTAGTTTATTTCTTGTGACAACGAAACAAAGTATGACTCAAAAAAAAAAAAGAAAAATTGGAAGGTGAAAGCAACGTAAATAGTTTTTGCTGCTAAAATAAATCAATGTCATGACCTTGTGACTTTACGTATAGGAATTGAAAGAAAAGCTACTGTTATATGTGGTTGTGCAGAAATCAAAAACAGCAAAAACTTGATCTAAATTGCCAGTAAGAACACAGTGATCCGGCGCTCCTCTCATGTAGCCGGAGACCGATATTAACTGCATTTATCTTGTGAAGATCATCTGATTGTGTTTCTAGAAAGAAAGTCAAAGCCGCTCGATTACTATCCTGTGTTATAGAGTGCCGAGTTATTACACGGTGCGGACAGAGAATCCATATAACTTTTTTTTTCAAATGCAGCATAAATAATTGATGACCGATGCCCGGTCATGAGCCGTTATACTCTCACATGGTGTAAATTAGTAGCTCTCAGTCATAATCTCTACCTTAAAGTGGTAGTCCCCTTTCAACAATCTATTAACCGTAGGCTCAGTTAGGTTTAAAATACCAAGAAGTGCTTTACTTACACTCCCCAGCCACAGCAATTGGTCTCCATTGCTGCCCAGCCTCTATTGGTTTTCTTAATAATGTTAAATATTCAGCCTACCGTGAGCCTGATTACAGCTGGGTCCATGGAGGTTGCAGGGTAGTTGGCCCTGTGTTGAATCAGCGAGGAAAATGAAAAATCCAACATCAATGGTCTTCAGGCGGTTAAAACATAATTACAAACTACCGTATATACTCGTGCATAAGCCGAGTTTTTCAGCCCAAAAATAGGACTGAAAAGTCCCCCCCTTGGCTTATACGCGAGTCATAAGGCCGCCCCCCCCCCCCAATGGGTATACAGGGCCCCTCCTTGCTGTTGCAAACCTGTAAAGCAATAGATCACTATACTTATCCCTGTCGCCGTCGCCATCGCGCTCCTCGGCTTCATCCGGCTTCTTCCGGCTTCCTCCTCTGGCACACAGACAATGACGTCATTGCCTGCGCCCACCGGAGGAGGAAGCCGGAAGAAGCCGGATGAAGCCGGAGGAGCGCGATGGCGGAGGCGGAGACGGCGAAGGGATAAGTATAATGATCTATTACTTTACAGGTTTGAGACAGCAAAGGGGGGGCCCTGTATACCCATGGGGGGGCGCCTGGATACCACTGGGGCTGCTGCTGTATACACCACTGGGGCTGCATGCTGTATATACCACTGGGGCTGCTGCTGTATACACCACTGGGGCTGCTGCTGTATACACCACTGGGGCTGCTGCTGTATACACCACTGGGGCTGCTGCTGTATACACCACTGGGGCTGCTGCTGTATACACCACTGGGGCTGCTGCTGTATCACCCCGGCTGCTGCTGTATAACACTGGGCTGCTGCTGTATACACCACTGGGACTGCTGCTGTATACACCACTGGGGCTGCTGCTGTATACACCACTGGGGCTGCTGCTGTATATACCACTGGGGCTGCTGCTGTATATACCACTGGGGAGGCTGCTGTAACACCGCTGGGGCCTGTATGTACCACTGGGGAGGCTGCTGTATACCACACTGCTGGGGGTTGTATACCTGTGCTGGGGCCACCCTCAGCTTATACACGAGTCAATAGGTTTTCCCAGGTTTTGGGGGCAAAAGTAGGGGGGTCGGCTTATACACGGGTCGGCTTATACATGAGTATATACGGTAAATTATCTAACTTACTTAAAAATTAAAGAAGAAAACAAATGGATCCCTCTCGTTCTCACCTACAATCCAAATCTGGAGGTGTTAAGAAGAACTGGGTGGCAACTACAACCACTATTACAAAAAGATGCCCGAATAAGATCAATATTTCCGGAACCCCACTTCTGTGTTTTAGGCAGCCCTCGAATCTAAAAAGCATCATTGTCAGAAGCGCCCTGTCCTCTCCAGCAACAACAGGAACCTTTCCCTGCAATCAGAGGAGGTGCAAAACCTGTCCATCTATAAGACAATGGACAAGATAAAAATTCCTGGGACAAATCGGGACAACAAGATCCCAGGTAACTTCAGCCAAACCACAACCTATATGGTGTATTTAATTATATGTACCAAATGTACAATGGGGGGTCTGTATGTAGGGGAGACAGGACAGAAACTTAGAACAAGAATGAATTCTCATCGTCACACAATAAAAGAAAAAAAGAACAGATCTTCCTGTGGCCAAACATTTCTGTAGTGCTCATCACAACATAATGGATATGAAAATTCTACTATTGAAAAGTAATTTCAAGTCCCAAAGAGATTGGAGAATCTGGGAATGTAAACTGATGATGATGATTGACACATTCAGAGCAGGAATTACTGCTTTATCCAACCCTCCATTTGTGTATATGTGTGTGTTCAGAACTTGTGTCATTATTATTTGCCTGACGAAGGGACCACAGTGTCCCGAAAGCTTGCTATGTTTACCATCTGTTCAGTTAGACATTAAAAGGTATCACCCACTGAGGACCATCACTCACATTTTAATATTTTTCAGTAAACTATAGAATGAAAAAAAAATCCAATCTCAAAAAATGGAACTCATTTTTAATACACAGTAATTTGCACATTTTTTTTACCCAGCATTATAGCACTGTTACCCATCCATCGAGAAGAACATAAAGGTATTAGACGGTGTATCAGACATTATTAGAATGTTTAGGCTCATGTGTCCTTCACTTTTATCTACACGGTTAACATTTTTTTTAAAGTTAGTTTTAAAGGTGTCTTATCTGTGCTCCTCAGTGTGGCAGATGGAAGCTGAGGGTACTTTGTCTACCAAGCTCCCCCTCGGAGGTAGACACCCAACTGTTTCATTACTGACCTTCAACATACAGACATTTTTGGAATGCTTTAAAACAAATTGAAACATAGTTATTACAATAATTAATGTTTGCCTTTACCCTGATGGTTTATTTTGGAATTTTTAATGCAAAACTAATCTTTTCCGTTTTGTATCCTTCCAATATTACTGTCCTGCCGAGCGTCATAGAAGAACACCAAAGCCTTGCTGTATCTTTGTGTAAGGCCAACAGACTGTAAAGTAATCTCTGTGTCACCGGGAAGGAGATCTACATTTATCATTCCTTATCTGTAAGACATGCACTTAGCAAGCAATGACACTTATCTGCCTCTTTGCCTAGTTCAAGGTTTCAAGAAAGGTTAAGGAAAGGATGTCTTGTCCCCTTTGGTTGCAAGATAGGGAATTAATCAACTGGAATGCAAAACCAACATATAAAAAAGGCTAAAACAAAAATATGTATTATTATTATTATTATTATTATTATTATTATTATTATTATCAACTGGGAGAGTTTCATTATTATTATTATTATTATTATTATTATTATTATTATTACTACCACACTGGGAGAGGTGCTTAATTATTATTATTATTATTATTATTATTATTATTATTATTATTATTATTAATAATAATATACATTATTTAAAAATTATATGTATATAATATTCCAATTTTATTATTATTATTATTATTATTATTATTGTTATTATTACTACTACTACTACTACTACTACTATTCAAGTGTTTTTATAATAATAATCGGTATTATTATTATTATTACTTTTATTATTATTGTTATTATTATTATTATTATTATTATTAAACATTATTTTAAAATGTAAATGATAATTTACATTTGAACTATCACCAATAATAATGGTAATAAGTTATCATACATAGATTAATAAATAATATACTTCAAACATAATATATGTATGTATCAGTAATAATAATAATAATAATAATAATAATAATAATAAATGCAAATTATCCTTTACATTTTAACTACTACCGATAATAATGGTAATAAATGATAATAAATACATTAATAAAGAACGCACAACAACAATAATATATGTATGTTTTAGTGATAATATTAATAAACACAAAATAAAGAAATAAAATGCGATAATAATAATAATATGAAATGCAAATGATCATTTACATTAGAACTACTACTAATAATAAAATGTAATAAATAGATTAATAAGATACTACTAGAATAATATATGTATATACTAGTAATAATAATAAAAGAATAATATAATACAAATGATCATTAAAGTTAAAACTACTACTGATAATAACAGTAGTAATATGTAAAGAATTGATTTCCGTAATAAAGAATATACTACTAAAATAATATTTGTAAATAATAATAACAATAGTAAAAATGTGATTAGCATTAAAATATTAAGGACTACTACTAATAATGGTAATAAAATGGAATACCTAGATTAATAAAGAAAATATGACTAAAATAATAAAATATATAACTAATAATAATAATAATACTAACGTAAAAAAATATAAAGCAAATGATCTAATAAAAATGGCAATAATATGTAACCAATATATTAAAAAAGAAAATACTACTGGAGTAATATGTATATATTAATAATAATAATAATAATAATAAAAAAATTGCAATACAAATAAATAGATTAATAAAGAAAATACTACTAAAATATATATAATAATATAATTAATTCACAATGTTAATAATAAAAAGACAAAATGTAAATAATCCTTACAATTAGAACTAGCATTAATAATGGTAGTAATATGGAATAAACACATTTCTACTGAAATACGCAAAAAATAATTAAAAAACAAATAATTATAATAATATTAGAAATAAAATGTATGAAAGATATATACAGTGATACAAATGATGATTAATATTAGAACTATTACTAGTAATATTTAATGTGGAGTAAACAATAATAATGAAAATACTGCTAAAATAATAATGTATAAAATAATACTAATTATAGCAATAGATTAATAGATACAATGCAAATGATCATGAATATTAATGATATAATATAGATAATATTAGATATTATATTAATATTATAATATATAATTATATTTAAAAATAAAACAACTTATAATAATAATTATCATAATATGCAATAAATATATTAAAAAATAAAACTTTAATACAGTATTATATGTACATAATGTAATAATAGTAATAATCTAATATCATAAAATAATATAGAATATAATATAGACAAAAATTGAATTCCAATTGAACTCGACAAACATTATTAATTAAAGGAGAACGAAAACAACTTATGGAAGAACTTGTTTATCCCATGGGTTAGCCCGCGGTAAGTAAGGATCTCTTGTAGGTTGCAGCTATTCCTTGACTAGGCTGTAAACTCTATTCTTATCGTCTTTATGAAGTCAACATTTAGGCTTCCAGAGGTGTTGATGTTTGGCCTGAGATCTTACCAATGATTTATAAGGTCAGGGCTATGATCTAGCCAAGAACATGGATTTCAATCATGATAAGCCCTTTCTTGATGCTCTGGTGTATTATTCTGGCCCGTGATTCACAACTTTATCATTTTTTGAGTGGAAGGTCTTTTGTTGTACAAGATAGCCCAGACCATCATACCTGTAATGTACTGCCTGAACTGCTCATGAATGTTAGATAATGGTTGGTCAGACCATGACATTCAGTGAGATAAGGCGACAAGGCATTGAGAAAGCCAATGCCAGACCTCTCTGTTGGATGCTTATATCCGCTCAGAACAACAGGATTGGCTTTTTACATCAAACTTCTCCATTCATTACCGAAAACACATAGTATTTGGGCAGGATCCCATACACATTAGCTAGACAGCTGGTCGTGCCAAAATCGGCAGGTATGGGAAACTTTAATCCAATATGTATGGGGGCCTTTCGAGGATAGTTTATAAGAAATAGAGGAGAAGAGGGTTAATTAGTGCCGTATGGTCTTTGCAATGGTTTTCTTTTTGGCAATGTTTGCAGTGTGTTCGTATGTGGTTAGTGGGAGAGATAAGTTTTTCACCACTTTTTCCCTTCCCTGAGGCATATTTTTATCCTGATTGAAAGACGTTGCTGGAAAGAAAGACGCAGAACGCGTTGTTTGTTCTTTGTAAAGTGTCTGAATAAATTTGATATTGAGAAAAATATCTCACCTCTAACCATCCTTATCCTCCGGAAGCAATGAAAAAGGGAAATCTTCTCTCCACTACAATTTCCACATGCAAGCCTTGTACCAAGGTTCCTGCATTTGTGCTGCAGACCGGAAGATTGCAAAGAGCTGATCCACTATACAGATCTTTTGAGTGAAAATACAAGACATCTAAAGGGTGAGTGCAAAAAATCTAAATTTGTTACAATAGATGTATATATTCCTCTACACTTAGACTCTGCACCCCTTGTCTCCCCTTTTATCCCTCTTTATATCACTGTGAAGGTTCAGTGGTGTAACTTGAAGCTTGTAGACCCCAATTAAACATCTCTCATAAGGTCCCCAACTTTAGCAGGTACTTAATAGTAATAATTAGGAATGGGCTAACATCTTGTATATCCCCGTATTCGGGTTTGGGGCTACCCTGTAAAAGCAAGGAAAGGGTTGTTAATCACCCTAATTATACTTACAGGTCCGCGTTATTTGTTCCGGTGTGTGGCGGCGCAGCATCACTTCCAGGTTGCCGGGGGATTCGTCATGTGATCAGCTCCAACAGTCAATCACATGTGGGCAAAAGATAAGGAGTGGCCCAGAAGTGACACGGCGTGAGTCACACCAGGAGGCCAAAATACGACCCGTTAAGTATAACAGTTGTATTTTTATTAACCCTTTCTTTGCTTTCACAGTTGCGCTCCGATCCCGAACATGGGGATATACAAGATGTTCGTACATCCCTAGTTATAATATTTTCACATATCCAAACTAATCTTTTGGGCCCCCTAAGCTCTGAGGCCTGTGTGAAATCTGCCATGCCTTGGTTTCAGAAACCAACCCAGTAACGACTTGTTGCGTGGTTGTTTTTTTACCTGCTAAGCCACAGCTTGGTCAGTCTCTCTCCAACTGTTTCTGATTCTCTTATCTTTGTTTTTCTTTTGGTTTGTGGTTTAGTCATGGTGTTTATCACTTTTCTATTTTGTCTCTGTCCTATCACAGCTTGAGTAGGGCTATTTATACTCATCTTGCACTATCCTCCTTTGATGACTATATTTCTATGTAATAGACACTAAGGAGATTTTATTCAGTAGGCAGAGACCAGTTGTGTCACTGCTGTATGTTTGCTCATTTACCTTCCCAACACCTTTTCTCTGTCTTCTGTTATGTTAGTAGGAGATTTCCATTGCTTTCATTTGGTATTCTCCTTTTCCCCTCTTCTGCACCTGCTTTAATTTTGTCAACTTGTGTTCCATCTGCCTCTGCTCACTTTCCTCTCTTAATTGTGATAGCGGCCTCCCCTTGGTTACTTAGGAGGAAACGAGAAACAGCTTTAGGTCCTTTCATGGAGCCAGGTCCAAGTTGGTCGTTTTAGTTGTGTGGCTAGGGTAATCTCCTATGTACAGGAACCAATAGGGTGTGGATGCCAATTTCGTTGTAGACTTTATTTCTCCCTTTACCCTTATTAAGTTAGGCCTGGGTTAATAACACTATTATAGTCTACCCCCTGCCAAGGATTGTGTATATGTGGCAATGCTAGTGCTAGATGCTGGCGGTCATGTAACTGCAATATGTCATTGATGCCTCTGCCCCACTCTGACTTAACATGTCGTCCTTGCTCAATTCACTTGTATTATGCAAGGCCATTCACATTTAGTGGCATGTGATTTATGCATGCAAACCACATACTTATGTTTAGGCCTTACCAAGTCGGTGCATTGGAAAATCCTGAAGGCATGAAAATTGTCTTTATGAGGATTCACAAGTGTGTGGTCACAGAGTCATTGCAGACTTGCGCCTCTAACCTGAACAACCCTTTTAAGGCTAAATTTACTAAGACTCTGGCTAGGGTCACATTTGGAAGGCTCATTGCGATTAACGCATCCAGATCCGGATGTGGTAATCTCATGAGCCTTCAGACACATTTTGAGTTCACAATGTGTCTTTAAACCCGGATCCGGTAACTGGATTGCTCAGAATGTGCAATCCGGTTGCCGGATACTTTGTTCATCCCTGCTGCCGCAGGATAAACAAAGGGTTAATGTTAATAATGGATGTAGGCAACATGTCTGTAGGGAGTGCCCACCCTCTCTAGAGACATGCTGTCCACATAGTTCACCATGTTAAGGGTTCTGCCTTATGCAAGCCTCATGTCACACTGGGTGTAGGGAAACACCCAGTGCAAGACAACGAGAGGGAGGGGGGAAGGAATCCCTGATGCTAAGGCCAAAAGGAGAGATGGTGACCCACTAGATAAACTAGCGCTGACATTTGGCTCCCCTAACGTCCCTATACAGTTTCCGCAACTGTCCCTGGACTACAACTATGCAGGGATCAGACGGATGATCACTAGTCAGCCCCGCTAGCAACTAAAGAAACACACAAGGGAAACAAACAAAGAGGGAAGAGATACACTTAGCTTGAGCAGATCCAAGCAGCAAACCAACAGACTCAAAAAAACACTGCTTTGAGCTAGGATGCAACCAGAAACACCTGAACAGCTATCACCAGCAGTGCATCCTGGGAGCCAAAAGGTATAAGTAGGCAACTGAAGACAAGATCCGCTGGGTCCTAGTGATTTACAGCTCTCACTAGGACAGAGATGCCTTTTAAAGGACAAAGACATTATTTAGGATTTTAACTGTTTGGCCAAACGCTGCGACCCTCTGTGAGTGACCTCAACAGCCTCATCTGTAACTCCAGATACACCTGTTACACCTCATCTGTGTAATTTTTAATATCAGACAGCCATCCCTTCCATTAATGACAGGTCTGTAGGTGTCTGCTACATCAGTATTTCGTACCTATGCTGCCTCCACCTCTATCATGGCATCTGCTGTATGCGGCCCTAGTTCATTAGTGATCTGACCTGGAGTTGGTAAGGTTGTATCTTTTTCTGTGAAATTTTTAATTTTTAAAACATTTATGTCCTATTGTGAACAATTACCTTTCCAGGTTCCAGCATTGTGCTAGGCTGACCAGTCCCATTTCTAACTAAATCTGCTACATCAATGGTTTAGCTCTGTTCCACTTCAGTTGCCATTATCTCAGCTCTATCGAATCGGCAACCATTGTTTCAATAAGTTTATCCACTGCACCAATGTCGTCTGACCGTGATGTCTTACATTTTGTCATCCAGACCAAGGACTTAGGTAGTTTCACATCTGCACGTTTTTCAAATCACGCAGAATTCCACCTTTTTTGAAAAAATTAGTTTCCGGCAACATTGGGTTAGTGACCAATGCATTTACCATGGACTTCCGGAAATGTGCGTTGACTTGCGGTTGCATCTTTTCAATGCCGCCTCTGAACAAATCATGCACTTATGCCATTTTTCAAATCGCAGCTAGCAGTTTTTTTTCACCGGCATCTGGCATGTCTACTGAGCAGTTTGAGCAGTGAAAAACACGATTTAACAAAAATGTGAAAGTAGTCTTAGGGTGGTTTCACAGTAGCATTTTTCTGACCTTCGGCAGAATCTGGCAGAAGCCGGACACTACTTGATCTGGTTTGTCCCCATTGACTTTCAATGGGGACTCAGGAAAATGCGGCAGCATGCGGTTGCACCTGGTTTTTGCCAGATCCATTTTTTTTTTACTATTTGTGTTGACGAACAGTGTTGCGATTTTGTAGATCATTAAAAATCTGGATCCAACTGGATCTGACAGACTGTGACAATAAATAGAATGGTCTTCAAAAGGTGCCGGATCCAAAAAAGGATGGATCTGCCACATTGGATCTTGCTTTCACACTGAGCATGCCCAAAGAATATTTTCAGCCATGCCCACTTGGCGTGTCCTATGAAAAATTGCAACTTTCCGACAGATTTGGCAAAAAATCGGATGCGACCAGATGCAACTGAAGCAGTATTATCCTAGAATAGGATCCGGCATAATGCCGGTGTGGTTGCATCTGGTTTTACACAAAAAATGATGCGATCAGACGTGTTTTCGCCGCATGATGCTGGAACACAAGTGTGAAACCAGCCTTAAGGCCCCGTCACACTAGGCGACATTGCCCCTACATCGCTTAATGTAAAAGGGTGATGTCGGCGCCGCCGGGAGGTCTCCTGGTTTCACATCAGTGATGTGAAACCAGGCGGCCGATATGGGGCGATATGTACACATCGCCCCATGTAACAGGCCGCCGGTGACCTGACAGGTGTTAGGAGCCATAGGTTCCCATTGTCCTGCTTCGCCGCTGGGGTTTTGAGACACCCCGGCGGCGATCCCGCCTGTCAGCTCGCCAGGGCGCCGCCGGAGGTGTTGCCCCATGTAAATGGGGGACGATGACGCTGGCGGGGCGCCAAAAGCGTGCGCGCCACCACCAGTTGCCGCCGACATCTCCGGCCGTGTCGGATAGTGTGACGGGGCCTTTAGAGGATCCACTTGTTAAGGTGGCACAGATGTACAGTGCCTACAAGTAGTATTCAACCCCCTGCAGATTTAGCTGGTTGACACATGCGGAATTAACTTGGCATTGTGACATTTGGACTGTAGATCAGCCTGGAAGTGGGAAATGCAGTGCCACAAAAAATTTTTTTTTGTTGTTTTTGTTTTTTTTTTTAAAGCGTTAAAAGTTAATTCAGAGGGTCATTTATTATTCAACCCCTCAAACCACCAGAATTCTGTTTGGTCCCCCTAAAGTATTAAGAAGTAGTTCAGGCACAAATAACAATGAGCTTCACATGTGTGGATTAATTGTCTCCTTTGCCAGCCTTTTCTGACTATTTAAGACCCTCCCCAAACTTGTGAACAGCACTCATACATGGTCAACATGGGAAAGACAAAGGAGCATTCCAAGGCCATCAGAGACAAGATCGTGGAGGGTCACAAGGCTGACAAGGGGTACAAAACCCTTTCCAAGGAGTTGGGCCTACCTGTCTCCACTGTTGGGAGCATCATCCGGAAGTGGAAGGCTTATGGAACTATTGTTAGCCTTCCACGGCCTGGACAGCCTTTGAAAGTTTCCTCCCGTGCCGAGGCCAGGCTTGTCCGAAGAGTCAAGGCTAACCCAAGGACAACAAGGAAGGAGCTCCGGGAAGATCTCATGGCAGTGGGGACATTGGTTTCAGTCAACACCATAAGTAACGTACTCCACCGCAATGGTCTCCGTTCCAGACGAGCCCGTAAGGTTCCTTTACTTTCAAAGCGTCATGTCAAGGCTCGTCTACAGTTTGCTCATGATCACTTGGAGGACTCTGAGACAGACTGGTTCAAGGTTCTATGGTCTGATGAGACCAAGATCAAGATCTTTGGTGCCAACCACACACGTGACGTTTGGAGACTGGATGGCACTGCATACGACCCCAAGAATACCATCCCTACAGTCAAGCATGGTGGTGGCAGCATCATGCTGTGGGGCTGTTTCTCAGCCAAGGGGCCTGGCCATCTGGTCCGCATCCATGGGAAGATGGATAGCACGGCCTACCTGGAGATTTTGGCCAAGAACCTCCGCTCCTCCATCAAGGATCTTAAGATGGTTCGTGATTTCATCTTCCAACAAGACAACGACCCAAAGCACACAGCCAAGAAAACCAAGGCCTGGTTCAAGAGGGAAAAAATCAAGGTGTTGGAGTGGCCTAGTCAGTCTCCTGACCTTAACCCAATTGAAAACTTGTGGAAGGAGCTCAAGATTAAAGTCCACATGAGACACCCAAAGAACCTAGATAACTTGGAGAAGATCTGCATGGAGGAGTGGGCCAAGATAACTCCAGAGACCTGTGCCGGCCTGATCAGGTCTTATAAAAGACGATTATTAGCTGTAATTGCAAACAAGGGTTATTCCACAAAATATTAAACCTAGGGGTTGAATAATAATTGACCCACACTTTTATGTTTAAAATTTATAAAAATTCAACTGAGCAACATAACTTTTTGGTTTGTAAGATTTATGCTTCTGTTAATAAATCCTACTCTCGTTTGCAGTTTGAAGGCTCTAACTTATTTGCATCTTATCAAACCACCTAAATCTGCAGGGGGTTGAATACTACTTGTAGGCACTGTAAATGTGTCAGAGTCCTGGGCTCAACAATTACTCCACACCAGGTAGAGCTCGCCCACTTCGCACAGCCACAGAGAGGAAGTCAACATTTACAGAAACCGGCAGGTGGAGGAATAGACTGAAAATACCTCAATAGTACACAGCATTTATATTTACTGGCGTTGGAGGTTTGTGGTTGGAGGTTCATACTAGATAATATTTGACGACTATAAAAATATTTTATGACATATTATTTAAATAGAAAGAAACATCTGCTAATATATTTCAGATTTTTTAGGAATTTTTAGGGAATTTTGGAACACAAACTCTTGAATTACACGGCGAATGAGCATCGAAAGCTCTGACAGAATAACAGGGAAGATCACACTCGCTGCCAAAAATAAGAATTTGCTAAACAAAGAGCGATTTGTTCCGTAGTTCAACAACAAGCGTAATGTGACCATAGGGATTATGGAAAAGGAAACACAATATCTGTGAGTGACACAAGAGATAAGAGCCAGATCTGCCTTTTTCTATCCATATTTAGCAGTTGAATATTTGCTTCCATTTTCTCTTATGTAGTGCATTATTTTTACTATAATCCATATATAATACAGCTGATTCACTAATGTATCCTAGATTTATTTTTTTAACTAAACCCTATTTACGGAATATATTTGCAAATTTCAAATTGAAAGCAGAAAAATGTATTGTCCAAATATCACTGCCCTGTACTGATCACAATACTAAGAGATAATAGATCCATACTACCCTAATCACTCTGTGATGAGCACATCGATGCGCAGAGTATCGCATTTGAGTCCAAATACCTAAAATTCACATTTTCATGCGAATTCAAACAATCTCAGATTCCACTCATCGTTTGCAAAAAAAATAAAATGTGACACCATTTCCCACGCTGCTGAAGCATCAGACATCGAGTTCATTTCACTTTACATTGCTGAGCAGCCTCCTCATAATGCCCTGCAACTTTGATGGCTTCTAGATTATCATACCTTATACAGTGGGAGTCAGTACCGAAGACACCATAGATCAGCAGTTCAGAGTGGAGCATAGTTTGTTTGGTAGAAACGTTTTCCATCTCCAGATTCACTAGGTAAATATCTCTCTCCTATGGAGTGTAAGCTCTTATGGTCAGCAGTGTCCTCTCTCTCTGTCTGTAGAGTGGAAGCTGTTGTGGTCAGTGGGGTCCTCTCTCTCTATCATTTAGAGTGAAAGTTCTTATGGTCAGCGAGGTATTCTCTCTCTCCTGTAGAGTGGAAGCTCTTATGGTCAGTGAAGTCCTCTCTCTCCTGTAGAGTGTAAGCTCTTATGGTCAGTGACGTCCTCTCTCTCCTGTAGAGTGTAAGCTCTTATCGTCAGTGAAGTCCTCTCTCCTGTAGAGTGTAAGCTCTTATGGTCAGTGAAGTCCTCTCTCTCCTGTAGAGTGTAAGCTCTTATGGTCAGTGAAGTCCTCTCTCTCCTGTAGAGTGTAAGCTCTTATGGTCAGTGAAGTCCTCTCTCCCCTGTAGAGTGTAAGCTCTTATGGTCAGTATGGGTCTCCTCCCTCCTGTAGAGTGTTAGCTCTTATGGTCAGCGGGGTTCTCAATCTCTTGTAAAGTGTAAGCTCTTATGTTTAGTGGGGTTCTCTCTTTCTCTCCTGTAGAGTGTAAGATCTTATGGTCAGTGGAGTCATCTCTCCTGTAGAATGTAAACTCTTATGATCAGAAGTGTCCCTTGTCTCCTATAGAATGTAACCACTTATGGTCAGTGAGGTTCTCCCTCTGTCCCCTGTAGAGTGTAAGCTCCTATGGTCAGTGGGAACATCACTCTCCTGCAGAGTATAATTTCTTATAGTCAGTATGGTCCTTTCTCTCGTAGAGTGTAAGCACTTATGGTCAGCAAAGTCCTCTATATCCTGTAGAGTGAAAACTCCTATAGTCAACAGAGTCCTCTCTCTCTGTAAGTGTACGCTCTCATGGTCAGTGGGGACCTCTCTCTCTGCTGTAGAGTGTATTCTCTTATGGTTAGCAGGGTCCTCTCTCTCTTGTAGAGTGTAAACTCTTATGGTCATCGGGGTCCTCTGTCCTGTAGAGTGCAGGCTCTCATAGTCAGCAGAGTCTCTCTCTCGTTTGTAGAGTATAAGCTCCTACAGTCATTTTCTCATATAAAGTATAAGCTTGTATGGTCAGAGGGGTCCTCTCTCTCCTTTAGAGTACTGTAAGCTCTTATGGTCAATGGGGTTCTCTCGCTTTCCATGTAGAGTGTGAGCTGTGATGGTCAGCAGTATTTGCTCTCTTCTTTCTTCTATGTCCATTGTCTAAAAAATTACAAGGTTTCCAGTATTGAGATCTATGCCAATTTTTTTGAACACAACTGTCACGGGATGGTAAGTGGATAGAGAATCAAGAGGCAAGACAGTAGATAGGCAAAGGATTTCAGGGGAGTTAATCGGACCCTTAGACTGGGGTTCCCTAACTCACCCTGTGTCCAGAGGTACCCCAGATGGCTGAGAGGTCTGGGTCGCCACCCTAGCCCTTTGCTCCTGATCAGCTCTAGGCTACGAGCCCCTACATCCACCCACAGATGGGAAAACCCAGCAGCTTCAATGGAAGGCAACAATAGCAATAACACAGCTCTACACAGCAATAGACTTCAAAGCATGGGGTCCAAGTAGAAATGAACTCTTTCTACAACCCCTAGTGGAGGGAAGTGGAGCTATTTCAAGGCTGGGGGAGTGGAGATCTGAATATTAAGACACACCCCTTAACCTCCATCCTAATGCTATGACTCACCCCTCCAACTACAGAGCTGCACACTGCAGACTAAGGGAAAGAAACTCAGTTTAATCACAGCAGCAGCACTCATGGACTGCCCAGCAGTAAACACATGGAAGTACCCCCCTTTTATGAGAGGCCTCTGAAGTCTTCACGGGCACATCCAGTAACGGTTTACCTTTCCCAAGCGATGACCTGTAGAAGATATTATGGGTGCTTAGCACTGGAGGAAGTTCTAGCTAGAACAACACAAGTTTGCAAATGGCCGATATACAATAACGTCAGTAGTAAGAGCTCCAGCCGCACACTTCTACCTAACATATTTTGACAGCACCCACATAAAATCATCCACACGTAGGTCTGGACCTGAATGTTTATTACCATTCATGTTGTTACAGACAGTAGGTCCATTCTCATGGGGGCAAACAGTGACAAAGTTTCCCTGGTTTTTTCTCTGGAGACTTTCTCAAAGAAGGCTTAGTGGGTGTCACCACCCTCCCCCTATGACACTTCTCAGGATAACACCTGAGCCCAGTATCAATCTGAGGTGTAAATTGAGTTTAACTCCGGTAGGTGTTTATCCACCTCCGATAGAGACTTAGGAGCAGATCTGACCAAACCTGCAGAGATAGTAGTAGTGAGTTTAGCGTGGTATGGACAGACCCTAATAAAGTGATCAGCTTGACCACAAAAGAAACAAGACCTCCCAACTTCATGAACTGCAGATGGGTTAGCATGGGAAATTACATTCTCCAACTGCTTAGGTACTTCAGGACTCACACATTTAACCTCCACAGTATGGATGGCCACCAGGTGCAGGGTTGGTCTCTCAGTTAGCAGTCCAACCTAATAGCAAGCGCCACAGCAACCTTCAGCGACTCCGGAGCAGCTTACTGAGTCATGGAGTCTAGTAGCTTATCTGACAATCCTAGACGCCTCAGAGCAGGGTCATTCCACTGAGTGTCAGTGGCCCATCTCTTCAACTCAGAGCAATACTCCTCAGTCATTTGCACTTTCTGCCTGATCTTATGTAGTTTTGACTCAGCTAAGGAGAAACCATCAGGGTCACCATACATCAGGGCCAGAGCCACAAAGATCTCATCCTCCAACCGCATTGATGGATAATCGGTCAGCAGAGAGGGCCCAGGCCTGGGGATCCCCCTTGAGAAGGGAAAGTATAATCCCCACACGTTGTTCGTCACTCCCTGAAGAACAAGAGCAGAGCCTGAAGTATATCTTACAGGCCTCCCTGAAAAGAATACATTTATCTCTCTCTCCCAAAAATTGGTCAGGGAGGGATATATTGGGATCTGGTACAGCCAGGGTGTGAGCCGCAGCCAGATACCCAACAACTTCTTGTAGCTGCTGTACCACCTGGTTACGCAGGATAGCAACCTCATCAGAGAAGTCCTGTACCAGGCGTGTAAAAGCTCATGTCTAAGTCATAATGGCTTCAGACAAAATAGTTGAACGCAGATAATGTCACGAGGTGGTAAGCAGATAGTAAATCAGAAGGCAAGATGGAAAGATGGGCAAAGGCATTCAGGGAGCTAGATTGACCATTAGACTAGGGTTCCCTATCTCACCCTGTGTCCAGAGGTACCCCAGACGGCGGAGAGGTCTGGGTCACTACCCTAGCCCTTCACTCCTGATCAGCCCTAGGCTATGAGCCCCTACCTCCACCCAGGGACCGGGAAAACCCAGCAGCTTTAATGGTAGGCAACGGCAGCAATAACACAGCTCAGCACATCACAACTTCACAGCATGGTGTCCAAGTAGAAATGAACGCTATCTGTGACAAATAGTGGAGGGAAGTGGAGCTATTTCAAGGCTGGGGGAGTGAAAATCTGAATACTAACACACACCCCTCAACCTCCATCGAAATGCTATGACTCACCCCTCCAGAGCTGCACACTGCAGACTAAGGAAAAAAAGCTCAGTTTAATCACAGCAGCAGCACTCATGAACTCTGAAGCAGTCAACAGATGACAGCAACTCAAAGTTTTGGAGAAGATTTGACAAAATCAGCTCATTTGAATCTTAAAAGATATGCTCATCTCTGGTGTCTACATAATAAATCTAATCACTACTATAGTAGCCAATAAAGTAGTTGCCACAGTGGGTCATAATACTGCCCATCATAGTGCTCCTAAGCTACAATAAATGCAATACGTCTCTAAGGCTAGGGTCACACTTGCATTTTTTCCATGCATTTTTCACACTTGTCTTTTGTGAAAAACGCATGGAAAAACGCATCCATAGGCCCCCATGCAAAAACTCATACCCCAATGCCAAAAACGCATGTCTAAAGTGCCATGTGTTTTTTGTATGTGTTTTTGGCTCAACACCAAAAAATGCATTGTGCAACATTTTTTCGTGCTTTTTCAAACATGCATGCGTTTTTTTAACATGGGGCCCTATGGGAAACGCATGCGTTTTTGCATGGCACTAAATGGTATCATGCGTTTTTGTATGCGTTTCTTAAGGCGAAATTGCAGCCCAAAAACGCAGGCTGGAAAAAGCAACCTTAAAAAATGCAGTCAAGTGTGACCCTAGCCTTATTGATATGAAGCAGATTCCAGCCTTCAGAACAATGATCGGCCACATTTAGGTTCACTCTAAAGGCCCAGTTACACACACAGATAATTGTGCAGATATTTTTCGCAGATCTCTGGTTGCAGTGAAATCATGGACATATTGTATATTTGTACATGGCCACAAAATGTAACAATGTGTCCATGATTTCACTGCAACCAGAGATCTGCGAACAATCTCTGCACAATTATCTGTGTGTGTAACTGGGCCTTAATGCAAGTTCCAAACAACTGAAGCTTTGCCCATTAAAGCTGATACGTCACAGGTTTGGAGGCGTTCCAGCGACATCGTTGCGAACTCGTTGCGTGTGACTCTGGCAAGTTGCAACAATAAATAGTTGGATCGGAGTTGACAGGTTTACCAACATGTTGGTAAACCTGACGATCTCAACTCCAGCAACCTGCTGCATCATTCTGTGTGACACCGCGATAACGATGTTGTGGACGACTTCGCCCATTCAAAGCAATGAGCAGGGATCGGTAACAGGGTTTGCGAACGATACCTGCTCCCAACTTCGTTGGTGAGTTGTCCATGATATCTAAATGTGTGACAGCTCACCAGCAATGTTCAAATGATGTCAAAAACGATCGCGCGACCCCGGGATTGTTGCCGACATCGTTTCAACTTCATGCCGTGTAACGGTACCTTTAGGACCATTCTTTTCAACAATTCAGTGGGCGATCGTGCACCAACATTGCAGGAACACAAAAATGCAGAGGTGACTGCGCAGACTGGCTCAGCAATTTTAAAACTCCCATAGAAATTAAAGGAAATACATGCACATATGCAGACACCTCTCCATCATCAGTAGTGGCAAGAGTCTCCTTCTTGTG
Source organism: Allobates femoralis (assembly GCA_033576535.1). Classification (NCBI taxonomy): domain Eukaryota; kingdom Metazoa; phylum Chordata; class Amphibia; order Anura; family Aromobatidae; genus Allobates; species Allobates femoralis. The sequence continues at coordinate 45,742,874 of JARQOC010000012.1, read as the reverse complement.
GGATATCTATGGTATGTTCTGTAGATATCTTATAAGAATCTGAGATGGGGATACCACGTTAATATTCTTTTAATTTCTAAAATATTCTAATAAATTAGATTGCTTAAAAATCCATAATTTCAACTGTTCTGGATTTCACCAGAATTACCCACTTTTTCATAAACAGCCAATTTTGGGATGTTTTTAGCCAAAAGATGCAAGGTTAGTCCAAATGATGGGCTCCAGTTGAGGTTGGATGCAGCTCTTGGAGGGACTACAAATGGGACTAAAATGTGCGTGTGCGAAAAGCCTCTTCCTTCATTTTTGGCCCACAGTGATATAATTGGCTTTAGTTGCTGAGGTTGAAGGCAGCTCTTGAAGGTAATATGAATAGAACTAAAATGTTTCTAAAATGCTAGCATCAAAGTGAGCCTGTATAGCTGTGCGCAAGTGCAAATGCATCTTCCTTCATTTTTGCCCCAAAGTGACACAATTGGCTTTACCAGTATCATACTGGGGAGCCGGGGGGCGCAGAAGTAGGATGGAGCTGGGTGTAGGGAGTTAGGGGAGCCTGCTCTGGCCCTTATACTGGCGTCCCTGACTCACCCTGATCTCAGAGGTACCTCTAAAGGTGAGGAGGTCTGAGCCACCAGCCTTAGTCCCTAACTCCTGAGAAGCCCTAGGCATAAGCCCTTATCTCTTCCCATGGACCACGGAACCCAGCAACTTCCAATGGAGAGCAAAGCAGCACCTTCGGATCAGCATCTGCTCACAACAGGTCACAGTCCAGAAGTGAACTGAATCAGCGACATCAGGTGGATGTGAGCTAACCCATTTATGGCCGTCGAGGGGTGGGGAGCAACCAGCCCAGGCACGCCTCTCAGCTCACCTAAGTATGAGTCATATTCATCACACACACCTGCAGCAACTTCACCTGTAGAGCCGCACACTACATAGCAGAGAAAAAAAGGCTTAGTTTAACACTAGAACTACTGAGGTAGTCATTTTGACTTCTTTGCACTATGTATTTCTATGTAGGTGTCACAAGTGCAGTAGTTCTAGTGTTAAACCACAGCAACAGTACTTCTAGACTGCAAGGTAGTCAATATGTGACAACCAGTTGATGTTGGAGGCAGCTCTTGAATGGACTGCTAAGGGGACTAAATTGTCTTGAAAAGGCTAGCATTAAAGTGAATCTGTATAGCTGTGTACATGTGCAAATGTCTCTCCTTAATTTTTGCCCAGGATTGATACAACTGGCCTTACCAGTTGAGGTTGGAGGCAGCTCTTGGAAGGTCTACGAATGTGACTAAAATTTCTTGAAAAGGCCAGCATCAAAGAGAACCTGTATAGCTATGTGCATGCAAAAATGCCTCTTCCTTCATTTCTGCCTCAGAATGAGACAATTGGCCTTACAAATTGAGGTTGGGCGTAGTTTTTGGAGGGACTACAAATGGGCCTAAAAAGACTTCGAAAGACCAACATCACAGTGAGCCTGTATAGCTGTGTGCATGCACAAATGCCTCTTTCATTTTTGCCCTGGAGTGACACAACTGGCATTACCAGTTAAGGTTGGAGGCAGCTCTTGAAGGGACTATGGATGGGAACAAAATGTCTCACAAAGGCCAACATCAAAGTGAACCTGTATAACTGTGCGCATGCACAAATTCCCGTTTCTTCATTTTTGCCCCAGAGTGACACTATTGGCCTTATCAGTTGAGGTTGAATGCAGCTCTTGGAGAGAATACAATGGTACTGTCACGCTCTCCACACTGCCTTTTTTCTTTACTAGGTTGTTGTGGAGATTCTCTGTCTGGGCTGGCTCTGTGCTGCAACTCACCTGCATTTCAGCTCACTTGATTAGAACTCTACTTAAGAAAGCTTGCTGCCCTATTCTGTGTCAATAGTACATTTGCCTTTGGATGTGTAGGATTGATCTCTCTATGGTCTGAGCCAGAACCTGCCTGATTAGTTACCTTACCTGGACTTGACTTTCTGATTGTGACCTGATTCCTCTTTCCGCCTACTCCTCTGTATTCTGTTATGTCTCTCTGGTTTCCTGACTTTGGCTTTGAATTGGACTTCACTTTTGAACATACCTAGCTGTTACTGTGCCATTTTCTGGACCTGACCCCGGATTGTTTTGACCTCTCTTTCCTACCAGTAAGTAGTATTATTATTATATTCACTTTACGTTATTACAGTCTGGTTTCTGCACCTTGGAGACTAGTTATTACTGTAGTGACTCTCGTCACAGGTACCAAATTCCCAAAAAGACCAACATAAAAGTGAACCTTTAGAATTGAATGATGTGCAAATACCTCTTCTATCATTTTTGCCCCATAGTGACACAACTGGTCTTCCGAGTTAAGGTTGGAGTCAAATCTAGGAGGGTCTCTGAATGGGCCTAAAATGTGTCAGATGGCCAACGTCAAAGTGAACCTGCACAGCTGTGTGCCTGAGCAAATGACATTTCCTTCATTTTTGCCCCACACAACTGGCATTACAACTGAGGTGTGGGGTGTGGTTAAGGAATCTCCAATTCCCATGTAAAGTTTAGACCCAAATGATTGGACTTTCTCTTATTTTTGGCTAATGAGAAAAATACATATACTTTTTTAACTATGTGATTCCTGTTTTGAATGCTAGTCTGGCACATAATTGGTTGCCAATTTTTATTTCCTCATCCCAAAAGCTTTCAATAGTGATTTTATTTGTTTTCCGACTTTTTCCGTCTTGACATAAGACGTGGTTCTGCCGTAGAATCAAAGCCATCGAAGACGTTGTTAAGAAATGATGACACTTGTTATTAAACCCTAGAGGTAAGAGGACAAACAAAATATTAATAGAAGACATTTCCTTCTCTCCAGTAAACATACCTCCTAGTAATTATATTTACCCAGTCTTCCTGTACGAGGTTATCATCTGTCATGACGAGAAAGCTAATAATAGGAAAAAAAAAAATCATCCGATAATGATGTAAACAGTAATATAATGTCAACAATTTAATATTTATGCTGAGCGGCGGTGGGGATTTGTAAAATATTCTCTATTTATATGGAGTCGTACTTCCTCCTGGCATTTGTAATAAAATAAGAAGTCTTGTGTTTTATGCCGGCGCTTACTTCATGGCATTGTCAACATTATCGCCTTTGTTCGGAAAAAAGTAAATTGAATTTCAAGGATCGGTGTATAATTGTTGTGTTCTGGGCGAGTGGGTACAACGTTGCGTGTAGTGATATTGGAGACCGATGTACAAATAGAATCAGTGGTAGACATTCACGACTGCTCTGCTGCTCAGTTTCTGGACTTTACCATTCCGGCGTAAAGTGGATTGATGTAAAAGTGGCAAAACATGGAATCTGTGACCCAAGAAAAAAAAATGTGTTCGGACTACCATCATTATTGCTGATGTGCAGGAGTGGATTGTAAGAAGTTTTAGGAAATCAAACGGGTAAGGGTATCTTAATTCCAGTAGCCTGTGCAAGATTACAAGGCCTGTGGTGATGACTCTTGGCTGCCAGGTGGATCCTTGTACAGACAGTATAAAAGATTCTGCCAAGGTCAAATCCATAGAGTAGAGAGCGGGCCATAAGTGGAGGTTGTATTTGTGGTGGGAGACTGTTGCTCCGCTGGTCATCACTGACCGGGCTAATAGACTGTGTTAATGTTATGGGCAGAGAGGATGCCTCCCTCAAGAAAAGCTTTAAATATGCTACCGCAGAGGAAGGGGAACAGAGAGGAGAATACTGAGTGCCGTTGACAAAATACTGGATGATCCCTGCCAAGTGTGAGAAGCTGCTTGTGGTGATTCCGTCTCCAACACTGTGTCTTCCTTGTGATTTCTGGAACTGGACGGGTTTATCAGTGGATTTTCATCTTAACAGTAAAACTTGAGCTTGGGCCACAAATATGTTATTTTTGAGCAGGTAGAGAAAAGACCTTGATTTTGACGTCAACAATTAGCCAGTGGGCTGCAGCCGGGAGTCAGGCCTGTACGGGACTAGAGGAGTTGGATACCCATGTACCATACTTGTGGTGGTATGTATGTATGTGTATATATATATATATATATATATATATATATATATATATATATATATATATATATATAGCTAGCATCACTCATCCGCACATAGTCATGAAACTTATCAGGGTCTCTTCGTAGCCCCAGGTGCAGGGTTGAGAATACACCACGCAGTGGCTCACCCAGAAATTTCCCAAGGTAGGGGTCCAAGAAACACACACCGGCCCTAAAAGGGGGGTGTCACCCCCCCAGCGGGGTTCCGAGGGGCAAAGCCCCTGGTGGGGGGGTTTGGGGGAGCGAAGCCCCCCTAAAAGCCAAGCGATTTTTGTAAATTTGAATACCGGGGCGGGCGGCGGTGGGCCCCCCCAGCTTCTCAGGGCAGTCCAAAGGGGGGTGTCCAGACAAGTAGGTCCCCCCCCTTGGGTGTGCTACTGACACCACGTATCTCTCTTTGAGAAGTTATAGGGTGCAACCAATATCGCTGTCATCTGTCTTCCAATCTTCTGCATTCCTTGTCCTCTGCCGCAGCTCTTAAATGTGCCAGTTCAAAAGAGACATCCACATACAAACTGAAAGCCTCCAGTGAAAGAGCCATTTCCAGCGTAATTTAAAGACATGCCCACTAGCAGGTGTTTACAAAAGTTTGACATTTTCAACGTATCCATTAAAAAAATGGACAATACCGGATGCAGCCAGAGATGACTGCAGTGGTATCATTCTGGATCCGGCTAAGGGACTCCTTATAATACCAGTGCGGTAGCATTATGCAGCATCAGGTTTTACAATTTAAAATCAATGCAATCAAATGCGGTTTGCGCCGGATCCCCGCCGGATGCCAAAAACGTCAGTGTGAAAGCCCCCTAGTTGTAACATTTCAAAATATGTCATTTGTGAAACTATGGAGCATTTGGGAAAGAAACAAACTGTAGCTGGCTTCAGTCATGGAGGTGTGATGGTTCGGGCTGCATGAATCTGTTAATGGTTTCCTTTAAGATAAGCTAAAAAGTGGTTTTGGGTATGGTCAGAATTTGGAATAAAAGATAAGGCTACTTATTCTTATTTGGGATATATATATATAACTTAGGGATACGTCACACACACAGATAATTGTGCAGAGATTGTTCGCCGATCTCTGGTTGCAGTGAAATCATGGACACATTATTACATTTGTACACAGCCACAAAATGTAACAATGTGTCCATGATTTCACTGCAACCAGAGATCTGCCAACAATATCTGCACAAATATCTGTGTGTGTGACGTGGCCCTTAGTCACAGTATATGTCAAATGTCTGAGAGATGGAGGTCCGAAATCCAAAGCCATCACCAATCATCTGATATCAGTTTTGGCAGTGACCAGATGTAGGCAAAGTATGGAGAACAACGCAGCTACATTGTAATGGTTGCTTCCAAATAGCTCATTTTAATTCCCATTCACTTGATGACCTTATATTTATGATTTACCCTACAGATAGGTAATAAATAATGTAGCACAGTGTTCCTCAATGCGGTAGAGATGAGTGAGCACTACCATGCTCGGGTGCTCCACCCTCGTAACTACCAGTTGGATGCTCACATGGGCACAACTCGAATATCCGAGTATCATTGATTCAACTGGGAACTCAGTCTTTTTCCAGGAACTCTTCTGTAGCAATGTTTGAGTTCCCCATTGACTTCCATTATACTTGGGCACTTGAGTCACGCCTATCCAATCATTCAACTGCTAGTTACGGCTCCTGAGTACCTGAGCATGGTAGTGCTTCCTCATCACTAATTGAGGACTGGAGTTGGGGAACATTGGTTTATTACAACCTCTTTAAGCAAGTTTACCTGGCTGTAGGAGTGTCCATCAGTGCAATACCCCATGAAGGGTTGTTGTTATTATTATCAGCATTGAAAATAGGCATCACATGAAGGATCCAATTGTTATTGTGGGCAAGAGAGAGCAACAGCCTAAATGTTTTACTGCTTTGAACATAAAAGAATCCCCAGTTCAAATGTTTTCCTGTTACTGCCACTCCTAATGATTAGCTGAGATCTACAAGGCAACAATACAAAAAGTATTCAATTTTCCTACACTGCCCCTACAGGAAAAATGAAGTATTACATGGTAACTACCGGGCTATATATCTAAATCAAGAACAGGCTGAATCCTCCCAGATATATATAGTACTTGGCGACGGATGGGGGTCCTAAATAGGTGACCACCCTTTGTCCCCCCAGCTCTCTCCTGACAACTCCATTATGTATAAAAGCATGATTTTGCTCGCTGTTGATAGTAGTAGGTTGCTTTTAAATTGTAATTTGCCTTTCGGAATATTTTCTATAATTAGTTTTTTAAGCTGGGAACACAATTTAGTGAAGGTTGTAGTTTAATTAAAGCAGATCGAGTCTTTGATTGATTTTAATATTGCCATGAAGCATTGAAGGGAATGGGAGATGTATTTTGTTCACTGTCATTTTACCGCAGTAAATGCCCTTTTGTTCTGATTTGACTTTCATTATATTTTCACACCATTCAAATGTTTTATTAATCTTTACAAGATTTTTAAAAGTTTCAGTGTCGAGTGGTGAAACGGGAAAAATATCTTCATAGCCAACATTAAACGGCAAAGATAAGAGGAATAGGACAGTCAAAATAAATAGCATAATACGCTAATTTACAATGTAATGGGCAAATATAGGACGGGTAAAGTATATGTCCAAGACTGGGCAGCTAAACAAGGACCCTGCGGAAAAGGGGCCACTGATAAGGCCGGCTTCACACCACGGCACAATCCAATCCGAGGCTGTCAGGGTGAACCTGACAGCCCCGGACCGGATTTGCAAACAGAACCGGAGAGCTAATCCTGTTTGTAGCCGGATGTTGCAGAGCTCAGCTGTCCCTTGCGAAGTGATGCTGAACCGCTTCACAGGGGACAGCTCCCTGGTGCTGCAGTTCAGCGTAGCTCACGCTGAACTTCAGCCACCGGTGTCCAGTTCCCGGATCTCCCGGCTCCTTCCATATCGGGGCAATCCAGGCCCAAAGACTCCCATGTTAGGGAGCACCGGATTGCCCCGGATCTGGGAGAATCCAATTTGGGGAGATTTTTCTCCCCGGACACAAAAATGCTGCAAGCAGCATTTTAATGTCCGGGAGAAAAATCAGAATACACCCGGATCCTCCTGGACAGATGGAAACCGGATGGCAGCTCCGGCTCCATCCGACCCCATAAGGCTGCACTACAGTAAAATTGGGTCCAGCACTGTCAGGTTCACCACGGACAGCCCTGGACCTGATAGAACCATGGTGTGAAGCCGGACTAAGAAATGATGGTGGATCCTTCAGTCTCCACATTCACCATTCATGGAAATCGCACGCAGAGACTTTATGAAAAATGAGTTGGTTGGTGGCTAGAAGTCCATTGTCATCAAATTACAATCTGAGACTCACCGGGACAGATAGACTAATCCTATCCTATAGTTTGACATTGCAAACTTAGACAAAATAGTCTTATAAATTGCTCACATTTTTCACTAGAGGATCTTTCTGGATGATAAATCTGGTGCATCACTAAACATTTTTGTCTCATTTTTCATACATTGTTATTGGCTAATTTATTTTTTGCACTCAAATTTTGGTGCCATTTGGCCACAAAGTGCTACATTTAATGCCACATCCATTTTTGCTTTACAAGTAAGCTGTATACAGTCAACAGTGGCATAACAAAGAGGTCTAACACTAATGGTACCTTTACACGCCGCCACAACAGGATGGATACAACCCGCTACAGGCTACAAATGTAGCTTGTCGCGCCAATATCGCCCGTAGTAGCGGCGTCTGAAGACGGGACGACACAGCCGGCTACAGATACCTCTGTATCCGTGCACTGCCCATAAACATATGGCTACATCGCCGATTGTAGCGAGCTGTATCGGCGTGTAAAGAAGCTACAGAAGGGAACTCGGGACATCCGGCGATGTAGCTGCAATGTGGCTAAGGCGTCACCCATGCTCCGTGATACCGCGCCCCTTCAGCGATCATTGGTGGAAGATGCTGCGTTACGATTGGCCCTTGCCTCACAGCCCTCCATCTTGGATGAGCTGTCCCTTCAGCACTACACATACGCGCCGTATGCACGATCATATAGTAGTACAATTACGCGGACACACACTTGAACGTAAAATCATAAATGGCCCATGATCTACATACAGTGTGCACATCCTATCAACACATGATAACGAATAATGCTGTACACAGCGCACAAGTGTGTGTTACGTACCGCTCTGGCTTATTGCACAGCAGCTGCCGTAGAAGTGTTCCGGGTCTGGCACTGCGCGCAGCGCGCACACAGATGCACACAATCCCATAGCACATCGGAGGAGATTACTCAGTAGACAGATCAGAGCCGTGTTGTAAGGACTGCACTGTGGGTCTTCTGCAGTAGGGGCCGCATAAGTGTGTCGGGCGGGTCACTGCGCGTTGGGCTACTTATAAAGGTGCGTCACCCCGACAGCGGCCGTAATGACGTCATGACGTTGGTTTCATTTTCACTCTGCCTGCAAGGTGCCAGCCCCGCCTCTGCACACACCATAGCAGTCATGGCAGCCGTGCACCGCGCCGCAACATGGGGGATGGCGGAGCTGATCATCCTCATTGATCAGTGCGACCGTCGGGACTATTGGGGCCACCATCACCACCGGCACCCCAGGCTGCGCAATCGGTGCACCGTGCGGCGGATCCAGCGGGCCCTGCTCTGCCAACTGGGGGTACAGAGGACAGTCAAAGCGATCCAAAAAAAGATCGCTGACTTGAAGCATAAGTGCCCAGGTCGCATACTGGACATCCGTGCCAGGATTGCCAGGCTGCGTGGTGAGTAATTGTTGCCCCAAAACACACACCGCCACATGTGCATGTCCCACAATACACAAAAAATGATGGAAACATATGACAAGGGACAGTGTGGCCTACACAATCAAACACATCTTCACAGTGTTGTGCTCATCCAGTCAGGCCTAAAAATGTCTCACACGCACAGTCCATGCATACAACATGAGTGTATGCATCCAGCATCACCTGGTTGATGCTAAGTAAGGCTGGGGTCACACACACAGATATCTGCCCACATATTGTTTGCAGATCTCTGTTTGCAGTCAAATCATGGTCACATGTTTACATTTGGAGACAGCCTCAAAATGGAACAATGTGTCCATGCTTTCACTGCAACCAGAGATCTGTGAACAATATCTGGCCACATATCTGTGTGTGTGTGACCCCAGGCTTAGCCGTCAAATACATAGCCACACAAGCTCTTTGTAGGACAACAATGTGTAGGCATGATCTTATTACGTCTTTTATGTTCAAATATCAAACTAGATGCTGAATCCTCATCAGAAGAAGGGCCCCATGCCCCACCCCCAGGTGGCCCATCAAGAACCACGCCACATCAGGCTCAAGTGGCACCCTTGTCCCCAGGGTCAACACCTTCCCCCGGGCCTCAGGAGCCAGACGTGCCGTCACCCACCGGGACAGAGGACGTGGAGGACCAGTCAGCACCTGGCAGCCCGCTGGAGTGTGACCAGCTGTCCCCATCTGCCTGGCTGCTGGAGGAACACATCACCTCCCCACAGGAGGGCGAGGAGCTGCAAGTACCTGGCGGCCCAGAGGAGTGTTTGCCCCGTAGCCCAGGACCACTATTACCCCTGAACCACATAATGTGGCCACGGAGCCCCAGCCCGGGAGTAACACCACCTCCCACTGTCTCCAGCTCAGTGGCGAGTCCTGGGGTGACCATGTCCCCACACAGTGACTATGGTGGTAAGTGTGTTATGTTGCCACAGTCACCCTGCACACTGTTGCTTAAATTTCATCTGGGCCCAAACTATTTATGTAAACAAAGTAAACCATGTTGGTTCACCATTTTTGCAGATGGTGAACGTGCGGGCTCATATGGATGGAGCTTGACCCCATCTCCCCCCGTCTGATGGTGAACTGGATTTGGAGGAACAGGGTAAGTGGATGGTTGTGGCCAGTCATGACTAACCATCAGCAGTGACGACTGTGTACTAAAGTGTGTGTTTACTCCCAATACAGGTGCCCCTACCATGGAGGAATTCATCCAGGCCCATCATGCATTTGTGGCCCGTTTGACCACGGCTCTACAGCGTGGCCTGCAGGACCTTGCCCGCCTGGCTCAAATGCTGGCGGCCCTACACCCACACCATGGATCACACCCATGAATTTGAGGGATGCATTGTATCCTGGCCAAACATGGCCCCACAAACAGTTGTCCTTGTTGGACCCTAAAATTTTCACACGTTGGCTTGTTGCCTTGCAAAAGTGAAAATATTGTTATTGGTTTTTTTTTTGCCCCCGTTGGGCTCTTTTCTTATAGTGTCCCACATTGGGACCATCACAAGTGTGGACTGGCTAGGCCAATCTGGCCTACAATCCCTATACTGTCCCACATTGGGACCATCACAAGTGTGGACTGGCTAGCCCCATCTGGCCTACAATCCCTATACTGTCCCACATTGGGACCATCACAAGTGTGGACTGGCTAGCCCCATCTGGCCTACAATCCCTATACTGTCCCACATTGGGACCATCACAAGTGTGGACTGGCTAGCCCCATCTGGCCTAACCATTCTGTGTATGATGGCAAATGTCTGTGACACATGTATGTTTACAATACAATGCTGTTCTAACTTTGTTGTACGCTCCTTCATGTGAACCTTACTAATATTTGGTGACCAAACCTCACCATAACCTAACTATGTGAGGCACATCACAACATCCCTTTGTGAATGTGCTAAGACATTCCAAATGAACCGATGCTGATCCTGCTCAGCGAGCAGTGGCCCATATTGTGTGGCTTGGGGAAACCTATTATTGGCCACAATACCATTCACCCCCAAAAACCCCCACAATCCTTATTCCTAAATGAATACACAATTGTGTGAATCAAACAATTTTAATCCAGCCTGGATATAAAACTAAATCACAAAGAATATGATGTTTTTGGAAAAAAACAAAAAAAAATAAAAAATTTAGGCCAAAAGTCAATCCAGAAAATTAACAAATCAAAGGAGATTCCTCAAATTATAAAGTCCAGACTGCCAATTCTGTGCATTGGCTACTAGTGTCCAACTCATTCTTCCTCTGTCGGCTCTGACAATGCCGGATCCCCCCTCCTCTCAGGGCAGCCCCGACCTGCCTGAGAGCGTCTTGTTGAACGACGACGTGTTGGGGGGGGAGGGGTTGACTGTGGTGGGGCCGGTCTTCTCACGGGCCGAGATGGGGCAGCTGGTGAAAGGGGCCACAAGGTGTGTTGCATGGGGGGGGGGACGTGGCAGCCCCATTGAAGGGCCCCATCATCGGCAGCATCAGCGGCATTGTGGAAGACCCTCAGAAGGATCTTTTTCTGGAGCGGCTCCATCCCTCGCATTCTGTTGCTCATGTAGAGGGCGTCGCTGTCGATGTGGGTCCGCTGTTCATCCAACAGCACGCGTCGGGCCCAGGTCGCCAGCTCCGTCTCTGGTGGTGCAGGACGTCGGCGGCGACGGATCCCGGAGCTGGGACCTGGGCCTGGACCCACATCACTCGCCCCGCCCTCCTGCTCAGCCCCAGATGTCATGGGCTGAGCATCATCAGCAACAGAATCCTCGGCAATGGAGCCGTCCTCTTCTGGGGCCTGTGGGTGGAGAAAAAAAGAAAAACCATTAGTGAAGGCACTATCAACTGTATACATTCACAACAGGACTCAATATAGCACTCCCACACACACCAAGGCCAACTACCAGAATGGAAAATGATGAATAACACAGTAAAGCAAAAAAGGTTCAAGACCCCAACACCAGTGGTTCTCCTGTACACTCACCTCGACCATTCCAGGAACTGAGCTCAATACATAATTAGGTGTTTGTCACGGAGCCGTACCCCAATATTAGGACATGTCACCACAACACCTTGGTACTGGGGGCTGTGCTGCCCAATGACACATATTGGCCACCTTTCCATTTGCACTCCTATTATGGTGAGAATCCACCCCTCTGTCAACTACCTTTAACCCACTGGCAACAAAGCCAACACACATGTGTGGCAGCACCATTAACTACATGGTACTATGTGGCTGTTTGAGAACAAACCACCTGCTATCTTGAAACCCTTAAATAAGTAACCTAAACATACCAAGATGTTGTGGAAGAAGCAACATTGCAATACGGCTGGAAGCATAGAATTGAAAAGTCTTCCAAGTCATGGAAGGAGGGCAGATAGATTGACACCCCAAGGTTTGCCGCAGCAAGGAGGAAAATATGCCAACAAATTTGGTGTGAAGGATTTATAGAAGCACACATGTGAAGGAAACATTGTGGGCCACCACTGTCACACAATTACCCACCTCCTGTGGCGCAGATGGTGATGCAGCCGGGCCTACATGGGACGCAGCAACGGGGCAGTTGGTCGTCGTTTGATGCGGGCGAACCTCGCCCAGGATGAAGGTGAACAGGGGATAGTACCATAGGGTAGGTGATGGTACCTCCTCTGCTCCAGCCCCTGAGCGACGGCGCTGGTACTGAATGTGAGCCCGCATGAACGCCGACCTCATGTTTTTGATCTTAAGTGCCACCATATGCTGGTCCCACGTCTTGCCTACCCTTGGCTCCAACCGATTTGCCAGAGCCACAAGACTCCTGTAGGCCTCGGCCCTCGCTGCCCGATTTTTATATTCGGGCAGCGAGCTGCGCCACAAACATCGTGCCGCTGATACTCCGTGAGAAGCTGGGATTCCAATTCCACAGTACCCCTCGGCATCTGCCGATGACAAAACACACAAAAAACACACAGTCACAACACAAGGCATACCGACATTTCGAAACTTGCCACAATGATACACATAATCATTAACTTTCTACAGGGATTATCGAAAGCTATTTTGTGGAGTGAAACTGGGCATGAGTGGCCCATTTTCTCTATCTCAGACTGCTACAAACTCAAACACATGTATGCAGCCAATATCAAGCACCGGATATCGGTGTCCACCTACAGATGTTTCAAACATGATTTAAGTCCCCAATGTACCTATTGCAACACACCTTGACACGGTGTGTGCGTACATACCGGTAGAGGGCAACATGTGACCAAACACGTTGTGTGCTAACTAGGACCTGGCCAGTGTCCAAAATGGTTAGGGGTCACTATATGAGAAAGGCGGCCTGGGTGTGTGCCAACAATGCACATACTACATGTAATGTGCACCCAGATGATCATGTAGGGGTTCCTCCAGACGTGGAAGTACCATTTTAACACATGTACCCAACATCCCTGGAATGTCCGGCACAATTCTACCACCCCTGAAATGTTGATGTGAAGTACCAGCCAAAGAAATAACACCTTGCTCTTTTGCCATTGCCAAAAAGCAGAAGGTGCAATACATACTTACACTATATAAGTAGAGGCACTACCTGGCTATTGTGCGACACAGAATAAGGTACACATATTTAATATTACGTGTTAAATATTTGCATGCCGCATCAAACATGGCCATACACACATCGCCTAAGCTGCCTGTGCCAGAACCAGCTGCGTTCATTACATTTTCTTAGAAACCGCTAAAGAGGCTTACCGTCAGAGCAACAGAAGTCAAACAGGACACTAGTAGCTCAATGCACATCGACGTCTGGACAAGGTGCAGTGGCCATTGACCTGCCTTTATAGTCCGGGAGACCAATCACAGCGGACACAATTATGCACATCCTGATGGGACACCTGGGTGCGGATTAGACTTCCGCTAATTGGTGGAGATCGCTGATTCGTGATAGGTTGGCGGCCCTTTAAAAGCTGCCCATGCCGCCAAACATTACGCTTGCTGGCCAGACCCATTAGGTAAGTTTTTGTGGACACACATGGAATTTGCGCAGGGTGGGGTGCATATGTTGATGTTCTTGGAGAGCGCCGGAGACTGCTGTAGCGGCCGATATAGGGCTTTGTATGGTTGGGGACGAGATATAGTGTACTGTGTGGATTAGGATACGGCATTTTGTGTGGGCCTTACACTTTTGTTGAGATACATTGCTGTGTTTGTTTCCAGACAACATACAGGAGAATGGATGCATGACTGTAGACAGAACTGTGTTACTCATGTCGACTGGATCGATTTCTGCATACTGGTTGTGGCCAATGGAGACTGTGTCCAACGGGAATGGGATGACACAGGGCTTTGAGGTGTGGCGCGCCAGACATGGCATAGATGTGTATTAAAAATGACACCTTACAAAACATATGAAACCATGTCTAAGCATCCGCATTCATGTGCAATGTTGTTTGGTTCATGTAGCCTTTCCTCAACCTTCCATATCGTGGTACGTCACATTCGTTATTCTTCTCATTTTTACTGTAATCAATTGACATTATGGTCTGTGTAATGGATTATGGGACCTGTTTGAGCAACATTATTGGTGACACATGTCCCTTTCTAACTCACCTAGGTGCAGATGTGTGAATTTTGGGACCTCCCATTGACGTTGATGTAGAGGAGCCCACTCTCAATCGCCGTGTTCCATGTTGTTTGGGGTGACTACTGTGTGTTTGGCGTCCTTGCCTCAGGGTTGTGTTTTGGGCCCACACGAGAGATCCTATCCTCTTGGCAATAGTGTGTAATGGAAAAGAGGTGTGGCTTGCTGAACCTGCTGACTTGCCCACATTTTGGTCTATGTACTCATGTTGTGCTTTCTCATCTACAGGTGCTGATATTGAGGATGCAGAATATCCATGACCGCAATGTTATCGTGGCTCTTGCGTTGGTGGAAGAGCAAATGTGGTATCAGGATCGGTATGAAAGGTTGATGAGGCGCAGACAGCGGCGGTTGTGGACCCGTGATTGGCTTCTGAGGCGGGAAACCCGGGGCCACATGCAGCTGTTGCGGGAGCTGGAGCTTAACAGTCCTGATGATTACCGAAACTATCTCCGTATGCCCGAGGACTGTTTCACCTTCCTATTGGAGCGTGTTGGGCCAATGATAGCGCGTCAGGACACTATTATGCGGCCATCAGTATCAGCTGCTGAGCGGTTGGCTATCACTTTGCGGTTCCTGGCTACAGGGCAGTCCATGACATCCCTCACATACGTGTCACGTGTCTCCCTGCCCCTGCTGAGCCGCCTGATCCCTGAAACGTGTTGGGCCATCTGGAGAGCTCTGCAGCCATCCTACATGAAAATGCCTTTAACCGCCGCAGAATGGCTGGAAGTAGCCCGAGGGTTTGAAACCCGGTGGAACTTCCCCAACTGTGGCGGGGCATTGGATGGTAAGCACGTGAGGATTACCAAACCTGGCCACTCTGGCTCTTTGTATTTCAATTACAAAGGGTATTGTAGTATAATCCTCATGGCTGTAGTAGATGCCAACTATGAGTTCCTCTACGTGGATGTTGGAATGCCTGGTCGCAACTCAGATGGGGGGGTGTTTGCCCTAAGCTCCTTGGCAACACTACTAGGGAATGGTGGGCTAAACTTACCCTCAAATGAGGACACGACCGAACATCTCAACTTTGCGTTTGTGGCGGATGAAGCATTCCCACTTCAGGAACACCTACTGCGGCCATATCCCCAGAGGGCCCTTACTTCTGAGAGACGCATTTTCAACTACCGGCTATCCCGGGCCCGCCGTGTGGTTGAAAATGCGTTTGGGATAATGGCGAATAGATTCCGGATTTTTCATACGCCTATACATATGAAACCGGAGTCTATTGACGCGGTAGTGGTGGCCTGCTGTGTGCTGCATAACTTCCTACGTCGTAGGGATACAGCATCATACACGCCAGGAGGTTATGTAGATAATGCCGACGCTACAACAGGGGAGCTCCGTCCAGGGTCTTGGCGTGATGATGGCCATGTGATTGTGCCACTCCAGCCGCAGAGCCATGGCCGCACTCGGCAGGAGGCCAGGGACAGTAGAGACGCTTACTGCTCCTACTTCAATGGGTCTGGTGCAGTGAGCTGGCAGGACCAGGCCATATAATGTGGCTGGCTCTGGGAGTTGCTTTTTGTGGTTTCAATGGAGGTGACAGCAGGTTAGCTGCACCACTTTAATTTTTGGTTGACCTTTTTCATTATCTTTGTTTTCATTATGTGCATGAGTTTTCATTATGTAGTTAGTTAGTTAGTTAAGGTTATTTTATTTTTTTTTGTTTTTTTTCCATGCACAGTTTGCAATGTGTGGTGATTTGCTTATCCCTTGAATGTGGCTGATTAATGTCACCTGCTCTTGAATTCTACATTGTTTTTACTTTATGTATATTTTGTTTGCACAAGACAAGGTCAAGATGCATGCAATATATTAAACCTTTTTCTGTTGGATCCAACATCATCTGTGTGAGCCTGATTACTTGGTGGAGGAGGGCAATGTGATGCAGGGTTGGGTGGGGGCCTGGGATGTCATAGCCACCTATTGGCTGGGATTGTGCACACAATATGTGTGGGTAGCCATGTTTTTCTGAAAGTCTTTTGCCCAACAGTGTTTGTGGCCATTGTGCGTACATGATCCTTTATTTTGTTGTAGGCAGAGGGTCCCCTGCACACAGCACATTGATGCAGGACATATTCTTCTCAGGTGTTTGCTAATACACTGTCACACACATCTTTGACTTGGTGCCTTGGAAGCTGTTCCACTACATTCACATCTGTCAGCACATATATTAAACCCCATTCAGCCTGGATACATACACATACTTCGCCACAGTTGTCACAGATTTTTGACAGAAAACGCACATACTGTGTGTTGTAAGCCGCTAATGTGTGTCACACAAACGCACCTCAGTGCAATCGGCACACGCGGCTGTCACAAGCGCTGATCGTGCGTGACAAGGCAAACACTTGTACTACGCACACATAGCCCCGGACCGCTACTTTAATACACACGGGATATGTGACTGGCCACCGCTCTAGCGTGACCCATTACCATCGATTTCGATGCATTCGCCAGGCTCCGCCATGTCACAGGTGCTTATTCCGTGCCACACTCCGCTCACTAGTACGGCACGTCTCGGCCATCCGCCCTTTCCGTCGTGCCCAATCACAACTCCGTAGTGTTGGCCAATGGTTGTGGTTTGGGCGCGGCGTACAGGTCTGTGGCACGCCTATTTGTTTTACGTCCTGCCTTTGTTGCTCCCAGATCACTCTGTGGTGGCGGTGTGTAAAGCTGGTACGCTGAGCTACAGACGTCTACTTGCGATACCCGGCGATGTAGCTAGCTGTAGATGTGGCGTAGCGTAGCGCACCTTGTGGCGGCGTGTAAAGAGGGTGCGGTTCCCGTTGGTAACCGTTCGCCCGTGCTCGTGCACGTGAAGTTGCCGTTGGTATCCATCCTGTTGTGGCGGCGTGTAAAGGTACCATAAGGGTACCTTTACACGCCGCTACGGCAGGATGGATGCATCCCGCTACTTCACGTGCACGAGCACGCTCAAACGGTTACAAACGCTCAACGCATCACCTTTACACGCCGCCATAAGGTGCGCTACGCTACGTGACATCTGTAACTAGCTGCATCGCCGGGTGTCTCAAGTAGCCATCTGTAGCTCATCGTACCTCATTTACACACCGCTACAACAAGCTAATATGGGCGGACCTGGTGCAGCAGGGACAGCACATAGGCGTGCCACAATTGTGGATTACGAGACGTCCATACGCTGATAGGACAACGCAAGAACATCATGATTGGGCAGGCATCGCAGGAGGCTGTTTAATACATGACGCTCGAGCAATTGTGTAGTGTGACTGGTCAGCTCCTTAAATATGCCACCCTATGCAGCGACTACCAATAGTAACGCAGCATCTTCCACCAATGATCGCAGATGGGGCGTGGTAACACGGAGCCTGGGTCACGCCTTAGCTACATTGCAGCTACATCGCAGGGTGTCCAGAGTTCCCTTCCGTAACTTCTTTACACGCCGATGCATCTTGCTACCATCGGCTTTGTAGCTCTCTGTTTTCGAGCAGAGGTCGTAAACAGATGTATCTGTTGCCGGCTGTATCGTCACGTCTTCAGACGCCGCTACAACGGGCTATATTGGCGCTACAAGCTACATTTGTAGCCTGTAGCGGGATGCATCCATCCTGCCGTAGCGGCGTGTAAAGGTACCCTAAAGGTGCAAAAACGTGCCCGGTGCTTTCTTTGCCAAAAGTTTAGGAGTGATGAAAACAGTATAGCCTAGTTCACATCTGTGTTTTCACTGCATTTGGCTGCATTTGGCTGCGTTTGCATTTCTATGCGTTTTAACGCTAAAAACGTATTGAAACGCATTAAAAAATGCACCCATGGGGTTCAAAGGAAAACGCATTGCAAACACAATGCAAAACGCATGTCATTTTGCAAAAACACAAAATGCATGCATTTCTGCAAACGCAGCCCAAAATGTTGCAGCCCACGTTTTAGGCTGCGTTTGCAAAAACGCATGCGTCTTGCATTTTTGCAAAATGACATGCGTTTTGCATTTCGTTTGCAATGCATTTTGCATTGAAACCTATGGGTGCGTTTTTGGATGCGTTTCAATACGTTTTTGTGGTAAACACACATAGAAACGCAAAAGCAGCCAAACGCAGGGAAAACGCTGATGTGAAAAGGCCCAATCTCTATCTCTGTGAGCTAATATGCTGTCCATGCTAGGGACCCTACTGGTGTCGGCCCTCTGTTGTGAAATCACAAGTGTATTTCTCCTAATTAGGCTGTTGTGACATCACAGCTTTGTTCCATCAAGAAGATTACTGCAGATCTCCCAACTTTGAAAATAAAGAGGGACAGAGTATGGCAACATTTAGAGTCATGCTGTTAGTGACCCCTTTAGTCACACTAAGGCTAGGGTCAGACTTCCGTCATGCATTTGCTAATTGCATGCGCTATTTTCATGAGCAAATGTTGAAAAACGCATGCATCATGCGGTCATCAGCGTTTTCCTGTGCGCTGCAAATAAACGCATACTTTCAAATGCAGGCCTATTTTTGCATGCGTTAGTATGTGTGGCGCCCCTGTGACTAGGCGCCACAGGGTAGTATTATACTTGAATATAAAAATGTGTTTTTCCTTGTAAGTTGCTAGTTCAGGGTTTAAACCTTATGGAGTCTGTGTCTACACTCACTTCGGACCACACCACCTAGAGTAGGGGGAACCAGTACTTAGTAGGTCTCAGGAGGGTGGGGGTGGAGCCTAGGATAGAGGAAGAGTGACAGTGGACAGTTTTCCTCAGACGGTGCTGGGAAGGCAGACAGAGTGGTCAGGCCTGGCAGCCCAGCTGAGAGGAGGGTGCCCCATCTTTAAGTGGGGACCCAGGACAGAAGGCAACGGGCCAGAACTGGTAGGAGCCGGCTGGTCACGTTGAGGGAGCACCGGTGACACGGAAAGCCGAGGCAGCCAGGAGTTTAGCCCTGACTACAAAACCGACGAGCTGCAGGCCCAACAGAACCGGGTTGCTGACAGCCCCACAGAGGTGCCTCACCCCTCAAGCCCAAAAGACTGTTATACACTAGAGGTGGAGGACTGAATCCCGGTGGCGGAGGGGAAACTTGTGCGTTCCTGCTGTTCCCATCTGCACCGGTACAGGTCCAGTTGAGCCTACTAGATACAGACTGCAGGACTGGCGGGTGAGCTCTGCAAAGGTGGGAAAGACTGAGGAGGAAAGAAGGAGTCCCTGAACGACTTAAGAGAGGACATCTAGAGACTCCATAAGGGGGACCCTGAGCTGGCAACATCCACCCTGTAAACCAAACTGTACCATATTTTGTTTATGCCATCAGCCGGTACCGAGTAAAGTGGAGTTAAACTTAAACTGGTTTCCGTTATTCTTCCCGCCGCAGCAGAAGGGGTCAGCATCAGCAGCAGCTCAACAGAAGGGGTAAGAACTGCAGCATCATCTCCATCACTGCCCTCCCTCACCATCATCCTTCATCACTGCCCTCCCTCACCATCATCCTTCATCACTGCCCTCCCCCACCATCTTCCTTCAATTGCTGCCCTGAGGTAAAGCTCCTCCTGTGGGGAGCTGTACCACACTTTGCTGCCCCATCCATCACCTCAGCGGCCGGCTGGCAGCGCTGGTACCAAATTACCGGACACTACAGGTGGCGTCACGATCCCCTGTAAATAACCCCTTTTTATCCCCTATTATCCACATCTACGCCAGTTGGTCACTAGGGCACGGCACCAGGATTCCGTCCTTCCGTGACTCCCTATTTCAGCAGACCCGGTGACCGAGTACCCCACCCCTTAACTCTGGTTGATTCATATGCATATCTATAGATGCGTTAACGCATCCGGTACATGGTGTTTATGCTGCTTTACAATGGATCCATTTAATGTAAAGCAAAAGCGAGATGTGAACCCACCCTTACCATTTCATTCTCCAATGGCTAGATAAAGATGTTCAAAAATTATGGACAATCCCTTTAAGGCTGTGTTCACACTACTGTTAACACTTCTCATGTCCTGTTCAAAATATAAGAACAGAGCAATGAAAATTAGTTGGGGATGGATGATTCATTGGAAGAGGAGCAGCCGAGTCTCACTGTGCACACTGACTATAATGAGCTCCATCAACCTTACTGTATGTCAAGATTTCCATCATAATATTCTTGTTTTTATAAGGCTAGGGTCACATCTGCGTTTGCATTTTTGAAACCTGATCCGGTGTTGAGCTTTTAAAAAGCTCAAAACTGGATCAGGAACCGCTCCTCATAGAAGCCTATTATGGTAAACGGATTGCACTACATGCAACGACGGCGAGGCGACAAATCGCCGCCAAATTCCCCAATTACACGGCGCAATTGGGAGGCAATTTGATAGCGATAATTCCAGGGCGACATATCACCGTGAAAAATGTCTCCCACGGTTTCGGCGTATAAAGGTACCCTGACGGTACCTTAATGCCACCCAATAAGGGTAGCAATCCTTGAAGTCATAACCGATTCTTTAACAAGCCTTTTAATATGACTTAGGATTTGTGCCAGATCAGAACCCCTAACTACAGATGCTCTGTTTCGGGGTGACTGACCCTCATCAGTGCTATGTGTGGGAATTCTGATCTGGCTGTATGAGAGGCTGAGATGAGGTTGATGTAAAAGAAACACGACCACCCCACCTGATGACCTGCAGTTGGGTTAGTACAAGACTCTGCAGTCCCCAACTGCCTAGGTGCATCAGAACTCACACTTGTAACCTCCACAGCAGAGATGGTCACCGGGGGCATGTTCGCATGGTCGGATCCGGTCTTTCTCTAAGGCATCTGTCCAACCTTATAGCAAGCGCCATTGCAGCCTCCAGCATCTCCGGAGCAGTGTACTGAGTCATAGTGTCCAGTAACCGATCTGACAACCCCAGACACAACTGACTCCTCAAAGCAGGGTTGTTCCATTGAGTGTCGTGGCCCACCTCTTAAATTCAGAACAATACTTCTCGACTGGTTGTGTTCCCTGCATGAGCTTACATAGTTTATATTTAGCAAGGGAGACAGCATCAGGGTCGCAATACACCAGGACAAGCGCTGCAAAAAACTCGTCCACCGACCGCATGGATGGAGAGTTGGTCAGCAGAGAGAAGGCCCAGGCTTGGGGATCACCCTTAAAAAGGGAGAGTATAATCCCCACACGCTGTTCCTTGCTCCCCGAAGAACGAGGACGCAGCCTGAAGTATAATTTGCAGGCTTCTCTAAAAACAAAAAATGTATCTCTCCTTCTTAAAATTGGTCAGGGAGGGAGATATTGGGTTCTGGTACAGCCAACATGTGAACCACAGTCAGATACCCAATCACTTCTCGAAGCTGATGCACCATCTGGTTCCGCAAGGTAGAAACCTCCTCGGAGAGTACCTCCACCAGGTGCGCAAAAGCTTGTATTGTCATAGCGGCTTCGGGGATCAAATAGTGGGTTGCTGATTATGTCACACTTAGGAGGCCAGGGTGGCAAGGAGCTGGATGTATGGGGTCAGGGGAGCACCTCAGCTCACCTGAGCATGAGTAATATCTACACACAAATATGCAGCAACCTTGCCTGCAGAGCCATACACTGAATAGGGAAAGAAGGGCTCAGTTCACCTGCAGAGCCGCACACTCAATAGGGAAAAAGGCTCAAGTTAACCACAACACAGCAGCACCCATGAGCATAAGGCAGCCCATACGTGACATCTCTTCCGGGTTCATCCCTCACAGCAAGGCACACTACAACTTTGTATGTCATTATGTGACCTCAACCAAGGGCAGGAGGAGACATTTGAAAGGGGCTGTCTCAAAATAAACTAGCAGCCTTTTAAAAATTTGTTTGTCAAAATTATGGTATCTCCCTGTTATTTGGAACCTCTGCTATTTGGGACTTTTGCAACTATAACTCTACACCCTTTACAGTTACTCTATGTCTCCTGATTTACTCCCATGCACACGAGCAGTTAAATGTTTATGTGTTTTCAAACGTGAGAGTTGAAAAAGTTGGTTAAAAACATTTCCGGCATGGTTCACCTGTTGCAGGTCAAAAAGAGTCAGATGCTACGATTCAAGCTGCCCAACCTTAACCCCCTCCCCTATATCATCTGTCAGGGCAAGTGGGAGGCCTCTGTACACATTAGCCTGTAGTGATTGCACCAATATATCTGTGTTCAGTCCAATGTTTGTCAAGGTCTTATTATTGCTTGGTGATGATCAGTGTCAATAATCTTTTCAGGCATGTAGATTGTCAGTTGGTTCTCAGAAACAGACATTGTTTGGAACATAGAATAGAACAACTTGGCGGCATGTATTACTTTCATGTGTTTCAAGAGGTGTATTGTGGCACCCCTGCAGACTGGTTGCCACGAGATGGCGCAGCAGCTGGGACTGGTAAGTCGGTTACCCCACACACACACCCAACACATCCCCTGATCACATGTCTAAGTTACTTCATGTCTAGCAACGGATAGCAGGAGCAGCCAAGTGGAGGGTGGATGTAGGACAGAGCCCGATAAGGGGTGGAGAGGTGGAGACAACACAACAAAAAGAGAACGCACAAGCACCAAGAAGAGCCCAGTTTCGGAGGGAAGAGAGAGAACAACTGAGACACCCAACGCCAAGTAGTCAGAGAGAGACCAGACTGAAGGACCCGGACCAGGCGGCCTGTGTGCCGACCTGTATCTATCCCAGGTCCCAGGCTTTAGAACCGAGGGAAGATAGAGGGGTCCCAAGGTGTATCTGAGTCAGTGGGACACTGAGGGACCGGGCCAGACCCAGAGTGCCGACTATGCTGAAGTGGCAGGGAAGCTGCATGCCCCAACCTTTGGTACAGCAAAAGGAAGGCCATCGAACTAGGGTAGGAAACCGAAGGAGTGCCCACAGAGAGCCCGTGACCGCTGGACCGTAGCTAGTGTGCAGAATAGACTGAAGAGGTCTAAAAGGAACAGAAAGGGGGTGTCACAGACAAGCCAGTCCCAGCTGCTAAAAACAGACTGGAGCCGCTCTTGTACTGAACTGTGTTGTAACACCTA
This sequence comes from Allobates femoralis, assembly GCA_033576535.1. Lineage (NCBI taxonomy): Eukaryota > Metazoa > Chordata > Amphibia > Anura > Aromobatidae > Allobates > Allobates femoralis. Next base: position 45,719,398 of record JARQOC010000012.1, on the reverse strand, counting down.
ACGAGTGAAGAAGCTAAACCTGGTAAAAGCTCAGAACTGTGTGATACTGTGTGGATTGAATGCCCGTGGAAGTGCCACTTGCGACGTGGAAAGGCCGTCGCCTTTGAAATCCTCCTGTCCTCCCATCCGCACCCCCCACCATGTAAGACCCCGTGATGTTTGAATAAACATCGCTTGACCCCGCAGTAACTCAGTTGCAGCTTTTTTTTTACATCTGAACCCGAAGTGATGGACCACTGAACCGAAGTGTGCACCGGGTCAAGCTGAGCGCCCAGCAGGCAGACGCTGGAGCGATGGGAATGTGGAAGGGCAACCTGAAGCTAAAAAGCGGCTGCAGACTGGCGATATTGTTCTCCAAAACCGTGACTGTGTGATACTTCATTTGTGTGCCTGAGAGGTGGAAATTGAGTTTGCGAGCCGGCAGCAGGAGGTTGCTGAGGATATGGAGAACTTTACATCACACTTAGACATTTTACACGGTAGCCCTGGGGACCAGCCCTACCTTGGAGGGTGCAAGATCTCTGCTGGAACACCCATCATCCCTCAGAGGTCCCAACTGCAGTGGTGGCTATCTCTAGCAGCAAACTATGGGTGGCGTCACGATTTAATTAATCAAAAACTGTTTTCCCCCTTTTACTGTCTCGCCCGGGACCACGGAGCCGGGACATGACACCGTGACATCCTGCAGCCCCCGATCACGACGAACGACAGGGCCTTGTTCGAGTACCCCACGGCCCCAGTTTGTGACTCACTATCATTTAAAACTTGGCAAAAAACATTATCCGTACATAAATGAGTCTGCCGTCTCGATCTGTCCATCAGATGTGGCAATTTTCAAGGCTTTTATTTAGAGAGAAATTACAAAGCCAAAAAAAAATAACGGAGTAAAGTGCATTTTAATTAAAACTGCGCTGGTATCAGAGGCGAGGTTTTAGATTAAGACATCTCCATTTAACAGTTTCTTTTTTTCCATTTGCATCACAAATTGTTCCCATTTCCTGATAAGAATGCCATATAAACATGTCTTTAATTACTTTTATAATTAGGAAACTACTTAAGTGTTAATGGGATTCTGCCACAGTATGTCTGCATCCGTATTTGTGCTCAAGCTGGGCACTTTACCTTATCCTACTGACTTGCTGTGGGGTATCAATACTTTTGCTTCATGCACTATTATATATACTGTATATATATATATATACATATATATAAAACAAGAAAAAAGGAGCATGTGGAAGTAAAAGAAAAGGGAGCACAATGTGGAAAACCTGGTTATCTAATAGAATTAAATTTTCGGGCCAAGAGGGCACTCACCTATTGGGGTTGGGCACCCCATGCTTAACCCTAGTTTGTAGCTTGTTGTTGGGAGGGTGGCACAGAATACCGTTGGAGAAGCTGGTGATTCACCCAGGGCTTTATGGGAACTCGGTACCTGGGTGTTGTAATGGGGGGTGCTGTCTCGGTGACTTGTACCCAGGTACGTAGCCTGGTAGTCAATTGTAAATTAGGAAAAGGGAATAAATGTCTTGTGACGCCACCTGTTGTTTCTGGTGATGGCACCAGCACTGCTGTGGGCCTCCGGTGATGATGGACGGGCAGCTGGATGGTGTAGCTCCCCACAGTCGGAGCAATGTCCCCGGGGTTGTAATGAGGTGAAAGGGTTTTCCATAGAGAGGTGGCAAGGCAGCCGGGCCGCTGCTATAGTCTCTGACCTGGACAGGGTCAGGGTTGGAGAAACGGACACACACACTGGAAATTGTTTCTGTATCTTTACTGGTGGTATTGGTGATACTGTCCAGGGCATACTCCGGTGGTCGGGAAACACTTCTGGATCTCCACAGTGAGTGAGTATAAGGCCTCTTTTTTGCTTTTCCCTTGGTGAAGTCTCTGACCCTTGTGAAACTTGTCCTGGCTTCCTCTGTGTCTCTGTCACCTGTGTTGTGTGGTGGGAAACCTCTGTGCGGACTACCGCTATAACTTCTCCTGCGGTGCCTGGCTTCCTTCTTGGTTGCTGTGCAGGTGTCTGGGAGACTGGAGTCTTCTCGGTGAACCGGTGTTTCTGCTGGGCTAGATGCTCTCCTGCAGACTCGGACTCCAGTGTCTGGGTTGCTTTCTGGGGTGAACCGGTATGGCTCCTCTGCCCCCAGTCTGCTGTTACTTCGTTCCTTCCGCCTTGCCTTCAACCTCACTCTTAGGCCCTCATACTGGCTAGGCTGGCTAGGCTGGTTAATTGTCAAATGGCTCGAGCCTAGCACTGCTCCAACACAACAGGACGTCTTCACAGGTCTCCTAGCAACAGCACACTCTGACTGACTCCGCCCCAAGCACCGGTATTTATAGGGGATCTTGCTTAAGGCAGCAAGTGGCGCTCCCCCTACAGGTCTGGGGTGGAAGGTGTTGGGTGTATGTGGTACCTACTGTGGAAATTCATCCATGCTTTAGGTGATTCTGTGGCTACCTGTAATGGCAGGGCGCCACATTGGACTCATTGATGCCGCTCGCATGACACTTCCGGGTTGCGTCACATGATTGGATTCCCACAGAAATACGTCACATGCAGGTCCTGACGTGTAGTACCAGTTGCCGAGTAACCGCAGGTCCTCCAGACGGCTCCACTTGTTAGAAGCAATACCCGAAGCTGCTCCTGCTGCTGATCCCTCTCAAGGGATAGGAGATGTGGCACCGATGCCACAGGACCCACCGTTGCAGGGAGGGATGTACACCTTGGCACACACAGCACACACCTTCCACCCCTGACGTGGAGGGGGAGCCCCACTGGCTGTCCTTAAGCCAGATCCCCTATAAAGAGCCAGGCCTTAGGGGAGGAGTCAGTTAGTTAATTCCAGTCAGTGAGTGAGTTAGGACTGGAAGGAACTGGTTGCTGGGATCAAGCCAGGCCCAGAACCAGGAAACCTGACCCAGCTGTGTAGCGCCCTAGAGAGAGGGATGAGGCAAGTGGACGAAGTAGGAGAAAGAAGAAGGGAACATATCTGGTATCCCTTTAGCCCACCCGGACACCGGAGTCTGAATTGCTATTCATCTAAAGGTAGCAGAGAGAGTCCGGACAGACCAGAAGGATCTGTCCCCCTGAAGCTAAAGAACAAAAGTCACCCAACCTGACCAAGCACAGGAACAGAGACCTATGCAGAGAATAGGGATCCAACAGAAAGGTCCTCATTCTCAGTTGTGGAACAGCACCCTGAGAGGAAATAAAGAGTGGCAGGTTCAGTTACAGGCAGAACTTACCCCAATTACCGCACACACTAATAGAGGAGGCCCACAACTCTCCAAGGTGAACGTCCCAAACTGCACCGAAACCTGGTTACCCTCCTGGACCGTGCCTGTTAACGAACATCAGTAAAAATGTACCGAAACAGAGACTATTGTGTGTGTGTGTGTGCCTGCTTCATCGCCGCCTGCAGCGTTCGCAACAGAACTGATACTACTCCCCTCATCTACCCTGCTGCCCTGAGGTAAAGCTCCACCTGTGGGAAGCAGTACTACCAAAGCTGCATTCCCATCACCTCAGGGCCGGACGCAGCGCTGGTAACCCTAATACCAGGTACCACAGGTGGCGTCACGTCACAATTCCCCATCATCATCACCCCCACCCCAGCCACTGAGGGTCCAGGGCATGGAACCAAGAACAGACCAGCCACAATCCCCATCGAAGTGAACCCCCTGTCCCAGTATCCGAGTACCCCCTACCCTGTCGACCTGACTCAGTTTTGGCGTCACAGAACAGGATCCCGTGCTCAGTAAAACCGGGTACTGTGTGCTTAAATTGGACTTTATTGACTGTTTTGTGAACTGTAAATTGGGCCGCCATTGCTGTGCCACAGAGCGGGAAGAGCGTCGTGGCTAGAAAAAGAGAAAGAAGATAAGTCCCACCCCTCTACTCTGACGAGGATTGACGAAGTGCAGTGTCTGGTTCGGAAAGACCCGAGGTGCTCCAATCCCCCTGTAGAACTGCCGACTACCGAAAAAGTTAACCTCACCAGCTGGCAGTGGTTAACTAGGGGTGCACCACCATGAGTGAAGCGGACGATGCACAGGTCCCTGACAAAGGGAATGTCTGTAAAGCAGCACCAGCTGGTCCCGCAGCTGGAGTAGGAGCCGCAGCACCTGGACCAGCGGCCTCGATAATGCCGTTAGCCTTGCCATACATACCGGGTGCAAAATGGTTGCCGACCTTCGAAGGTGAGCCCGGTACCTTAGCAGACTTCAAACGGAAAATGTGTGCCGTGCTGGACATGTATGCAATGACAGGAAAGCAGCGGGCTGCCGTTGTGCTGAGACATTTAACAGGTGCAGTTGAGCTAGAAGTTGAGTCTTGGAGTGATGCTGACAGAGACACTGTAGCAAAGGTATTTTACAAGCTCAAAACTGCTTTTGAAAAACGCACACGGTCTGAACAAAGGATGGTATTCTACCAATGCTAACAGAGACCGCAAGCCATCAGAGACTTTGCCCTACATTTACAAGGGGGCATTCCGGTCCTTAAAACAGGTAGACCCGGCAAGTGTGCTAGAAGAAGAAAAAATGCTTGCAGAACAGTTTATGAATGGATTGAGGTCGGACGACTTCCACCGCCAGCAGGTACACATGTGGGTCTTAGATCATCCTGATATGAATTTTAATGATTTAAAAGACCATGCTATAACAGTGCTACGAGACCTGTTGCCTGCAGAACCTGCAACCCTATCCTGGCAGGTTAATACCTCTCCCATAGACTTTGAACCTACTCCCACAGATCCTGCAAAGGCAGTAGGACAAGTTGTAGCAACCAACCCTGATGATGACCTACGTAACCAGGTGCTGCAGTTAACCAAAAATATGGATTATATGTTAAAACTCTAGCAAGCCAGGCCGGGGGCATGACCACCAAGCAGAATTCAGCTAGCTGATAGCCCCGAGGATGTCCCATGGATGAGTAGGAAGCCCAAGTCACCTATGGAGGGGACCATCAAGTCGCCAGTTCAGGGGACCAACGCACCATTCCAACGCAGAGCCAGCGACCACATGAACGACAGGGCCCCTATGACTGGCGTAGTTGGTACATGGGAGGCTGTTCGTACTTCAACATTACACTAGATGGAATCCCCACATCAGCCCTACTGGACACCGGGTCACAGATTACCACCATCCCACATATCCTTTACAAACAAATTTGGTCTGATACTGATATTAGACCCCCAAACTCTAACTTTGTCATTCTTGCAGCTAATGGACAACCACTGAATCAGATGGGGTTAAGAGAAGTGACAATAAAGCTGGGGAGGGTGGAGTTAAAAGAACAAGGGTTTTGTTTCGTAAAAGATGACCCTAATGAAAAATACCCCTACATGGTAATTGGTACTAATATGGTTGAAAATTGCCTTGGAGAAATGTTGTGTTTACTCCAACAGATTGCTCTGACTGCTGGTTATGGGCGGAAGAGAGTCCTACAAAGAGAAATCTGAGCCCTCATCCGCAAGCAACAGGTAAATCTGTCTGGGGGAGAGATTGGCTGTGTACGGGTAACCAACCCGTTTCCCATTATGTTACCACCGAAAAGTGAAATGATGATATGGTGTCGAGCAGCTATAGGTCTCAGAGGAAAGGAATACCAGGCAGTTGTAGAGCCGGTATATTTAGAGCATAGGCCTACACTACTGACAGCCAGAGGGGTGGTGGATGTACACAAGGGAAGAGTACCAATCCGCGTATTAAATTGTGCGTAAGAAGAAGCAAAACTACCCCGGTATGCTACTGTAGCAAAGCTGTATACTGTCTGTAACAACAACATATAGACAGTAGAGCCCTTTCCCCCGTCAAACCAGGCGGAGGATGACAACTCCAAGGGACAGCTAGAGGAGTGGTGTCTGCAGTTGCACGTAGGAACTGATGCCACCCCTCCCCACCAGAAGCACGGAGCCTACCGGGTAACACAAGAGTTTGAACATGTATTTAGTAAGCATCCGTTAGATTTTGGGAGGATTAAAAGGGTACACCATCGCATACCCACTGGAGATCATCCCCCAATTAAAGTGCGACACAGACTCATTCCACCAAACCACTACCAGTGTATCCTAGATGCTGATACAGTTGAAACTCACCATGTATGCCAAAAGCAGAATCAAAATGCACTCTCAGACTGCAGTCAGAGCCCATATGTGAAGCAAGCCCAGCTGCAGGCTGATATATCACCTCTACCAACAAGATGTGGGAGGCGATCTGCCATGCATACACTGAGCCTGCTTAGAGCACCATTCACACAGATACAGTTGATGCAGAGTGTCTGAAAGTGACCCATCCTGCGCCGCTGCTTGAGCGATGGGTCGCACAGTACGATACCTCTGCACCGCTAGATGAATGGCGCCCCTAAGGGCCCAACTGCAACCTGGATAGATAAAAAGTGCAAAAAGTCTCTTATATGATGAATAAAAAACTTTTACAAATGGGATTTTGGTTCATGCATTGGCCAAGACATTTAACCTTTGTCAGGCTGCATAATTTTACAACCTTAACAGGCTGCATAGGTACAATTGTACCTTCATATATACCTTCACTGTGGGAAGACTTTACTTGGTTTCAGAAACTAAAGTTCATTCAGCTACAAATGTTATGCTGATATCTATTGGCCAGTGTTGTTACTGGTCACTTTTGTTGCTGTCAATTAAGTTAATTCAAACTGGGAGTGGCTTCTACTTCTCTTCCTGCCTCCCTCCTCTCATTAGCCATTTTGCTGTTCATCTCATTGCTGTGAGCACACACATTTCATCTATCATCTATGCACATGACGGGAGAAGTTGAAGAGACACTAGCAGCCAAGCCAGAGATAATAAAATACTACAACAAAACAAAAGGTGGCGTTGATGTTATGGATAAAATGTTGGGAGAGTACACTGTGAAACGACGAATATCACGTTGGACTTTGGCATTTTTCTACAATATGATTGACGTCACTGGGTTAGCATCCTACATCATCTACAGAGAACACAATCCAAGCTACAGGGCAAAGGATCAACGAAGAAAGTTCCTGAAAGATCTCGCAAATCAGCTGTGTATTGCTGCAATTGAAGAACGTAGTACACACCGAATGATGATGAGAAACTATTTTCTTCGAGGTGCAGTAGAAATGGTGCTTGGACGATGCATTATGGTAGCATCGCAAGCAGCAGCTGACCCTCAAATACCTCATGGTAGTCGTGGACCCTCCCCTGTTGTTGGTAGTTGCTATGTCTGCCGAGACCTGAAGCGAAAACAATATACGACTAGAAAGTCTTGTGTGGTTTGTGTGAAACCCATTTGCGATGAACACTCGGTAGCAAAGCCAACATGCATTACTTGCGAAGAAAATCAATAAAAAAAGTTTCTTACATTTTCTTTTATAATGTAAATGAACAGTTTTTTTACTTGTTTATAATAGTTAAATAGCATTAGCATTAAAAAAAAATGTATGCTTTTTCCCTTGCATTATCTTCATTCAAAATATATGAGGTACATTTGTACCTATGCAGCTTGTTATGGATGCAAAAAGATCTCGACCCCTTATCTCGGAAGCGGGTGGAGATATTTTATTGAAATTTGGCCAATATATTCTGGACCAAAAATGTAGAGATGTCATGAAATTTCAGCCTTCTATGTCTTTTCGAAAAAAAGTTATTGCAATTTTAAAACGGAATAGTTACAATTGTACCTATTCAGCCGGATAAGGGTTAAGCTGATGACCCACGACAAGGGATCCCATGCTCATCAGTCCTATCAAAAACTTGTGCAAAAAAACTACTAGAAAAAAGCAGCATAAAAAACTCACCATGTATGCCAAAAGCAGAATCAAAATGCACTCTCAGGCTGCAGTCAGAGCCCATATGTGAAGCAAGCCCAGCTGCAGGCTGATAAATCACCTCTACCAACAAGATGTGGGAGGCGATCTGCCATGCATACACTGGGCCCGCTTAGAGCACCATTCACACAGATACAGTTGATGCAGAGTGTCTGAAAGTGACCCATCCTGCGCCGCTGCTTGAGCGATGGGTCGCACAGTACGATACCTCTGCACCACTAGATGAATGGCACCCTGCTTTTTTCTAGTAGTTTTTTGATACAGTTGAAAGCAATGATGGAAGAGGGATCCATCAGCTGATGCTCCCTCCTCCATCATTCTCCTTCTGTGTCTGACATCACAACGCAGCAGGAAAATGACATTGCCCTCTTTGCCCAGCAGTACAGATCCCACCCTAAGGAGACCCGAGCAGCAAGGGGATGAAGAGAGGTGAGTATTTTTGTTGTTATAAATCAGTGGGGTCCATTATACTATTTAGATAGCTGTAGGGGGTGCCTAAAAGAGTTTATAAGGCTATATGTGGTGTGGTCCATTATAGAGTTTACAGGACAATATGGAGTAACTTTACAAATTGCAGGGCTGTATGGAGGGGTAATATACTGTTTGGAGGGCTATGTAAGGGACTGTATACTGTTTAGATGGCTAGTGGAGTCCATTATACTGTGTGAAGGCTATTATACAATTTTAGGAGCTGTGTTGAGACCATTATACTGTGTAGAGGGGTGTAAAGGCCACTATACTATATGGAGGGCTTTATGCTATATGGAGAGCTGTTTTGAGGACATTATACTATGTAGGGGGTCACTGTAGGGACATCATACTTTGCAGGGTGAAGGTAATTTAGGGTCATCAAACTGTTCATCTGGAGGGTGCTGTGTAGAAATTCACTGTGGGTTTATCAAATTGTGTTTAGAGGGCATGTTTCCTTTCATCATACTTCATGGGGGTGATGAAAGGGGAATCTAGGGGCATCTATAGGAGAAAAATTGCTTTCTAAGGGTTACAAAGTAGCGAGATATGATCTTTTGTGGGCCAGTCAAATATTTAAATTTTTTGGGGGGGAGGAGGGAGGAGAGCCCAATTGATAGGCTAGGGTCACATCTCCATTTTTATTTTTAAAACCTGATCCGGTTTTGAGCTTTCAAAAAGCTCAAAACCGGACCAGGAAACGCTCCTCATAGGAGCCTATGCTAAACACCGGATTGCTTCACAAGCAATCCGGTGTCCGTCTCCGGCACTGCAGCCTGCGTGAAAAATCATGCAGGCTGCAGTTTTCGGAGCGGTTCTAGCCTCCGCACTGCAGTAACCGGATTGCTCAGGATGTGTAATCCTGAGCAATGCGGCTACTGCATAGTTTGCTCATCCCTGCTGCAGCACGGATGAGCAAACTGTTCTCTGTATTGTTAAAAGATAAATTTAATAATAAATGCTTGTCTGAGGTCTCTAGGGGGGACTTGGTCCCCCTAGAGACCGTGCGCCCACTCAGGTGGGCTTCTCCTACAATGTCCCATTCGAACGGGCTCCTCAGTGCTCGTGCATGACCCCCAAACTGACACCCTTCCCCCCGTGTCTATATAGAGGGGTCCCTGCACCCCTCTTTTCTACTCTCCCTATTTGTGCCAAAAACTAAGTACTTAAAGTACAGCTTTTGATAATAGTTACGTGTTTTCCAGCCACTTTCATTATCAATCCATAGGCGTGGCTGTGTGCTGCTGCCTCCGCCCGCTAAATCATTATGCCCGTCCCCTCTGGATGGCTCCAGTGTTGAGAGGGCGGCCGCGTCATGAAAGGGGCGGGGCTAACTTCGGTCATACTGATTAGCCCCGCCCCTTTCATGACGCGGTCGCCCTCTCAACACTGGAGCCATGCCAGAGGGGGCGGGCATAATGATTTAGCGGGCGGAGGCAGCAGCACACAGCCACACCTATGGATTGATAATGAAAGTGGCTGGAAAACACGTAACTATTATCAAAATGCTGTACTTTAATACTTAGTTTTTGGCACAAATAGGGAGAGTTAGAAAAGAGGGGTGCAGGGACCCCTCTATATAGACACGGGGGGAAGGGTTGTGAGTTTGGGGGTCATGCACGGAGCACTGAGGAGCCCGTCGAATGTGGACATTGTAGGAGAAGCCCACCTGAGTGGGCGCACGGTCTCTAGGGGGACAAGTCCCCCCTAGAGACCTCGAGCAAGCATTTATTTATTAAATTTATCTTTTAACAATACAGAGAACAGTTTGCTCATCCGTGCTGCAGCAGGGATGAGCAAACTATGCAGTAGCCGCATTGCTCAGGATTACACATCCTGAGCAATCCGGTTACTGCAGTGCGGTATTCAGCACACATTTTTCCACAAAAATGTGTGAAGGAAATTGCGTTCACCGCATCCGGATCTGGATGCGGTGAACGCAATTCTAGTTTTAAGTGTGACCCTAGCCATAGTCTGCTATGGGTTCCCATGATTTCTATGTGCGTCCCTGCCCAAAATGGAGGGAAATCAGCCCATACATAACCTCCAGTGTGTCCGAGTTTCTCGCACGCCCCTTTCACATCAGCGTTTTATGCTGATCACGGCAGTTGCGGTGAAAAAAATGCAACTGCCGCATCTGCCACCTAACCGTCACACTTGCGGTTCACCTGCAGCAAACCCCATACAATGTTTATGGGGCTTGCGGCAGGTGCGGCAAGTGCGGTTTAGTTGCTGTTTCAGCACTTGTGGCAAGGGCGGCCGCAACTGCCGCGATCAGCGTAAAACGCTAACAGCTTAGATCTTGGGTGACCGAGCTGCTACAGGGCTAATATGACAGCGTTCTTCCCAGTGAATGTACAGATGAAAAGGAACAGATAATTGAAACTTAAAACAAGTGCAATGAAGAGAGTCTTGATCAGGGGATGAACACAGAAATAATAAAGCCCGTCTGTCTTGTGATGGGGCTAGCACAACACTCATTTTCAATCCTCAGATAAACATTCTAACGATTCAGATTTGCATAATGTGCAAAATTCCTAATGCATAAGTCAAGTTCACAAGTGTGCAGACAATTGAGCTCAAATCCCAGTAGGTATTTTCTCATTGCACCATCCTTGGCGCCACTTACCTTCAGAAGTGCACAGTGTTGGACAGCCATGAAAGGGAACCTGTTATCAGGTATTTGCTATGTAAACTGAGAGCAGCATAAAGTAGGATCAGGGACTCTGATTCCACTAATGTGTAACTTACTGGGCAGCAGTACACCATTGATTGACACCTTTCTGTATACACTGTGCATAGGCAAAAGCTGCCAATCAGTGGTGAGAATGGGTTTACATGTCTCTCTAGTCCTCTTGATCCATCTACAACCTCTGGCAAAAAAATTGATATCGCCTCGGAGGATATCATTTAGTTGTTTAATTTTGTAGAAAAAGCAGATCACAGATGTGGCGCCCCTGCGGCTAGGCGCCACAGGGTAGTATTGCACTTTAATATAATGTGTTTTCTTTTCCCTGTAAAGTTGTCAGTTCGGGGTTAAACCTTATGGAGTCTGTACTTACACCCCCTTAGGACCACACCACTTAGAATAGGGGGGCCGGTAATTTAGTATGTCGCAGGAGGGTGGGGTGGAGCCTAGGATAGAGGAGAGAGAGGAACAGTTTAGTTTACCTCAGACGGTGCTGGGAAGGCAGGCAGGAAGGTGAGGCCTGACAGCCCAGCTGAGAGGAGGGAGCCCCATCTTTAAGTGGGGGTCCAGGACAGACAGACAACGGACCAGGACTGGTTGGAGCCGACTGGACGCATTGAGGGAACACTGGCAACGCAGGAAGCCGAGGCAGCCAGGAGTTTAGCCCTGACCGCAGACTGATGAGCTGGAGGCCCAGAGAACAGGGTTGCTGACAGCGCCACAAGGTACATCAGGCCTCAGGACCAAACTAGATCCAGGACCGCAGGGGTAACGGCCCGAGTATAGGTGACGGGAATTGAACAACCCCGTTAAATCTGGGAAAGGACAACCGTGCCCCACCATGCGAGATTAAGGGACTGGCGGGAGAGCTCTGCGAGGGTGGTAGAAGTAAGGAAGGAAGGAGACCCTGAAAGACAAAGACAGAGAACATCTAGAGACTTCATAGGGGAAACGCTGAGCTGGCAACATCACCCTGCAAACCAAAGTGTACCGTGTTCCGTTTTATCATCTGCCGGTACTAAGTAAAGTGGAGTTAAACTTGAACTGGTTTACGTTATTCTTCCCGCCGGTGCCCAGAGGGTTCAGCATCAGCAGCAGCTCAGCAGAGGGGTAAGAACTGCAACATCATTCAGCACTACAACTCCCCTCATCCCCATCATCATCCACAATTACTATCACCGCTGCCCTGGGTAATAGCTCCAACTGTAGGGAGCTGCACCACACTCTGCTGCACCCACCATCACCTCAGCGGCCGGCTTGCAGCGCTGGTATCAGATTACCGGGAACTACAGATGGCGTCACGATCCCCTGTAAATACCCCCTTCTCCCCCATCATCAACATCTCCTCAAATGATCACCAGGGCACGGCACCGGGATCCCGTTCACCCGTGACTCCCTATTCAGCAGACCCGGTGACCGAGTACCCCCATAGCCCTGGCCACATCAACAGACATGGCACAAAACTAAAGTCATTTCAAATGGACACTCTCTGCCTTGAAGAAACACTAAAAAAATCTTGGAAAAAAAATATGCTAGCCAGTAACGGTTACTTTTGTAGACCAAGCAGGGGAAAAATTATGGAATCACTCAATTCTGAGGAAAAAATTATGGAATCATGACAAACAAACAAAACAACACTCCAACACATTACTAGTATTTTGTTGAACCACCACTGGCTTTTATAACAGCTTGCAGTCTCTGAGGCATGGACTTAATGAGTGACAAACAGTACTCATCATCAATCTGACTCCAACTTTCTCTGATTGCTGTTGCCAGATCAGCTTTGCAGGTTCGAGTTGGTAGTTTGGGATAAGTTTGGTATCTCCACATCCAATGCGTTATGAGGCCTCCCTGTTGCTCTGTGTGTGTGTGTTAGTCCTGGGTTGTCTGAAGCTAGGCCCTGACTCTCTCCTGTGTCCTCACTTGTGTGGCAGGTGGTGAGAGCCCTGCTGTGGGGCAGCACTATATCCGCTGCGATCCCTGGCTCTGTCGGGTGGCTGTGCCTCAAGTTCTGCTGCGCCAGGAGACCTGAAGTCTCCCTGGCCTCTGGTCTTTACAGCTGACTGGACCCTTGCAGTCTCGGACTCTGGTGTCCGTGTTGTCGATGTTACTCTTCTGGGGTGAACCGGTATGGCTCCACTCCCCCTGGCTAACTCGCCTTGCCTCCGACCCTCACTCTTGGGTCCCTCGTGCTGGTAAGGCCCTCTCACTGGCATGAGCCTAGCACTGCACCGTCCACCAGGATGTGTTCCTCAGTACTGCACCCTACTGAACTGCCTAACTCCACCCCCAGGCCTGAATTTCTAGGAGACCTTGCCTGAAGTCAGCAAGTAGAGTTCCCCCTTCAGATCTGGGGTGGAAGGTGTTGTGCATAAGCTTACCTGATGTGGAAATCCTTCCCTGCTCCAGATGTTCCTGTGGCAACCAAACCGTGGGGTGCCACATAGGCAGGCCCTGAAGGTGTAGATGGATTGTGGATGATATTAGTGATAGTCCAGAGAGATAGATGGAAGGTGCAGAAGCAAATTATACACAGGAATCATTCTTTAAGTTCTTTGCCTTTTACTCTGCCATTCAGCAGGTCTAGTACATATGTAAACAATTGGGTATATGGCTTGGCCAGTCTGAAAGGAACTGAGGACACTCTGCCGAGTAAGAAGATATGTCTTCCAGTTGTCTTCTTGAAGTTATGGAATACAGGGGGCCGGTGAGCATTCCTGCACTCCTCTGCTCTTTGTCTTACTTCTGTGTGGATCTTCTCTGGCTCTCTATATCTCTTTATTCCTTGGGTCCACACCGGTGACCAATGGACCTGCAAATCCACCAGTCTGTGTTTTCTGTCTTCAGGTTCTGAAATACCCAAGTGACCCAAGCTGGTTCCTTGCTGCAGCATAGTCTCCTGGGGAGAGCTTCTGCAAGCCTCCTTCCTGGAGACCTTCATGTTTCAACTCCTTTCCTTGTCTGCCTACTATACATTACTCTAACATTCCCCCCAGCCAGACATGATGTGTCAGAGCCTTAGTTCGGCCCCTCAGTGCGTTTCATTCTGGTCGGAGCTTGGAATGTGTATAGATGCATGGGGATTCTCAACATAGAATCCTCCTTGCTCCTCAGACATGGCATTCAAGATAGTGTAAGGACAGTACCATTTGTGGTAGCCAGATTGCAGGGGCGCCACACATATGCTTTTGCCTTGCCAAAATATGGGACGATCACATCAAGGGAAAGTGGTGAAATCACAATTTAATAATCCCAAAGTTTATAGGTGTGGCGCCCTGCTTACACAGGTAACCACAGACTCACCTATAGCACGGATGGGTTTCCACAGTGGGTATACAAACACAAACAACACCTTCCACCCCAGCACAGTAGGGGGAGCTCAACTGGCTGCCTTTAGGCAAGATCCCCTATAAATACTGGTGCTGGGGGCGGAGTTAGTTAGAGTGTGCAGACGCTACAAGAGCTGTGAGGATGTACTGGTGGTCGGTGCTGCGTTAGGCCCGAGCCAGTTAAACCGAACAGCCTTCGAGTATTCCTGCAAGGCCCAAGAGTGGGGTCGGAAGGTGAGGAGAACAGAAAGAACAAAGTGGGAACCGAGGAGCCAGTGTTAGGTTCACCCAAACAGCACACCTGAGACCAGAGTCCAAGTCTACTGGAGAACACCTGGCCCAGTACAGAACACAGGTCCATTGTGGAGACTTCAGTCTCCCGGGCATCTGCGCAATCACTCACCAGGGAGCCAGGCACCGCGGAGAGAAGAACAGTGGTAGTCCATTGAGGGTGTCCTACTGACAGCACAGGTGATCAGAGAGAGCAGAGAAGGCCAGCCAAGTTACACACGAGGCAGGGGCTTCACAAACACGGGAAAAGAGACAAGGAGACCTTATACCCACTCGCTGTGGAGACCCAGAAGTGCATCCTGAACACCCGGCAGTGCACTGGACGTTTACCTGCAACTACACCAGTAAAAGGTAAAGAACAACCGGTGGTCTAAGTTCCTTACCCGCGCCCCTGCCATCCACAGAGACTGTCCCGTTAACCAACAGCCCAGCCAAGTCCCTGCTCCATCCCTCATCTTCAAAACCAAACACCCCAGGGATCCATCTCCGCCTGTGGGGAGCTTCAACACCTAGCTGCTCATCCATCATCCCTGGAGGCCCAACGCAGCGCTGGTGCAGTCACCAGATACCACAGGTGGCGTTGCAATAAACTTATAAACTATTATTCCCATTCCAATCACCCCTTTTAAGTTGACTACCAGGGCCATGGGTCTGGGCCGGCCACCAGTGACATCCCTACCGCAGCAGAGGGACCAGATACCCAGAGTCCCCGTACCCAGGGCTAGTTATAGGCTCACAGGGCATGATAGCATGGGCGGATTAAAATGAGGGTAAACTGGGCTACTGCCCGGGGGCCCTGGTTATCCTTAATCCACCCCTGCAGTGTGAACATTGTAGATATGGCATAGCTAAAGTCTACAGTAGCGGTCCCTGAATAATGACGGTGGCACCATTCCTGCACGCTGTAGATTTGAGCATTTGCATTATGAACATCTGTAGTTTATGATTATGGACAGCGATGTAAATATATGTCTCACAATTGTGCCTTTAATCTGTTTAGTCTACAATGGTGTATTCTGCCTTTGTTCTAAGCACTGAAATGATCTTTTGCACTGAAGCAAGTAATACAATTCACCAAGGGATGAGGCTGGCAGCTGCTCCCCGCACCTGACATACTCCGGGAAATGTTTCCAGCTGAGGAAGTAAAGCTCATAGGTTTAAATAGGATTCTCACTTTACTCTGGCAGTGAGGCAGGAAAAGCTGCTCATTACTGAATGGCACAAAGAGCTGGATAGGAATATACACAATCCCACTAAGTCCGATGAAATCTTACACGTTGCAGGAATGGAAATGAATGATAATCACTGTCCCCCTTGTGTTAGAACACAAAGCTATTTAGCTTAAAGGGGTCCTCCACCAGATTCATAAAACATCCCTAGCACCTCCAAACCGACCCAAATTATGGCAAAACTCTTCCATTTACAAATACCCTAGCTCCACTATCTTGGCAGTGGATATCACTGTGTGCAGGTGTTAGATATATTCATCGGTTATCTCATGCAAGCACTGGCGTAATTACTATATATGTCCCCTAACCGGCCTCTTCCAGATGTATACTCGTATATTCCCCATCTTTGACCCCTTCCTAGTATATATGTCCCCCATCCTGGCCTCTTCCTGGTACATACTACCTACCTCATCCTGGGACACTTCCTGGTATATATGTCCACATCCTGAAATCTATGTCCCGCATCTTGGCCCCCTCCTGGTATATATAGTCCCTCTTCCAGGTATATATGTCCCCCATCCAGAGGTATATATTCATTAATATATTATATATATATATATATATATATATATTATACATTGCCCCATCCTGGGCCCCTTCCTGATACATATGTTGCCGAGCAAAGGCCTTTTCCTGGTATATATGTCCCCCATCCTGAGCCCCTTCCTGTTATGTATGTCTCCAAATTCTGATATTGTTGCCATACTGGTCTATAAAACTCCTATCTGTATGTCTGGGTTATATATATTCTGTTTTCCTTCCTGGTTTATAAGTTCCATGTTCGGCTGCTGTTCACTAAAGCATATAAAAAATACCTCACCTTCCCCAGCTCCTAAGATGCTGAGCATCCTCATTTGTAGGCAGTGGAGGGCTGGCAGATGGCATCAGTGTCTGCTATTGGTGACACATGACATTACTGCTAAGCAATGCCAATGACTGGCTCACTGACACCAGTCTCTGACTGGCCTGTGGTGGTACATTTCAGCTGAATGGTGCTTCCTCGGATGCACATCTAGCTGAAGCAGGTACTGGCATAACGGCCAACCTGAACCTGGTGCACGGAGAGTTCAACTGTGATCGTTATGCACCTGATGCCAGGTTATGGTAGATCACACCTATCAGAAGTATAATCATAAGGATCCTTTCAGAATCTGAACAAAATGCCGAAAACTAAAAAAAAAAAAATAGGAAAAGCAATAGGAGGTGGGCACCTAGCCACTGCCAAATACCTCCCTCTCCAGGAACCCAGGAAGAGGTTGGCATAAGACGGGCACAGGCTGCCCCCATAGCAGTGTTGCGCTGCTGGAGGTAGAACATGTCTCCGAAAACAAAGTAATTATGTCGCAAAACATAACTACTTCATTTTTGGAGATGTGTTCTACCTCCAGCAGCGAGGCACTGCTATGGGGGCAGCCTGTGCCCTGTTTATGCCAACCTCTTCCTGGGTTCCTGGGAGAGGGATGTATTTGGTGGTGGCTACGTGGCCGCCTCCCATGTGCAGTGCTGGCTGCGGTACATAGATGACGTTCTTGTTGTCTGGGGTGTGAACTTGAAGAATTTCTAACTACCCTAAATGGGAATACATAGGTAGAAAAGAAAAACAACAACTTGATATTGGTTCCTAAATAGGAATAGTTTACACATCAGACTTTCCCATTTTTGGGATCACTCTGATGTGGACTTTTTAGACATAAATATCCAAAAAACAGCCAATGGGTCTGTTGGGACTGATGTTTTTCGTAAAAATTTGGTCTCTATGTTTACCAATATCTATGCTTTATGTATTGATTTTGTACATATTTACACCCCCATTTATTATGTTAGTGAGATGTGATGTGCAGTAATATTTATCATGTATAGTTTGCTCTTAGGCTCACTTTTGAGAATTCTTCTTTTTGCTCCATATGAGTTAATATGACTCTATTAATAGTCTTCATGGAGTAATATCAGCCTGTATCTCTATTTCTAGATGTAATTTTTGCTGCCCTTACATGTACCCTCTTCCAAAATAGCAGTTCATGCCTCTGCGCATGCACGGGGCGTGCCCGGGGGCTCCGATCACATGGCTTTCTATATTGACGTCGCTCCAAGTTAACAGACGTCTATGGATTTTTCTCCTCCCCAGGACGTGATGTCAGAATGCCGGGGGTCACTGTTATGGCTCCCGGTCACGCCCCCACTATTTGCAAGCGATGGATTTCAGCTGTGTGTGGGCATTTAAAAAGGGAACTTTTTCTGACACCAACCACACCCCCTGAGGAATGGCACGAAACATGTAGGGATGGCCCCTTACTAAGCGGTGGATATCCTTTTGAGACATTTGTAAGTGCTGGATGCTGGCTGTGGGAATACATTGTGCACTTTGTGTAGTGGGCTGGCTGGTGTTCTGTGCTGTGTAGCTTACTGTCACTGTGCATATGTGATTGTAGCACCCTGTTTGCCTGACAGCATATACTTGACCAGTTTTTGATCTACAGTTCCCAGCAATTTTTGCTCTTAATCCTTGTCCAAATTGTATTACAGATTTGGTTCAATACAGAACACACACCTGCATTAAGTTAGGATGCTTTCACATTTGCATTGGCTGCGGGGGCATGCAGAGTAAACGCAGTGCAAAGAATCTCCGCATGCGTTCACATCAGTATGGTGCCCGGCCAGCCAATCAGCTGCCTCGACGGCAGCCGGGAGGCGGAGGTCAGCGGTGGAGATCTTCCTTCGGGCCGCTCCTGATCTCCCAAAAGTGTCGGCGTGGGAGATTTGAAGAAACAGCTGATCTGACAGCTGTTTAAATCTCCAGTGCCAACATCAACTATTCGGTGCTCAGCGCGGGAGATTTAAACAGCTGTCAGAATGAGCAGCCATTCTGGAGTCAAACTGAGCCACCCCTACACTGTTGGGAGTGGGAGATTTGAAGAAACAGAGGAGAGATTTCAATGTGATCTGCAGCGATTTCCTGCGCTGTCATACGGAGGACACTGCGGACCCATTGAGATCCATACATTGTTTTGTGCTTGCGGGCGCTTGCTGATAAAACAAGTGACCGTGAATGCACAAAAAATGCAACAGGCTGCGGTCGGAGGGCGAAAGAGGCACACAAATTAGGCGCATCTGAACGCAACCCAATCGAATGCAGCCAAACCCAGTACCATGCGTTCCCATGTTAAACATAGGAACGCAGTGCGCTTGCGTTTGGCTGCGTTCGGAACACTGCATTCACAAAAGCAAATGTGAAACCGACCTTAGTGATTTTCTGAGACTATTGGAAATTTAGGTCTAAGTAAATTACCAGGCTGTTGCATAACCTAAGGCTAGGGTCACACATGCGGCATGGTTTTTTAAATCCTGATCCGATTTTGAGCTTTCAAAACCGGATCAGGAACCGCTCCCCATAGGAGCCCATTATGGTAACGATTGCACTACATGCAATCCGGTTACCGGCTCCGGATCTGCAGGCTGCACTAAAAATCATGTAGGCTGCAGTTTTCGGAGCAGTTCTGTGACCTGCAATGCGGTAACCGGATTGCTCAGGATGTGTAATTCTGAGCAATGCGGTTACCGTATACTTTGCTCATCCCTGCAAATGTGTATTAACACATTAAATATGAATATTAGCTATGGGCAACATGTCTCTAGGGGGTGTCCACCCCCCCTAGAGACATGCTGTCCACTCCACTCAGCATGTTGGGGTTAATAATGCATTTACAGTAAGCCGGCTATTGTCGGCTATTGTAGAAATGTATGAATGAAGCCGCGGCTCCTGACAGTAGAGGAGATACTGTACGTAATGTAGTACTGTATGAGCCGCTCTCCAGGTACTGTAACCATTAACATTAATTAGGTCTATGGGAGAACAGTGAATTAAATATTGGTTTAACAACCTTGTGATTTGGAGAGTAACATTGGTAATGTGCAGGTAGGGTTTGGTATTTTTATTTTTGAGAGGACAGTTTACAACCCATTTAGACAAAGAAGCGTACATTGTGCACAGTGGTATAAGACACAATGACCCATTATTTATTGCATTGTACGAAGAGATCAGCAGCTGAGGGAGACATGGGAACTGCTTTTTCAGTGATTTTTTGCTGGCATACATTTTTCAGTGACAGGTACTGGCAGAGAAATAAGAGTCAGTCAGATCATGTAACTTTGCCAGTTCCATTCATTCCAGCCTGAATAGCATTTTCATAAACAGCATTGTTTTATTGAAACCTTGAAGAGATGTGATGATGAGGGCGCAGGGATTTAACCTGCAGTTCTCTGAATCTTTGGAAATTGTGTAGATGGCATATGTGGTTTTTATGCTTCAATAAAAACAACCATGAAAAGATAATACACTTAATGTGTTTCTGCGAAGAAGAAAAGTTGCACACATGGGTTTCTAAAGGGGTTTATAGGAATATATGTCCATTGTCTAGATGGCAATATGCTTCTCACCATTCTTTTTTATATATATCGCCCCTCAGGAGGGGGATCCTCAAAGCACCTGGGGCCGCATATGAGGTGGAGGTGGCAGCAGTGCAATGGGACGGACATATTGGAACAACAGCGAAAGATGTAACAGAGCTGAAATAACGGGAATTTGTATAGACAGGCTTTAAAGACAGCAATTGATATAGCAGATTTAGATTGTGGCACCCTTGCAGTTTGGCTGACATAGATGGTATTTCATGTACATTGTATGTAGTACCATGTCTGGGAAGAATTGGGGCTCCCTCTGCTGGAAATCTGAAGTATCCAACACAACCTAAACTTAATCAGGAAGCTGTGAACTAAAAAGGCCCTAATTGAGCAGGTCTCAGTTTCTGGTTGGAGGGAGGGCTTAGGATAGTATGGCTGATCTTGGTACAGGACAGGTTCAGTCAGAGGCGAGTCGGGGGCTGCCATGAGGGACAAGCAGCAGTACAGGGTTCACACAACCCGAACTTAATCAGGAAGCTGTGTACTAAAAAGGCCCTAATTGAGCAAGTCTCAGTTTATGGTTGGAGGGAGTGCATAAGGCTGATCTAGGTACAGGACAGGTTCAGTCAGAGGCGAGCCGGGAGGCTGCCATGAGGGACCAGCAGCAGTACAGGGTTCCAGGCCCTAGGTTTTTAGGCTTTCATGGCCTAGTGACAGAAATCTGGAGGCCAATGAGTTCCATTTTCACTAGCCACACAAGTGGAACTTTCTGGGGTGGTCATAGTACTATAGGATCTGGGTCCTGAAACAGAAGGGAGGAGGGGCACCCACAGGATCCACGCTACTAACCTGGCTGAAGGTAGCCAACAGCAACCAGTGGGAGTAAATGACAGCTCAAAGGCACCTAAAAATCTTAACAAGGACAAGTCAGTGGGTAGACGACTATACTCAATTTCCTTCAGAAACAGCTCTCCACTCCAGCATAGCTGGCTGCATCAGAGAACCTCTGCAGCCACATCGAATGCTCAAGCAGCACACTTGCAGGTTTAAGGACCTGGGTTGACATCACATCCTGTGACCAGGGAGTAGTTACATGATATCCAACATGACAATGATCCAAAACACAAGGCCAGGTCTACCTGTCATGGACTACAACAGAACAAAGTGAAGGTTCTGTAGTGGCCATCTCAGTCTCCTGACCTCAATATCATTGAGCCACTCTGGGGAGAACTCAAGCGCGCAGTTCATGCAAGAAAGCCAGGGAATTTACAGGAACTGGAGGCTTTTTGCTACAAAGAATGGGCAGCTTTACCATCTGAAAAATAAAGAGCCTCATCCACAATTACCACAAAAGACTTCAAGCTGTCATTGATGTTAGAGGGGGCAATACATGGTATTAAGAACTGGGGGATGTGAACTTTTGATTAGGATCATTTGGATGTTTTGGGTTGTTATTATGATTTAACAAGAGAAAACACAGTAGTTTGACAATAAATGGCTTCACCCATCCACTAACCAGGAGTGGAAAAAATGTTTTTTTGTTATTATTCATATTCTCTGGAAAAAGGCCAAGAAAGCAAAACATTTGCTGGGATATGTAAACTTTTGAGCACAACCTTATAGTGTAATAAAGTGGTTTTCTATTTTTGAGTTTTTGGAGTGATGCCTTATTTTTGCCATTTATATAATTTGAGCTAGTGAATATCTAATTCTGTGGAGAGCTTCCTTACAACTGATTCCTGTGCAGACTAGATTAGAAAATCCATAGCTGCACAACTAAAAACCACTGCTCGGACCTTACGCCCTGAAAGGCTATTGAGCTGTTTTTGTTGCTCCTGAGGAACCACAACAAACAAGACAAGGAAAGAAATCAGTGGTAGACAAAAACCAAAGGTGAGTAAACTTAAAGCATGTGCACAAGTAGATAAAGGAGAAATAATAAATACAAGCAAGGGTAACCTTCTACAAACCCAACAGAAAACAGAAGATAAATGTAAGGGAGCGAATGAGAACTAACCAGAGCAAATACAACACTGGTCTCTGCCTAAGGCCGGATGCAATATCCTAATGACACTCAGCTCAGCCTCTGCTGCAAATGTGAGCTGTCAGGAAACTGTGATTTATGTAATGTCGCGATTTGATCACAGCTGTGGAGAGGAGGGAGATATTGATCTCTCCTTCTCTTCCATTGCCAGCCTTGGCATATATATTAAACTGCACTCGGATGTAATATAAGTTCAGTGCGAATTTCACTGTCACCCATAAACTTGTATGTGTGCGTGTAATGCAAGACTTGCTGCCAAGCCCAGTATGCTGAGATTTTTTCTCAAGCGATTAGGCATGAGAGAAAAACTCACAGATGGATACTGCTCTATTGTTTAACAATGGTGCCAGTGCAATCTGATGTTTTATTGGATTGTATGCATCCATTATAAAGTGGAATCGAGGCCTCACACGCACAATCCCTGCAACTTTTGAGCAGAAATCCACATAGAAATAAAGCCAGCGAAGAAGGCTGGTGAAAGGAGAGTATAAATAGCCCCTTCTGGGATGTGATAGGACAGAGACAAAATAAGCAAATGAGAACAAATTGCAAACCACATGAAGAACCAAAGAAAGAAGAATCATTAGCATTTGGAAGTAGACCAACCAGGCGGTGGCTCAGCAGGAAAGGAAACCAACCAAGGGGCAAGAGAACGCCGGACCGACACTATCTATCCATCCATCTATCAATCTATGTTGCTGTAGTATCCACTGAGTCTCTCTGTCATTGCCAAATTTCTCACTGCTTTAACTTCATTGTTTTACAGCAACAACGCACTGGACGAGCGCACCAACCATCAATGGAGGAGCATACATCCTACACACTTCTATATTCCTCTCTTTGGAAAACCGTCCTGGATCCAAACCTTTCCTCACTAGTCATGGACATGTCCAATGCCTCACTATAACAGAGCCTGCAGTGTGAAATTTAAGTCATACAATCTTTGTGTTTTTTTCTCCCATTTTTCTATGCAATCAGAACCCGTCAAAACATTCATAGTTTCATTAAAATAAAACCCGACTGAGTGAACTAGATTCAAATCCAAAGCATGGAACTGTTTGCAAAACATGTAACAGTGAATGTATTTTTCTACCTTGCTGAATCAGATTTCATCCTTCTATTGTGTATTTGCTGTGCTTCAACGCCTCCTGGTAATTCAGTCCTGATGGTGATAGTCATGCTTCTCTCAATCAAAAATATTGGATAGAACGAAAAAACTATTTTCTTATTTTAAAAATTGCAAGTGCCAACAAGCAATCCTTCCCTCATCATTCTTAGGATGGAGTCAATCCTGATGCTCATCGATTCCTATTAAAAAGCTATCACTGAGATGGATCTAATATTAAATTTACTTATCATTTAACAAACTTTACCTGCCTTCTGAACAAGCTCCGAGATGGATCGCAGGACTCTTAAAGCCACTTAGCTAAATGTTAACGCTTCATTCGACAGTTAATCCATTTCCTGGCAAAGCCGAAAAGCTGCATACAGTCGAGGACATACAGAATACCCCAGGGAGTTGCCTCTGTGGCGATGGATGGACACAACTAACAATCGTTATAATGTAACGTCTAATTTTTTTCCCGTGCCATTATGATACTGTCATCTACATTTCTGTTGCTTACAGGTGTTACAAAGGTGGTATAGCAGACGAGGGAATGAGAAGTAGGATGACAATTATGGCCAAAGGTATACTGGGTAGCTGTTAGGTCCCCTGGCACCGCTCCTCAGCTCACCTCTCTCGGGACGGCATCCTCTGCTCCTCTGCTGACCAGGCGTACTGTGTCTCGGAGCCGTCGCCAGGTTTCCTTCCTGTCAGCTGACCACCGGGCTCACACATGAGGACATTACAATAGTCGTATTCATGTGACCAATCAGCGGTGCACTAGGTGCACTCCTACCCTGTGACTCTAGGGGCCGGCATGGTCCAACCTGATATTCCCCTTGACCAATAGCTGCTCTTCCTATGGTATACCAGGCCACCTCCACTAATGGGAGGTGCCGTGCCTGATTATTAAGTTAATTTGCTTCTGCCTTGCTGACTGTTGGTCAGGCCTTCCTTGTACCCAGTTACCTGGAACCCTAGCTGTGTTTTTCCCCGGTAGCACCATTCCTGCTCGCCTAGCCTTGTACCATAACCCGGAATCCTTAGCTGTGTCGTAGCATAGGCTAACCTTACGAGCCGCCACACTGGTACTAGCAGCCGTGGTATTTAGACCCCCTGGGCTTGCCCCTGACAATCCCTGTATAGGGGTTGGTTAAACTAGGTAAGCTCACCCAGGGCAGTTCAGCACCACAGCCCAGTGGGTCCACTCTAGGGCGCCTTCTCCCGGAAGTGTGACAGAATAATCAGGCCATGGGCCCCGCTGGTACCTCGTTCTCAGCGCAAAAGGAGCTGGCTTATATTCGGTAGAGTCGGAGCCGTGTAGCGGCTTGTCTTCAGTCCATGGATAACCGGTTAGCCACCCTGCAAACCTCCGACCCCGCATCCACCACCCAGACTGCGAGCCTACAACAGGAGCTGGCAGCACAACGAGACATGCAGTCTTGCAGGCTGTCATACATATCCTCCGTGGACGTTTATCTGGACTCTGTGCAGTCTGCAACAACGGCCTTGGCTCAGGCCGCATCCTATGACCGGTCCCCGGGTGGCATCCCGAACCCTCCGCCTCACCTCGGGAGAGCACCTAGATAAAGTGGAGACCCCAAGATGAGCCGCGGCTTCCTCAATCTGTGTCGCTTACACTTTGAACTACCACAGCAGTACCCCACTGATCGGGCCAGGGTGGCTTTCGTGGTGTCCCACCTGGAAGGCGAGGCTCTGGCGTGGGTTAACCCTCTATGGGAGTGTGATGACCCAGCAGTCACCCACTTGTCGGCCTTTCTGGAGACATTCCGGAGGGTCTTCGATGAACCTGGTTGGGTCGCATTTGCTACAGAGTCACTCTTCAACCTCTGTCAAGGGACACTCACTGTTGGACAATACGCCATTTGTTTCCGCATCCTCTCCTCCGAGGTGAGACGGAATAACGAAGCGTTGACCGGAGCTTTCTGGCGTGGCCTGTCCGGCAGGATAAAGGACGAACTCGCGGGTTGGGATATCCAAGACGAGCTGGAGGACTTGATCTCACTAGCCACTCACATCGACTTACGTTTCCAAGAGTACTCCCGTGAGTGCACCAGGGAGAGGAGATCCGTCTGGTGCCGATATTGTCCTAAAAGACCAGGAGAAGTCCTCCGCCTAAGTCACGTAAGAGAGGACCGTTCTAGAGCGCGATGCCTCTCATCCCCTCACCCTGCTCGTGCAGGTGATACGTCCGCAGAGACGCTTTTCTGAGCTAGCCTACGTGGATTCTGGGGCAGCAGTAAATTTCATTCAGCAAGAGGCAGTGACTCAACTTGGAATCTCTGTAATACCTCTGGTGACGCCTCGCGTGATTGCATCGGCAGATGGCAGACCGCTGCAGGAGATCGTCACCAAAGTGACAGAGGAGGTGGAGGTGCAGATCGGGGCTCTACACTGTGAAAAGATTGCCTTCTACCTCACGCCTGGTCTCTCCCATGCCCTGCTCCTCGGGCTTCCCTGGCTTCGGGTTCATGAACCTGTCCTGGACTGGTGCTCAGGGGATGTACTGCGGTGGGGTCCTCTCTGCCATGAGAGATGCCTGAAGTCTGTTCTGCCACCCAGTTCCCCGCAACCGGCTTCTGTTCTTCCTGGTTTACCAACTGCCTATTGGCAGTACGCAGATGTCTTCAACAAAACGGAGGCAGAGGTCCTTCCGTCTCACCAGCTGTATGATTGCCCTATTGATCTGGTTCCTGGTGCTACTCCACCCAAGAGACGAATCTACCCATTGTCTCCAGCTGAGTCCCAAGCCATGTCTGAGTACATCATGGACAGCTTTGCTAGGGGCTTTCATTCGATAATCCACGTCCCCTGCTGGCGCTGGGTTTTTCTTTGCGAAGAAGAAGGAGGGCACCCTTCTACCCTGCATAGATTACAGAGGCTTGAATGTCATCACCGTCAAGAACAAATACCCACTGCCGCTGATTTCAGAGCTCTTTGACAGGCTCAAAGGGGCTCGCATCTTCACGAAATTAGACCTCCGAGGAGCATACAACCTGGTTCGCATACGTGCGGAGACGAATGGAAGACGGCTTTCAACACCAGGGGACGGCCATTATGAGTATTTGGTCATGTAACGCTCCCGCAATGTTCCAGGAGTTCATCAATGACCTCTTTTGTCATCTGTTGTACACGTGTGTGGTGGTATATCTGGATGATATCCCCATCTTCTTCCCGGATATGTCCTCTCATAGACGGCACGTATGGCAAGTCCTCATACGACTGAGGAGGAATCAGTTGTATGCCAAGATGGAGAAATGTGTCTTTGAGCAGACCTCTTGCCCTTCCTCAGATACATCATCTCTGACTCCGGATTACAGCTGGATCCTGAGAAGCTCTTTGCCGTGCTGAAGTGGCCCCATCCTGTGGGGACTAAGGCTATTCAGTGGTTCCTTGGTTTTGCAAATTATTACAGGCAATTCATTCCCCATTTCTTGTCCTTGATCAAGCCCATCACGGCTCTCATCTGTAAGGGAGAAAAAGCCTGCGACTAGACCCCAGAGGCAGAGCCTTTTCCACCTTAAAGCGCACCTTCTCTGAGGCTCCTGCCTTGCAACCAACCAGAGGTAAACAGACAGTTCATTGTAGAGGTAGACATAGGAGCAGGGGCTGTCCTCTCCAGAAATCCTCTTCAGTTCGGTTAGTCACCTTCGGGTTTTTCTCGGTTAACCTTACGAGCCGCCCCACTGGTACTAGCAGCTGTGGTACTTAGACCCCCTGGGCTTGCACCTGACAATCCCTGTATAGGGGTTGGTTAAACTAGGTCAGCTCACCCAGGGGAGTTCAGTACCATAGCCCAGTGGGTCCACTCTAGGGCGCCTTCCCCTGGAAGCGTGACAGTAGCTAGTCTGACCCTGCCTGACCCTGTAGACTGGGTCCCCAGCTGACCCTGCTCTCAGAAGTACCTCTGAAGGTGAGGAGGTCCGGGTGGCCACACTTGCCCTACTCCTCAAGCAGCCCTGGGCTAACACCCCCTCACCTCCACCCACGGATCGGGATACCAATAGCAAGTTCCGCAAAGATGGCAATCTTCAAGCGTAAACACTGCAGGAACGCTTCAGCCAGGTAGTCAAATGTCCTAACAGCACACACAGTAAAAGCAGAGCGAAACTCTTTCAGCGACACCTAGTGAAAGGAAGTGGAAATATTTAAAAGCTGTGGACGTGGACAAATGCGTTATCTGACACACCCCTTTACCTGCAAACATAGACAGCAACACTACAGCAGCTTCTGACAAACTCCAAAAAAAGAAATTTGCTGCCATTTAAATTACTGCAGAGCATTTCACATGCACTGCAAAGCAGTCAACACGTGACAACAGGTTGAGCTTTAATGATGAGTGGATCATTTGAGATTCAAAATCACCACAATTCTCCCAAAGGTTATACATTTCCTGCAAATTGAATGTTCCTTATTATTCTTCTGAGTTTTTTAGATCCAGGAGAATAATAAATGTAAGATATAAAAAACAAACAAAAAACTATTAGCCCCCTCACCATTCACTTTCTCCAGACTTACCACTAATCACCACCTTCTTAGCGTCATGAACCCAGCTGCGGGATTGATGTTGGACTACTTGATTGGTGCTGTGGCTCCCTTTTGTCGGGCCCACAGCCTGCCGGTCTGCAGTTAGGGATAGGATAGACCTTAACTAACTGCCCGGGCCTGGTGTACCGGTTATGACCTGGGTCTCCATCTGGCTCTGACCAGTCCTGGAGTGGCCCCCTTCTCCGTCCGGGTCACCCCTCTCCTTTGAGGTGCCCTCCTGTCACGGTCGCAGGGTCCCCTGCGTCCGTCTTCTCTGCTGTCTTACACCATCTGTCTGAGTAGACTTCTAACTGCCACTCCTCGTCTCCCGCTCATCTAGTCTCCACCCCCAGGGACCTACTGACCAGTGGCGGATTATAATGAGGTCAATATGGGCTTTTGCCCCGGGTCCAATGGTGTCTAGGGGCCCGCAGTCCAGGGGGTAAATTGCCCCATTATAATCCGCCACGGCGCCACCACACAGCACTCTGCACGCAGGCACAGCATCCATGAGGTGATGAGCCCTGCTAGTTGACAGGGAGCGGCAACCGCAGGGGGCCTGATGGTGGCGCGGCCCCCTGCTAATGCCGCTCTCTCTCCCACAGTCCCGGCCGCCACCGCTGTGTTACACTCTCCCCCCCCCTCCGCAGTGACTGTGAGCCCACCTGTAGCCGCACAGGATGAAAGACCTGTGCTTACTGCTTACAGGACCTGTGATGATGTGAATGGAGGGGAGGAGTCAGGGATCACATGATCGGCTCCTCGTTGTGCAGGTCTCCACTCTGTGATGGTTGTCATGGTGCTGGAGAGGTGAGGAAAAGGATGAGAAGACCTGTGCTTACAGGACCTGTGATGATGTCATAGAGGGGAGGAGTCAGGGATCACATGATCAGCTCCTCGTTATGCAGTCCTCCACTGTGCTGGATGTCATGGTGCTGGATAAGGTGAAGGAGAGGATGAGATGACAGTTATGTGTGGCCCACCTGTGTGCTGTGTTACCCACTGTGTGTGCTGTGTGGCCCCTGTGTGTGCTGTGTGGCCCCCTGTGTGCTGTGAGGACCCCTGGGTGTCCTGTGAGGCCCCTGTGTGTCCTCCTATCTGTCTTGTGTGGCCCACCTGTGTGCTGTGTTACCCTCTGTGTGTGCTGTGTGGCCCCCTGTGTGTGCTGTGTGGCCCCCTGTGTGTGCTGTGTGGCCCCCTGTGTGTGCTGTGTGGCCCCCTGTGTGTGCTGTGTGGCCCCCTGTGTGCTGTGAGGACCCCTGTGTGTCCTGTGAGGCCCCCTGTGTGTCCTGTGAGGCCCCCTGTGTGTCCTGTGAGGCCCCCTGTGTGTCCTGTGAGGTCCCCTGTGTGTCCTCCTATCTGTCTTGTGTGGCCCCCTGTGTGTGCTGTGAGGCCCCTGTGTGTCCTGTGAGGCCCCAGGGCACTTCAGCTCTGTGCCGGCGGGAAATGAGTGCCGCGCGGGGTGCTCATCTCCCTGCGGCTTCCGGGCTGTCAGAGCATGACGGCGGGCCCCCTGTGTGCCCTGCGAGGCCCCCTATGTGGCCTCCTGTCTGTCCTGTGTGGCCTCCTGTGTGGTCCCTGTGTGGCCCCCTGTGAGTCCTGTGAGGCCCCTTGTGTGTCCTGTGAGGCCCCCTGTGTGTGCTTTGTGTCCCCCTGTGTGTGCTGTATGGTCCCCTGTGTGTGCTATGTGGCCTCCTGTCTGTCCTGCGAGGCCCCCTGTCTATCCTGCGAGGCCCCTGTGTGTCCTGTGAGGCCCCCTGTGTGTCCTGTGAGGCCCCCTGTGTGGTTTCCTGTCTGTCTTGTGTGGCCCCGTGTGTGTCCTGTGAGGCCCCGTGTGTGTCCTGTGAGGCCCCCTGTGTGTGCTGTGTGGCCCCCTATCTGTCTTGTGTGGCCCCTGTGTGTGCTGTGTGGCCCCCCTGTGTGTGCTGTGTGGACCCCTGTGTGCTGTGAGGCCCCCTGGGTGTCCTGTGAGGCCCCCTGTGTGTCCCCCACACAGGGGTCAGGAGATTTACAGTGTGGATGTAGCAGAGCCGAGTGTGTACTAGGTGTATGGAGCGGAGCCGTGTGTGTACGTGGTGTACGGAGTGGAGTTGCATGTGTACAAGGTGTACAGAGCAGAGCCGCGTGTGTACGAGGTGTACGGAGCCGAGCCGCATGTGTACAAGGTGTATGGAGCGGAGCCGCGTGTGTACGAGGTGTATGGAGCGGAGCCGCGTGTGTACTAGGTGTATGGAGCGGAGCCGCATGTGTATGGAGCCGAGCGTGTACGAGGTGTTCAGAGCAGAGCCGAGTGCGTAAGAGGTGTACGGAGCGAAGCCGAGTGTGTATGAGGTGTATGGAGCGGAGCCGAGTGTGTACGAGGTGTATGGAGCAGAGCCGTATGCGTACAAGGTGTACAGAGCAAAGCCAAGTGTGTACGAGGTGTACGGAGCTAAGCCATGTGTACGAGGTGTATGGAGCAGAGTTGAGTGTGTACTAGGTGTACGGAGCGGAGCCATGTATGTATGGAGCATGTGGAGCTGTGTGCTTACAAGGTGTGCGTACCAGTGGTAGCTGCTTGCGGATGTTGCTCCCACTCCTATAGTCCCAGCGGCCTCTGCTGGCAGCATTGTTCTCCCGAGTCCCGGCTGCCGCTGTCCGCCCTGCTATGCTGATTCTGCCGGGCCCGACCGGGCTTTGCTGAATCCTCCTACTCTAGGAGGACCCAGACCCAGGCAGGCAGCTGATCTCGACTGAGGCTGAGCAGACTCCTCCGTCCTCCTGACTGAGTCTGTGTCTCACCCGCCGACCGCCGTCCACCACCTCCTGGGTCGCCGCCTGCATGAAGAGAGGGAGTCTGAGGAGAGGGACCGTCACCTAATGCCGACACAGAGCACAGAGAGGACGTGCCTGTGTGACAGAGAGGTGAGTGATATGTCCACTCCTGACTCCTGCCCTGCTGCTGCAGCTGCTGCCTGTGGCTGTGCTCTGTGTGTGCACTGCCAGCCAGACCTGGTGGCTGCTGCATGGCAGGGAGGACTCAGTCAGTGTAAAGAAAGAATGTAAGCAGTAATTAAATGATTTGTGTACAAAGGCCCCTTTCACATCTTTTTTTTTTTCAGATTGTGGCAGATCCGGCAGATTTACCGCATCTGCCGACTAACGGCCGCATTTGCGGCACACTTGCGGCAAGCCCCATGCATTGTTTATGGGGCTTGCGGTTTGGTGCGGCAAGTGCGGTTCTGCTGGGTGCGGCAAGTCCGGCATTTGCGGCGGTGGAAAAAAAAACGCCGCTGACCGCGTTGTCATCCATCGTCGCAACGGCTGTTAGGCAGCAAATGTGGTAAATCTGCTGGATCTGACGCAATTTGAAAGACACGGTGATGTGAAAGGGGCCTAACGAACGCTGCTTTCACATCAGTCTTTAGCTGATGTTTGGGCCGTTCCAGCAGGTGGCGGCGCATGTGCCGGATCGTCCGCCTAACAGCCGACTTGCGGCCCGGATGCGGCAAGCCCCATGCATTGTCTATCACAAGTGCGGTTCTGCTGAGTGCGGCAGATCAGGCACTAGTGGCCGCGAATAAAAAACTCTACAAGTGGTGTTTTTTTTTCGCGGCTGCAAGTGTCGAATCTGCCGCACACGGCAGAACCGCACTTGCCGCACCGGACCGCAAGCCCCATAGACAATGCATAGGGCTTGCCGCATCTGGACCGCAAGTCGGCCATTAGGCGGCTGATCCGGCGCCACCTGCCGAATCGGCCGCACATCAGCAAAACAGCTGATGTGAAAGGCCCCTTAATCACTGGAGTGGTGTGCCCCACCATCTTGGATAATACAGAAACATGTGAAATGGCTATACATGGTGTATCATGTGCCCCTCTAAGTGGCTATCTTGCTTGGATCATGTACGTATGGAGTCCATGCATTCATGATTCAAGAAAAATATCCACATAGAGGGGCACATACAACATGTAGAGGTATTTCACATGTCTATCCAAGGTGGAGGGGTAGTGGGTGCGCACATTGTGTATTTTGTGATTTTTTTTTTACCTCAGTTTTTGTAAGGCCTATTGCACACGCTGAGTATTTGGTGAGTTTTTACCTCAGTATCTGTAAAGCCTATTGCACATGCTGAGTATTTGGTGGGTTTTTACCTCAGTATCTGTAAGGCCTCGTGCACACGCTGAGTATTTGGTGAGTTTTTACCTCAGTATCTGTAAGGCCTCGTGCACACGCTGAGTATTTGGTGAGGTTTTACCTCAGTATCTGTAAGGCCTCGTGCACACGCTGAGTATTTGGTGAGGTTTTACCTCAGTATCTGTAAGGCCTCGTGCACACGCTGAGTATTTGGTGATGTTTTTACCTCAGTATTTGTAAGACCTCGTGCACACGCTGAGTATTTGGTCAGTTTTTACCTAGTAATTGTAAGGCCTCATGCACACGCTGAGTATTTGGTGAATTTTTACCTCAGTATCTGTAAGGCCTCGTGCACACGCTGAGTATTTGGTGAATTTTTACCTCAGTATCTGTAAGGCCTTGTGCACACGCTGAGTATTTGGTCAGTTTATACCTCAGTATTTGTAAGGCCTTGTGCACACGCTGAGTATTTGGTCAGTTTATACCTCAGTATTTGTAAGGCCTTGTGCACACGCTGAGTATTTTGGTCAGTTTATACCTCAGTATCTGTAAGGCCTCGTGCACACGCTGAGTATTTGATTTTTTTTCCCCTCAGTATCTGTAAGGCCTCGTGCACACGCTGAGTATTTGGTGAGTTGTTACCTCAGAATCTGTAAGGCCTCGTGCACACGCTGAGTATTTGGTGATTTTTTTTCCCCTCAGAATCTGTAAGGCCTCGTGCACACGCTGAGTATTTGGTGATTTTTTTTCCCCTCAGTATCTGTAAGGCCTCGTGCACACGCTGAGTATTTGGTCAGTTTTTCCCTTAGTATATGTAAGGCCTCGTGCACACACTGAGTATTTGGTGAGTTTTTTCCTTAGTATATGTAAGGCCTCGTGCACACGCTGAGTATTTGGTGATTTTTTTTCCCCTCAGTATCTGTAAGGCCTCGTGCACACGCTGAGTATTTGGTGAGTTGTTACCTCAGTAACTGTAAGGCCTCGTGCACACACTGAATATTTGGTGAGTTTTTACCTCAGTATCTGTAAGGCCTCGTGCACACACTGAATATTTGGTGAGTTTTTACCTCAGTATCTGTAAGGCCTCGTGCACATGCTGAGTATTTGGTGAGTTGTTACCTCAGTATCTGTAAGGCCTTGTGCACATGCTGAGTATTTGGTGAGTTGTTACCTCAGTATCTGTAAGGCCTCGTGCACACGCTGAGTATTTGGTGAGTTTAATATCTCAGTATATGTAAGGTCTCGTGCACACGCTGAGTATCTGGTGAGTTGTTACCTCAGTATCTGTAAGACCTCATGCACTCGCTGAGTATTTGGTGAGTTTTTACCTCAGTATCTGTAAGGCCTCGTGCACACGCTGAGTATTTGGTGATTTTTTTTTCCCTCAGTATCTGTAAGGTCTCGTGCACACGCTGATGCTGCATTATAAGAAACAGGCTATTATGCCCTGAATGCCCCCTGTACACAGAATAAATAACTTATAGAAATCTAGCACCCTGTATTCTAACCTATTACCAGTCCAAAATTCTTGCTTGCAGATTGGTCCATTCAGCCTCTCCTCGCCATCTGACAGCCTCTTCTTCTGAATGATATGGATCACGCCTTTGTTATCCACGTCCCACTTTCCCATCTCACATCTGTGCAGATGCCTCTCCAGCTTGGAGCACCGTGCTCTGCCCTACTGCAGCTACAATGTAAAACTCATCTACTCATGCGCGAACCGCAGGGGTCTCTGCACATGGCTCCAGGCTCCAGTCTTCTGCGTGTAATGTATGGTGACATTACTGAGAGTTCAAACTTGTAGGATAATCCCATGATGGAGCACATTGCACCTGCACAAGCCGGAGAGGTATGGGCATAGCATAGGCAATGGAAAAATTGGACGTAGTCACGTGGATAACGCAGGTGACAGGAGGCGCTATCTACATCATTCAGAAGAAGACGCTGTCGGACCGCGAGGAGGCGGGACGGACCAATCTGCAAGCAAGTCCATTGGACCAGTAACAGGTGATTATCATACAGGGTGCACACTGATCGAGATTGTTTATAAGTTATTTATTCTGAGTACAGGGGCAGTCAGGGCATAGTGGCCGCCTCCTAATGGACTGTTCAATACTATGGCTTAAAGTGTTTTTTTTTTTTTCCTCCTAACTGAAGGGTAAATTGACTAGGATCAATGGATGTTTGACAGGTCAGAGTTTCACTCAGCAACTATTTTTCTGGAATAATCTATTTCAGGTATATGATAACCTCCGTCACATGACTCCCGCGACCCCGTCACATGACCCGTCACATGACCCCCGTGACCCCGTCACATGACCCCCGTGACCCCGTCACATGACCCCCGTGACCCCGTCACATGACCCCCATCACATGACCCGGGGGGGGGGCCCACAGAGTCTGAACAGCCCCGGGCCCTGGCTACCCTTAATCCACCCCTGCTACTGACTATACGGTCTCCTGTACTAAGGTGGCCTATTGTATGGGTGTTGGGTGCAGACTCTGTAGGGTCTTCCATATCCACAGCTACGGAGGCACTACACCTTCTGTTTGGGGTGCAGTACCGCCCTGTGGCGCCTTGCCATAGGGGTGCCACATTTCTTGTTCAAAGGTAGTCGTTTTTCATCCTTCCTTACCTTGGCCATGTCCCTGAGTATGAAAAGAAAAAAGGGGAAGGGGAACAAGAGGCGCAATAGTGCCTTATCACTTAGACACTGACAATCCGGTGGTATAAAGGAACCACTCACCTATTTCAGTTGTGCGACCCACAACTGGTATGCAGACATGTAGTGTTTTATCCGGATGGCTGCTGCTGGACTCCCACCGACCACTTGCACGTGGAATCACATAGTAAAAAATGGGAAAGGAAACGGTGTTCACCAGTCCGCGCTGCCAGGATCCACTTATTCCAGGGAACAAACTCACGATCAGATGTGATGTGATCAAAACTTTTTATTGCATCCAACGCGTTTCAACGCCTTTCCTGGCGTCTTCCTCAGGGACACCGTTTCCTTTCCCATTTTTTACTATGTCCCTGAGTATGGCACACCTTGTGCTTTTTGATACTCCAGTAACATTGCAGCTCTGAAATATTGCAAAACTGGTGGCAAATGGCATCTTGGCAGCTTCACGCTTGATTTTCCTCAATTCATGGGCAGTTATTTTGCGCCTTTTTTGCCCATCACGCTTCTTGCGACCCTGTTGGCTATTTGCCATGAAACGCTTGATTGTTCGGTTATCACGTTTCAAAAGTTTGGCAATTTCAAGACTGCTGCATCCCTCTGCAAGACATCTCACAATTTTGGACTTTTCAGAGCCCGTCAAATCTCTCTTCTGACCCATTTTGCCAAAGGAAAGGAAGTTGCCTAATACTTAAGCACACCTTATATAGGGTGATGATGTCATTTCACCACATTTCTCCTCATTACAGAGATACACATCACCTGATTTACTTAATTGGTAGTTGGCTCTCAAGCCTATACAGCTTGGAGTAGGACAACATGTATAAAAAGTATCATGTGATCAAAATACGCATTTGCCTAATAATTCAGTGTGTTTATTTCTTTATTCAATTTATTTCAACTCCATAAAATCATTTCAATAAGCGAGGGTCACAGCCCCCACGGCCTGACGCGTTTCGATCTTCACAGCATGTTCTTATTTATAGATATACACAATTAAAAACAGGGAATCTTATAAAGATATAGACAAATATATGCCCACGTGCTCATAATTATAATTAGTGAAATTTCAATTAAAGAAACCTGCTGTTGAAGATCACTGCAGGAAACAGCAGCTATACAATAAATATGTTTCGCCATGCATTGGATGGGTTTATTATTCATTATCCCAGAAATAATTCCATAAAATTCATTATTAGGGTTATTCAGATGTGACCAGATGGGCGCTGTGTGTGACCAGTGGCCTATCCCTGATGGGCACTGTGTGACTGGTGGCCTATCCCTGATGAGCACTGTGTAACCGGTGGCCTGTCCCTGATGGACACTGTGTGTGACCGGTGGCCCTCCCTGATGGGCACTGTGTGACTGGTGGCCTATCCCTGATGAGCACTGTGTGACCGGTGGCCTGTCCCTGATGGTCACTGTGTGTGACTGGTGGCCTGTCCTTGATGGGCACTCTGTGTGTCCAGTGGCCTGTCCCTGATGGGCACTGTGTGTGACCGGTAGCCTATCCCTGATGGGCACTGTGTGACCAGTGGCCTATCCCTGATGGGCACTGTGTGTGACCGGTAGCCTATCCCTGATGGGCACTGTGTGACTGGTGGCCTATCCCTGATCAGCGCTGTGTGTGACCGGTGGCCTTTCCCTGATCAGCGCTGTGTGTGACCGGTGGCCTATCCCTGATGGGCACTGTGTGACCGGTGGCCTATCCCTGATGGGCACTGTGTGACTCGTGGCCTGTCCCTGATGGGCGCTCTGTGTGTCCGGTGGCCTGTCCCTGATGGGCACTGTGTGTGACTGGCGGCCTATCCTTTATGGGCACTGTGTGACCAGCGGCCTATCCCTGATGGGCACTATGTGACCGGTGGCCTGTCCCTGATGGGCGCTGTGTGTGATCGGCGACCTGTCGCTGATGGGCACTATGTGACCGGTGGCCTATCCCTGATGGGCACTATGTGACCGGTGGCCTGTCCCTGATGGGCACTATGTGACCAGTGGCCTGTCCCTGATGGGCGCTGTGTGTGATCGGCGGCCTGTCCCTGATGGGCACTATGTGACCGGTGGCCTGTCCCTGATGGGCGCTGTGTGTGAACGGCGGCCTGTCCCTGATGGGCGCTGTGTGACTGGTGGCCTATCCCTGATGGGCGCTGTGTGTGAACGGCGGCCTGTCCCTGATGGGCACTATGTGACCGGTGGCCTGTCCCTGATGGGCGCTGTGTGTGAACGGCGGCCTGTCCCTGATGGGCACTATGTGACCGGTGGCCTGTCCCTGATGGGCGCTGTGTGTGATCGGCGGCCTGTCCCTGATGGGCACTATGTGACCGGTGGCCTATCTCTGATGGGCACTATGTGACTGGTGGCCTGTCCCTGATGGGCACTATGTGACCGGTGGCCTGTCCCTGATGGGCGCTGTGTGTGACTGGCGGCCTTTCCTTTATGGTCACTGTGCATGCCCCTGGAGTACATGAAGCATTACAGTGTGTTCCAATAAATATTTGAGTCAAACTAGACATTTTGGGTTCTCCGATGAAACAGACTTTCTTTGCAGACTTTTTTCCACACCCTCCAATCCAAGTTTCCAGATTGAAATAAGCTTCGAAAATTTGTCAATTTATTCACAACATCCAAGACTAATCCCACTGCGAAAGTTCTGACCACGTTCACAAATATGATGTTTACTTCAATGTTTGATGCTCACAGCTCCGCTCTATACCTTTCATGTTGCGGGTAATTTTTGGATTCCCAGTACACATTCTGTTTACCAATAAATCTGCTTCTATGACATCAGCGAGGACGGAAAAGCTGACATTCATTACAAATTAGAGCGTGTCGCTCGTCTGCTTCCTCTATAATACATAAAAGGAATACGTAGGAATCTTACATTCTTACCCTGAAGGATTTGCTTTCAGCTAAGGATCAAGGTTTCTATATGGCAAGTGTTTTGCACTTAGTGCTGTCCAAGGGGAGATCGCATATCTCCTTATCATTGTCCTTTTATTTCATGCAAAGCGCTCTGAGCAAACGGTAGACATAAAAGCAGTGATGTCTGGTTATATCTCTCCCGACATCCAGCCTGACATCCCTCATGCTCCAACCAAATGCACTTTCTATGTTCAAATTTTCATGACCACATGAGAAGATGTTGGGATAATTTGTTTGTAAGGAGCCTGTGTCTGGAGCGCAGCGAGATGGGAAATAATCATGGCTACATCAGTAGCCGATAAACATCACTGCCGGCCGATCCGCTAGGCAGCCAGAGACTGTGTCCAGAAAACGCAGGCCCAAACTCCCCCATACTCCTCCTCATTTTTGTGTGTGCATGGAAAACAGTAACGGGCAGGTGAACCGGTGTGGACCTAAATGCAATACACAGGTGGGAGACCTCAGAATGGAGGCTTCACAAGGTATCAAACATTCTGAATGTCATCACCATGGATGACCTGGAAATAAACCTTTCATTCCTTCCCTCTCCTCATCTTCCCCTCCTTTCTTGTTTCCTTCTTTCTGCCCCCTTCCCCTTCTGTCCATCCTTCCCAGTTTCCTTTCATTTACTCTCCTTCCTTGTCTTTCCTGCCCCATTCTCCCATCCATCTTGATTTCCAGGGTTGCCCTGTATTTAGTTCCCTCCATCTTCTCATCAACTATGACTAAGTTCCCTGTCCTTGCTGAAGAGACCACTCTCCACAGTATGATGCAATAAAATACATTTAATTTTGGGGTGTAATGTGAAAACATGTGAAAACATCATGGATGAATAATGTGTCTCCATTTTGATGGAACTTCTTTCAGTAATTTATTGCCTTAAATAGTTTGTCCCACAATCCATCGTTCCCTTTGTCTTTCCTTTCTTCCTTCTTATTATCTATCCTTAATTCATTTATTCTGTTTCCATTTATCCTTTCTTCCCTTCTTCCTTCTTTTCTTCTACATTTTACTACATCCTTCCTTCTTCCATTCCTTCCTTCCTCCTTTCCTTATTTCCTTCCTTTCTCTTTTTTTCTTTCTTCCTTCCTTCCTCCCTTTCTTCTTTATCTGTTTCTTTCCCTTCTTCCCTGTATTTCACTTCCTTCCACCCTACTCTTCCTTCCTTTCTTTCTTCATTCCTCCTTTCCTTCCGTCCTCCCATCCTGTCTTCTTTACCTGCCTCTTTCCCTAATTCTCTGTTTTCCACATTCCTTCCTCCCTCCCTCGCTATCCTTCCTTCCTCCCTCCCTCTCTATCTTTCCTTCCTTCCTTCCTCCCTCCCTCTCTATCCTTCCTTCCTTCCTTCCTTCCTCCCTCTCTATCCTTCCTTTCTTCCTTCCTCCCTCCCTCTCTATCCTTCCTTCCTTCCTTCCTTCCTTCCTCCCTCTCTATCATTGCTTCCTTCCTCCCTCCCTCTCTATCCTTCCTTCCTCCTTCTCTATCCTTCCTTCCTTCCTTCCTCCCTCTCTATCCTTCCTTCCTTCCTTCCTCCCTCTCTATCCTTCCTTCATTCCTTCCTCCCTCCCTCTCTATCCTTCCTTCCTTCCTTCCTTCCTTCCTTCCTCCCTCCCTCTCTATTCTTCCTTCCTTCCTTCCTTCCTTCCTTCCTTCCTTCCTCCCTGTCTATCCTTCCTTCCTTCCTTCCTCCCTCCCTCTCTATCCTTCCTTCCTTCCTTCCTCTCTATCCTTCCTTCCTTCCTCCCTCCCTCTCTATCCGTCCTTCCGTCCTTCCGTCCTTACGTCCTTCCTTTCGTCATCCTTTACGTCCTCCCTTTCCCTCTCCCCCCTTCCTCCCTTCCCTTATTTCTTTCTCCCATCCTTTCTTTTTTGCCTGCTTCTTTCCTTTCTTCCCAATTTCCAACTTTCATTCATCTCTCCTTCCTTCCTCCCTAACCCCTCCTTCCTTATTTCTTTTCTTCCTCAATACTGGACATCACCTTAAGGCTATGGTCACATACGCTGAGTTTTTGTTTTGTTTTTGCTGCAATAGAAGCGCAGCATAAATGGTTGAAATCCTGTTTGTAAGCAGTTTCATTGGCAGGAGATTTCCTGCATTTTTCTGTAAAGATTTTACTGCATATTTGATCTGCATGTTAGCTGCATTTTCCCTGTAGGTGTAGAATCTCTCTCTTTTCTCCTCTCCCTCCAGACTCAACATAGTTCATTTTCCAGACAACAGTAAAGATAGGAGTCGGGCACAGTCGTCTGTATAATCGCAGATATAACCCTCAGAGTGTGCGATTCCTGTGTCGGCGGTGCACGTGTGTTGAAGATCCGACAGTCAGTAATAGCGATTCCAAGAAAAGAAAACACGGCACTCACCATAGGATGAATCTTCAAAGACTTTTTATTCCATGAGACTCGGCAGGGCTAAAACGCGACTAGTTTGGTCCGTAGAAGCAGCGAGTCTCGCTGCGAAACGGGGAACCGTCACCAAGTCTCAGCACTCCCTCCCCTCCTGCGTTTTAGCCCTGCCGAGTCGCATGGAATAAAAAGTCGTTGAAGATTCATCCTATGGTGAGTGCCGTGTTTTCTTTTCTTGGAATCGCTATAGTTCATTTTCCTATAGACAATGCAAAACCAATGGAAAAACATAGAATAGAATTGTCATGCTCTTTCTTTTCAAAATGCAGCAAAGCCTGTGCAGGTTTCAGTTTCTGCAAAGCAATTAAAGCAATGTGTGTGGGCAGCTTATCCAGGAATCACATAGGTTTTGCTGAGAAACAAAAACACAGGTTAAGATGATGTTGCAATTTGCTCACTGAGCGTGTTGGGGACACCAAATGGTAGCGGGGTTGAGGCAAACAGGCCGATTTTTCCTTAAAATAAAATCCAGCAGTTTATTAAAGCATCATAAACCTCAGACAGTGCACAGTTCATTTACATCAACAGAACATTAGTAACATACCAGTCTGTTCCAATATTGGATATGACCGCCTGGCACTTACTCTCATATATCAATGGAACATTACTGACATTCCAGTCTGTTGCAGTGGCAGATACGCCTGCCTGGCATTTACTTTCACAGTTTGTTATAGTGTGTCAGTGCAGGCATCATAATCCACACACAGACCTCGCAGTCCACAGTCCAGAAAACTGCCTCACTGGGATCACCAACTCCTGTTGGTTCTAGACCCTCAGCAGGACTGAAGCTTCCTGTGAGACATTCCACACTCCCACATCGTCTCCTCATCGCATTTCTTCCAGGACGTCAGCCACTTCCAAGCATTCCATCCCAGGTGCATTCCACCACAATGGCTGCTCCAAACGCCAAGAGCGAGCCCTCACAGGTTCTACCAGTCTCTTCAGACATCCATGCTTTGTCTGTCAGCCCACAGGTTCTCACACAAACACACATTATAAGGTGTGAGCCACACCTATCCTCTCAGAAACTTGTAAACTTAACCCTTATGG
This sequence comes from Allobates femoralis, assembly GCA_033576535.1. Classification (NCBI taxonomy): domain Eukaryota; kingdom Metazoa; phylum Chordata; class Amphibia; order Anura; family Aromobatidae; genus Allobates; species Allobates femoralis. The sequence goes on along the minus strand of JARQOC010000012.1, from coordinate 45,678,293 downwards.
CACCACAATTCCCATAGTGACCTTTCTGGGTGTCTTTTGCAGAGCATAACTTTCTGAATTACAAGTCCCAGCATACATACCATATTTGCAATGCAGCAAGCCATAGCATCACAATTGCCATACAATTGCATAAAACTGTGGTAAAAAAAAAACGCAGCAAAACTGCAGGAAAAACACAGTGTATGAACATAGCCAGCAATTGAAGGAGGGAGAACTAGTTTATTTACCAAACTCCTTTGTACTTTTGAATTTGATAGGGGTAACACCTGGCCTTAAACTCTTAATGGAATTTAGGAAGGTCCTCCTTCAACTTTATGTCAATTTAGTTAAGAACTCCAATTTCTCATAATGTAAATTCAATACATCATTAAAGAGGTTGTCCAGTGAAACCAAGTTATCACCTAACCATAGAATATATATGAGTCCAACCACTGAGACTCACAGAATGGGGAACTTTGTCCATCCGCCATTCTTCCGCTATGCTTTACTTTTCCAGACATCCCATAGAAAATGAATGAAGTGGTAGTCGGTAGGTGGCCTACCTCTCCTTTTATATCAGGAATTAAGTGACCCCATTAGGGATAAAAAGGCAAAACCTATAAAGCAAAACCCTAGAGACACACTTTGGTCCACATCCAACCAATTGTCTATATACAGAAACATACAGCATAAACATCTCCCAGCAGAGCATCATGTTTTTACCTAAACTGGTCATCAGTCATCTCGGTCTCAGTCTATTTACAGTCAAGAAAGATACATTTGTAAGGCTGGCTTCACACTGCGGGTTGGATCCGATCCGAGGCTGTCCGTGAATACCAGACATCCCTGGACCGGTTTTTGGCCCCATAGTAGCCTATGGGGCCGGATAGAAGCCAGATGGAAGCTCTCTGCCATCTGGTTTCTATCTGTCCGGGACAATCCGGGAGAATTCAGAATTCTCTCAAGGACACAAAAATGCTACTTGCAGCGTTTTTGTGTCCTCTAATTGGCAATTCCCGGATTGCCCCTGATTCGCCCGGATCCTCCCGGATCCACAGCAATCTGGCGCTCCCTAAAGTGGGAGCCTACTGGCTCCGGGAACCGGACACCTGCGGCTGCACGCTGCTGCTGTTTCAGGACCGCTGCTAGCTCCCTGCCAGCCGCAGTCCTGATTCATCAGTGGCGGCAGCTGCGTGCGGGTGCACACCGGACCAGAGGGCATATTAGCTCTCCGGTTCTGTGTGCTGATCCGGTCCGGGGCTGTCAGGTTCACCCTGACAGCCAAGGATCGGATCTCACCCGCAATGTGAAACCGGTCAAACATGAAAAAAAAGAAGCAAGTTTCCAAATTGACATGATGATGATGATGATGATGTTCAGATGTAGCAAACAGGCAGCAATGATTTAGATCATCATCATCATCATCATGGGTGATTGCAAAATAGATCTTTAAAATATTAAAAAAAAAGGATTGTAACTATTTCCGCAATCTATTTTTGGCCTCCGAGCTTCTCAATTTAATTTGCAATAAAATTTATTGCGGACCAAATTGTCAAATAAGTCTCCATTTTAACATTCATTCCAATCATCTCTTGAATAATTTGATCAGATTTTCGGTGATAAATTGCCCTCGGTGGAATAAGCCGCTTTTTAAAAATTTGATTGAGGCTACCTCGTGGGATCCTGGTTTTAGATGGGTAATTTGTACAGCAAGATAGCTTTTACTGTAACACAGCGGGAGACGCTGATCCATCCCAACCCCACAGAGTGAGCGATTATAAGGCAGGAGAATATCATATATCAGCAGCATTATCACATATCTCTGCCATGGGTCTACAAGCCAAGAACTCCTTAACTCATTCTATACTCACCTCATTAGTTGCAGCGAAGAAATTTGCTAAACATCTGAAGGAAAAACCCTAAATGAGGGAGATTTGGTAATAACTCTGATTAATTTAATCCATGCATATTATTTATTATGCAGTTCTTATATAGTGGCAACATATTCTGCATCATCACTGTCCCCACTGGGGCTGACAATCTAAATTCCCAATCAGTATGTCTTTGGAGTCTTTCATTATTTTGTGTACATACCTCCTATGCAGATCTATTCAAGGAAATGGCAATAGAGAGAAAATGGTTGCAAATTTGGACATCCCCCTTTAACCACTTCTAGATCTTGGACATAAGAGTACGTGTGGCGCCCCACTATGTAGGTGCCACAAAAGGGGTACTGCACCCAGAAAAGCGGTGTAGTACTCCACTGCAATTGGGACAATGGTCACAAGATGGAGCCCTAGAGCTGCACCCAGACACACTAAAGATAGTGGTGGGAGGAACCCAGGGAGGGTCTTAGCGACCTCTAGAGGAAACCGGAGAGCTCAGATAGTTAGTTGGAGTTAGTGAGGAGAAGTCGGAGGAGGAGGAGGTGGAAGGAGCAGGAAGACAGCCTGCAGGAACAAAGAGGGCCATCTCGGCTGAGAGACCCTGTCAGAGCACAGATCCCGACCAGTGACTAAGAAAACAAGGAAGCTCAGATTGGCAGAGTTAACTTGAGTGGGGAAGTGAGTAACAGATAGAGTTTGCCCCATAGAAAGAAAGAAAGTCGGGTACCGGAGCCCGCACCTGTGAGTACTCCAAGTCTCACAGAAAATCCGCAAAACAGGGATATTATAAATACGGCCCTGACTCCCAAGGTCCCACAAGAGGGAAGCCAGAAGCGCAGGAGCCACTGCGGCATTCACTAGAAGGTTAACCCGACGGGTACAAAAGGGAGAGGAGACAAAAACAAGTAACATCAGGAAGCCAGATCATCTACAAGAGATTAGGCTTCACACGGGAACAGAATAGAAGGAACAAAAAGGAACTTAAAGGAGGGTTCCATCTCAAGCCAGAATCCCAATTGCAGCACAAAGCCATTTACCATCTAATGAACTGTTGAACTGTAAGGTTGAAAGATACGTATGTCCATTGAAGGGTACCCATGTATGGGACAGGCTCCCTTGGCTGCCATTTTAGTCCTCCTGTAAGGAAGAAAGTAAAGTAATTTTTCCTACATACTGCAGTAGTGGGAGGAGCTCACCCAGTGTGGATAAAGATATGAGCTGGCTCACCAGCATGCTACAGATGGGCTTGGCTGTGTCCACATAAATGTAACACTGGGCTAGTGGTATCTCAATCTAATAGCTTGCAGTAATTTTGTGTAGGAATGACCAGGGTCACACATGCCCATGCGCTTCTTTAAGCCCTTAGAAAACCAGATCTGGTTTTCTAAGGGTGCCAATAGTTTCCCCTGAGGTCCTGGACGGTTTTTGCCATTTTTTGGACTTACCGTATATACTCGTGTATAAGCCGACCCGTGTATAAGCCGACCCCCCTACTTTTGCCCCCAAAATCTGGGAAAACCTATTGACTCGTGTATAAGCCGAGGGTGGGCCCCAGCACAGGTATACAGCCCCCAGCAGTGTGGTATACAGCACCTCCCCAGTGGTATATACCGGCCCCAGCAGTGTTACAGCAGCCTCCCCAGTGGTATACACAGCAGCAGCCCCAGTGGTAGTATACAGCAGCCCCAGTGGTAGTATACAGCAGCCCAGAGGTATATACAGCAGCCCCAGTGGTAGTATACAGCAGCCCCAGTGGTAGTATACAGCAGCCCCAGAGGTATATACAGCCCCAGTGGTAGTATACAGCAGCCCCAGAGGTATAAACAGCCCCAGTGGTAGTATACAGCAGCCCCAGAGGTATATACAGCAGCCCCAGTGGTAGTATACAGCAGCCCCAGTGGTAGTATACAGCAGCCTCAGAGGTATATACAGCCCCAGTGGTAGTATACAGCAGCCCCAGAGGTATATACAGCAGCCCCAATGGTAGCATACAGCAGCCCCAGTGGTAGTATACAGCAGCCCCAGTGGTAGTAAACAGCATCCCCAGAGGTATATACAGCCCCAGTGGTAGTATACAGCAGCCCCAGAGGTATATTCAGCAGCCCCAGTGGTAGTATACAGCAGCCCCAGTGGTAGTATACAGCAGCCCCAGTGGTAGTATACAGCAGCCCCAGAGGTATATACAGCCCCAGTGGTAGTATACAGCCGCCCGCCCGCCACCCCCATCAGTATACAGGCCCCCCCATCAGGATCCAGGCCCCCCCCTCCTTGCTCCGCAAAACCTGCAAAGGAAAATCATTATACTTATCACTGTCCTGTCGCCGCTGGACCGCCGCTTCCATCGCGATCCCCGTCTTCTTCCAGCGTTTTCCGGTTTCTTGTGGTCGGCGCAGGCAATGACGTCATTGCCTGCGACCACAGGAAGCCGGAAGACGCTGGAAGAAGACGGGGATCGCGATGGAAGCGGCGGCCCGGCGGCGACAGGACAGTGATAAGTATTATGATTTTCCTTTGCAGGTTTTGTGGAGCAAGGAGGGGGGCCCTGGATCCTGATGGGGGGGCCTGTATACTGATGGGGGTGGCAGGCGGGCGGCTGTATACTGGGTATATACTCGCGTATAAGCCGAGGGGGGACTTTTCAGCCCAATTTTTGGGCTGAAAAACTCGGCTTATACGCGAGTATATACGGTAGTAATTTTTTCATCAAAAACGCTTGCAAAAACACATGCGTTAATGCACGGTACCTATATGTACCATGCGTTAACGCATGCGTCTCCCATAGGGCCCAATGTTAAAAAAAAATGCATGCGTTCTTTTAATGCACCCAAAAAATGCTGCTAGCAGCTTTTTTTTTTTGGGTTGCTGCACAGAAACACATGAGTTTTTGAAAAACGCACACACCGCATATGCATTTTTGGACTTAGAAAAAAAAAATGCCTAAAAAAAATCCCAAAAACGGATCTAAGCCAAAAACGGATTGGATGTGTGACCCTGGCCAAAGGTGCTCTTCACCTACCAGGAGCCACTGTCTCATAGCACAACAGAAAGAGTGCATACACATTAATGTTAAACACAGGAAAGGGAATAGTTGGCAATAGTACGACATGCCAACTGGTTTTCTGGGTGAAGTATCTCTATAGAATCAGAGATGTGGCTGAGTTGAGCTGATTGTGTCCGTGACCAGATCTGGGGCAAACAGGAGAAGTTTGCTGCTAGGAATATCGCTGAAAGATGGAAAAAGACTATAACCCAATGTGAGCCACGTTAGACATTGTGAGGGAGAGAAGTCATCACCATCTGCGCCACAGTTCACCTGCCAGTGGAGATTCTTATCCTTCCATTTCCATCGGTTATCTGTCTGCAACAGACCCGGGTCGGTAAGCAATTAAGGCTCACTGTGTGACCTCAGTGAGTAACCGTGCATGCAACACATTACATTTTGGTGCCAAAACACTTAAGACTTACACCGAACTTGCAGTTAGTTAGATAGGTAAATTAAATGGTTCGGGCTAAAACGTTTTTTGTCAAGATCCGTGATTGGATCATCCAATATTGCTGCCACATCATTATTTCCTTTCTGCTATAAAGGATTTAAAACCCACACTTAAGTGCCATCTGAGTGTGGCACCCCAGGGGTTAATGTGCCACAGTAACATCACACGGGTTCCCTCCCCACAACACACTGACCTACACTAGCACCTCTGGGCCAGGAGGGGGAGCTCAACCAGCTCCCTTATATACTCCAGCTCATGAGGAAGTAGTGAGTTCAGTACGAGACAGTACTGTGAAGAGAGAGAGAGATTGTGGTGTAAAGGAGCTGCAACAGGCTTCTCCACAATCTGCTGCTGGATTACAGGCCTAGCTAGGGTCTGAGGAGAGAAGAACTGAAAGGACAGAGAAACACATCTCGGAGCTTGAGTGCCATCACCACTCGCCCCAGAGAAGCGCACAGGATGGACACTGGATCCGACACTGTGACTGACACACACAGCACAGTGAATCCAGGAGTAGTGGAGGCTCTAGACCACCACAGTACCAGAGCAAAGCAACACGGCGGGGTCAGTACAACACAGAAGACTCAAGTTTCCTAGCCAAGTGGTACCAGCCGAGAAAAAGAGAGAGTGAGAGAGTGCCAGCAGCTCATCTAGAGGAAGCAGCAAGGGACACACACACACAGCGTAGCACGAGGAAGCTGAGGACCCGGACAGGGTGGGAGAAACCCGGCCCCAGTACAGACTCCGTGGACTATAACCTGCAACAACATCGCAGTAAAGCTTTGGAAACTACAGAAAGGTGAGTGTGTGTTCCTTAACCCGTCTCCACTATCATCCCCTACTATTACATCCACAATTGACTATAAAAACTACTGCCCGATGACCTTGCTTCTACCTACAGAGAGCAGTACCATCTAAGCTGCCTAACATCATCCCCGGAGGTTCTGCAGCAGCGGTGGTCCCCCATACTGACCACACACCGTGGGTGGCGTCACGATAAACTCAATCCCCTGTAAATACCTCCGTAGTATTGCCAGGGCCCGGGACACGGTCCGGATCAGGACCTCCATGACATCCCCCGCAGCAATGAGGTCCGGTAACTAGTACCCCTGTATCAGTGAGTTCGACATGAGCACACACTTCTGGCCATATCTGAACTCTTCCAGGAACAAGATACAGAAAGACTTCAGTGCAAGATATTTGCTTACGTTGGTTAAACTTCATTTTCTACTTCAACTGCGACGTTTCCGGCGTGTCCGGAGTGACGCATGCGCTCTGACTCAGACTCTCTGCAGACCTGTGCTTCCGGGTTTCCCTCCCATGTGCTCGCCATAGAAGGTAATGGCGGCGAACTCGGAAGCAAGTGCAAGGGCTCTGCAGCTATGCACTAATGCGCTTGCCTGCGCTTGCATGTGAATGCACCTGCGCTTGCAATTGTGATAGTGCAGAGCAGGCAAACGCTGGGCGCATAGATGTGAAAGGGGCCTAAGGCTGGGGTCACACTTGGCATGCAGTAATTTTGGTTCTTTTTCACCTGATTCCATTTTTTTAAGTTGCCATATTTTCATCATTTTAACGCTACCATTAACGCATGGTACCTCTATGTACTATGCGTTAACGGATGCGTTTCCCATAGGGTCCCATGTTAAAAAAGCATGTGTTTTTGCAACAGCACCCAAAAACGCTGCTAGCAGTGTTTTTTGTTGCTGAGGCAAAAACGCATAGCATTTTTAGCAGTGCACTTTGACACTGCGTTTTTTGCATTGGAGCCTATGGATCCGTTAACGGATCCGTTTTTCAACATTTTCAACTTGGAAAACCTTTAGGTTTTTGCAGATCCAAGGCTCAGCCTAAGTGAACTCCAGTCTGTCTTTGAGGTGACTTTATGCACGTCAGTTATTTTTAGTGCGATTTGCTGAATGTGCAACTTTTTTGGGCTAAGAAATTGCAAAAACGGTCAAAGACCAAATAAAAGAGCACATTGAATTTTCCCAGAATTCATAAACTGTATAGTTAGATGTGTCATGAGACACCAATGGTCGGGATCCAAACCCTATTTCCCCGCTGATTCTCACTCAAACAGGCTGTGGTGCGGCATGATGAATTTAGGTGTGATTCTCCTTTAAGGAAGTATTTATATATTATTTATTTTTTTTCTTGTAATTTTTTTTTCTTTTTGTTATGTAATTATTTATTTCTCTAGTCGAGAATCATTTCTGCTCGGTTTCCTCTGTAATCGGCTCAATTATCCCGACCATTTGCTGTATTACTGCTGCTCTGTCTCACACTCGTTGCTGCTGTTTGATAACGGTGAGTCGGAGCTCGTGCCGACCCGCGTTGTTCTGTTGGTTTTATCTGCAGCTTCCTCTTGATTTCAATTCACACTTCAGCGAGCGTTGCCATCCTTATTTGGCTCAGGTCCCAAGAAAGCGCAATGCAGATAGCAGTGCAGCGTGAAAATCAGAGGTAAGAAGGTAATACATCCAAATGTATCGGGAGGGATGACCGGCTACATGTCACGGAGAGGTGTGCGTACCGGGGTCAAGACGTCTGAATGTGTCTCTATAGCTGCTGATGCCAAAGGGGTTGCCCCCCTGTTGTCACATTGTTTTCTTTACTTAAACGCATGTAGTTGGGGCTAAAAATACGTTTTCGTAACTGGGTCTCCTTAAATTTTTTTTACCATTTGCCTTCTATAGCCTCTATATTAGGGTTTGCTCACATCGGTGAGATTCTCTGCAAGAAAAGTCACAGAGCATCATGCATTTTGTCATCCGTATGAAATACGAGTGTGCGTTTTTTCTCTCTGAGCATCCTTGTGTCATGGTTACGTATTGTGTTCTTCACAGTCTTTTACATCCTCAAAAAAGCTAAAATGTCAAAAAGCTATAGAATATCCCTCCCCATCACTGTATCTTGTAAGCTTGCACCCTTTAGTGTGGCACTGAAGGGTGTTTAGCCTTTTATTCAGCTAAAAATATATAACTATTAAAAAAAAAGACTTAGGGTTCCCCCCATTTTGGAAAACCAGCCAAGGTAAAGCTGATAGCCGGGGTCTGGTATTCTCAGAGTGGGAAGAACCATCTTTTATGGGCCCTCACCACCCTAAAAAAAAAGTAGGCCTCCCAAAATTGGCGTCTTCATAAGATGCACCAATCCTGGCACTTTACCCCGTCTCTTCCTGCTGCCCAGGTGCAATGGCAATCGGGGTATCAGAAGGGGTTATGGACAGCTGAGTACTGATAGCTGAGGTACCATGGTAGCTGTGTCCTCAGGTGACCTCACTCACGGCCCTGCTGTCATGCCCATAGCTCTCGGTGCATTCATTGTGTGCCCGGAGGATGCTTTTTTTTCAGCATGAGTTCCAATGTAGCAGACTGAATGTGCTATGCTGGACATCATTGTGGATTATCATCGGAGGGTATGTTTGGGGTTTATAAATAGGAAAATGAGGGTTATCAGAGTGTTTTATTTCTAATAAAGGATTTTTCTGTGTGTCTAATTTCAAATAAAAGATTTTTCTCTCTGAGTCTGTTTATTAACTAATTATCGGTTCCCCTATTTGATACTCTTCTAATATAAAGCTCCTAGCTGAGAGTTGTAAATTCAGGGAACCCCTACGCATTTTTTTCAATTATTTATTTATCTTTACACACATATGACGACAGTTTGGCTGCCATACACTAATGAATATGGTAACCAAGCACAGGCACTGGTACAGATTGTGGGGGCACAGTCTGAGTACAACAGTACCTCTTCTAAATGTCAAATGATTGGGAATTTATTATAATTCAGCACTACAGCTAATGAAAAATTATTCTTTGATTTGACAAACTTCTGAATTGTTTTTACCACTTGGATAAAAGTAAAACTATATATGTTTGGACTCTGGTGGTATAACGACCTAAGGCATCATACTGACATGTCAGTTTTACTATATAGTAAACAATGTACCATATTTTTAAGATTATAAAATGCACTTTTGTTCCCCCAAATTTTGAGGGAAAGTGGGGGGTGCATTTTATAATCTGAATCTGCTCTAATGTTGCCCTGTGGGGGGGGCCACTTTTTAGCAGTGTCCGAGGCTGGAGCGGGCTGGCACAGGCTGCAGCTGCTTCACTTGGTCACATGCCCCCGCTCTTTATGCTCATAACATATTTACTGTATCCCGTTTTCCATCACCTCAGTGCTGAACCCAGCACTGAGATGTGGGAAGGGGGAGTGGTGCATATTATATGTGCCTGCTCTCACCCTTCCCATCCTGGATATGGCCTCCCCATCACTGTTTATGGCCCCCCATGCTGCTGCACACACTAAAATAATAAACGCTTTGAATTTACCCACCTGTGCTCCCCTCCTGCTTCCCGAACTTCCTGAGTCTTCCTGTGTCCCTGGGCATCCTGCCATCTGATCGGGGCATGCAGTGATAACATCACTGACAGGATGCCCCGGGGACACAGGAGGACTTAGGAAGTGCGGAAAGCAAGGAGCAATGTAGGGGAGCGCCGGAGGGTAAGTTCAAAGCATTTATTATTTTATTGTGTGCAGCAGCATAGGGGGCTATAAATAGTGATGGGAGACCATATCCAGAAGCACAGGAGCTATGTGCCGGGACAAGGGGACCATATCCAGGATGGGGGGGACTTATTGAGGGTGGGGGTGACTTATCCAGGATGGGAGGGACTTATCTAGGATGGGGGGCCATATGAAAGCACCGGGGGCATATTAGGGACAAGGGGGCTATGTGCCAGGAGAAGAGGGCCATATCCAGAACAGTGGGGCCATATGCAGGATGGGGGGTATATATACCAGGATAAGGGTGCCATATTCAGGATAAGGGGGCCGTATGCAGGATGGGAGGCCATGTACCAGGATAAGGGGGTCATATCCAGGATGGAGGGCCATTTGCAGGATGGAGGGGCATGTACCAGGATAAGGGGGCCATATGCAGGATGGAAGGGCAATGTAGCATGATAATGTGACATATCTAGGATTGGGGGCTATGTATCAGGATGGGGGATATTTATATAGCAGGATGGGGGATGGGGGACATATATACCAGGATGGGGGGGGTCAAGTACAAGGATCAGGGCCATATATACTGATTGTAAGATGGACACTGGCATTATAAGATGGACCCTATTTACCATTAATAAAAATTTATTTTTTCCTTCACCAAATTTGGGGTGCATCCTATAATCTGGCGCGTCTTATAAAGTGAAAAATATGGTATGTAAAACAATAAAAAAAATTGTGAAATTGCTCTTTTTCTGCAAATTCACCGCGCTTGGAATTTTTTCTCATTTTCCAGTACATTACATGGTAAAATGATGAATGGTGTCATTCAAAAGTACAACTCATCCCATAAAAAACACAAGCCCTCATATGGCTATATTGATGGAAAAATTAAAAGGTTATGGCTCTTGGAAGAAGGGGAGGAGAAAACAAAAAAGAAAAACAGAAAATTGCCAGGGGGTGAATGGGTTAAAGGGGCCATGGTAGCTGATTCCTGTTGTACAATCCACAGGCAGCATGCATCACACCCAGACTCTGCAGCAGACAAACATACTTTGCGGCTGTGTGAAGTTTGTACATTTGTTGTGTTTTTGATATTTCAGTGCCCATTTGTCACAAAACCTGAAGGGTTTCCAAATTCCAGAAAAGCGAATGAGAATCCTGAAGTGTTGTGCACATGTTGAGTGCTTCATTTATATATTCACTTTTACATTTTGAAAACCCTTTTAACCATGTATGCTGCATGTCTGGAAGGGGTAAAGAGTTAAAAATTCCCAAACACACTGTATAGTCGTCAGGACTTGAATAAAAGGGGCTTGAGAGCTGAGTATTCCATGTGCCGTTTTTGCCGACTGTTGGTATACAGCTGTTACCCGCCTGCAATGACTGGGATAGGAGATTACTCTGCTCCAGGTAGTTGATTGAGCTCAATAGTAACTGTGTACCTTTAGGCCAGGGACCTAATTAAAGGAATCTGTCAGCAGGTTTCTTCTATTTCATCTGCAAGCTGAATGATGTAGACAAAGAGATCCTGAATCCAATGATATATCACTTAGTTTACTGGGTTCAGCAGATCTGACACAATCAGAATGTTTAAATTTAGCCAAACTTGCACTTCAGTAAGGAAGTGGATGAACTCCAGTGCCACCTTTAATCCACTTCCTTACTGAAGTGTAAATTTGCATATTTCCTAGAGGAGGGATGTGGCTTTAAATCTCCTTACCTACTTAACTGTCTTCTTATGGTTACGGGAAAACTCCTCTCCATAAGGTAGATAGCAAGTTCTCAGACCTAAATTTAGCCATGCAGTAGAGCTGAGAAAATCCACATACATACAAGACTCTGTATGTACACTGTCTATAGACAGTGAGCTGCTAATCACAGACAGGGTGTGGCGGTCTTGGTCTGTGTCTGAGTACTCTGTGGTCGGCTTATCTGTCTGCCGAGCCACAGCAGATACACCTTTTTGCTGGGAGCTTACTATCTGTTATCCTTTCTTTAGTCTTTTAGGTTAACAGGTGATTTTTAATTATTCGTTTATCTGTCCTATCACCTTTTGGGTGTGGCTTTTTATACTTTCCTCTTGCTAGTGTTTCCTACTGGTGATAGTCTCATTTGAATGTCCAGCCATATTGCTGTTTTATATACCAGTCAGTGTAAGACCAGCGGGGGGTTCATCACTCTGTTGTTGTTGCTCATCACTCTGCACCTATCTTCTGTTTGCAGCTAGGAAGTAAGTGGCACATTATCTGGTAATAATGTATTACATTGTCACTTTATTTTACGTGGTTTCTATTTACTCACTCTGGGGTCTCTTCCTATTTCAGTGCATTTTCCTTTCTGTAGATAATTGCACTCTGCTCTACCTTCTTTGTTCCTAAAGATGTCATTTAAAGGGATCCTGTCACCCCCAAAACACCTTTAAAGCTATTAAAACCTGTCCCTACAGCATATTAACACTTTCCCTACACTATTTTTAGCTCCTAAATGCAGTAAATGATATTGCATAAAAACGTTTTATAAGTACCTGATTAGTGATGATAATGAGTGACTATCTATTCATAGTCACTCATCAAGACTGCCCCTCTGCTTCATAGCACGCCTGAATAGGCGTGATCTACATCCAGGATTCAAAATCGCGCGTCCCTTCTGTGCCCTGTGTTCGTAGGAGGCTGCAGTGTGGCTTGTGACGCGATCCGCGTCATTCCCGGCGCCCTGTGACGTATTTACAGCGGCGCCGCGCTGTTAGCTTCAAAATGTGCACTGCGCATGCGCATTGGGCATGCGCAGTGCACATTTTGAAGCTAACAGCGCGGCGCCGCTGTAAATACGTCACAGGGCGCCGGGAATGACGCGGATCGCGTCACAAGCCACACTGCAGCCTCCTACGAACACAGGGCACAGAAGGGACGCGCGATTTTGAATCCTGGATGTAGATCACGCCTATTCAGGCGTGCTATGAAGCAGAGGGGCAGTCTTGATGAGTGACTATGAATAGATAGTCACTCATTATCATCACTAATCAGGTACTTATAAAACGTTTTTATGCAATATCATTTACTGCATTTAGGAGCTAAAAATAGTGTAGGGAAAGTGTTAATATGCTGTAGGGACAGGTTTTAATAGCTTTAAAGGTGTTTTGGGGGTGACAGGATCCCTTTAAGCAAACAATGACCTTTCAAGGTCCATGTTGGCATTTTTAGTCTGAGGTTAGGACCATTCTAACTTACACAGGAACCACTGAAGACTGCGGGGTCCGAATCTCTAGTCTGTACAGGATGCGGCTGGGCCAGTTGCAGTTTTTACTGTTTTACCTATTTTTCCTGTGAGAATTGTTTACACAATCATAACATAGCTGAGATTGTCTTGAAATAATAATCTCGTGAAGCGAAAACAAACATTGCAGGAAAACAACAACACACAGTGTGGTAAGAGATGCATCAATGAAATCTGTTTCTTAACCCCTACAGCATGCTGTATTCACATTACATAGAAAAAACCTGCTGACAGATTCCTTTAAAGACCCACCAGCTCTGCAATATTTATATAATCATGGCTTAATAGGAAAATGCTGACGGAAGCACTGAAGAGTATTGTAGCCGCAATCAATCAACTGCATCTTCAAGTTCCCAAATGAGACTAAAACATATAACATAAAAAGAAACAAGGACGAAAGTATCAGATTTGGTCCAAACTATTGAAATAGAACATTTACACTATAAATAAAATGCCAGAATTGTTGATTTTATTTTAGGGGGCGGGGGGATTTCGCGGCTTTCTCTTACCCAAAATAAGAGAACAGAAATCCAAGAGTCAGTCAATAAAAGCTACAGATTGCCCAAGGAACAGGAAGGGGGGAGGGATTTTTTATGTTCAATATATTATATGGTTTGGTAAATGATGCAAGTAATATATATATATTCGCCTCATGAAAAAAAAGCTGTGGCTCTTAAGGTCCCTTTACACGCCGCTACAACATGGTGGAAACAACCGGGTTTATGAGACAAATGTATCTTGCACTGTCAAATCAACCCTCTGTAGCGGAGTGTAAAGGCTGTTGTTTCTACCCGTCACTTGCGGCACCTGTTTCAGAGCAGTGCTCTAAAACAGGTTGATTTCAACCCGACGGCGTGTAAATACGGTAGGGTAAGGTTTATTCGTCACCTAGATAACTCCCTGGGGCGTGACACAGCCTCCGTGAAACCAGCCCCTTCAGCGATCATTGGAGGAAGCTCCTGCGTTACGATTGGTTGTCCCTGCATAGGGCGGCATATTTAAGGAGCTGACCAGTCACACTACACATTTGCTATAGCGTCATGTATTAGCCAGCCTTCCTGCGCTGGCTGGCCAATCATGATGCTATTGCATTGTCCAATCATCGTACGAGCGTCTCGTAATCCACAACTCTGGCACGCCTATGTGTTGTCCCTGCTGCACCAGGTCCTCCCATATTACCTTCTGTAGCGGCGTGTAAATGAGGTGAGGTGCTCTGCAGAAGGTAACTTGAGGCACCCGTCGGTGCATCCAGAGATAGATTCAACCTTCTGTAATGCACCTTGTAGCGGCGTGTAAAGGCGGTGCGGGTACCGTTTGTAACCGTTGGTGCGTGCTCGTGCACGTGAAGCACCCGGTTGTTTCCACCTTGTTGTAGCGGCGTGTAAAGGTACCTTTAAAAATTAAAAAAGAGAAATTGCTGTTGGGAAAGGATATCATTCTCTCTGTCTGCAGTCACGAGGAGGAAGAAGAGCTGTAGGAGGTGGAGGAGGAGGAAGATGAAGATGAAGAGGAGGAGGAAGAAGAGGAAGAAAAAGAGGAGGAAGAAGATGAGGAAGAGGAGGAAGTGAAGAGGAAGAGGAGGATGTGGAAAAGAATGAGGAGGAAGAGGAGGATGAAGAGAAGGATGAGGAAAAGGAGGAGGAAGAGGAGGAGGAAGAAGAGGAGCAGGAAGAACAGGAAGAAAAAGAAGAGGAAGAAGATGAGGAGGAGGAGAAGGTGAAGAGGAAGAGGAGGATGAGGAAAAGAATGGGGAGGAAAAGGAGGAGGAAGAGAAGGATGAGGAAAAGGAGGAATAGGAAGATGAGGAAGATGAAGAGGAGGAAGAGGAGGAGGAAGATGAGAAATAAGAGGAGGAAGATGAGGAAGAGGAGGAGGAAGATGAGGAAGAGGAGGAGGTGAAGAGGAGAAGGAAGATGAGGAAGATGAAGAGGAGGAGGAAAAGTGGAAGAAAAGGAGGAGGAAGAAGATGAGGAAGAGGAGGAGGTGAAGAGGAGGATGAGGAAAAGAATGAGGAAGAAGAGGAAGAGAAGGATGATGAAAAGGAGGAGGAGGAAGATGAGGAAGATGAAGAGGGGGAAGAGGAGGAGAAAGAAGAGGAATAGGAGGAGGAAGATGAAGAAGAGGAGGAGGAAGATGAGGTAGAGGAGGAGGTGAAGAGGAGGAGGAAGAGGAGGATGAGGAAAAGGAAGAGGAAGAGGCGGATGAGGAAAAGGAGGAGGAGGAAGAGGAAGACGAAGAG
The DNA here is from genome assembly GCA_033576535.1 of Allobates femoralis. NCBI lineage: Eukaryota > Metazoa > Chordata > Amphibia > Anura > Aromobatidae > Allobates > Allobates femoralis. Next base: position 45,662,904 of record JARQOC010000012.1, on the reverse strand, counting down.
GAGTAGGTTGAGGAAGAGAAGGAGGAAAAGGAGATGGAAGAGGAGGAGGAAGAGAAGGAGGAAGAGGAGGAGGAAGAGAAGGAGGAAGAGGTAAAGGAAAAGCAGGATGAGGAGGAGGAGGAAGAGATGGAGGAAGAGGAGGAGGAAAAGATGGAGGAAGAGCAGGAGATAGAGGGGGAAAAGGAGGAGGAAGAGGAGAAGGAAGACATAGAGGAAGAGGAGGAGGAGGAAGAATTTTCTAAATGTGTACAGCACAGTTGAGCTCTTCTTGAGAAGCCACAATGGATGTAGGTAACAGACTTCGTGCCTAAAAGCGTCCAGCAGCCATGTTACTGCCTTTGCCCAGGAAGGTCAGGTTAATCATTCACCCAGGTGAGGGCACAACCAATTTTAGATTTGCAATGTTAAACACTTTGGATCAGGTCATTATTTTAGCCTATAACATTCACATTTCACATTCACTGACAGCAGGCAAATGTCTTAAAAATATTAAGAAATTGATACACAAAGTATATTATAAAGTAGCAGAACTTTTATATAGAAAACCACAGATTACATAAAACTACAGATGACATTTAAGAGTAGATGGAGGGGGGTTGAAAAGGAAAAGGGGCAGATAATTAGGTAATTTTCCTCCATGTATGACTCAGGCCTGCAATAACGTAATTGGGGGGCGCTAGTTTTATAGATATACAGTGCCGCGTAGTTCAGCGGTTCCTGCCTGTCTGCATTGTAGACGTGTGATCCCAAGAATTCATTTACATATATTATCGTGTCTGTAACGCGCTTGTCGTGGTTTTATAATGTTATGATGCGCCATCTGGTGGTGGAAACTAGGTACAATCTGCTAAATTACGTCTGCAGAGGATTAATCGAATATTTAATATAATAATATTTTCTGGTCTGTACTGTTCACAGTTATTGAAAATTCTGTCCCTGCTTAAGAGACAGCATTTCTTCCATCTAGGGTAGTATCTTAAAGACTTATATACTTACACGATACAATTAAACTTTTTTTCCCCTAAACATATAAAATAAAAAAGAAGCAGCTTTGTCAATAGTTTTGATTACAAACTAAATCTCATTTTTAGTGATGAGCGAGCACTAAAATGCTCAAGTGCTCATTACTTGAATCAGGCAGGTCAGATGCACGGACAGGCTTGATTCGAGTGACGAGCCTAATGGAAGCCAATGGGAAACAATGGAAGCCAATGGGAAACACAAGCATTTTCAAGAATATCCTAACAGGAGGGCTGGAGCCGGGGCAGGAAAATAGCTGACATGGATGAAAACAGCGCTGAAATATAATAGGAACAGCCTGGGGAAGATGCCTAGACATATCTCAGACACCCAAGTCTCTGCTAAGAAGTAAATAAATTCATGAATTTAAAAAATGATGTGGGGTTTCCTCTATTTTTGATAGCCAGCCAAGATAAATCAGACAGCTGTGGGCTGATATTATCAGTTGGAGAAGGTCCATGGTTAGTAGGCCCTTCCTAGCTTAAAATATCAGCCCACAGCCACCCCAGAAGAGGCACATCACATTAGATGAACCAATTCTGGTGATTTGCCTTGCTTTTTCCAACTACCATGATGCGATGGCAATCAGCGGAATATTTTTTGGACTTATTTCAGCTGTATAATGTCAGCTGACATCAAGCTGTGAGGTTAGTAATGAAGCGGTGTCCATCAGACACCCCCATTACTAACCCAGTAAGTGAAAAGAAAAGGATACACACAAACAGTTTATTTGAATAAAGACTCCAGCACACTTTCCCTCGTTCACCAATTTATTATCAAAAGTGTTCCCTTGAAGCTCCACTGTTGTAGTCCACGATCCATGTATGTAGCTCCATTGACTGTAAATAGCAGTAAAGTACAATTTTTCATATGTGTTGGGTACTGACTACAACTCTCAACAAAGCTGCTGGCTCAACTCTGTGATCAGTGAGACCCAGTGGCTCTGACTAGCATTGTCGTCTCTACCCAGCATCTATAATTAGCTGTACTTTACTGCTATTCACAGACGCCAGAGCTGCATCCATAAATCGTGGACTACAACAGTGGAACTTCATGGGAAAACTTTTTATAATAAATTGGTGAATGAGGGTGAGTGTGCTGGAGTCTTTATTCAAATAAACTATTTTTGTGTGTATCTTTTTTCTCTTCACTTACTAGGTTAGTAATGGGGGTGCCTAATAGACACCTCTCTATTACTAAACCCTGGGCTTGATGCCAGCTGACATTACAAAGCTGACATCAACCCTGCAAAATATTACCCAAATTGCCACAACACCAGGGCAATCAGGAAGAGCCAAGTAAAGCACCAGAATTAGTGTATTTAATGGATGCGCCAATTCTGGGTGGCTGCGGGCTGGTATTTTTCTGCTGTTAAGGGGCCAATAACCATGGACCTTCCCAGGTTGATAATATCAGCCCCAAGATGTCTGCTTTTCCTTTGCTGGTTGTCAAAAATAGGTGGGACTACACATAATTTTTTTTTATTTATTAGGTTAAACAAGTGTAAAAACACCTTTCAGTGCCACATGAAAGGCACTAAAGGGTGAAAGCGTACATATCCTGCGCTAATGTAAGCTCTTCCTCCTAGATCAACTATACCTGAACTGATTCCAGAGGATAATGTGCCAAGCATTACACCCCCTGGTCTCATATTACCTCAATGATGTGATGCAACTGGCCAATCACAGTAATACCAGGAGACAATACAAAGTATTTTTGTCAACTAGCTGCAAAATGGTGCTGTTTTTCACCGCACTGGCTACCTATACACTACAGGATCCAATTCAAATTACAGGATCCAATTCAAATTCTTTGTTCTCACCCACAAGACTCTTCACAGTGCAGCACCCCCTACATCTCCTCCCTCATCTCTATCTATCACCCCACCCGTTCTCTAGGTTCTACATATGACCTTCGACTAACATCTGCACTAATACGATCCTCCCACTCCTGGCTCCAAGACTTCCCCCGAGATGCCCCAATTCTCTGGAATACTTTACCCCAAGAAATTAGGACTATCCACAGCTTAGACAGGTTCAGACTCTCTGTAAAAACACATCTTTTTAAGGTGGCCTATCATACTCCCTAATAGAAGTCCTTTGTACTGTATGTAGCCCATTCACTATCTCTCTCTGGACATAAGGTTAGGGCCCCACCTAGCAGGTGCCCCACGTTAAACGGATGCAGTTACTGCAGAGCCCAGCCTGCTGTAGCGCACACAATTAACATCAGGGGCTGCCTGTGAACGCTGCTCCATAGTAACCCAATGTTTACCATGGATGCAGCCACACAGGAAGCCCCAGGAACTGCGCTTTAGCAGAGAGCACAGGAAAACGTTGTCAGCAATGTTTTCCTGTGCGCCCTGCAAAAGCGCAGTTCCTGGGGCTTCCTGTGTGGCTGTATCCATAGTAAACATCAGGTTACTATGGAGCAGCGTTTCCTCACAGCACCCGATGTTAACAGTGTGCGTTACAGGCTGGGCTCTGCAGTAACTGGATCCGCTAAACGTAAGTGCACTGTTAAGTGTGACCCTGGCCTAACTCTCCTTCAAACTCCACCAAACCCAAAAGCTCTACACATATTGGCTGGTGACCATTAATGTAATTTTTTCCAATCCCCCTCTTCCTCAAGATGCCTGGACCATCATTGTAATAAGCTCCTGTACTTTGTGTAACCCCCATCTCATAGATTGTAAGCTCTTTTGAGCAGGGTCACCTTTATTTTTGCTGTTATTATTGTGTTGTATTTTTTACATTGATTCTCTATTTTAATTACTGTATTGTATTGTTTTTATATAATTGTTACCTATGACCGTCTATATATGAACCATTGAATTGTGAAGTGGTGCAAAATATATTGGTGCTATATAAATAAAGATTATTATTATTATTATTAGTCTTTGATGTAATTTTGGAAAAGCAGGGTAAAAATTGAAACAACATTTTAGAAAAATGCAAAATGGACATGGTGTAGCTGCCATGTGTGAATGCAACCTTAAAGGGAACCTGTCACCTGGAGTTAACCCCCTAACCTATCACTAGCTGTCCCTACACCTTCCTAGGTGCTCCCTAACCATACCTCTCTGTTGTAAATCCGCCCTGTAAAGATAAAGAAAAATGACTTTGAACTTACTGGACATCACTCAGTCAGGTGACTGGAAATGTGGCTCCAGGCTCCACTGTCCCCTCCTTGCTGCTTTATTGCATGCTCCGCTGGGCGTCATTATTCTGTATTGATTTCTTCCTTTATTTGGAATCTCCTGCCCTCTTTTCCTCCAACGTGTTGCACTTAGTTGGCGCTGACCTTGCTGGATGCTGTTGTGTATGTTTGTCTTTAAGAGCTGCATGGTTGATAGTTGTGAAGGTCCTGGGCTCCTGTGTTGTGCTCCAGAACTGCATTTACTATTAGGTTCAACTGCTGGTTGAGGGGTTAATGTGTGACTCACCTGAACTGCCCTCCCCTAGCCTTTAAGTAGCCTCTCCTTCCACCAGGTGGTGCTGCTGATAGAGTTTTACTCTATGCCTGGAAGCTATGCTGTGCTGACCTGTGTGTTCGTGTGGCTGATGTCCTTTCCTTTGGAGTTACTGTATCCCAGTTCTGTGGAGGAAGGTGAGGGGGAAATAGCGCAGGGCTGGTAAAGGAGTTTTAGGGAGAGGCTGGAGGCCCAAACTTTCTCAACATCAGAGATATCTTCGGGATCAGAGCCATTCAGGGTTCCTAGACTAGGGTCAGACTAGTCTTCTCTGATTACCCTGCCTGCAACTGCCATTCCCTTATCATTATTCCCTACACCGTGACACTACGTCACATCCGACCCGGTGCATTATGGGCCAGAACACGTGATCGGCCCTGCTGTATTATGGGCCTGATCACGTGATCTACCCGGCTTTAATATGCGAGGAGCTGGGCCGATCACGTGATCGGGCCCATAAGCCAGCGGGCCGGATGTGACGCACCGGCCGGTGCATCATAGGAGGAAAAGAGGGCGGGAGATTCCAAAAAATGGAGGAAATGAATACAGAATAATGACACCCAGCAGGGGCGTTCAGTTAAGCAGCGAGGAGGGGACAATGGAGCCTGGAGCCGCCTTTCCAGTTTCCTGAGAGAGCGATGTCCAATAAGTTCAAAGTCATTTTTCTTAATCTTTACAGGGCAGATTTACAACAGAGAAGGATGGTTAGGGAGCACCTAGGAAGGTGTAGGGACAGTCAGTGATAGGTCAGGGGGTTAATTCCAGGTGACAGGTTCCCTTTAACCTTTCTCTGCATCATACCTCTCTATGGACACATTTGGACGATTATTATGCAGGACAAAAGGCCACATTTTCTGGTTCTACTCTATACTGTAGACAATTTTTAAAAGTGCATAAAAATGTGGCGCTCATGGGTATGTTTATGGCACATGTTGTAGTAGAAGAATGACCATTGAATGACAGTTACATTGGACTTTTAATATTATTATTATATCCTGCAAATATAAAAGATATTTTAGTGCACATTAAACTATAGTAGGCCTTGTTCACACATACCAATCCGTTTTTTAAGCCCTTAGAAAAACAGATCCGTTTTTCTAAGGGTGCCAATAGTGTCCCCTGAGGTTCTGAATGTTTTTTGAAACTTTTGAGACTTAGTCATTTTTTCACCAAAAACGCATGCAAAAATGCATGCGTTAACACATGGTACCTATATGTGCCATGCAAAAACGCATGCGTTTCCCATAGGGCCCCATGTTAAAAAAACGCATGCGTTTTTTTACAGCACACAAAAACACTGCATGCAGTGTTTTTTGGGATGCTGAACAAAAACGCATGTGTTGTTAAAAAACGCATTGACACTTAAGTGCACCATGCGTTAACGCATATGCGTTTTTGGACTTTGAAAAAAAAACAGTCCAAAATGTTGCCAAAAACGGATTTATGGCATGTGTGAACAAGGCCGGAATATTCCACTCTTATATGGTATCGCTGGAGGTCTCACAATAAGGGTGGGTTTACACGTTTCAATATCGTTCCGATATCGCAATTCAATGGCGCGGGAGAGCGCATTTAGTGCACGTTTCTCCCGCATCGCATCGGAGGTTTACACGTTGCGATTTATGAATCCAACGTCCATACGATGTCTACGCCCCCCAACCCAGGAACGACCATTTAACATGGGAGTGAATGGGTGACGTTGAACTTCACATCGTAGTTGGGCTGTCACACAGCACGATCCGGCTCCAATCTCCATTCAATATCGGGGCATTGAATAGCACGCTCATTCAATCCCCGATATCGCATTGACATCGTTCCTGCATCGTATTGGACGTTCACACCATACAACGCAGGAACGATATCGGCTCCAACGATCGAACCACGTGACTTTTCATTGAAATTGGACGCCGATATCGCAACGTGTAAACCCCCCTTAAGAATCCATACCAATCAAGAGAACAGGTAAGGCTGGTTTCACACTGCAGTTTTTTCCCTGATCAGGTTCGATCATGTGTGCCAAAACCAAGAGAGGAACCAGTAGAAGAACTTGCAGAGAAAAACTATAATTGAAAGATTGGCATTGTTCACACACATGCGTTTTTTTGCCCATCTCTGCGTTTTTTGGGGTGCGGAAAAAAACGCAGGTGCGTAAACGCATGCGTTTTTTGTTATTTGGGTGTTTGGTGAAAAAATGAATAATTGCAAAAACGTTTTGAAACCTTTCACACACACACAGGCACATTTTTTGGCACTTTTAAAAAAACGCAAGTGGTTTTAAGAGTGCTAAAAAAAACGCAAATTGTGTGTGAACATGGCCATTGACACCTGTTTTGAGTTTTGGTGACACTCCTGGTTTTGACACACAAACCTGATCGAACCTGATCAGGGAAAAAACTGCAGTGTGAAACCAGCCTAACCCAAAGGCCACTGTGTGAATGGAGCATGAGTGATCCTGATTCCATTAGTTGCATTACTGCCATTGGTTACAGAACCAACGATTGCACACGCTCAGTACCACTTAATTTACACAAAGTACTTTGGTATCCCTGTTCTAATGATCTGTGGGGGTTAGAGACGAGTGAACTTTCCCCGAACATGTTCACCAATTTGAAATTCAGCGCGGATATTGCAGATTTGGTTTGTAATCGGAAACCCAAGCACTTTACTAAAAATCAGTGAATGCGGCTTTGTTTTGAAAAAAGTTCAGAATTTTAAAATGGATTAAGGGTAGGGTCACATTGAAAACCTAAATTGCATTCACCGCATCCGGATCCGGATGCGGTGAACGCAATGCCGGGCACACACATTTTTTTACAAAAATGTGTGCATAATACCGCACTGCGGTCACCGGATGGCTCAGGATGTGTAATCCTGAGCCATCCGGTAACTGCAGAGTGTGCGGATCCCGGCTCAGCAAACCTAGTAAAGAGTTAAATAGCTGCCCTAAATGACTGTTAGAGGTCTGTAGGGGGGCTTAGACCCCCCTACAGACCGGCCGGCCACTTCCATAGTGTTCTTCAACAATGTCTCACTGTGCACGGGCGAGGAGCCCGTGCATGTCACCCAAAGTTGCCCCTACCCCCCCGTATCACTATAGAGGGGTGCATACACCCCTCTATTACCATTATGCTTTAATTATGTCATATACAGCAATAAGTGTCCCAATCGTAATGTCAGAATATATTTACATGTGTTCTGAGGCATAGCGAAGGGAATTCCATGGGCGGGGCTGTGTGCATTAGCCTCCGCCCGCTCCTTCTTGATGGCCGCCCCCTCTGGCCGTAATCCACTGTTGTGAGGGCGGGAACGTCGTTAAAGGGGCGTGGCTAACTAAGTGCCGCGGTTAGCCACGCCCCTTTAACGACGTTCCCGCCCTCACAACAGTGGATTACGGCCAGAGGGGGCGGCCATCAAGAAGGAGCGGGCGGAGGCTAATGCACACAGCCCCGCCCATGGAATTCCCTTCGCTATGCCTCAGAACACATGTAAATATATTCTGACATTACGATTGGGACACTTATTGCTGTATATGACATAATTAAAGCATAATGGTAATAGAGGGGTGTATGCACCCCTCTATAGTGATACGGGGGGTAGGGGCAACTTTGGGTGACATGCACGGGCTCCTCGCCCGTGCACACTGAGACATTGTTGAAGAACACTATGGAAGTGGCCGGCCGGTCTGTAGGGGGTCTAAGCCCCCCTACAGACCTCTAACAGTCATTTAGGGCAGCTATTTAACTCTTTACTAGGTTTGCTGAGCCGGGATCCGCACACTCTGCAGTTACCGGATGGCTCAGGATTACACATCCTGAGCCATCCGGTGACCGCAGTGCGGTCCCGGTAAACGCTGCGAAAACTGCTGCCTGCATGATTTTAAACGCAGGCAGCAGTGCCGGATCCGGCCACCGGATGGCTTGTGAAGCCATCCGGTGTTTTGCATTGGATCCTATGGGGAGCGTTTCCTGGTCCGGTTTTGAGCTTTTTGGAAGCTCAAAACCGGATCAGGATTTTGTTCCAAAAACGGAAATGTGACCCTGGCCTAAGACTTTTCCTGAATTTTTTGGGCCAAAATGCTCATGGAAGACTCATTAGCTGGGAACAAAAGCTAACCTTATGGTGGGTTTACACGTCCCGATATCGGCGTCCAACTCCGACCAAAAGTCACGTGGTTCGTGCGTTGGACCCGATATCGTTCGTGCGTTGTATAGTATAAATGACCAATACGATGCACGAACGATGCCAAAACGATATCAGGGATCGAATGAGCATGCTCTCCAACGGCCCGATATTGGATGGAGGTTGGAGCCGGATCGGGCTGTGTAAACGCCCAACTACGATGTGCAGTACAATGTCCCCTATTCTCTCCCATGTTAAATGGTCGTTCCTGGGTCGGCCGTAAAAGGGGGGCGTAGACATTGTAGAGACGTTGTATGCCGATATCGTGCTGTGTAAATCTCCGATGCGATCTTGGAAATCTGGGCAGAAAAAGCGCGCTCCCGCTCCGTCGGATCCAATATCGGACCGACGTTGGAGCGTGTAAACCCACCATTACTGTTAAGAGTGTCCCAAGACATCAGGTCTACCATTTTATTTTAACCTGTAGAATTTAATGAAGCTTTAAAATAATTGTTTTATGCTTCCTTGAGTTTGCAGATGTTACGACACCTGCAGGGTGTGAATTGTTGGAACAGTGTCAGGGTGGCAGCAGCTGTGAAGTCCAGGAACCTTACAATGTCCATAAAACATCTGTTTAAGAGAGCTTTGTATTTTTTTTTTATAGAAATATTTTTATTTTATTATTTTTTTATTATTAATTTTTCTTAATTTTTTTTTTAGAGAGTAAACCTTTATTATTGCAGAGGGTCAGCAGTGCGTGAAGCCATTTCTTATACACTTATCTGCTAGCAATTCAGATAAAAATAGCATATGTCCATTAACGTGCACTGATGTAATGGGGCTCTGCTGTATTTTTGGTCACCGGCACAAGTACAGCAGGCAGGTACGAGCTGCCACCCACCTCTATCTGCCTAGTTTTTACTTGGCTGACAACCCAAAATATAAGGGAGCCTTTTTTTAAGTTATTTCTTGAAATATTGTTAAAAAATGATGTGGAGCTATTTTTGGTTGCCAGCCAAGTAAAACTCGGCAGCTCGGGGCGAGAATCCTCAGCGTGGGGAGGCCAAAGAGTTCTGCCCCCCCACACTAAAAATTGCAGCCTACAGCCACCTCAGAAAAGAGCATGTGGTGCCCCTGAGGGTCCAGTCACCACAGATGTACTGCACCTAACCAGAGGTGTGGTACCCCCAACCCCAGGTAAGGTGGGGACACTACCCAGTACCCACAAACCTGCATCCACCACTAGTCACTTCAGGCCAGAAACGTGGGGGAATTGATCAAACCCCCATCCCTGGTTGGAGATGGAGCTAAGATAGGGTAGTGGGTGGAATTGTAAAAGGGGAGCCACTGAGAGGGAGTGTCAGTATGGGTAGATAGAGAAGGGGGCACCAGGAAGTGGACATAGGAAGTAGACAGAGTGAGAGGAGAAGTGGAAGGAAGGAGAAGGAAAGTGGAGCTCCGGTGAAAGAGGGGAGAAGGACAAGAACCAGAAGACTGGAGCCAGAGGAACTCGTCCCAGAGAGGGAGAGAGAGAGATGGAGGGAGCCAGGCAGGTGCTCCAGAGAAGGAAGGGGTCCCAGAGGCACAGGAAGTGAGAGATACACCCATGGGGCTCGCATCCATTGCCAGTCACAGGAAAGTTGAGGGATCAGGGCCGCAGAAGGTCACCTGGCCCAGACTAGTAGAGGAGACTTGAGGCCTAAGCTAGCCAACTGGACGCTGCTGCATCTCCAGGAGCAGCATCCGAATCCACGCTATTCGCTGCAAAGGTGGCCGGATAGGGCCAAAGAGGACAAGAAGTACATCGCCCGGTAGGGTCAGAGGCAACTGGCATGGGACACTAAGCGTGAGGTGCAGGGTAGGAGGGAGAGAGCCAGCACAAGAGGGAGATGACACAGAAAAGGTACACAAAACGGGTTGCCGGCTAAGTGTTTCCAATCTACCTGGGAGTGGCTCGACCCCTGGCTCATAGGATACAGCACCAGGCTGGACATTACTACCAAAGAACAGTGAGTAAAAGTGTGGAACTGTATCAGCTGTGTCCTTGAATTATTCTGGCGGCCCCTGCATTGCACTGCAACTTCACCACCATCTACACAAAGACTTGTACACCTGCCTCAGGGTACCGCTTTACCTACAGTGAGTGACAACATCTGGCTCCATCGTCATCTGCCCCGGAGGTCTGAACTGCAAATTCTGCCATCCCTGGCCGACCACTGTAGGTGGCAATACAACTTCAACCCCCAAAATCTTAATCCCCAAATTTTTATTGACACCGCCAAGAACCGGATCTCGACCCCTGTGATTCCCCAGCAGTACTGTAGCCCGGTTCTGAGTATCCCTTGGCCCTGGGGGCATGGCAAGTGCATTGGCAGTCTGGGTAAAAAGGGGTAAATGCCAGCTGAATATGCACAGTGGGACCCAAAAATGACTGCCTGCTGTGATTGGGGTGATTTCGCAGGATGGTTCATCTGAGGTCAGCTGCAGCGACGTGGCTGAGCTCTGACCTGAGATGAACTTTTTCACATCACCCCACTAACAGCAGTTTCAGGTCCTGCTGTGAACATACATTGCAGAGGATCGTGGAGGGTTTTTGTGGGGGTATTATAGATGGGAAAAGAGAGATGTGTTTGTCTTCTTTTTTATAAATAAATGATTTTTCACGGTGTGGTGTATTATTTACTATTAGTGGTTTATAATGGCCTGACATTAAGAACCTTGAGTTTAGTGCCAGCTGGCAAAATTCAGCTGGAATTAACACCTTATTACCAAGTCTGCCAATCCCACAGGGCAGATAGTAGAGTTGGGCACAGCTCCAGAATATGGCGCTTCTGTGAATGCGCCATTTCCTGGGGCAAAATCCGCATAAAAAAAGCATGCTAAAAAATGCACCTAGAGACCACCAATTTCTCTGTGCAGATCTTTGAAACATGGTGTGGATTTTGGATGTCAAAAATCTGCAGCACACATTCTACGTCTGCACATCGCCTTGGGTGATGTGTCCACAGTGCCTTTTTAAAGGTTTTTTAAAATGCAGATTTAGAGAATCTGCATCAAAATCTGGATGTCTATCTTAAAGCCATCAAAGTCTATGAGAGTTCAGAAGTGCTGTGCCCACGTTGATTGTTTTTCTTCACAGATTTGGTGCAGATTTTGGTGTAAAAAAATAAATCTGCACCTAATGAGCAAGAACAAGTGGAATTTAAGGGTGAAATGCATGCTTCCTTAGGGGACGTATTGGAGAGACATTAGGTCTGATGACAGCGTGGCGCAGTTACTAATTATAAACAGCTGAGAAGGGGAGGTGTCAGTGCTGGTACATGTAGAAGGAGAGGCGTGTGAGCAACAGAGTTGGTTTACAGCCCCCAATGTGAGAGAAGATCTGAGAGAGACCAGATTCAAGAGAAGACCCAAGAGAGACCAGATCTGAGAAAAAACCCAAGAGTGATAATATCCGAGAGATGAGCAGAGAGAGACCAGATGTAAGAGAAGACCATAAAGAGACTAACCAAGCAAACAGCCAAGAGAGACCAGATCCATGAGAAGACCATTAGAAAGCCAAGATCCAAGATCAGAGAGAGACCAGACCCATGAGAAGGCTAATAGAGAGACCAGATTCGAGAGAAGACCTGACAGAGTCAGACTTGTGAGAAAGAGATAATTAGGCCATAGCAGGGAACCATTTGTGTGAGCGATCGCTTCCAGCATGAACGTACAGAACCAACTGGGAACTGGAGCAATGCTTCAGAAAATGATGGACGTCAGCGTGCCAAGTGTGCAGTAACCCACCAATTGAGACTTTTGGTCTAGTAGGAAGTATCGTTTACCCCCAATAGGTTCCATGTAAGCTTTCATGCAACCTATACAGTGACAACGACATTTCCTTGGTTGGGTTGTTAAGACTAAAACATCAGTGATGGTAACGATTATGTAATGATAAGCATAAATCATATAAATGGCATTGTGTGTATATCCTATGCGTCTGAATTTCTATATTTTTATGACAATACAATCTATTTCATTTGTCATCATTTTCACAGCTCCTTGATCCTGTGCTGAAGGCATCTCTTCTTTGTTTGCATCAAGCCAATAAATCATTGTTGGACCAACTACCACTGTCTCCGCATTGTCTGCGCTGTTGCATCCTTGTGCCTGTGAATGTGGTGCCCCTGCAACCGGGCGGCCACAGGGTGAACTGCAACGGAACAGGTAAGATGGCCAGCTCAAAAAAACACCCACACACACACACATGCTTCAACCCTGAGCCCAAGTCACTTCAGGTTGGGCAAGGGGTGGCGGGAGTAGCAAAATGTGTGGGAAGTGGAGAGAACCCGGACAAAGGGGTGGAGGAACTAGACTCCAGAAAGGATCTAGGAACTCTAAGTTGGGCAAGACAATCGAGAGCTTTCCATGGGAGAGGAGAAGACGGAGTGATTTCCTGGAGTGTGGAGGAGAAGGGAAGCATCCCCAAGCCGAGACATCCTTCAGCTGAGTACTGACTAACAGAGACTGAGAACAACGGGGCCCGGCTGCCTGCACCACTAATGGCCGGCTTGGAGCCCAAAGCTGAAAGCTGTGGATGTAAGAAGGAGCCAGGTGAGCCCGATTAACCCGGGTCACTGGTGGCTGGGCCAGAAAAACCAGAGTGCCGGCTCTGTAGATGTGCCGGGAACGCTTTATGCCCCTAAACATGAGACACCCGGCTGGGTGCGAGAACTCCAAGTCCCCAAGACCTAACAACCGGTACTGAGTAGGACAAAGCCATTGGACTAGGGCTAGTTTACCCAGAGTGTGGGATGACTCACTGTAGAGCCTGTGACGGCCAGGACAGAACCATACGCATGAGAGCAGAGAGAACAGAAGGGCCCGAGAGGTACACTGAGGGGAGTGATGCAGAGGAACTATCCCCACTGCAATAAGAGCCCCAGCCGATGACTGTTGCATAGACCCAGTCCACAGCTTGTGTACAAATAACTGTGCTTGTGAACCACTGTGAACTGTGTGTTGAGTAAAGAAGAAAGTAAAATACCGGGCCAACTCAAGAACTGTGTGTGTCACTTACTGAGACAGTAACTGCAGCGGTTCGCCTGCAGAGCCACACTTTGCTACCTGCGTGTGCGGTTGGAGGAGCTGCGCGAGGAAGAGAAATGCAGCATCCTGGGTGCTCAGGACATCTCCCTCTGTCCGGGGACCCAGCCCTACCCATGGAGGGCTTAACATCTCGGCTGCTGCCACTACCACTGTCCCCGGCAGACCGCACGGCAGCGGTGGCCACACTAGCCATGACCCACGGATGGTGTCACGAATAACACCCCATAAAAACTTTATTAACTTTTCCCTCTTTTTATTGCTGCACCTGGGGCCACACCACCGTGGCACCCCAGAGTCAGTACGGTCCGGCTCCGAGTACCCCGGTCCCTGCGGGTGCGAGATGAAGACTGCTCGCAGATTACATAAAACAACCTGGTGACTGATCTCCTTTAATGACTTCTGGAGGCCTGATCCTGAAAAGGAAGAAGATGAAGCACTTATACTCCTTCCAAGTTTTCCACGCAGAACAGTCTCAGTTACTCCCCCCGGTTACGGGAACTATATTATCCAAGTTTATATGCCACCACTTTTATTTTTTTTTTTTTTTAGTAATTTAGTAATTTATCTCTGTTAACAATAAAAGAAATTGCTAGCCTAAAAAACTATAACAATTAGAACTGATGGTTTTTTTGCTTTTTGCATTTTACTGTTCCACATACAGTAATATGAATCTGCCACATGTGATGAACCCCTTTTAGCGGATAATGCAAACCGTAGAAAAAAAGGACGTATTCATCTATTAATAGAGCCTCAATTTTCCCAATCACGTGCTAGAATCCTATGCGCGGTCCATCCCGGCACAATCTCATGGACACACTTCATTAATGACAGCACACAATGAGCCGGCGGTGATGTACGGTGCGGGTGACACCGCGCACAAGGTGGATTCTTCAATGGAACTTAAACTCAATCTCCATTAATGAAGAATAAAAAATCGATCACTTGCAATATGCATATGCTAAAAGCATCGTTTGCATTGATTCATGGCGGTCATAAAAGTAAAGGTCAGAGATCCGGAGCTTCTTGCATATATAATACTGTACCTTGACATTCCCTGTTCTACAGAATTCTCCTCTGCACGAAGAATCGAGAAGTCTGTTTATGGCAGTTCATTTCATAAGAGCCGGCGCAAGGCTGCCTCAATTTAATTAGGCTTTAAGTCAATAAGTTTTAAGAAGTCCCATCCTTGGCCACTTCCATCAGTATGCACCACGGCTGCCGAAGAATTATCCATGTGTGACTGTATGACACTTTTATAAATCATCTATCCTGTATTTGTCTGGCTCATATCTACCTATCTATTGCCATTTCTGATGTCGTAGGCAAAATTTCAACTGCAGTCTATGCAATATACAATTTATGCAATATTCATGGGTAATGCTATATACACTGGCTATAGTATGCACAGTCTATCTTATAGTATCTATACATGCTTCTTTGCCTCCTCACCGATCATAGAAGATGATAAAGCTGAGGTTGGAGGGAGATCTATCCTATCTATCTTTTTCACAGTTCTATCTACCTATGGACATTTCTAGATTTTCTGCTGCCCGAGGCATAAATATAATCTATGCTATATACATGATGTATGCTATGTACACAGAGCGAAGGGTAGAACAAAAAGGTTCCACTCATTGATGCATAAAAATCTTTTATTTCCATTTGATACAAAACATAGATGCATGGAGCATATACGGTAGATAGTATCTATCCTTTCCTATCTATGGTCAATTCTAGACTGTTTGCTGCCTGAGGCAATATATTGAACTGCGCTCTATGCTATATACATAGTTTGTACTATGTAAATGATTTATGCTATGTCCATGGTTTTGGCTATGTATGTGGTCTAGGCTATGTTCGTGGTCTAGGCTATGTATGTAGTCAAGTCTATGTGTAGTATGTGATCTAGGCTATGAACATGGTCTAGTCTATGTACGTGGTCTAGGCTATGTATGTAGTCAAGTCTATGTGTAGTGTGTGATCTAAGCTATGAACATGGTTTAGTCTATGTACATGGTCTACTCTAGGCTGTGTACGTGGTTTAGGCTATGTACAGGGTCTAGGCTATGTATGTGGTCTAGGCTATGTACATGATCAATTCTATGTACTTGGTCTACGCTATGTACACAGTCTAGGCTATGTACGTGGTTTAGGCCATGAATATGGTCTAGACTATGTATGTGGTCTAGGCAATGAACATGATCTATGCTTTGTATGGGCTCTAAGCTATGCACATGGTCAATTCTATGATGTACATGGTCTATATATGCTATGTACTGTATGTGGTTTATGCTATGTATGTGGTCTATGCTATGTACGTGGTCTAGGTTATGTACGTGGTCAATTCTATGTACATGGTCTAGGCAATGTGCACAGTCTAGGCTATATACACAGTTTATATCTCTTCATCACCCCCAGACTACAGGAGATGATAATTCTAAAGGTTGGAGAGAGGGTGAGCTATGTATCCATCCAAGGTAAACCTCTAAATACTGTGTCTTTACTCAATGCAGGGTTTTGTTTCCACAGAAAACATTACCTTTACACAGAATAGATGGAAATTGTTTGATTGCCACAATCAGTGATCATTAGAAAGGGTTCCTGAGCTCCTGATTAAGTGGAAGATCAATGAAATATAGTCATACGTGTGTATGTATGAGTGTGTTTCTCCTTCCAAACTTTATGATGAAGGTACCTATACTTATTGAGACTATATTTACCAAAACTGGATATTTTAGCCTCGATTACTGTAGACCACCAAGCAGGGGCGGACTGACCCAGGTGGCAGGGGGGCAAGTGACCCCTGGGCTGGTGGTGTAGTCCACATCTAGGGACGCCCCTCTACAGAAATGGGCCGGCCGCGTGGCGATACCGCAGCATATGGCGTCGGAGCTGGTAAGAGAGTCGCGGCAGCACCCCCTTCCCCCGTCCTCAAAAATTTCTGATAGCACCCCCCTCCCCTGCTTCTCAACTAAGGGCTGGCAGTGCGAAACTGCCACCCGGGTCCAGAGGCCCCCGCCAGCCCCTGCCACCAAGAACACCTACCCAAATGGATGGCCTTGAATAAACCCTATTGCTTTTACTTTTGGTCCTTTTGTAGTTCCAGTACTATGGGCACTGTTGATAAGGGTTTGTACATTGTTCTGTCAGTGTTGCCTATCCCACACTTGCCAATAGACCTGGATTTTCAAAGACAATCCCACAAAGTGGGCAGTGAAGGGGGCTGGGCTGAGCAAAGCTATGCCCAGATAGGGATGTGCTTAACGCTTTATGACCAATACTGTTCTGCCCATTCTGAGCAGAAAAAAGAAACATTGATAGTTTTATACCAGTTATGACCAAAAGAGGTCACTAGATAACCATTTATCTTGTTTCTCAATACATAAGAGAATGTCTCCTTTAA
Source organism: Allobates femoralis (assembly GCA_033576535.1). Lineage (NCBI taxonomy): Eukaryota > Metazoa > Chordata > Amphibia > Anura > Aromobatidae > Allobates > Allobates femoralis. The sequence continues at coordinate 45,645,799 of JARQOC010000012.1, read as the reverse complement.
GAGAATGAGTCATTTAGACGGTCCCCCCCCCCCTCCCCAGCTTCTCTGGATGAGGGAGACGGCAGACACGTTCCTGAACTTCTGAGGGATCAGACTTATCCTAGCTCCTGTCCCTTCTTCTCACAACCTTCCCCTTGTCAGATGATTCCGTTTTTACCACATTATTGTTCACGCAAGCAAGTTCATCACCTCAATAAATATAGACTTCAGAAACCCTACAGTCTGTTCCTTAGGGAAGTGAATGAGGTTTAACCTGTATGCTAGATATCCACAGCACCACATGTGGAAGAAGGCAGAACAAGGACCTTTCAATACAATCCTAGGGGTGGGGACTAAGTGTACTGACTTTTCTTTTACTCAGCTGTTAAGGGTCAAAATTAGGATCCAATTTGGATCTGTTTCTTCTCTTGTTTTGGAAACATACTGTAGAACTAGGCCTGATTCGAAAACTTGAAAAATTAATAAATAAGTTGTAAATTTCACAAATTTCTGTATATGACATACTGCTGTACAGTACACATACAGTATCTAATATATAAAGCTGAATGTGTGTGTGTGTGTGTGTGTGTGGTATGTATGTATGTATGTATGTCCGGGATTGGCATCTACACCGTCGCAACTACAACCACAAAATTTTGCACAGTCACACGTCTGGACCCCGAGAGCGTCATAGGCTATGTTGTGAGGCAAAATTTTAACCCCGCGCGTTCCAGTTCACCAAACAATTTTGCCCCTATCTACATAATGGGGAAAAAGTGACAGTTACCAGTTGACAGTTGTGAATGAGAGGGGCTTAATGATAGCGCCAAAGACTAACAGCACATACCAGCATATAGTCACTAAGGTGGGGCCCCAACATGGGATATTCACCACGCACGGGGACATGTATACACACCACACGCAGACAAAGAGTAATAGCAAGTGTATAGTCGCTAAGGTGCAGCCCCAATATTGGATACTCACCACGCACCCGAACAAACACACACACACACCACACAGACCCCCCCCACAGGGACACACACACATACACACCCTATAGGGACACATGCACTCACCCCACAGGGACACACACACACACCACAAAGAGAGACACACACACACCCACACAGACACCCCCCCACAGGGACACACACACATACACACACTATAGGGACACATGCACTCACCCCACAGGGACACACACACACACCACAAAGAGACACACACAATACAGATACACACACACCACACAGACCCCCCCCCCCCGCCCACAGGGATACACACACATACACACCCTATAGGGACACACACACACCAAAAAGAGACACACACAACAGTAACACACACCACACAGACCCCCTCACAGGGACATACATACCCTATAGGGACACATGCACACACCCCACAGGGACACACACATACACACACCCCAGGGACACACAGACAGACACAGATGTGCAGAAATCACCTCACACAACTCGCCTCATACGTCTGCTATCTTTAATTTCCAAATATAAACATCTGATTAAAAACAGCCAATGTGCAACACATGTGCCATATAGGGAATTAAGGCAGATGTCAGTCACATGAGCTGTCTATTATGTGTATGTGTGAGGTAACATATACTGCCCGGCCGGGGGAGGGTTTACTGTTGGCTGGAGATTTATTAGGCTGCCTACAGCAACAAATCACTGCTCAGCTTCTATTTTATTACAGGTCATTAATACGACATATTCAAATTCTATTTTGTTATAGCTAACAGCAGTTATTTATTAACCCGGGCGTAGCCGGGTACTACAGCTAGTATATGATAAATCTTGTGTATCACATTCTAATTGGAAGTACATGTCTCACCTTGGAATAAAACCAGTGGCAGAAGGAGCATTAACCCCATCCATCCCACCTGTCCTCACTTCTCCTGGATCAGATGCCGTCGGGTCCTGATTGCCTGCGTATGATATTTTCTAATCACCCACCGAGCTGTGCCGCCATATAGATCTAGAGTGTAATGATTGTTCCTTTGTCAAGCTGTTATCAATTTGTTCCCGCTGATCTAACACCTGTCCGTTCATCGCGATCAGTCTATTAGTCCGCTTTTTATGCTCGCTCTGATTTATGGATAGGTCACTTAATTTCTCCCTCTGGAATAACGGGCTCAGACTTTTATGACATTTGGATTGGTGTGCGGACAATATCATGATCTGTCAGTACATTCACATAAACCATTCAGACTCGTTTGGCAGGGATCATTTTCACAGCCGGAGAAAGAGCATAGAATCACATCAATCTTGCTGTAATGTTCTGATATTTTCTATAAGGTCAGGATGATTAGAAATGTTACAAAATGTAATAACCATATCCAAAACTATACGGGATTATGGCATTTATCTAAAGAGTCCCCCATGCTTTACACTGCCACAGCTGTTTATCTGTATGGTTGATGTTTGTTACCACCTGACCATCACAAGCTCACCGGGAAATCTGAGATGAGTCGCATAAATTGTAATTTTTGATCTCCAATTCAAATTTTTGGACAATCTCATAGTGAAGAGAGGAGAGGAAAGTGATTTGTGACATCACCTATTGTGAATGGTGGATCCTGTGTTATCTACTATATATAGAGGTGTTATCAGTCATTGTACAGGAGGAGGTGATTTGTGACATCACCTATTGTGAATGGTGGATCCTGTGTTATCTACTGTATATAGAGGTATATTATCAGTCATTGTACAGGAGGAGGTGAGCTGTGATATCACCTATTGTGAATGGTGGATCCTGTGTTATCTACTGTATATAGAGGTGTTATCAGTCATTGTACAGGAGGAGGTGAGCTGTGATATCACCTATTGTGAATGGTGGATCCTGTGTTATCTACTGTATATAGAGGTGTTATCAGTCATTATACTGGAGGAGGAGGTGAGCTCTGACATCACCAATTGTGGATGATGGATCCTGTGTTATTTACTGTATATAGAGGTGTTATCAGTCATTGTACAGGAGGAGGTGAGCTGTGATATTACATATTGTGAATGGTGGATCCTGTGTTATCTACTATATATAGAGGTGTTATCAGTCATTGTACAGGAGGAGGTGAGCTGTGATATCACCTATTGTGAATGGTGGATCCTGTGCTATCTACTGTATATAGAGGTGTTATCAGTCATTGTACAGGAGTAGGTGAGCTGTGATATCACCTATTCTGGATGGTGGATCCTGTGTTATCTACTGTATATAGAGGTGTTATCAGTCAGTGTACAGGAGGAGGAGGTTGGCTGTGATGTCACCTATTGTGAATGGTGGATCCTGTGTTATCTACTGTATATAGAGTTGTTATCAGTCATTATACAGGAGGAGGAGGTGAGCTGTGAATTTACATATTGTAAATGGAGGATCCTGTGTTATCTACTGTATATAGAGATGTTATCAGTCATTGTAGAGGAGGAGGAGGTGAGCTGTGATATCACCTATTGTGAATGGTGGATCCTGTGTTATCTACTGTATATAGAGGTGTTATCAGTCATTATACTGGAGGAGGAGGTGAGCTCTGACATCACCAATTGTGGATGATGGATCCTGTGTTATTTACTGTATATAGAGGTGTTATCAGTCATTGTACAGGAGGAGGTGAGCTGTGATATTACATATTGTGAATGGTGGATCCTGTGTTATCTACTATATATAGAGGTGTTATCAGTCATTGTACAGGAGGAGGTGAGCTGTGATATCACCTATTGTGAATGGTGGATCCTGTGCTATCTACTGTATATAGAGGTGTTATCAGTCATTGTACAGGAGTAGGTGAGCTGTGATATCACCTATTCTGGATGGTGGATCCTGTGTTATCTACTGTATATAGAGGTGTTATCAGTCAGTATACAGGAGGAGGAGGTTGGCTGTGATGTCACCTATTGTGAATGGTGGATCCTGTGTTATCTACTGTATATAGAGGTGTTATGAGTCACTGTACATGAGGAGGTGAGCTGTGATATCACCTATTGTGGATGGTGGATCCTGTGTTATCTATTGTATGTAGAGGTGTTATCAGTAATTGTACATGAGGAGGTGAGCTGTGATATCACCTTTTGTGGATGGTGGATCCTGTGCTATCTATTGTATATAGAGGTGTTATCAATCATTGCACAGGAGGAGGTGAGCTGTGATACCACCTATTGTGAATGCTGGATCCTGTGTTATCTACTGTATGTAGAGGTGTTATCAGTCATGGTACAGGAGGAGGTGAGCTGTGATACCACCTATTGTGAATGGTGGATCCTGTGTTATCTACTCTATATAGAGGTGTTATCAGTCATTGTATATGAGGAGGTGAGCTGTGATATCACCTATTGTGGATGGTGGATCCTGTGTTATCTATTGTATATAGAGGTGTTATCAGTCATTATACAGGAGGAGGTGAGCTGTGATATCACCTATTGTGAATGGTGGATCCAGTGTTATATACTGTGTTATCTACTGTATATAGAGTATATAGAGGTGTTATCAGTCATTGTAATGGAGGAGGAGGTGAGCTGTGATATCATCTACTAGCTGTAGTACCCGGCTACGCCCGGGTTAATAAATAACTGCTGTTAGCTATAACAAAATAGAATTTGAATATGTCATATTAATGACCTGTAGGAAAATAGAAGCTGAGCTGTGATTGATTGCTATAGGCAGCCTAATAAATCTCCAGCCAACAGTAAACCCTCCCCCTGGCCGGGCAGTATATGTTACCTCACACATACACATAATAGACAGCTCATGTGACTGACATCTGCCTTAATTCCCTATATTGGCTGTTTTTAATCAGATGTTTATGTTTGGAAAATAAAGATAGCACACGTATGAGGCGAGTTTGTGTGAGGTGATTTGTGCACATCTGTGTCTGTCTGTATGGTGTGTGTGTCCCTGGGGTGTGTATGTGTGTGTCCCTGTGGGATGGGGTCTGTGTGGTATGTGTCTCTGTTGTGTGTGTCTCTTTGTGGTGTGTGTGTGTGTCCCTGTGGGGTGAGTGCATGTGCCCCTATAGGGTGTGTATGTGTGTGTCCCTGTGGGGGGGTCTGTGTGGTGTGTGTCTCTGTTGTGTGTGTCTCTTTGTGGTGTGTGTCCCTGTGGGGTGAGTGCATGTGTCCCTATAGGGTGTGTATGTGTGTATGTGTCCCTGTGGGGGGGTCTGTGTGGTGTGTGTGTGTCTCTTCGTGGTGTGTGTGTCTCTGTGGGGTGAGTGCATGTGTCCCTATAGGGTGGCTATGTGTGTGTGTCCCTGTGGGGGGGGGGTCTGTGTGGTGTGTGTCTGTGTTATGTGTGTCTCTTTGTGGTGTGTGTGTCCCTGTGGGGTGAGTGCATGTGTCGCTATAGAGTGTGTGTGTGTCCCCTTGGGGGTGTGTGTGTGTCTCTGTGTTGTATGTGTCTCTTTGTGGTGTGTGTTTGTTCGGGTGCGTGGTGAGTATCCAATGTTGGGGCTGCACTTTAGCGACTATACACTTGCTGTTACTTTGTGTGCGTGTGGTGTATATACATGTCCCTGTGTGTGGTGAATATCTCATGTTGGGGCCCCACCTTAGTGACTATATGCTGGTATGTGCTGTTAGTCTTTGGTGCTATCATTAAGCCCCTCTCATTCACAACTGTCAACTGGTAACTGTCACTTTTTCCCCATTATGTCGATAGGGGCAAAATTGTTTGGTGAATTGGAATGCGCGGGGTTAAAATTTCACCTCACAACATAGCCTATGACGCTCCCGGGGTCCAGACGTGTGACTGTGCAAAATTTTGTCTCTATAGCTGACAGCTGTCGATTTTCCTCCCACACGTTTCCTTTCCCTTTTTTCCCATTATGTAGATAGGGGCAAAATTGTTTTGTGAACTGGAACGCGCAGGGTTAAACTTTCACCTCACAACATAGCCTATGACTCTCTCGGGGTCCAGACGTGTGACTCTGCAAAATTTTGCGGCTGTAGCTACGACGGTGTAGATGCCAATCCCGGATATACACACATACACACATTCAGCTTTATATATTAGATAGCTGTAGTACCCGGCTACGCCCGGGTTAATAAATAACTGCTTTTAGCTATAACAACATTGAATTTGAATATGTCATATTAATGAGCTGTAGGAAAATAGAAGATGAGCTGTGATTGGTTGCTATAGGCAGCCTAATAAATCTCCAGCCAACAGTAAACCCTCCCCCTGGCCGGGCAGTATATGTTACCTCACACATACACATAATAGACAGCTCATGTGACTGACATCTGCCTTAATTCCCTATATGTCACATGTGTTGCACATTGGCTGTTTTTAATCAGATGTTTATGTTTGGAAAATAAAGATAGCACACGTATGAGGCGAGTTGTGTGAGGTGATTTGTGCACATCTGTGTTTGTCTGTGTGGTGTGTGTGTCCCTATAGGGAGTGTATGTGTGTGTGTCCCTGTGGGGGGGGTCTGTGTGGTGTGTGTGTATCTGTGTTGTGTGTGTCTCTTTGTGGTGTGTGTGTGTCCCTGTGGGGTGTGTGCATGTGCCCCTATAGGGCGTGTATGTGTGTGTCCCTGTGTGGGGGGGTCTGTATGGTGTGTGTCTCTGTTGTGTGTGTCTCTTTGTGGTGTGTGTGTCCCTGTGGGGTGAGTGCATGTGTCCCTATAGGGAGTGTATGTGTGTGTGTCCCTGTGGGGGGGGGTCTGTGTGGTGTGGTGTGTGTGTGTGTATCTGTGTTGTGTGTGTCTCTTTGTGGTGTGTGTCCCTGTGGGGTGAGTGCATGTGTCCCTATAGGGTGGCTATGTGTGTGTGTCCCTGTGGGGGGGTTTGTGGGGTGTGTGTGTCTGTGTTATGTGTGTCTCTTTAAGGTGTGTGTCCCTGTGGGGTCAGTGCATGTGTCGCTATAGAGTGTGTGTGTGTGTCCCCTTGGGGGAGGTGTGTGTCTCTGTGTTGTGTGTCTCTTTGTGGTGTGTGTGTGTTTGTTCGGGTGAGTGGTGAGTATCCAATGTTGGGGCTGCACTTTAGCGACTATACACTTGCTGTTACTCTTTGTGTGCATGTGGTGTGTATACATGTCGCCGTGCGTGGTGAATATCTCATGTTGGGGCCCCATCTTAGTGACTATATGCTGGTATGTGCTGTTAGTCTTTGGTGCTATCATTAAGCCCCTCTTATTCACAACTGTCATCTGGTAACTGTCACTTTTCCCCCATTATGTAGATAGGGGCAAAATTGTTTGGTGAATTGGAATGCGCGGGGTTAAAATTTCGCCTCACAATATAGCCTATGACGCTCCTGGGGTCCAGACGTGTGACTGTGCAAAATTTTGTCTCTATAGCTGACAGCTGTCGATTTTCCTCCAACACTTTTCAATGCACCTTTTCCCCATTATATAGATAGGGGCAAAATTGTTTGGTCAACTGGAACGCGCAGGGTTAAAATTTCGCCTCACAATATAGCCTATGACGCTCCTGGGGTCCAGACGTGTGACTGTGCAAAAGTTTGTCTCTATAGCTGACAGCTGTCGATTTTCCTCCAACACTTTTCCATGCACCTTTTCCCCATTATATAGATAGGGGCAAAATTGTTTGGTCAACTGGAACGCGCAGGGTTAAAATTTCGCCTCTGATGCCTCCCGGGGTCCAGATGTGCAAAATTTTGTAGCTGTAGTTGCCAATCCCGGATATACACACATACAGCTTTATATATTAGATTGTGAATGGTGGATCCAGTGTTATATACTGTATATAGATGTGTTATCAGTCATTGTACAGGAGGAGGTGAGCTGTGATATCACCTATAATAAATATAATATTTATTTATATAGTGCTATTAATTCCATAGCACTTTACATACATCAGTAATGCTGTCTCTCTTGGAGCTCACAATCTAAACATCCAATCAGTATGTCTTTACAATGTGGGAGGAAACTGGAGTGCCCAGAAGAAACCCATGCAAACATGGGGAGAACATACAAACTCCTTGCAGATGTTGTCCTTTTTGTCCTTGGTGGGAATTGAACCCAGGACCTCAAGACCCCAGTGCTGCAAAGGCTACAGTGCTAACCACTTGAGCCACCGTGCTGCCTCACCTATTGTGAATGGTGGATCCTGTGTTATCGACTGTATATAGAGGTGTTATCAGTCATTGTACAGGAGGAGGAGCTGTGATATCACCTATTGTGAATGGTGGATCCTGTGTTATCTACTGTATATAGATGTGTTATCAGTCATTGTACAAGAGGAGGAGGTGAGCTGTGATATCACCTATTGTGAATGGTGGATCCTGTGTTATCTACTGTATATAGAGGTGCTATCAGTGAGGGTACCTTTACACGCCGCCACGGCAGGCTGGATACATCGCGCTACAGGCTACAAATGTAGCTTATAGCGCCAATGTAGCCCGTCGTAGCGGCGTCTGAAGACGCGACGCTACAGCCGGCGACAGATACATCTGTTTATGGGCTCTGCTCGAAAACAGATGGCTATATCGCCGATGGTAGCGAGCTGTATCGGCGTGTAAAGAAGCAACGGAAGGGAACTCTGGACACCCGGGGCTGTAGCTGCAATGTAGCTAAGGCGTGACCTCGGCTCCATGTTACCGCGCCCCATGTGCGATCACTGGTGGAAGCTGCTGCATGACGATTGGTAGTCGCTGCATAGGGAGGCATATTTAAGGAGCTGACGAGTCACACTACACAATCGCTCGAGCGTGCTGTATTACTCAGCCTCCTGCGATGCCTGCCCAATCAGGATGTTATTGCTTCGTCCTATCAGCGTACGGAAGTCTTGTAATCCACAATTGGAGCACGCCTATGTGCTGTCCCTGCTGCACCAGGTCCGCCCATAGTAGCTGGTTGTAGCGGTGTGTAAATGAGCAACAGCTGGCTACTTGAGACACCCGGCGATGTAGCTAGCTATAGATGTAGCGTGGCGTAGCGAACCTTGTGGCGGCGTGTAAAGAGGGTGCGTTGACCGTTTGTAGCCGTTTGAGCGTGCTCGTGCACGTGAAGTAGCGGGATGTATCCAGCCTGCCGTGGCGGCGTGTAAAGGTACCCTCATTGTACAGGAGGAGGTGAGCTGTGATATCACCTATTGTGAATGGTGGATCTTGTGTTATCTACTGTATATAGAGGTGTTATCAGTCATTGTACAGGAGGAGGAGCTGAGCTGTGACATCACTTATTGTGAATGATGGATCCTGTGTTATCTACTGTATATAGAGGTGTTATCAGTCATTGTACAGGAGGAGGAGGTGAGCTGTGATATCACCTATTGTGAATGATGGATCCTGTGTTATCTACTGTATATAGAGATGTTATCAGTCATTGTACAGGAGGAGGAGGTGAGCTGTGATATCACCTATTGTGAATGGTGGATCCTGTGTTATCTACTGTATATAGAGGTGTTATCAGTCATTGTACATGAAGAGGAGGTGAGCTGTGATATCACCTATTGTGAATGGTGGATTCTGTGTTATCTACTGTATACAGAGGTGTTACATCACTGGATAGACTTTAGCTTTTAGGGCAGCAATCGGAAGTACAAAACTGATTAAAAAATGTATAACTGTCTATCACTACAACTTATTTTACAATAGTGAACTTCATTTCTAAAAGCTGTCAAAAAGGAAAACTGTATTTGTTGTGTGGCACCCCAGAGTATGGATCCCACAATGTCATTATCTTCCCGGGGGAGTAGTATGATACCTGAGAGCAACAGAGGGTATCCACACGAGGCAAAACCCAAAGCATACAACACATTTCTGCCTCCAGTCCTGAAGGGGGAGCTGAAAGCCCGGGTTCAGGGTAGCTTCCCTATAAATTCTGATCTGGGGAAGAGTTAGTCAGTTCAGTTCCTAGGAAGACTGAGGAAGACATCCTGTTGACTGGAGCAGTACTAAGCTTGTCCCAGCAAAGCTAAAGCCTAGGTTGAGTGGCAAGGGTCTGAGAAAGTCGAGGAGTCTGGGGAGTAGAGCAGTGTCGAACTCACCCCAGAGGAGTAAGCGGCAAGAAACAGACACCGGAGTCCAAGTCTGTGCAGGGCCTAACGTCCCAGCAGCCAATACCGGAGGGTGGGGAATTCCAAGTTCCCCATCCACACCAAAGTGCCCGAAGGCACAGCATTGTGAAGAGCCCAGGATCGGCCACCATAGAAATGGGGCAGGAGAAGGACTCGAGCTGCCTGTCATACACCACACAGCAGGAGAGAGGGCCGCAATTTAGCTTCAGCAGCCACAGGGACCCGCTAAGAAAGCATAGCAGGGAGGCCTCAGAACATGCCAGGTGAGGAGAACACTGAGTTGCTCCCAGGTTGCCGGATTCCAGCAATATCATCCGTCCTTGTGCCAGTATCAGCAGTAAAGGACTTGAGGAACCAACAAACCATGACTCTGACAGTTACTTCGCACCCTCCATCCTCCTTCCTACACCCTTTCAACATCCACTGCCCTGTGGATCCATGGGGAGCCACTATATCCTAGCTGCCTGACACACTCACTCCAGGGCCGGGGATACTCGGGAACCGGGCAGCAGTTGTTCTTCTCATGGGGACCGACAGGGGCTGAGACCCAGTTCTTTGACCCTCACGGTGTAATTTAAAATAGAAGGGGATTTTTCTAACGGGGAAGACAGGAAAAAGGGGTATTCATGACGCCACCTGCGGTGTGCAGCTATGTGTGGCCGCCGCTGCTTCAGAACCTCTGGGGATGATGACCGGGAGCTAAGATGGTTTCGCTCCCCGCAGGCAGAGGAGCTCCCCAGGGCAGTGAGTAGTACATTCAGTTCAGGGTCATTTCCCGGTGTTCAATGGATCATGCGGTTACCTTTGCAGTCGGTGGTCGCCGCTAAGAAAAGTCTCACATACTTCTGTTGAAGTTCTGTACCTTTACTGTAAAGTCTCAACCAGGTGCTTCCCCCTGCCAATATCCGGTTTCAGCAGGTTTCTCTAGAACCGGACCATGATCGTTGAGACCCCTTTAGGTGTTCCTTGCTCCTACGGTGTTTCTTTCTCTGGTGGTACTCTCAGCACTCCTAGTTCATCTCGCCTCTCCTCTCAGTGCCTCCGCACACAGAGCTCAGGTACCGACAGCCACGGGTGCGCCATTGTACCACTTCATGGTACTGCTCCCTAGTCCCGCCTTTTCTAAGTTGTGCCGGGTGTTCGGCTGCAAGATCTTATTAGGAACTCGGGGCCTCCGGTTTAACGGTTCGGGCATACACCATCCTCGCCGTATCAGGGCCGGTTATGTCTACCAGCCCCTCTGTTCTCTCGCCAGATATGGGTGTATGGGGATCTCGTCTCGTTCCGTACCCCGAGGGCTCTGTACTTTCTCCACACATGTTGATCGTTCCCTCCCGGGGTGAGCATGAAAGTGCTCCAGCCCACAGGAGCTAACACCTCCGACCTCCTACTCCTTTGCTGTTCTCCTCCTGACTCTGTAACTGCACACTTCTTAGGTCCGCCCCCCAGGGTCCACCCACCATTCCATCATGGGATCCTAAGTGTGTCTGGTGCGCGTGGTGCAGGTCTCAACTTCACCATCCAGGTACCTAGAGAACAGGAGGACTACACTCGCGTCAAGGGAGGAGGGAAGTACCCCGGGTGGCGGTCTGACCGGTGGAGTGCCACATGCGCATCCATCGACCCCAGAGGTTCTTCAGCAGCGGTGGCCACCCATAGCCACAAACCACGGATGGCATCAACGCGTCACAAATAATCCTTTTTATAATTCCCCCAAAGACTCTTTCAAGCTGAACCCAGAGTCACGGACCAGAGTCTCGACCCTTGTGACTCCCCAGAAACACCGCAGCCCAGTTCCGAGTACCCCACAGCCCTGGGGCACATCAGTTGCACATATCAGCACATCATAGCTAAGCTTTAATGTTTAAACAATAGAGTCCACACTGTATTTGCTGCAGACAATTATCTTTTGTGACAAAAAATATAATAAAAACACTGGTGCTCAATATGTTTTAAAACTGTGAGTTACTGCAGGGAGAATTTATTATAACTGAGTGGATAAATATGGAGCCTCAGATAGAAGAACGGGGCCATGTGCACATGCCGGGATTAAAACAAGAAGAAATAAAAATCTATCACGCTACCTGAAATAAAATAATAATAGAAGGAAAAATACTAACCATACAGGGGTGTACAGGATAGGTGATATTCAGGAAGAAGAACTCGGGGTATTTCTTTATGACACACAGAACATACATGTTCATGTAGAATGGGGGGGATTATAAATACCCTATGGTTATGTATAAATGAATTTATGATAAAAGGTATTATTAAATATACCTGTGTCCAATGATTGCAGCTAATGTACTTGGAATGTACGTTGTAGTTGCAAAAACACCTGTTGGAATATGATCTTAATATAGGAATTTGTACAACAAAGTATAGAACATTAAATTCTTGTATAGAATAATGGTGGCATTCAGGTAGCTGTACATGATATAGGGAGGTATATATGGGTCCTTGTTGTATAAGCTCTGATGGTTCAAGTGATTCTATGTTGGACTCAGAGTGATGGTGCTCATATGCCTCATAAAGGAGTCAGGAGATAAATACATACAGAAAAGGATTCTGATATTCCCTGATGAAGAAAGTTTGTATCTCTTCGAAACCCGTCATAAAGTTTCTGTCCATAACAGATTCCTGGAGTCTTCATTCCTGACGTCACACGCGCTCACCCCACCAACCCACCATTAATATTCAATACACATCAAATGCCGGAACTTATACTAAGGCTAGGGCCACATTTGCGGCAGGGCACTACAGATCCAGATCCGGTTTTGAGCAGTAAAAGTGCCCATTATAGTAACTGGATTGCACTACATGCAATCTGGTTACCACTTGTGGATTTGCAGCCTGCGTTAAAAATCATGCAGGCTGCAGTTTTCGCAGCGGTATCTCTGCCGCAGCAGGTTTGCCATAATAGGCTCCTATGGGAGCCGATGCGGCTGCCGCAAGACATATGTGAATGCCTCAGGCAGCCGGCGCCTTTGTTCATCCCTGCCGCTGCAGGGATGAACAAAGGGTTAAATGTTAATAATAGATGTGGGCAACATGCCCACCCTCCCTAGAGACATGCTGTCCACTCAGGTGGGCATGTGAGTACTAATGTACGTAGTGTGTGACTCGCTAGCCTTGGTCCTGAAAGCATTAACATTAAATCTATGGCGGTGCGCTGCCCATAGACCTAATGTTAATGCTTTCAGGACCAAGGCTAGCAGCTCATACAGTACGTACATTACGTACTGTATGTCATACACAATGAGGAGCCGCCGGGTTCATTCATAAAAATGCGGCAGCAGGGATGAGCAAACTATCCGGTAACCGGATTACTCCGGATTACACATCCAGAGCAATCCGGTTACCGGGTTGCGGCTTCAGCAATCTGGCTCCCAGATTGCTGGTTGTTAGAAGCCAATTGCGTTCACCACATCCAGATCTGGATGCGGTAAACGCAATTTGATTGTTAAGTGTGACCCTAGCCTAAGTTTGGTGTCATTGCATGCAGATTTTGTAAAAAAACAGCTGAGTTCATCTCTCTGGAATATCACCTATCCTGTACTCCCCTATATGATTAGTACTTTTCTATTATTATTTTATTTATTACAACCCACTCCCATCCCACCTCATTCCCAACCACACCTCCATTTTCATCCCAGCCCTCACCCACCTCTTTAACCTTTCACTTAGCACTGGTACCTTCCCCTCGGCCTTCAAACACGCCCTAATCACGCCCATCCTAAAAAAAACCTCACTTGACCCTACCTCTGTCTCTAACTATCGCCCCATATCTCTTCTCCCATTCGCCTCTAAGCTACTTGAACAGCACGTCTACTCCGAACTGTCCTCTCACCTCTCCTCGTGCTCCCACTTCGACCGCCTACAGTCCGGCTTCCGACCCCTCCATTCCACTGAAACAGCCCTGACCAAAGTCACCAATGACCTACTGACCGCCAAGAACAAACACCACTACTCCATCCTGCTACTCCTTGACCTGTCTGCTGCCTTCGACACGGTTGACCACTCCCTTCTTCTCCGGATCCTGGAATCCCTTGGCATCACCCACCTTGCCCTCTCCTGGATCTCCTCATACCTAGAGGACCAGACCTTCAGCGTCTCCCACTCCCACACCTCCTCCTCGCCCTACCCCCTTTCTGTCGGAGTCCCCCAAGGTTCGCTCCTGGAACCCCTACTTTTCTCCATTTACACTCTATCGGCCTAGGGCAACTCATTGAGTCCCACGGCCTCCAGTACCACCTCTACACCGACGACAACCAAATCTACCTGTCCGGCCCTGATATCACCTCCCTACTCTCGAAAATCCCACAATGCCTTTCCGCCATCTCATCCTTCTTCTCTGCTCGCTTCCTTAAACTCAACATGGACAAAACTGAATTCATAGTCTTCCTCCCAAGAAATTTCACTCCACCTCCCAACCTATCCATCTGCATCAACGACTGTGCCCTCTCCCCAGTCCCCCAAGCCAAGTGCCTCGGGGTAATCCTTGACTCCTCCCTATCCTTCAAGCCCCACATCAAGGCCCTCACCACATCCCTCCGGCTCCAGCTCAAGAACATCTCACGGATCCGCTCCTTCCTCACCCACGACACCGCTAAAACACTCATCCATGCTCTTATCATCTCCCGCCTTGACTACTGCAACCTCCTTCTCAATGGCCTCCCGGCTAACTCCCTCACACCTCTCCAGCCTATCCTCAACTCCGCTGCCCGACTAATCTACCTGTCCTCACGCTACTCCCCTGTCTCCCCCCTCTGCCAAGCCCTTCACTGGCTCCCCGTCTCGAAGAGATCCAATTTAAAACACTAACCATGGCGTACAAAGCCATACACAACCTGGCCCCACCATACATCTCCGACCTGGTCTCCCGATACCTACCCTCACGCAACCTCCGCTCCTCCCAAGAACTCCTCCTCTGCTCCACCCTCATCACCTCTTCGCACAACCGAGTTCAGGACTTCTCCGGGCATCTGCCTTACTCTGGAACTCCCTGCCCGAACACGTCAGACACTCTCCTACCCTGAGTAGCTTCAAGTGTCACCTGAAGACTCACCTATTCCGTCAAGCCTACAACCTGCCATGAGACCCAGGCGACTGCCCCATACCTGACATTCCCC
The DNA here is from genome assembly GCA_033576535.1 of Allobates femoralis. Taxonomy (NCBI): domain Eukaryota; kingdom Metazoa; phylum Chordata; class Amphibia; order Anura; family Aromobatidae; genus Allobates; species Allobates femoralis. The sequence continues at coordinate 45,630,694 of JARQOC010000012.1, read as the reverse complement.
CATCCTACTGTATCCCAACCCGCCCCTCTTAGACTGTGAGCCCTCGTGGACAGGGTCCCTGCCCCTCCAGTACCTGTAAGTCCTGATCGCCTAGATTTAGTGTACTTGTTCTTGTCTCACTCATCCTCATGTAAAGTGCCATGGAACCTAATGGCGCTATATAAATAAAAATAATAATAATAATAATAATAATAAAAATTTCAGGTAGTGCAATAGATTTTTATTTAATATCTTTTAAAACAGATCAAAATAAAATTGTGCAATGTATTTATAAACTTATCATGATTTGTAGTGAAGGGTTAGACTAATCCGACTGCACATTAGACTGGTAAGGCGGTATTGACAGTTATACTATACCGCGTGTTATTCCAGACTCACAGTGGTGGCAGCAGGTGGCATATTGTGGTCTGAGCCAAGACACATGAATATGTGGCCTTGAAGGTCTGAATGTTCTCTGGAAACAACTCTGATTTCATAGTGTTGTGTGTGAATGAAAATCAGTCATTTACAACCGTCCCTCATGGATCATTTATGAAGGCTTTTGGCAGAGTTTACCACAATTTCAAGGGCAAAGATAATTATTCTAATTTTTCTATGCAAGTTCTTGTTTCAGAGTCTATGGCAAAGGGTCATGAGGTCTGGTAAGAGGGGTGCTCTGCTGGATTCTTCAGAGGCTGCTCAATTTTAGCTATGGAGTAGTATGTCCATATTCTTAAACAGTTTGGTTCTGGATCTGTCTGCCGATCCATTAAAGGAATGAAAACATAATTATAAGACACTTCAGACTTATCTATTCTGAAAAAAAGTCAAACAGCTCAACTGCACCTTGTTCAAGACAAGACAGACTGCCATGACAGTGACTATGCAGCTCATTGTAGTCAATGGAGAGGGAAGGAAAAGTGAGGAGCAGAGTGAGAAAACAGGCAGAGGGTGACACAGAATAATTGTGCTGAGCATTCTAACAGAATATGAAACAGCTGTCTGTGGATGGATACCTGGCCTTGGTATTCCCTTCTCATATCTCTAAACTCGTAAAAGAGCTGGATATTGACTAAAAGGGCCACTTAACATGGTGGTTATGGTGTTCTCCGCAAGGAGCCACCCATGGCTGGGTCCTTCCCTGGAGGGATATCTGGCTAGTCCTGTGTTTGAGACTCCTAACCGAGCCTCCACAGTCTCTATTTGCACATTCTTAATTCCCAGGGGGCAATGCGCTTAGGAATTCACTGTGTTGAGCGCTTTAGCCAGCTGCCCGCAGTGTTTTCTTGGACTGGTCTCCCTGAGAAAATTGACTGCTTTGTAATGTTGGTCTACTAGGCCTTGCTCCTACTTAGCCAGAATCCTACTCCACACTGATGAGGGACAACACCCTGAAACAGCTGTCTGTGGATGGATACCAGGCCTTGGTATTCCCTTGCCATATCTCTAAACTGGTAAAAGAGGTGGTTATTGACTAAAAGGGCCACTTAATATAATGATTATGGTGGTCTTCCCAAGGAGCCACCCCATGGCTAGAGATGGAGAGATATCTGGCTAGTCCGGTGCTTGAGACTCCTAAACGAGGCTCCACAGACTCTATTTGCATGAGCATTCTAACAGGTCTTTTCTCTCACCCCAGAGCTGGATTAATATCTACATTATTAAGTACTGCTGAATAATATTCTCCATGATGCTGCTTCTGTCTGTGCTCTAAGGAAAAGAAGAGCAGGTGTCCATCCCCGTGTGCTGTGCTCTGTATGGAAAACATAGTAACTAGAATCCACCCACTAGCTCAAAATCATCTGTAAATGAAAAAAGATTGCAGGGGGAAAACTGGTGTAAATGCAGGATACAAGTGATACAATGGCCACAAGTAGTGTAATTCATCATGTACACGTACACACAGGACAATTTATCATGAAACATTGTCCTTTAAGGTAGTTTAAGTTGTTCTATCTATTCAGCATTTCTTCTTCTTCTTGTGTTCTTGTTCTTCGTGTTCTTGTTCTTACTCTTGCTGTTCTTGTTTTTTTCTTGTTCCTCTTGTTTATCTTGTTCTTTTTCTTTGTGTTCTTGTTCTTATTCTTGTTGTTCTTGTTTTATTTATCTTGTTCTTCTTGTTCGTGTTGCTCTTGTTATCTTGTTCTTCGTGTTCTTGTTCTTCTTGCTCTTGTTGTTCTTGTTTTTCTTGTTCTTGCTCCTCTTGTTCATCTTGTTCTTGTTCATCTTGTTCTTGTTCATCTTGTTCTTGTTCATCTTGTTTTTCTTTGTTTTTTGTTCTTCTTATTCTTGTTGTTATTGTTGTTCTTGTTTTTTTTTCTTGTTCTTGCTCCTCTTGTTCATCTTGTTGTTGTTCTTTGTTTTCTTGTTCTTATTCTTGTTGTTATTGTTCTTCTTATTCTTGTTGTTTTTTGTTTTTTTATCTTGTTCTTCATGTTCTTGATCTTCTTGCTCTTGTTGTTCTTGCTTGTTTTTTCTTCTTGTTCCTCTTGTTTATCTTGCTCTTCATATTCTTGTTCTTATAGCTCTTGCTGTCCTTGTTGTTATTATTTGTTATTGTTCTTCTTGTTCATCTTGTTTTGTTCTACTTGTTCTTTTTTTTCTTCTTGTTCATCTTCTTCTTGCTCTTTTTGTTTTTGTTCTTCTTTTTCTTCTCATCCATCTTGTTCATCTTGTTATCCTATTCTTTTTCTTCTTATTCTTCTTATAGATTTGATAACAAGTCAATTTTGTTAATAGTTTCCTGATAAGTTTTGATTGATTCCCTCCACCACAGAGGACTTGAGGGAAGAACTGAAGATCGGAGCAGAGGACCATGGACCTACAACAATATAAGGGGCCTAGTAATTGCGTAAGGGAAGCGAGAAGTAGGAATCTCAGTAATTTTTTAACCCCCTATCCTTCTCTATTATTATTATTATTATTATTTTTATTCATCTGGAAAGCCCCCAGATATAATAAATAACAGATAGGGCTCTCAGTCCAAAAATAAATTGATTTTCAGCAAATTAAGTCTGCAGCTCAGTTCAACTCTGCCTTAAATAAGATTTTAGAGATTTGTTCATATCCAGATATAATCAATGTAATATAAAAGAAAATGTAGTAAAATAAGCTATGGCCGTACCAGTGCTGTGTCAGTGAAAAACAACTAATCTAGCAAATAAGTTATTTGTGCCCTAGGAGTTGTCAGAAAATGTACAAAGGAAAAGAGAAGTGAATGTAAGTGACAATAAAGGGTAACTTGGAAAGGTTCCTTTCGGAACATTTAATACGGACACTGTGATTTGTAGACAATTAACTCTATTCTACTTGTACAACACGTCCTTAGAGCTCATACCATCATGTCACTGCCCTTATTTCAAACACTAGTTATATAATAGAACTGAATAGATATTTGTATTTTACATGTAGACAAGTATAGGATGCAGAATTAACATATCATGAGGTCACATACAATATATGGTGTCAAGAATATTCTCTAGCACATCTGGTTAGGCAGGGACCAGTGAGCTACATGGCATCATGAATTATAGAGTGGACTGATTGCACAATGAACGGAGAATCATAAGCTTGGTGAAATCTAGATGGCTTTTTAAGTTGTCTCAAGCAGCTGTATATGGCCTGAGTGTTATAGTAGTGTGCTCATGTTGCCACTACGTATGTATATGTGGCACCCCAAGGGTTAATGTGCCACAGAAACATCAACACAGGTTTACTCCCACACAACACTACACTAGGAAGTGGGAGGAGCTTAGGTGGCACCTGCACTAGTGGGAGGAGCTAAAGTTGTTTACCACAGAGCAGGAGTGACAGTTAGTTCAGTTTGAGTCTGGAGCAGGAGCAGAGTCAAGTAGAAGTGGAGGTCCTGAGAGGTCTGAGGAGAGGAGACAGAGGAACAGAGGAACATACCCGGGATAAAGAGTTACCCCAAAAACTTGACCCCGGGGAGGCGCTTAAGACGGATACCGGATCCGAGGCTGTGCCTGAGACAGACAGGACAGTAAACACGGGCATAGTGAAGGTCCACCATCTTCACAGCACCATAGCAAAGCAACACGAAGGAGTCAGTGACACAGAGGACTCAAGTTGCCCAGCATATTGGTACCCGTGAGCAGAGACAGCGCCAGCAGTATAGCTACAAGCAGCAGCAGGGCCACACACAGCGCTTAAGTAGGAAGCCAAGGACCCGGTCAGGGTGGGAGCAACCTGGTACAGACTCCGTGAACAGTATTGTGTGATACCATCTGCAAGTAAAGACTTGGAAAACAACAGAAACCGTGAGTGTGTGTGATCCTTATACTGAAGCCCTACTTGCCCTCATATACTGCCATTACCTCTACTCTCATCATCTCTACTGCTACCCCTACTCTCCTGCAGCATCAATAACTATCCTCACAGACTTTAACTACTACTACCACTGCCCCGGGGAACCCAGTTCTGCCCACAGGAACTATTCTATCCAAGCTGCTATCCCATCATCCCCGGAGGTTCTGCAGCAGCGGCGGCCCCATTACTGGCCGCATATAGTGGGTGGCGTCACGAGTGACAAATCCCCTGTAAATAACCCCCCATTTTATTGTGCGGGCCCGGGACACGATCCGGACCAGGACCGCCGTGACATCCCCCAGCAGTACCCCGGTCCGGCACCGAGTACCCCGTCCCAGTGGGCTCCACATATACCAGGTGAGAACCATGACGAACATGGCTGTGCAGTTATTTAGTGCTCTTCCTACACTTCGATCTGTTGCTTCTAGATACCTGTCTTCTAACTCATCTCTGCTGTTTTTAGGCCTGGGTGCTCTTCGTACACTTGACTCTTATGCTCCTAAATACCTGTCTGCCAACTCATCTCTGCTGTTCTTGGGCCTGGATGCTATTCACTCACTTGAATGTGACTGCTCCTAGATTTCTCAATAAAGCAATTGCTTTGCGGCACCTCACTCGGTAAAGCGGGGTCTTGTCCCACCCCTACAGTGGCGCACGTGACTTCCACTGAGCCATTTTGGAAAGTAACACATACAAATATATGAAGACAGCGCTCCACATAGCCGATTGAATAGCAAGTGTTCCTTTATTCCACCATCTCAAGAGCAACGTTTCGATCTTAACCTAGAAGACCTTTTTCAAGCATCCTAGATTCCTGCCTGCTAACTCATTTCTGCTGTTCTTGGGCCTGGGTGCTATTCATACACTTGACTCTGGTGCTCCTAGATACTTGTCTGTAAACTTAGAGATGAGAGAATAGCTATGCGGTTCCACTGGATAAAATAAGTCCAAAAGTCGTGGGATAGATGCATGGTTTATTTCTATATGCTTCAAAGCACTCCATCCTCTTCATCAGTATGAAACCACAAACAATATGGTTGTATCCTGATGAAGAGGATGGAGTGACTTGAAATGCATTCAAATGAATCATGAATCTATCCCAAGACTTTTGGACTTATTTTATCTGGTTTTTCATGGCAAGACAGAGCACCTGCATATCTCTCCTATCATGTCTAACTTGGTGGTGATCACCTGTGGATCTGCCACAGCCTGTTTCATGCACATCAGTGGTTGTGTCATACACATCCACCCTATGTGAATAGATACTCTCATCTTATTTTACGTTGTTTAACCAGTTAAAACCCTATTGTGCTTTTTCTCTGCCTTAGTTCTTTCATGTTTGTCAACTCAGTTCTGCTGTTCTTGTGTGCCACTCTTAGATTCCTATCTGCCAACTCAGTTCTGCTGTTCCTGGCTTTAGTTCATACACTCAGCTCTGCAGCAAAATACCTGTTCGTCAATGCAACTCCATCTGATAGGTATTCAAATTAAAAAGGTTTTTTTTAGTAATGGTCAACTCCTTTAAAGAGCTATGGGAGCATCTTCTATTGCAATCCCTTATATAGCAGGGCTCCTTCCTACTAATGATCACATGACTAACCTGGCACATCTAATAGGTTGCTGGTTGGGCTTAAACCCACCCCTGTGAAACCAACTACCCTGTATTCTGTAAACTCATTTAGATTTTTTTCTGATTTGTGTATTATTTTCTCTTTTGGTGAAAGTATTGCAATTATTACATTTTCTTCTGGATAACTGTAATGGGGGAAAAGTGCTCCTAGTGCTTTTTGTTATCAATTGCTTAGTATCTGACTTTACATCCAGGACAATGCAAATAAAGTTTCTGCGTTTTTTAGGAACATTTTTACATTTTTGGAGGATCCTAAAAGTGATTTTTCTTTTACATTTGTTTTTCCTGTTAATGTTTTGGGTATCAGAGTTTGATTTATGGTGAAATCCAGGGGTAATAGCTTTTTGTGATGACTTATGATGATGATGGTGTTCTCTAATTAGACATCGAGCCCTGTAATTTCTCTTCCTAAGTAAAAGTTTAAAATCAAAGTAGTTTGTCTCTCGTTTCTCTTAAGGGAAATACTGCCGGCCGTGCCATGGGGAAGACTACGATGAGAAATGAATTAAGAGCTGCTAAAGCAAAAAATCCTTCCTCTCCAATGGTGATGTGTTCTGTCCAATCATTTATTCTGGAAAGGGCATATATATGATACCTTGTAATAGATATTTCTTAAAATATTTTTTTTGTGTGGGCATATGCTAGGAGCACTAATCTATACCCAGTACGAGTCTAATTTACTAGACTTGAATTTATATTCTGTATTCCAGATCTACATGGTGCGGAATGCTCTCTCTAGCTCTCGCTAAATCTCTGTATTTTTCTGGTTTTGTGACTCTGTTTCGTTCTTGATGTTTCACTTTGTCACTCTGTCTCCCTGTCAATCTGTCTTTCTCTGTCACTCTGTCTCCCTGGAATCTGTCTCTCTCTGTCACTTTGTATCTGTTTCTCTTGGACTGTCTTTCTCTTTATTTGTCTCTCTCTGTCTTCTCTGTTTCTGTCTTTCTCGGTCTCTCTTTGATTCTCTGTATTTCTCTGTCTTTCTGTGTTTCTCTGTCTCTCTGTGTCTCACTGTCTCTCTGTCTTTCTCTGTTTATATATCTCTGTCTCTCTCTGTGTCTCTAACTCACTGTCTTCTTAGTCTCTCTCTGTGTCTCTCTGTCACTCTGTCTCTCTCGTCACTCTGTCTCTCTGTGTCTCACTGTGTCTCTGTCTTTCTCTGGTTTACTCTCTCTGTGTCTCTCTCCTCTCTCTTCTGAGTCTCTCTCTGTGTCTCTCCGTCACTCTGTCTCTCTGTGTCTCACTGTGTCTCTGTCTTTCTCTGGTTTACTCTCTCTGTGTCTCTCTCCCTCTCTCTGTCTCTCTCTGTCACCCTGTCTCTCTGTGTCTCACTGTGTCTCTGTCTTTCTCTGGTTTACTCTCTCTGTGTCTCTCTCCTCTCTCTCTTCTCATCTCTCTCTGTGTCTCTCTGTCACTCTGTCTCTCTGTGTCTCACTTTTGTCTCTGTGTTTCTCTGGTTTACTCTCTCTGTGTCTCTCTCCCTTCGTCTTCTCAGTCTCTCTCTATGTCTCTCTGTCACTCTGTCTCTCTGTGGCTCACTGTGTCTCTGTCTTCCTCTTGTTTTCTCTCTCTGTGTCTCTGTGTCTCTCTCCCTCTCTCTTCTCAGTCTCTCTCTGTGTCTCTCTGTGACTCTGTCTCTCTCTGTCACTCTGTCTCTCTTTGTCTCACTGCGTCTCTTTCTTCCTCTGGTTTTCTCCTTCTCTCTTCTCAGTCTCTCTGTGACTCTGTCTCTCTCTGTCACTCTGTCTCTCTGTGTCTCACTGTCTCTCTGTCTTTACTGTCTCCCTTCCAGGTATATATGTCTCCATCTCTAATGCATGGAAAGAAACAAAAGACATTCATCTCATCTTTCTCTGATCCCATAGCGTCATCTATTGGGTGCAGAGGCTGGCAGCTGACATCAGCCTGGCACTCTGACGTCAGATAGCAGCCTCTGATTTGCCAGTAGATTGTATTGAAGTATAGTGACCAAACGGGTCTCTGCGTTGCAATGCACTTCAGCTGAATGTGCACCCTCGGACAAACAACCAGCTGAAATATGCATTGGGGTCGGCGGGCTCCCCTTCAGCACAGGCCCAGTTGTATTCACACCCGGTTGCATTCGCGCCCTCTGCAGCTGTGATCATCATGCACCTGTATGGAAACAAATAGGTCAGCTTAGGGGCTGAAAAATGGTAGGTCTTTTTTTTTATTTTTAATGCATTAGAACGCGATAAACATCCAAGTTGCAAAAATGTACCTACCCTTTATTTAATTTACTTTTGGCAAGATCTAGGCACATCTGTGGTAGCCATTGCCTATGAAATATTAATTTGCTGCAAACTTCCAAAATTCCTTTATTTCCTTTCTCCTTTCTGTTGCCTGGAATGAATCATTCTGCTTTTATAGCCAGTTTCTTCTCATGTTCTGTGTGTATTCATTGTAGGAAAGGTGACAAGCGACTTCTACATAATCAAGAGAAGTGATTAAACGGATACTGTGCAATTAACATCCCCATTTGTCGCGGGTTTCTTCGAAGTCAGCGAGAAATTCGGCTGCTTTCCATCCTCCTCCTGCTACTTGGAGAGACAATTTTCTTTCCTTGAGCTGTCACATTGCTCCTCCACAGTTACTCCGGTGACATTATCCATTTTGACACACACAAGTTATTTCTGGACATTGAAAGTGACAATGTCATGGGTCAGAACCAAGAAAACTTCACTGACATTTTACAAGTTTCAGTTCAATGGCTGCGGCAGAAAAGATGAAAGAGGAAATCGCAAAGGCTTCAGACATTTTGGGTGGAAAAATTTCATTCTTCTCTTGTGACATTAAACATCTTGAAAGGATATTGGCTGCAGTTACTCTCAGGCTATGTTCACGCAGGCGTTAAAAAAACTGGTGAAAATGCTTCTTAAAACGCTTGTGTGGCGCCCTTGTTTTCTGGACACCACCAATAGTATTGCCCTAACATTGATGGTAGTGCCATGTCTGTGGACGATTGGAAGCCCCCTCTGCTGGAAGTCCATACCTTAACACACTTCCTGAACCCTTATTAAGAGACTGAGCACAGGATGCTTTATTTGGGCATGTGCATAACTCCCTGGTGAGGGCGAGGGGTTAGCTGTAGTGTTGAAGGGATGAGTAGGCACATGAGTAGTCAAGTAAAGAGGCAGCAGGAGCTGCTCTAAAGAGACAAGCTGCAGTCAGGGAGCCAGTCTTAGGCCACTCAGGCTTAAAGGGCCTGGTGGCAGAAACTGGAGGCTGGTGGGTTTTATGCCCACTAGCCACTTAAGTGGAGCTTTTCAGGGTGACAGTAGTACAGAGGATCAGGGATCTGCTCTGGGAGCACTGATACCCACAGGATCCCTACTACCTGATTGGCAGAAGGTAACCAATAGGAACTAAGAGGAAGTGCTGAAGAGCTAAAGGCATCAGGAAACCTAAATACAAGGGATGTCAGCAGGAAGGCCACATGACTCACCCAGCAGAGTAGACAACATTCTCATCAGACTGGCCAGACCACATGCCTGGTGGCAGTTGGGTACCCTGGATCTGCTACAGCAACCTGCAGTAATAGGTAAAGCAAAGACTAACTCACCCACTACACCTCACCACCACCACCCTCATCACCCTCATCATCCCCCTAGTTGGGAAGGGTTAAACACCTGCTACTACCACCTATCTCCCCACGATCATCTGCAGTGCCACCAGGCATATACTGTCCGAACATCCCAGCTGGCACCACAAATGTATCTTTTACTTTTATATCTTAGTTTATCAACCCCTTCTACATGTGTGTTAGGACCACAGCTGCTGGGCACTGCCATTGTGAAATTAGACCCTGGCCCTTGCGACATACACACTTGTGTTTTTGGAAGTCTTTTTTGTAAGCTTTCTTTTCAGCCATCTGATTGTAAAATGCTGGATTTGGAGATGTTTTCTTCAGAATCCACTTAAATACTGCAACATGCACTTTTTTCCCGAGGAGGCATTTTTCAAAACCATTTCAGAAAAGAGTCCAAGAAACTCTTCACATGTGCAGGAAAGTGCATTTTCCATAGAAATTAATAATTTTCCAGAGTTTTCAGAGGATTTTAGAGAAGTCTGCCAGCCTTGGCTATGACATATGTGTCATGACCAAAGATTGCTAGGTGTGACTACTACCATACATCAGAGTGCAATACAACCCTATTCTCTTTCATTGTACTGTGGTATAGCAGAGACACTTTGAGGAACATAGAGAGGGAAATTCTTGTCAATTCAAATTAAAAACATTATAGGAAAGAAATATTGTTGTCTAGTGAGGACCAAACCTTGGAACAGTCACCAATCATCAAAATTATGGAGTGGTGAGCTATTTTTGATTACACAGATACAGAACCATACATATTCATGTTGCAGCACCTGGCTCTGCAGCTTGGTTTGGGCAGAGTAGCTTTTAAAAGGATGTTCTCATCTCAGATATTTATGCTATAAATATGGGATCTTTTATGTACATCCTACTGCTATCTAAAGAGAGGCAGACTTTAAAGGGAGCCTGTCACAGCTTATCCCATAGTGCATCACCGTAAGCCATCACACACACAGTTTGTGAGATATTGTCACAGATCTTGGTTGCAGTGAATTGACCATTAATCCATTATACAGCCACAAAGGGAACATGTGTCCTGATTCACTGCAGCAGAGATCTGAACATATTGCACAAATATACGTGTGTGTGACGTGGGCCTAAGCTTATTACGCATTCTAGAATGCTGTATGTTCTGCCTTCTTCCACATGTGGAGCTGTGGATATCTAGTATACAGCTTAACCCTCGTTCACTTCCCCAAGGAACAGATTGTTGGATTTTTGGAGTCTATATTTATTGAGGTGATAACTTGATTGTGTGAACCATAATGTATGTGGTAAAACCTAGAATACAAGTAAAGAATAATCACAGTCAGTACTGGGTGCATTAAAGAAACTAGCACTAACACAGTGATAATACAGGTTACAGTCAACATGAGTAACTAGGGTAAAGGTCCCTGCAGCAGGCTCTATTCTATACAGAATGCATATATCTGTATAAAGTGCAAAAGGCACCAACTCAAATAGTGTAACTCAGAGGACAATACACTTCACTTTAAAGTATTCTACACAGAAATACCTTTATCTACATACAATGCAAACATGCTAGCAGGAGGAATTATGGGGTATAACACATCTTCTATCACACAGTTCTCTCTGTACTAATGGCTGGATTATAACCTGCAAAAAACATGTATCTGCATTGCTCTTACTGGAATCATCTGATGAGAGGAAAGTTGTAAGGAATGGAGAGCCTGACACACATCTTATCTTCTCACTGAAGAACTGGGAAACTGACCACAAGAATCTCTTTCTCCAGGAAGAATGAGGGGGGCGGTCCCTTGGCACACACTGTTCTTAAGAGTACAGACTAACAGCTCTGCTAGATCATGTTTAACATCTAAACAGCATAAACAGGCAACTAATGACCTCTACAGATCGTAACTAGTATAACTCTAGTATAACTTTATGAATATTTTCTTAGCTGCTTATGAATGAACAGAACACTGTATATAAGTCCCCAAACTGATCTGTATAACATAAAAAAGAGCTTTTATATACTCACCTATGAGACGGTCTTATCCGATGGGTGTCACTAGATCTGGTGCTTCCTCTTTTCTTGCGGTCGTCTTCCTTCCCTGCATTGTGTGGATGATACATCGTATATAAGCAACACAGTCTCCTCCGCTGCACTCCTGGGCACATGCAATTAACTCTATCGCTGCCAAGGGCAGAGCAAAGTACTGTAATACGCAGGAATAGGGAAAGGTCAAAGAGCGTCTGCACATGTGCACTTCAGCAGGGCAGAGAGAAGTGCAAAGTAGTGCAATGGAAGACACTATGTGGCTGACATAAAACATGTCATATACATGAACCTGTGAGGGAGGACGATGATCGCAAGAAGAGAGGAGGTGCCAAATCTAGACCAGTGACGCCTATCAGACTTGATCTTCACTGTAGGTGAGTATAATAAAAACTTTTTTTATGTTATACAGATTGGTCTGGGAACTTATATACAGTATTGTAGACTAATGTACTCAAGGGCTTACTGGTGATGGCCGAAGCTTATATGGGTAAACCTGGTGACAGATTCACTTTAAGTCCCCCATCTTGTCAATAGCCTCCATTGCTTTCTTACGTAGCCTCAGGTTAGACAGAGTGAGCATTTCTTGAGCCCTCTTCAGGAGGCTGATTGCAACCTCAGTTGTTGGTGTGGACTTCAGACAGTCGTTAACGTAGAAGTCCTTTTCTACGAAGGATCTGACATCTGACCCGTACACTTCTTTGCCCTCTTTGGCAGAGTTTCAAAGGCCCTAGATGGCGTCTGCCGGGGAGGGACTGTTCCCAAAGATGTGGACTCTCATCCGGTACTCTGTGATGTCCGTATTGGGGTCGTTCTTATTAGAATGAGTCATGTAAAAAATGCCTATAAGAAAATATTCATACATCTATATCCAATTACAGCTGTGGTTATACAAGAAATGTATTATTGTTGCTTTATTGACATTTTATTTTATTTTTTTTACGCCTGCAGTAAACCCGTCTCGTAGCTTCACGCGGCGCATGCTTTAAAAAATATATAAATTCCAATTAAGAGTTTGTTGGAAAAAAAAGAAGAAATCCTATTTTCCACCTCCCTCTGGAAACCAATCTGGCGGCGCAGTTCAGCAACACATGTATTATTTTGTATTTACAGCATTCATCTGAATAGCTCGTAAAATAGATGCTCTTCTTTGTGCTCCGCGTATTAATAGTCATATTTCTATTTAGCTTTAATGGATTCTCATTCCACAGTCATAAATTAGAGATTAATGATCGCTACATGCAATCTGAAAATTTTTACTTGTAAACATCATTTTTTTTTACTTCTTCCCCATGCAATGAAGCCAATGTAATCTTATGAATAATTGCATCCCAGCTGAGAACAGAATTTTAATACTGGACATTAAAGCTTCTAAACAATTTATATATGCGGCAAGCGGCGCCGCTGTAATGTGCATGTATGTGGCGAGGCGCCGCACAGTTGGTCTGCTTCAAGGTAATTAAATGATATTAGAAACACAAAGTCAATCATGTCGGTATACCTGCTTTTATGGAACGTGACAATATTAAGCCCCAAGAGTAGTGATGGGCGAGTCCTAAATTACTCGGAATCGCTTGACTCTAGCGAGTCCGAGCCCGGGACTCGCTACTCGTTGCGAGTCTAGCGAGTCTAATGTTAATGAATGGGGAAGCGAGTAATAGCGAGTAATGTGCGATTTACAAATCGCAGATGTGTCTCGGAAAGCACTCACATTGCCGTTTTGGAAACACAAGCAGGTGGCGTACGTGCTATTTGCAGGTAGGAGAGCAGCAACGCACTGGTCTGCCACAGAGAAAATAAAGCTGAAGCTGTTATTATGACCCAAAATCTATCAGGTGCAAAAAAATAAGGAATAGTACCTCAGCTAAGCCTCTGACTTCAGCTATTAGGAAAGCTGAGTGAGTAAGCTAAGCTATGAGGTCGGTCCTGTGTGCACTGTAAGGCTGCTCCTCCCTGCCTGCCTGCCTACAGTCCTCTACACAGTACTCCTCTGTCCTCCTGGTAGCTCTCAGAAGAGCTGTTTGGGTTAAATATAAGGAATCTTGAAGTTTCCCTACACTGACTGACACTCCCTATGATCTGCACCAGCATCTACCTCACCCTGCACTAGGCTCAGATCGTCACAGGAATGTGGAGGAAATGGCGGTGGCAAGGCTTATATACAGCCTCGCCTCTCTTACATGACATAGGCATCACGATGGACAGAAGCCAATTATAGTCTTGCCACAACGAACATGGCTGTGGCATTACTGAATATGATTGGCTAACATGCTTGTCCATCTTCACAAGTTTTCTGACCTTACACGCTAGGCTGTCTTGGAAGCTTTGTCGGAACATAACAGATTCTATATTCGCGAGTCCCGAATACAGTATACAGGACTCGCATTCGTAGACTCGCTCAGACTCGCTCAGACTCGCTGCTGACAGCGGGTATCCGTGAAGCGGTGCGATTGTTTAAACGATTTGGGGAGATTCAAGCTACATAGCGATGTGATATAGCGAGTCTAGCGAGTGAGAAAAAGTAAACTCTGTCAAAACTAGGATTGCCATTGACTTGCATTGGACTCGTTACTGTGCGAGTAATCGCTGGGAAACTCGCGAGTACCGAGTCCTGCGAGTCCCTTAATACTCGCCGAGTAACGAGTCCTAGCGAGTAGACTCACCCATCCCTACCCAAGAGGACTACCATAATTTTGGCTCGTGATACCATAAATGAGAAGGGGATCGCGACAGGAGGCATTGACTATATAGAAAAGGAACTAAACACAAGGTAGACTCTGGCTAATGCTCTCCTGGCAAGGGTTTTCTAGCAAAATAATTGGCCAGTTGACAATATTGTGGATGGAAGGATGCCATCATAGACCAACACATATGTAGAAGGTCATGACGTCCCGAATCCAACATGGCAGAAGGCTGCAATTGTAGAAAAGATCGACAGCGCTTCAGCTGGCCTGGAAGTATCTGGGCATCATTGGATCAATCCAGAATTGCATTCCTCTCCTTGATAATGATTTCAAATTATTTGTTGGTTTAGACTCACATCTGTCAGACATTTCTAGCAAATTCTGTATATGATTCAACCAGAGCTAGGGTGGGTGCGGTACTCGGACACCGGGGCTACTGTGTGGGAAGTCACGGATGGTCGGGACCCCAGTGCCGTGCCCTGGTGACCAATTATACCAGATGTTGATGGTAAACGGTGGGGGTAACACTGGTTATTTACAGGGGAACGTGATGCCACCTGTAGAGTCCGGTAAGTTGGTACCGGCGCTGCTAGCCGGCCACTGAGGTGATGGTTAAGGCAGCTATGTGTGGTACAGCTCCCCACAGGTGGAGCTTTGCCTCAGGGCAGCTGTGGTGATGAGACGGTGAGGGAGGACAGTGATGGTGATGGTGGTGCAGTTCTTACCCCTCTGCTTGATGATGTTAAGCCCTCCAGGCTGCGGCAGAAAGAATAACAGAAACAGTTCCAGTTTAACTCTGCTTTACTTGGTACCGGCTGATGGCATAACAAGACACGATACAGTTTGGTTTTAGGGTGTTGTTGCCAACTCAGGTTTTCTCCTATGGAGTCTCTAGATGTCCTCTCTTTGTCTTGCAGGGTTTACTACGTCCTTTCTCTAGATCTTTCAGTCTTTTACCACCCTTGCAGAGCTCCCCCGCCAGTCCTAATGTCTGTGTCTAGAAGATAAGGTCTGTCCACTACTCGGTCTGGATAAGGCAACCCGAAAACGGAATACAGAAGGCTCCCTTCCAGCACCGCAGTATATGTCTGTCCCTTTTAGTTTCTTCTAGTGTCCTGAACCGGTTTTCAGTCCTGAGGGGAGAGGTACCTTGTGGCGCTGTCAGCAACCTGTTTCTGTTGCGCCTACAGATCGTCGGTTTTTCAGTCAGGGTTGAACTCCTGGCTGCCTCGGTTGTCCGTGTCACCGGTGTCCCCTCAACATGACTATCTGGCTCCTACCAGCCCTGGCCCGTTGCCTTCTATCCTGGGTCCTCACATAAAGATGGGGTACCCTCCACTCAGCTGGGCTGCCAGGCCTGACCACTCTGTCTGCCTTCCCAGCACCGTCTGAGGTAAATTGTCAACGGTCACTCTACCTCTATCCTAAGCTCCGCCCCCACCCTGTGGCACCTACTATATTACCAGTTCCCCCTACTCTAAGTGGTGCGGTCCTAAGTGAGTGTTGATAACAGACTCCTTAAGATTTAAATCCTAAACTAGCAACTTATAATAATACTACATATAAATAATAAATGCAATACCATTCTGTGGCGCCTACCCGCAGGGGCGCCACATATATATCCCATAAATGGTTTTAATGTTGGGAATACCCATTTAATTTTTCCTGGTTCTCACCACTATAGCTCGGGTCAGGACTGATATACGAGTGCATTATGACATGATACCAGGGGTTTCGAGTACTGTATTGTTGTATCAAGCTGATTTTGATGAAACTGGCCTTCATTCTGTCGCCATATTTACTGGGTATAGTTCCAGGGCCATAGTTTATTTACTTGCTTTACTTCTGGAGCCATAGGGTGTTTTCACATCTAAGGGTGGTGTGCGTTTTGCTTAATTTGCTCTTCTAGGCGTTTTTACCACTAAAAACGCATAAAAATGCTAGTGTTTTTGGCCCCATTGATTTTAATGAAAAATGCAAAACGCATGTGTTTTTGCAAACGCCGCGCTAGATGCATTACCCGACATTTTGTGCTGCATTGGCAAAAACGCATGCGTTTTGCGTTTTCATTAAAATTAATGGGGCCAAAAACACTAGTGTTTTTATGCGTTTTTAGCGGTAAAAACGCCTAGAAGCGCAAATTAAGCAAAACGCACACCACCCTTAGATGTGAAACAGGCCTAATTGTTGAGCTGAGCTTGCTTTATGAAATATTGATATACTGCTAGTCTACTGTGCACAGTATTGCCCTGATACCATATTTACTACAACAAATGCCTTTGAGTCAGCATTTATTCATATTTATTTATTGTGCATGTTTCTGTATGACTGTATTGATCCTAGTTCTGGTACGGATACTGTATTTGTGGAACACGCATATGCTGAACTCAATTATAGTGCAATATTTATCTACTAAGCTTTGCTCTGGTATTGTACTTATGTACTTATCTTTGATCTGGTACTGTATCTATGGAACAAACTTTAGTCTGGAATAGTGTTTTACTGTACGTAGTTCTACTACGTTATTTGGCTACTAAATTTTGTTTTGGTTCAGACTGAAACCAGAATCAAGATATACGGTAAGTACACTATTAACTGATCTTGAGTCTGTATGTACTGATCTTTACTCTTATACTATTTCTCTGAAAAAGCTTTTACATCTCACTAAATGTATCTGCTAAAGCTAGTTCTGGAGCCAAATTGTTGATCAGAACTTTGTTCTAGGAATGGATTTATGTACTGTTGTTTTATCCAGGAACCTGTTTAGTCACTATGTGACATGCCCCTCCAGGGCTTAGGATACTCGGAACCAGGCTGCCTTGAAGCTTCATCACAGGGATCACAGGGACCGAGACCCGGCTCCGTGACCCTGGCGGTGTCATTAAAAGTTTGGTGTGGGTGGCTCTCTCTCTGAAGGTACCGTCACACGGGGAGATATCGCCGGCAATGTTGCCGGCAACCGAGGGGCGTGGCCAGGTTGCGGCGACATCGCCGGCGAGTTGCTGCGTGTGACAGGGCGATAATCAGGCGATGAATCGCCTGAGTCACATCGCCAGGTTTCCCAACAATGTTGGGAAACCTGGCGATGTTGCTCAGGCGATTCTGCCTGATCGCCCTGTGTAACGCGGCGATCCGCAATGTTACGGGCGATTCCGCCTATCTACTACATTGCGGGTTATCGCTCGCTGGGTTGCCAGGCAACCCAGCGAGCGATAGCCGCGGCAACTAGCCGGCGACATCGCCGGTAAGTTGCTCAGTGTGACATCTCACCGGCGATGTTGTTAGGGATGCGCGCTCCCGCGATCCCCGGCAATATCGCCGGCGATATGTCCTGTGTGACGTTACCTTTAGGGAAGTGCATCTGGCATGGAGAGTTCATTCTGGAAGGGATAACTGGACCTGGGGATACTTGTTAATTTTACATGACGCCACTCACAGGATGCGGCTATAGATGGCCGCCGCTGCACGACAGTTCTCCTAGATGGTTGGGAGGCAGCAATGTTCTTAAGCCTTCTATGGGGAGGGCTGACCCCCAGGGCAGCTAAAGTTACCTGGTTGAGTTGGTAGTCATGTTTCTGGTGCTTTTGACACGTTAAGAAAGTTCACAGACACAGCGGGTTGCAGTCTTCAGATCTTTTACTCACAGTTTTTGTGAAACAGCCCGCTGAGCACTGGGTTCTCAGAGGCAGGGATCCAGATACTCCCGAATAGGAGGATGACACATAACTGGCACACCCTTCTCTGTCCTTTCTCTGCCGTCTCACACTGCGCTTGTGACGCGCACACGCACCCAGGGCTGTGGGGTACTCGGCTCTCTGGCTCTCTCTCTTCTTCTAGTAAGGGAATTCATGGGTGGCCATCCCTAGGCCGTGGCCCTGGGGGTCAACTGAAAAAGGGGTTATTTACAGGGGGAATATTTACAAGTTGTCTTCATGACGCCACCTGCTGAGTCTGGTGATGTTCACCAGCGGCGCCACAGTCCTCCGGTGGTCGGTGGTATTGTGGCTTGGATGGAATAGTCCCTGCAGGCAGGACTGGACCACCGGAGCAGTAATGCTGTAATAAAAGCGTTTACATTTGGAATGATGCAGCAGAGTCAAAGCTTCGCTTCACCGGGTAACTTTACTTGAACAGTCTCTTTCAGCTTCCTTGCTTTCTTTTCTCTTGTTTGGGATCTGTGCTCTCTCAGGATCTCTCAGCCGAGATGGCCCTCTTGGTTCCTGCAGGCTGTCTGCCTATTCCTTCCAACTCCTCCTCCTCTGACTCCAGACTCACTCCAACTACTGACTAACTAACTGAGCCCTCCGGTTCCCTCTACAAGTCACTAAGACCCTCCCTGGGATCTTCCCACCACTATCCCTAGTGTGTGAGTGCAGCTCTAGGGCTCCATCTTGTGACCATTGTCCCAATTGCAGTGGAGTACTACACACTTTTCTGGGTGCAGTACCCTTTTGTGGCACGTACGTAGTGGGGTGCCACACTCCCCCTGGTTAAGCATGCTCGTCCCGAGCATCACACTCGCCCTTCGGGAAGTGAAAAACATTTTTATATTCATGCAATCATCAACGGGTAAACTATATCAAGAATATTTAGGATTCTTCCCCGTCCGGGAGGCACATATCTTTTAACGTTACATATGAAACACACTCATTATTACTCTGGCCCAATGGACCGACTTCGCATGCGGCCGCTCTTCACATCATCACACATAACGGGGGTTCAGTTCAATAAAAAGTTCTCAAGGGTCTCCAGGGACACATTCTTCATTAAAGGGTTGCAGCAAGATTAAAGGGGTATATTCAGGGGAAAAGCAATGTTTCTCTTTGGGAGTCCATTAATCAGTTTTTGAAACGCGGATAGCGAACCATCCCAACGGTGCAGGATATCTCTCATATGTAACTTGTTCGCCTCTGTATAAGTCACGTCGGGGGTGTCCTTGTCTTAAAAACGATTCAACATCCCTCCAGGTGAAAAAGACATCATCCAACAGTCCTGTTTCTCTGATAAAACCCCATCCGTACTTATGGTACACCGATATAACTGTACCTAGTTTACGCAGTTCAATATGTAATGGGGGCTGTGCACGGGCTTCATCTCTTAGTCTTTTGGTGGTACGTTCTCTCTGATACCATTCCTCCCTTTCCCTGTGGCTGACTACCGAGCTCCGCTCCTCTGGGATTGACCGGGTGTTTGGCAGGGGTTGGTATGGGGGTGGTGATGGGCTATGTCTATGGTGTTTAGGGATTGCACAAACACATACCTCCTCAGCGCTTGCTATGGTGTGGGGTCCTTGGTGGTACTGTTGCCAGGTCATCCACCAGGCCGCTTCTGGGGTGCTTGTTCCTTAGGCTCCAGCCGGTTCCTCATAGTCATCGTCGTCATCATTACGCTCTTCAGGCTCCTCGTAGAGCTCCTCTACATCCACGTCCAGCAAGATTCTCTCTGGTGCTGTTACAAATGCAGTCTCCAGCCAGGGACTGCTACTGGCTTGGGGCGGTGATGGTGCAGGTGTTGGTGTTAGGGGCTCCGTCTGCGTCCCCATGTCCCGGCTCTCTGCTGGTGGTGGAAGGGAGGCTTTGTACTTCTCCAAGGCTCTGACGGCGACTTGTGCTTCCTGCGCCTCGCGGGCCGTCCCTCTTGCCGACAACTCGTACGTCCTCTCCGCACTCCATCTCTGGCACACCCATGCTATCGTCTGCTCCATCTCCTGCCAGAGCCGGGTGAAAGCTTCCCGCCAGTAGTCTGCATCCCCCTCTAGCGTGAGTAGGGACACGGCTGCCGGATCACCTCGCTCAGCGCAGGCTTGCTCCTCCAGCTCGCAGACGACATCTCTCCATCGGGGTGCTGCCATGCTGCCGGGTACGTAGAAGTCTGATGGCGTCTGTCCTTCTATTCCGGTTTGTACAGCGATGGGCGGGCATTCCCCTGGAACTTCCTGTGGGCCGCCCCCCTGATTGATTGATGGAAATTGGGGCGGCCACTCCCTTTCGAGCTTCTGTCTAGGCCCTCCTTCTTCTAGGGGCTGAGGCACTCCCCCGGGCCTGCACATGTTGTTTACTCCATGGCGTCGGCGCCATCTTGGGTCACCACGCTGCAATGGCGAGAATCCATCTTGGCACCGGGCAAAGTCAGAAAAGTCAATAACAGTCAGTTTAAGTCCAGTTCAAAGCACACAGTATCCGGTGGTACCGGGCACGAGATCCTGTTCGTGACGCCAAAAGTTGACGCGCACACGCAGCCAGGGCTGTGGGGTACTCGGCTCTTGGGCTCTCTCTCTCTCTTCTTCTAGTCAGGGAATCCACGGGGGGCCATCCCGAGGCCGTGGCCCTGGGGGTCAACTGAAAAAGGGGTTATTTACAGGGGAATATTTACAAGTTGTCTTCGTGACGCCACCTGCTGAATCTGGTGATGTTCACCAGCGGCGCCACAGTCCTCCGGTGGTCGGTGGTATTGCGGCTTGGATGGAATAGTCCCAGCAGGCAGGACTGGACCACCGGGGCAGTAATGCTGTAATAAAACAGTTTATATTTGGAATGATGCAGCAGAATCAAAGCTTCACTTCACCGGGTAACTTTACTTGAACAGTCTCTTTCAGCTTACAGTTCAACAGTTCATTAGATGGTATACTGGCGAATGCTTTGGGCTGCAATTGGGATTCTGGCTTGAGATGGAACCCTCCTTTAAGTTCCTTTCTTTTCCTTCTACTCTGTTCCCGTGTGAAGCCTAATCTCTTGTAGATGATCTGGCCTCCTGCTGTTACTTGTTCTGTCTCCTCTCCCTTTTGTACCCATCGGGTAAACCTTTTAGTGAATGCCGCAGTGGCAGCTGCGCTTCTGGCTTCCCTCTTGTGGGACCTTGGAAGTCAGGGCCGTATTTGTAATATCCCTGTTTTGCGGATTCTCTGTGAGACTTGAAGTACTCACAGGTGCGGGCTTCGATATCCGAGTGTCTTCCTATGGGGCAAACTCTATCCGTTACTCACTTCCCCACTCAAGTCAACTCTGCGAATCTGAGCTTCCTTGCTTTCTTTTCTCTTGTTTGGGATCTGTGCTCTCTCAGGACCTCTCAGCCGAGATGGCCCTCTTGGTTCCTGCAGGCTGTCTGCCTATTCCTTCCAACTCCTCCTCCTCTGACTCCAGACTCACTCCAACTACTGACTAACTAACTGAGCCCTCCGGTTCCCTCTAGAAGTCGCAAGACCCTCCCTGGGTTCCTCCCACCACTATCCCTAGTGTGTGAGTGTAGCTATAGTGCTCCATCTTGTGACCATTTTCCCAATTGCAGTGGAGTACTACACCGCTTTTCTGGGTGCAGTACCCCTTTTGTGGCACCTACGTAGTGGGGCGCCACACTTGCCTCGCCCGTCCTGCCTTGCCCTCGCCACACAGAGCTCTGAGCCAGTGACTGTGGGCTTTTCTTAGGGGTTTGCAGTGTTTCCCCTTAGCCCTTTGGTTGCCACCTTTTCAGCAGCTGTGCGCAGTAGTCGACTGCGTTCCCATAAAAGTTCCATAGCCTCCGGGTCACTAGTTAAGCCTGGTCTGTCTTCTCCACTAGTCTTGGGGTTCCCAGTGCCCCTGTTCTTGCGGCCTGGTCCCTCCACTTGCCTACGCCTGACAATGGATACGAGCCCCATGGGTGGATTGCTCACTTCCCGTGCCTCTGGGACCCTCTCTTCCTCCTGGAGCCACTTCGGTGCTGTTTCTGCTCCTAGGTCTGGCCTCAGGACGAGCTCCCACTAGCTCAAGTCCTCTAGACACTTCACAGGTGTACTTGCTCTAGCTTCCCTCTAAGTCGACCTTGGTGTTACGGTCTCTCCTCAGCTGTTCTACTGCCTCAGCTCAGCTGTGGTGAACTCTCTCCTCAACTGTTCAACTATCTCTCCTGGGTTCTAGATCTTTCATGCTCTATTTATACCCCTTATCACGTGTCCAACGCCAACTATGTGTGTTTTTCCTGACCGCACTCCTTCCCAAGTGCTCCCTCTAACTACTTCCTTCACCACCCATCCCCACTACAATGGTTCCTAGTATGTGACCTGGGTGTCCCGGTGCTGGTCTGTACCCCTCTTTCCTGTGAGTGGGATACTACACCCTAACAGGGGTGCAGTACCTCTGTGGCGAGTGGATCCGCAGGGACGCCACACTATGCTTAGTTCTGGTACTATATTTACTAACATCACTTATCTCTGAATCAGCATTTATTAATATTTATTTAAGGTTCATGGTTATGATACTTTAATTTCTGATCCTAGTTCTGGTACCATATGTATAAATGTAACTTGGTAGTGATACAGTATGTATATACTGAGCTTTGTTCTAACATTGTGTGTATGTATGTACTGGTTTTTGTTCTGGATGGGATCAGGAACATAGCAAGCACAGAACTGGATACAGGCAGGACTGGTGCTGGGTAAAGGTAGACAAGAGCAAGAGGCAAAACTAATACTACAGGACTAGGTTAGGAACCTAACGAGTGTCTAATGCCCCACCCAACAGCGGAGGGAGCCTTAAATACCTAGTGCCTCCCAGTGATAGGCTGGGGACACCTTTTCAAGCTGTGTGCTGCCCCTTTAAGTGGCAGGGAGTACACGCACCCTTTGAGACCAGGAAACCACAATTGGCATGCACAAGGCTTGAAGCCTAGGGAACTCTGCTGGAGCTGGGATCTGAGACAAACGCAGGCCGTGGAGGAGGGCTAGGTACAACACCACAGGTGGGCCACAATGCAGGAGAACAGAGGACCACGTAGCATGAGGATGACTATGCCGGAGTGCAAAGAGCCATGCAACCCACGCACACTTGCTAGGACAAGTGAGCGTCCAAGAAGGTGGTGGCATCGGGGTCGGTCCCTATTGGGTGGAGAGAGAGGACATCGGCACTAGGAAGCACCGGGATGCAGGTGTATAAAGGGACAGACACTCTGGCAGTACAAATATAAATTTTTTCACCTAACGTTAATATTCCTTTTGTTAATCAGGTGAAGGTCCAGGTTTAGACAAATATTTTCCGAGAGCCATCAATTTACATATGGTTTTTTGACAGTGCAGGAAAATACTGATATCCTTCATGTGCGAATTAACAGCTGGTGTAATACACAGAAGAACTCAAGCTTAACAAGCCTGGGAGCGCGGAGGCTCTAAAGCATGTGTTAAGCCATGCCTTTCCCTTTAATCATAAATACACAACACCAGTCTGTAATATCCAGATAATTCTTGTATGCTATCCGGCATTTGCATTATAGTAACAGGAATATTATATTCAATGTAAATTAAAGAGAGATTCCAGTTGCAGTGATACAAATGGTGACATTTCGATAATCAATAACGACGAAATGGACAAAAAATATGAAGAAAAATCTTTCATTCTGAATATCGCTTTTATCATCTCACAGAATATGTTCTTTTAACCTGGAAGTAGATTTCGCATGTTCTCATTTGTTCTCCTTAGTGAGAAATGTGTCTGTAATGAGCTGCCAAAAAGAGTGAAGGATAGAGGAGGAGTGACAGCTGCACTGAGAATATCGCGGACAAGTAAAGTGAGTTATCATTCTTCAAAATTATCTCTACAACTTCAGAAATAATTATTAGCACATTGCCCAATAGATGAAATAATATAACTACTGTAATGCTGCCCGTGTACAAAAACATGACTTCAAGTACTTTAATACTGCTCCTATGTACAAGTATATAGCTACTATAATACTGCCCCTATGTACAAGAATATAACTACTATAATACTGCTCCTATGTACAAGAATATAACTACTATAATACTGCTTCTATGTACAAGAATATAACTATTATAATACTGCTCCTATGTACAAGAATATAACTGCTATAATACTGCCCCTATATACAAGAATATAACTACTATAATACTGCCCCCTATATACAAGAATATAACTACTATAATACTGCCCCCTATATACAAGAATATAACTACTATAATACTGCCCCTATGTACAAGAATATAACTACTATATTACTGCCCCTATATACAAGAATATAACTACTATAATACTGCTCTTATGTACAAGAATATAACTACTATAATACTGCTCCCTCTGTACATGAAAATAACTACTATAATACTGCTCCTATGTACAAGAATATAACTACTATAATACTGATCCTATATACAAGAATATAGCTACTATAATACTGTCCCTATATACAAGAATATAACTACTATAATATTACTCTTATGTACAAGAATATAACTTCTATAATACTGCTCCCTATGTACAAGAATATAACTACTATAATACTGCTCCCTATATACAAGAATATAACTACTATAATATTACTCCTATGTACAAGAATATAACTACTATAATACTAGTCCTATGTAAAAGAATATAACTTCTATAATACTGCTCCCTATGTACAAGAATATAACTACTATAGTACTGCCTCCTATGTACAAGAATATAACTACTATAATACTGCTCCCTATGTACAAGAATATAACTACTATAATGCTGCTCCTATGTACAAGAATATAACTACTATAATGCTGCTCCTATGTACAAAGTATATAGCTACTATAATACTGCCCCTATGTACAAGAATATAACTACTATAATACTGCTCCTATGTACAAGAATATAACTACTATAATACTGCTCCTATGTACAAGAATATAACTATTATAATACTGCTCCTATGTACAAGAATATAACTGCTATAATACTGCCCCCTATATACAAGAATATAACTACTATAATACTGCCCCCTATATACAAGAATATAACTACTATAATACTGCCCCTATATACAAGAATATAACTACTATAATACTGCCCCTATGTACAAGAATATAACTACTATATTACTGCCCCTATATACAAGAATATAACTACTATAATACTGCTCTTATGTACAAGAATATAACTACTATAATACTGCTCCTATGTACAAGAATATAACTACTATAATACTGCTCCTATGTACATGAATGTAACTACTATAATACTGCCCCCGTATACAAGAATATAACTACTATAATACTGCCCCTATGTACAAGAATATAACTACTATATTAGTGCCCCTATATACAAGAATATAACTATTATAATACTGCTCTTATGTACATGAATATAACTACTATAATACTGCTCCTATGTACAAGAATATAACTACTATAATACTGCTCCCTCTGTACATGAAAATAACTACTATAATACTGCTCCTATGTACAAGAATATAACTACTATAATACTGATCCTATATACAAGAATATAGCTACTATAATACTGTCCCTATATACAAGAATATAACTACTATAATATTACTCTTATGTACAAGAATATAACTTCTATAATACTGCTCCCTATGTACAAGAATATAACTACTATAATACTGCTCCCTATAGACAAGAATATAACTACTATAATATTACTCCTATGTACAAGAATATAACTACTATAATACTACTCCTATGTACAAGAATATAACTTCTATAATACTGCTCCCTATGTACAAGAATATAACTACTATTGTACTGCCTCCTATGTACAAGAATATAACTACTATAATACTGCTCCCTATGTACAAGATATATAACTACTATAATGCTGCTCCTATGTACAAGAATATAACTACTATAATACTGCTCCCTATGTACTAGAATATAACTACTATAATGCTACTCCTATGTACAAGAATATAATTTCTATAATACTGCCCTATGTACAAGAATATAACTACTATAATACTGCTCCCTATGTACAAGAAAATACGGTACCTACTATAATACTGCTCCTATCTACAAGAATATAACTACTATAATACTGCTGCTATCTACAAGAATATAACTACTATAATACTGCTCCCTATGTACAAGAATATATGGTAACTACTATAATACTGCTCCTATATACAAGAATATAACTACTATAATACTGCCCCTATGTACAAGAATATAACTACTATAATACTGCTCCCTATGTACAAGAATATATGGTAACTACTATAATACTGCTCCTATATACAAGAATATAACTACTATAATACTGCTCCTATATACAAGAATATAACTACTATAATTCTGCTCCTATGTTCAAGAATATAACTACTATAATACTGCCCCTATATACAAGAATATAACTACTATAATACTGCCTCCTATGTACAAGAATATAACTATTATAATACTGCTCCTATGTACAAGAATATAACTACTATAATACTGCTCCTATGTACAAGAATATAACTACTATAATACTGCTCCTATGTACAAGAATATAACTACTATAATACTGCCCCTATGTACAAGAATATAACTACTATAATACTGCTCCTATGTGCAAGAATATAACTACTATAATACTGCTCCCTATGTACAAGAATATACGGTAACTACTATAATACTGCCCCTATGTACAAGAATATACCTACTATAATACTGCTCCCTATATACAAGAATATAACTACTATAATATTACTCCTATGTACAAGAATATAACTACTATAATACTACTCCTATGTACAAGAATATAACTTCTATAATACTGCTCCCTATGTACAAAAATATAACTACTATAGTACTGCCTCCTATGTACAAGAATATAACTACTATAATACTGGTCCCTATGTACAAGAATATAACTACTATAATACTGCCCCTATGTACAAGAATATAACTTCTATAATACTGCCCCTATATACAAGAATATAACTACTATAATGCTACTCCTATGTACAAGAATATAATTTCTATAATACTGCCCTATGTACAAGAATATAACTACTATAATACTGCTCCCTATGTACAAGAATATATGGTAACTACTATAATACTGCTCCTATATACAAGAATATAACTACTATAATACTGCCCCTATGTACAAGAATATAACTTCTATAATACTGCTCCCTATGTACAAGAATATATGGTAACTACTATAATACTGCTCCTATATACAAGAATATAACTACTATAATTCTGCTCCTATGTTCAAGAATATAACTACTATAATACTGCCCCTATATACAAGAATATAACTACTATAATACTGCTCCTATGTACAAGAATATAACTATTATAATACTGCTCCTATGTACAAGAATATAACTAGTATAATACTGCTCCTATGTACAAGAATATAACTACTATAATACTGCTCCTATGTACAAGAATATAACTACTATAATACTGCCCCTATGTACAAGAATATAACTACTATAATACTGCTCCTATGTGCAAGAATATAACTACTATAATACTGCTCCTATGTACAAGAATATAACTACTATAATACTGCTCCCTATGTACAAGAATATACGGTAACTACTATAATACTGCTCCTATCTACAAGAATATAACTACTATAATACTGCCCTATGTACAAGAATATAACTACTATAATACTAGATCAGCTAGCATGGATAGCAATGTGAGAAGACGTTTCTTACCTCAGCTCCCCTGGAATACCCAGTATTAGATCATACAGGGTAGACAGCAGTGTGAGCAGCCTCTTCTTACCTCAGCACTATTGGTATCTCCATCACAACCCTGGAAAATTGAATTTTTTGAAAAATACAAGAGAAGTTTTCACAGATTTTTATGTAATTTGGTGTGCTGATTACAGAAATGACCTCCATTTTTTCCATCACGTAAGGCTTTTTTGTAAAACCAAGATCGATATTTTTGCTAAAATTCCATTTAAAAGGAATTCTGACGAACAATTGTACATGTAATATCTGGCAACAGTGGTTTTTATCCTCTTAAATTTATGTATAAATATACAGAGGCCCCCCCTGCTGGCACACGGCCCCCCCATCGGTATACAGAGGCCCCCCCCTGTTGGCACATGGCCCCCCATCGGTATACAGAGGCCCCCCTGCTGGCACACGGCCCCCCCTTTCGGTATACAGGGGTCCCCTGCCTCCGCATTGATCTCACCCTACGATGTCCGCAGACTCTCCTCGCTGTATGCCGGGTTTTCTGAGAGCGGCGCAGCAGGGATGACATCATCACTGCGCTCGGCAGTCACATGTAGAACCCGCCGGTATACAGTGAGGAGAATAGATGGAGGACCCCGGGTGCCTGCGGACATCGGAGGGTGAGATCAATGCGGAGGCAGGGGGAATCCTGTTCCGCCGAAGACATGGAGCCCTTTAAAAAGTTTCATGAATTCTCCAAATCAATTAATGAAATGTTTGTAATAAACAGATATAATTATTGAGGAGTCCACTAATTCCATTGTATACAGGCCTTGGAAACTTTTGTGATTCATTTTTTAAGGAAAAACTAAGGTTTCGAAATGTTCCTGTCTAACACTGACACCGATGGAAAAGTTGTTTTCTGGCTGAAAGGAATCTTTCATAAATGTGAAGGTAAAAGAAGTTGAGGTGACGAGAACAGAGCCATAGATAAAAGAGCGCCACTTTCTTTTATCAGATGAAATGAGATTTCAGGGCGGTTACGTGTCTCTTTTTTAACATTTGACGTCCTTGGGTTCTCATAGTAGAATGAGAAGTAATTACTCTGCCGGCATTCTCCATGTGTTAAGGCTAAAGCTTTTATTTGTCAAGTACAGAATCAACAAAAGTGACTCAATGGCCTAAATGTCAATGGGTTCACCTTTATAAAGACACTTTTAGAGCCCCGTAGTTGTCAAAGTAAACACCTTTCTTGAATCGGAGGCCTCATTAACTTTAATATTGGACACCGACAAATAATTTCAGACCTACCAAGCTTGGTTCATAACATCTTTGTTGAAACTGAATGGTCTGATATTGAATGTTGAAAGTTGAATTCTACACAAAAATATAATGGATCTTCATAATAGACAACAATGATGTAGGGAAAAATGTGTATATGTAGGGGAATGGATGACCACAGCAGTTAATTGATATCTCTTCAAGGCTGTATCTCTACCAAAGGTCATAACCTGTACTTATTCTGAGCAGGAACTGAAAAAAAACATGTGGGTGTCA
The DNA here is from genome assembly GCA_033576535.1 of Allobates femoralis. Lineage (NCBI taxonomy): Eukaryota > Metazoa > Chordata > Amphibia > Anura > Aromobatidae > Allobates > Allobates femoralis. The sequence continues at coordinate 45,601,502 of JARQOC010000012.1, read as the reverse complement.
TGTCCCCCCATCTGGACCTGCTCCTGTAATTCCTGCCCCAGCCACAGGGTGCCACCATATTTCATATATGATGGTGCTATTGATGCTTCCTCTCTGGATCTGCCACTGTAATTTCCTGCCCCGGCCACTAGGCACCACCATATTCCATCTATAGGTGGTGCTAGTGATGAGTCTTTGCTGGAACGTCCTTCTGCGGCTTCTGCCCCTGTCACTAGGCATCGCTGTGTTCACACTGCAGGTGATGCTGGTGTGGGGAGGAGTCCTTGCAGTGGATTTTGGGGGTTGAAGGCTCCGCTCTTCCACTAGGGTTAAGTGTCTGGCACATGTTGTGCTTCACAGCCTGATTGTGTTTGAACGTGGGGTGTCCAGGTGGAGTCATTGGTTCCTGCCTATGGGGAGGTAGCACTTTATATACCCTTGGACAGCTCTCACAAGTTGTCAGTTATATTCTTGTTTCCCCTTGCTAGCTAGTTACTTTCCTGTTTTGTTGGTATGACCTTTGAATATTTTTGGAATTTGATTTCTCCTTGTTTTTGTACCTCGGTGTCCTCTTGGCTTTTGACTCAGGTTCCTGACTTTGCTATGACCCAGTTTTTTACCCTTGCCTTATTCCCCAGTTTTTAACTGTTTGTTGACCTCCCTGCCTCTAGGTTGCTGCAAATCTATAGACAGTTACCACCTGGGCTCCGCTGTAAGTCCAGATCCCTGTTAAGGGTAAAGGGTTCAGGTTCTCGGTGCACCTTACAAGCTAGGTGCAGTGGATGTGAAGAAAAAGTGGGAGGAGTCTCCAATAAAAAATCCTTTATTTATGCAAAGTATTAAAAGTCCATGATAGCGGAGATCAAGCTCCGCTACCATGGACTTTTAATATGTTGCATAAATAAAGTAAGATTTTTGTATTGGAGACTACTCCACTTTTTCTTCATGTATACTGGCCGAGAGTCATGGCATCATGGGTCTAAGTCCAGAAGATGTGAGCAGCAGGATGGATTGAATGCATGGTGAGGCATATATGTACATTTTTTTTTGTAAAGGTTGCAGTGGATGGTCGTCACAGTGGGGTCTTTCTGAGAAACACAGAGGTTGAAATTCCTCACACCTCTGATGGTTTCAAAAGGATCCCAACTGGTGGCAGGGTCCCCACATGCTCTATTTGCTGTAGGGGGGTTCCTGTAAAACAAAGGGCATTTGAAATATAAAGTATTCATTGCTAAATTAGCCATGGTGCAGTCACAGACCGGGGATTAGAATATTAAAATTAAAGGCTGTCCTGGAAATTCAACCACAAGGTTCAGCCTATAAAAGGCTACGCAGATAAAGAAAGTTTGTTCGCAGATGGGGCAGTTGAAGTACGCTGTGATCCATATTTAATTTCTCATTCTCCAGAAACAGAACATCACTAGACAGGAAGTTAAGTATTTCTGTATTTCTCCTCATTTTATTTTATAATTGTTTTGCATATCTGTATTCCTTTTTAGTTTTATCTTTTAATTGCAAATACTATAACTTTTATATTAAAGCTGAAAACTTTAATAAAGTTCATCTTTGTGTCTCTACAGAATCCATAGCCTTAGATAGTGTGTGACCTGATTGTCAGACAGTAGTATGTTTCAGGGACTCATCCCTTGTGCATTTGATGAGTGGTAGCAGCGTGTTGTGTAACTGGGATGCATGGATTATGTCATATGTCAGGGTGAGATTTATGCTCACTTTATAGCCTCCAACGGGGATTGAGTGAGAGATAAATTAACCCTTGCAGGTCACACCAAGTCATGTACTGAGAAGCAGGTACGTGACAAATGGTACATCACTAAGTTATTGATGGCAGGATCATGACCAATAGGACCACCACTGGTGGCCCCATACTGTTCTGTCCAGAAGTGTTGGGTGGTAAAAAAAAAACAAAAATGCCAGAGGCCAGGCCTCCATGATCAAAGTATCCCATCTCTATTTTCCAATAGTGTTTCCTTTTAAATAAACTGCCCACTTTTATCCCTTCTTAACTGGGTGATGTGTGTAGATATCTTTTATGCTAAGCTATGACTAGGATATTTTCACTTAGCTTGCAAAAAACATTTCTCAAAGAAGAAAATTGAAACAAGGAAAGGATTTGAAGGTGTTCTCAAGTTTTTGAAGTTAACTCCTATCCATTGGGTAGCGGATCGCTGGAAGCCTGACTGATGGGACCCCATTCCAAGAACTGGGGAACTAGGGGGTGGGGGGCCAATGTGGATACAGTTGAGGTCAATCAATTGTGCTCTCTCTTGCTCTACTCATTCTTATGGTAGTGCTGAAGTCCAGCTGAGAGCAGTACTCAACAATCTCCGGTGTTCATATTAAGAATGAATGAAGCAACAGTACTTATGATCAACCACTGCTCCATTCACACAGGGCTCTTCAAAGCCTGGTTCTCCAGATCAGTGGGAACCCCAGTGGTTGGACCCCAGGTGATTGGGAAGAACCAAACTTTAGCATGACCCTTTAATGCAGGAACAGGCTTAGGGTGACCAGGAATCCGGGGATGGAGAGGTTGTACAGAGGCATAAAAGCATTGTTCTCTTGAAGCCCTAAAAGGGGTTATCCCATAAACAACCTACAGCTGGTGAAATAAGTATTGAACACATCACCAATTTTCTAAGTAAATATATTTCTAAAGGTGCTATTGATATGAATTTTTCACCAGATGCCAGTAACAACCCATCTAATGTCAACATGCAATGAAAACAATCCATAGATGTCTATAAATTTAGTAATTTGTGGGCTCACTCACACTGGAATATAACTCAGACAAGTGCAATGCGCGGAAAAGGGATTGCACTCCAATCAATATTATTCAATGAGGCAGCGCAGATCAGCTATTTTTTTCTCAGCTATATTCAGCTTGAGGAAAACATTTGAGGCATGCTGTGAGTGGACACGTGAATGAGACGAAGCTCATCTGTTCAAGTCTATGGGTGTGATGGGAAAATCAGATGTCACATGGAACATCCAAGTGTCATCCGTTTTTTAAAAAAAATGTACGCTTGAATTGCATATGGAACACCATATGGCTTTCATTCATTCAATTTCCTGATGCAAATAGGACTGATTTGTTTTTAATAAATGCCAGTGTTAGAAAACCCTAATAATGAGGAACGACACAGGGAGAAAGTATTGAACACCTGAAGAAAGAGACGTGCAAAAAGCCATTGAAAGTCATGATAACAGCTGAAATCCATCGGGTGGCACTGTGGCCTTGCAGTGCTGAGGTGTTGGGTTCAAATCCTGCCAAGGACAATATCTGCAAGGAGTTTGTATGTTCTCCCCATGTTTGTGTGGGTTTTCTCTGGACACTCTGGTTTCCTCCCACATTGTAAAGACATACTGATAGAATATTTAGATTGTGAGCCTCAATAGGGACAACATTACTCATGTATGTAAAGTGCTATATAAATGAATAAATTATATTATCAATAATTAGAAATCACTCCTGCGGCTTGGTGAAAAATAATATCAGGTGGCTCAACTGATGACATATAAAATGGGGTCTCATTACTAGGATGCCACACAAGAAGCATCTCATTATGGGTAAAACCAATGAGCTGTCTCCAGAACTTTGTAGCCTAAAGGTACCGTCACACATGGCAATATCGCCGTCAACTCATGGGAGCGTGCACTTTTTTGGCGTGCTGCTATGGTTGCTGTGCCGATGTCACACGCAGGGATTTCGCCGGCAACACATCTGTGATCTTGCCGGCAACTATTGCAGCTAGGGTTAAATTCTACACTGGCAGCGATCCATAACATGGGAGTCTATGGGGGAAGTTGTCGGCAACATCGCAGTTGTGGTCTCACACAGGGCGATGCAGGCAGATCACCTGATCAATATCGCCAAGTTTCCCAACATGTTGGGAAACCTGGCTATGTTGTTTAGGCCACTTATCGCCTTATTATCGCCCTGTCACACGCAGCAACTCATGAGCGATGTTGCCACAACTTAGCCACGCCCCTAAGTTGCCGGCAGCATCGCCGCAGAGATCGCCCCGTGTGATGGTACCTTTAAGGCCCAGTTACACACACAGATAATTGTGCAGAGAATGTTCACAGATCTCTGGTTGCAGTGAAATTATGGACACATTGTGACATTTGTACACTGCCACGCACTTAGTTGGCGCTGACCTTGCTGGATGCTGCTGTGTATGTGTTTGTCTTTAAGAGCTGCCTTGTTGATAGTTGTGAAGGTCCTGGCCTTCTGTGTTGTGCTCCAGAACTGCATTCACTATTAGGTTCAATTGCTGATTGAGGGATTAATGTGTGACTCACCTGAACTGGCCTCTCTTTAGCCTTTACGTAGCCTCACCTTCCACCAGGTGATGCTGCTGATAGAGTCTCACTCTACGCCTGGAAGCTGTGCTGTGCTGACCTGTGTGTTTCTGTGGCTGATGTCCTTTCCTTTGGAGTTGCTGTATCCCTGTTCTGTGGAGGAAGGTGAGGGGGGAATAGCGCAGGGCTGGTGGAGGAGTTTTAGGGAGAGGCTGGAGGCCCGAACCTTCTCACCTTCAGAGATACCTTTGGGATCAGGGCCATTCAGGGTTCCTAGACTGGGTCAGACTAGTCTTCCTGGTCACCCTGCCCGTAACTGCCATTCCCTTATCAGTATTCACTACACCGTGACATACACAGCCACAAAATGGAACAATGTGTCCATGATTTCACTGCAACCAGAGATCTGCGAACAATCTCTGCACAATTATCTGTGTGTGTAACGGTACCTTTATTGATTGAAATGATATTGATGGCATTGCTTACTGAAGAATTTCTAAACTAATGAAGGTTCCAGTGAGCTCTGTTGAGGCCAGAATCCAAATATGTAAAGCACATAATTTCAAGATAAACTAGCTATGAAGACATGCTCCCCGCAAAGATAGACAAGTGAAAATAATTATCACAAGAGTTGTCCAAGAGCCAAGGACCACCTGTGAAAAACAACAGAGTGAAATGGAATCAGCAAGTACAATTCAAAGAAAACAATAATTAATGTACTGTCCCTGCATGGCCTGTATACACGCTCCTGTAAGCATGCTCACCATGGAAGACTCCATTGCTATACAAAAGGAATGTTCAACAGCATTTATAGTTTGCGCAACAGCATTTCTAGTTTGCTCAATAGCATTTATAGTTTGCACAACAGCATTTAGACAAGCTTGTGAAATACTGGTAGAATATAGTCTGGTCAGATGAGGCCAAAATCAAAGTCTTTGGATGCCATAATACACAAGATGTTTGGAGGCCAAATGGCAAATCACCCCGAAACACCATACAGTGAAGTTTGGAGGTGAGAACATCATGTTGTGGGGCTGTTTTTCTGCATACAGCACTGGCAAACTTCATGTGATTGAAAGAAGGAGGAATGGACAAAGGTACCGAGACATTCTTGATAAAAATCTGTTGCCATCCACCAGGATGATGAAGATGAAACCAGGGTGGATATTTCAGCACCACAATGATTCCAAACACACAGCCAAGGAAACTCTCAATTGGTTTCAGAGAAAGAAAATAAAGTTGCTGGAATGGCTGAGCCGATCACCTGACCTCAATAGAGCATTTATGAATGGAGCTAAAGTTCAGAGTTCATACAATGATCCATGAGACATTCAGGATGTGAGGAGTGTTTGTATGGAAGAATGGGCCAAAAATTCATCTGAGCAATGTAGGCGACTAGTGTCTCCATTCAGGAGGATGTGTCATTTTCTATTATTACACATAATTTATGGACATCTATGGTTTAATTTCTTTGTCTGTGTGGATTGGATGGTTGTTACCAACAGCTGGTGAAAAATTAATCTCAATAGCATGTTTACAGATATATCTATTTAGAAAATTAGAGTCATGTTCAATAATTATTTCATCCATTGTCCTGAAGATGGGAGATGGATTTATGATTGACTCCTTTTCTTGTGGGATTCGTAGGAGTCCTAAAGTTCCCGGTGTGATTGGAGTGCTACTGAGCATGTGCGACCTCGTCTACCATCTACAGAGGCACTAGCCGCACATGCTCAGTACTGTTGTAAGCACACAGAAAACTAAAGGGTTCTCTGCAGCAATCCCATGTATTATCTATGAGCAATTTTATGCATTTTTATCATTTTGATAAATCTTGGTGTCTGGGATGTTTTTTCATAATTCCTTATTTTTTGTTTTTCTCGCTCCTATTTGTCCTGTTTGCTTAAAGCCCTGTTACTGTTTGCTGTGGCAGCGTGATACCTGTGATGAATGTGTTTGCTGACAAAGACACAGCGATATCTTCAATAATGGAGAAAAAATCAGCAGAAGGATTATTTAAAGATTACCATGTGGTCACAGCAAAAAGCCCACATGCCAGGCCATAAGCAAAACGCATTCAATGGGAAGCAAAGAGGCACCTGCACATTACGAGCGCCGGTCTCCATTCCCCGCATTGAAATATTTAATGTGTTTCCTAATTATTTATCAGAAAATACCTCCTAATTAAAGAATTTGTCAAAGGTTTCAGTGTAGTACAAAGAAGCAGCCAGGCTTAGCTTCGTGTGTTATCTTGTTTTGCCAGAATAAAAAAAGAGGCTGTAAACTGCGAATTGGCAGCGAGCCTGAAACCGACATCATAGTGCTGTCAAATGCACCATTGATAACATTGTACTTGGTAATTTTGTGCCGTGATCGGGAAGGTCTAGGCTTAAACTACATTTATTATGGTTGGTCGGCACCAGTGAAATCCAACATATCTCCAGTGGTTCTTTACTATATTTCCAGACGCAATCTGCATCTTTATATAAAGACCTTACGTATCCCCTATTTATGGCCTTTGTTCCTTGGCTAAACCCTCAACAGGACCAGGATCCAAGTTAAAAAATTGGCATCTTTTTTCCTACATTTTTCAGCGGTCTTTTAACATGAAATAATATCTATTTATTCAATAAAGCAGAGTGGGGAACTAAAGTCCTCAAGGGCCACAAACAGGTCGTGTTTTCAGGATTTCCTTAGCATTGCACAGGGGTTGGAATCCTCATGTGCAGGTGATTATATTTATCACCTGTGCAATGCTAAGATAATCCTAAAAACATGCACTGTTTGTGGCCCTTGAGGGCTGACATGCACTGTTTGTGGCCCTTGAGGGCTGGCATGCACTGTTTGTGGCCCTCGAGGCCTGGAGTTCCCCACCCATTAAAGAGGCCGTAATCCAAAATTGACCAATTATTTAGATTGGGTTTTTGCGTTCCAATATTTTTTTTCATTATTGGCAATTTTTTTGTATTTTTAACAACATGATTTGAGATGAGCGAACCTTCGGGTGGTGCAGCCAAACGTTTTGGTGCAGCATTTGTGACTCTGAACTTGACCCAAACCTCAATGGAAGTCACTGATTGGCCGTTCAGCTCCCCTCTCACATACAGCCAGCCATAGGTAAAACACTTCCAGGGGTGGGAGGGCTTTTTTTTTTTTTTTTTACAAAATTACCGTAATTTTGGACACACACTACACCCAAAAACTGTGCTTTTAAGCCCAGTGTGAGCCGCTCAAACACTGCACGTGGCTCACACTGGGCTGAGCACCAACTGTACCCGACCACAGTGATACTCGCTCCAGTGCTTTGCAAATTTAAAGCATCTGAACAGGTTTGTTCAACACCAGAAAGTTTGGCTACCCGAACCGTACCTCAAAACATGATCGTATTAAAAAATAAAATGTTGTAATCTTGTGTTTTTCTCATTGGCACTTGGACTTTTTTCAACTGGTACTTTCTGTCTGTTCAGTAAGGCTAGGGTCACAGTAACGTTATTGGCTGCACTAGGGAGGATCTGTTAAAAACATAGGTTTTGGCAGCCTAAACACAGTGCTACCGATATGGTAGCGCCACGTTAACGCTGCCAATGCTTACCTAATTGTGACGCAGCCCCTAGCGGCGGCTCAAACGTCGGCATCTGAGTGAAATCTTGCGCTTTTCCTAGCGAGAGAAAAGACACTGTTGAAAGCGTCTTTTCTCGCACTAGGAAAAAGCGCTAGATTTCACTCAGATGCTGGCGTTTGAGCCGTGCTAGGGGCTGCATCACAATGGGTAAGCATTGGCAGCGTTAACGTGGCGCTACCATGGTGATAGCACTGCGTTTAGGCTGCCAAAAGCTGTTTTTAACGGAACCCCCCTAGCGCAGCCAATAACGTTAATGTGACCCTAGCCTAAAATCTTTCATCCGGCCTCCTTATCAGCAGACACAGGATTGCAATGACATGTAACGCCAATATACTTAGTTGATGATAATCAACTAATGACAGTAGGCAATGTCACAACTTCTCCTTTCACAAATTCTTTTGTACACACTTTTAAAATGCTTCAATACAGAAGATATGGTCAGAGTCTGTTTGTTGGTGCTAATGTACGAGAGTGTGGGTCTCGTCATTGTGTCTCCATTTTACTGGGAAATGGATTCACATCTATGGATTAGGTGCAGTACCTCTGTGGCGTCTAGACCGCAGGGCCACCACACTTACAGTGAAGCATCTCGCTCACTCGATGATGCCCACAATGAAGCATGGAGAACACTTGCTATCTACAGTGAAGCATTATGTCGGTTTGTTGATGTGTACTGTGAAGCATGGCGGAAACTTGGTGATGCCTATAGTGAAGCAACAAGTAGATTCAGTGATGTCTACAGTGAAGCATGTAGGGGTTTGGTGATGCCTGCAGTGAGTTAAAAGGAAGGGAATCATTGATGCTTTGGGCAAAGCTAAATCTCGATTTCCCTGCACTTGGGGCAAAACTTAAGTTTGTCACTCCCTGCTGTTCATAAGCAGTTTGATTGGTCATCATGTGACCCCTCATATGCAATTTACGGTACATATTTTTCACTTGCTGACTAGCTTCAAAATACCACACCCTGGAAGGCACCTCAGAATGCCACTGCAGGCAAGTTTCTAATCCCTCCTTATACATGAGGCGGCTTGATGGTGTCATCTTGCTGACTGTGTTATGGCCACATGCCCCGCATGTTCCTTTCTGGGTATGCCTCTGCTTTGGGGTTAATTTGCTTCCTCTGGTAATGGAAACCTTAAGCATGTGGAAAGCAATACAGATTCATCAAGTAGCAGGAAATCTTAGGAGAAAATGTCATGAAGCCTAAAGGTAGTGTCACACCAGGCGATGTCGCCCGCGACATCGCTGAAAAGTGACGTAACAGTGATGTCGCGGGTGATATTGCAAGTGCGTCGCGCTGTGTGACAGCGTGACGCAACTGCAAATTATCGCTGGTGCAGGTTGACAGGTTTATGAACATGTTCATAAACCTGTTCATCCTGCGACCAGCGATTAGCTGGGTCACGCCGTCTGACACTGTTGGCTGCGCGATCCAGCCTATATCGCAGCATTCCTGAGCCATCGCTCGCTGGGCTGAGCCCAGCCCAGCGAGCGATGGCTCCGCCCACATCGCCGCCGCAGTCACCGGCAACGTCGTGCCGTGTGACAGCTGGCCTGCGATGTCGGAAGCGAGCGTGCACCTGCACATTCGCTTCCGACATCGCAGGCCAGATCGCCTAGTGTGACACTACCTTTAGAGAAAGCTGAAGCCTGGACATCATTGGATAGTCCACCAGAACAATGGTCTCAATCTCAAAGTCAATCAAGGCTTGGTTTCAGAAGAAGGCCTGGAAGATTTCAGAGTGGCCTTAATAGTCTCCTGTATTGAAATAGTTGGAATTTGAAAAAGGGGATTGCAGCAGCAAACCCAAGTATATTGGTGATCTAGAGCCATTGTTAATAAGGAATGGGCTATATTCTTCAGGAACATTGTCAGAGGTTGGTGTTTGGCCACAAGTCATACCGACTGATGAGGTCTACTAAGTGCTAAACACTCTTGTGATGACCGGAATAAAGGCATCAATAATTTCTGAGACTGTAGTAGTCAGTAAAAGTGGGATTTTGTGCTGAATATAGAGAATCACTTGTTATATTAGTTGGGTTGAGTGATTTACATTGTTCATGTTTGAGACAATTAGTACATTTTGACAATTGCCTTGATTTTTAATGGGATGTGGGTAGGTTGAATGATTTTGATTGTAGCCATACATCACCTTTAGATGTTAGTGACTTATCCCCTTTCCAAGCCGATAACCCATGAAATCCTAGCGTAGGCGAGCATTCACATTTCACATGCTGGGGGGGTCTGGCGGAGTTAGCATTCAATGAAAGCTGAGGAATATGCTCTCCTGAACACCTGACTGCAGGATCCAGCCAGCAATTGTCAAGCTCAATCATTTCAACATGAAACAACTTTTTCTGAATTTGATCATCATCAATGCTATTATGACTGATTAACATATCACTAGTTTGTGGTTTCTATGATTTCCCAGCACACAGATAAGATCTGTATAAATATATTAATCTGTGACCTAATCCGCTCTTGTTGTCTTTTGATCACTTTTAGCCATGCCATCATTTCTCCGTATTGTTGGAGCTGCTCTATTTATTTTTCCTAATTAATTAGCTTTGTCCATTGTATGCAGATTGTGCGCATCTCGTTGACAGGAAAAGGCTTAGACCTAAGAGAGCCTTCATGTTTGAACATCTGGGATAAACATATGTGATTCGCTGATTGTATTCATCAACAAAGTGACCTCTTATGATTTTTTTTTATCCTACATTAACCAGTCAGGCGATTGAAAGGCTTTTATCATTTAGGAAGATTTTACAAGGCGTTCTGTAGGATTTGTCAGTTACCATATGGTCGCCGACAACATTCATTTCTTGTCGATGGACCATGACCTCTCTGTAAGGGTAGTCAACCTTATGCTCTTCCAATACAGGGACTAGAGGAATGTACTTTTTGGAATTGATTGCCTATTACTGTTATTAGACTAAAGGTAGGTTTAAATAATAGGCAATGCTACTCGGTTGGGTAGTGCAACTATCCACAAGAAGAATGATCTTCTTGGTTGTCAGTTCAAAGGGGAGATACGAATATCACCTTAAACCTAAGTTAAGCCTAAAGCTTTAAATGGCCATATACAATAATGCTGTAGTCAATCGTCTCCCATACACAGGAACACTCATTCAGCCAAGCACTCCTGTGTTCTCTGTGAGGAAGCTGGTGACTGAAACGTTGGTCGGTGGCCTGCCTACAAGATTGCAACACTATCAACAGCATGAAATTGGACATGTCTGATGGATATCTCTCCTGACCTTATGTTAGCCTTATGTTAGTTAACCAGTTCACCAATACAAAGTATAAGGTTAAGTGCAAAAGGTGGTTCCTTAGTCTATACAAAGTAGACTGTTGGCCTCACCCATCGATATCAGGTGGTTCAGGCAACATTAGTCTGGTTTGTATGAGGACCTTTACTGGAAGGTGTGGGAGATAAATCCAGTGCTCAGTTATATGATTTATGGAGGGGGTAGCATTTAAAAAGCTGTAAGCAGAACTCTGCAGTGATTTATATAGATTATGGAATTTACATTAAAGTAAAAATGAGATACTTAGCATTATGGAAATTGACAAATTAATAATCCACCCAGTTGCCATGTTGAGGCGTATCTCGTAGTGTATCTCCAGTGTTTCTAATACTTATTGGAGCAGCGGCGTGGACCGAAAGACACTTGGTCCCGGATACAGTGCATGGCATGGTACCTGTGAAGCTATGTAGAAGACTTAACAATTCTATGGAGGAAAGCGGTTCTGCTATTTTGATAAGGAAGGTGTGGAAGACAAAGATTGTGGAAGATAATAAGCAAGCACAATTATGCTTGATAGTTGGGGACTGAGTAATTCTGACCATTGAAGAGTGCGATCTAAAGAAATAAAGACTAGGTGCACTGCCAGTCTCGGTGAGGTTACCCTGAAGCCTTACTAATGATCAAAAGGAAGGTCCATTTTGAGGAAGTAAAGAAAGGATGAGCTGTGCGGAGCTGAAATTTGGTGGAGGTGACAAGTTAGATGCTATTGCAGTTGTCTGGATAATTGGAGACCTTAGGTGTGCCTTTAGATATTTTGATCTTAAGGTTTAGCACATGGGACAAAATTTTGAGTGAAAGAAGGTGGTGGTGGTGAATGGCTTAAAAGAGCAGGATTGAGCTATGAAAGAACATCTACATGATTCACAGTGGAATGTAAATGCTCAGTGAACACCTGTGAGACATAAGCCAGTTCCCAGGAATGGCACTGACAGTTATCTGAGACCTATGTTGGAGTGTAAATAATTAGGTGGTATAGACTTTTCAGTTAAGGTTCTGAAACGTTAAGCTTTAGTGCCACTTAGTGTGAAGTGTAGCCGTTACGACTGTGTGCCTCATCTGAGTTGTTGTAACTATCAAGTTTGTTGTGTTTTTGTATGTAAAGAAAAGTCAGATGTAATTGAATAATTATTTAGTAACCTTCCATAGTTAAATATGAAAGGGATTGGGGAGCATTTTTCTAGCACAGTCCATCAAGCATTCATTTAAAGAAATTGCCAAGATGGCTGACACCCAAAAGAAGTTTGCTGGATGTTCTTGTGCCTGTTGCCTCTAAAATAAGGCCTTTGTACTTTCTGAGATTGGACTCATTAATTCTGTTAGAACATTGTGTGAGAGTTCCATTAAGTGCACACATGATAGTTTACATTAAAGCGAACCTATCCTGGTACACAACATCCAACACCAACGTTATGATTCGGCACAGTGAAACCGTGAATTGAGCTAAGTGGGCTTGATTACAGCATCTCACACTGATACTAGTTTGGCAGCAAACACATTCTGCCAAGCTAGTCCTGTCAAATTAGCATATCATGAGCTTCAAAACAAGTATTTGTTGCTGCTCACGGCTCAGGGTATGATAATGTTGGCAATGTGGGGCCTTTGTGAAGCTGATGTGTCCTCCTTACTTTGCTGAAAATGACTTAATGCTGGAGACTTACAGTTCTCAAACATGTCTTATGTCCAGTTTTCATAGACTTGGAAATTTAAAGCATTTCCAAAAGATACTGCGATGTAAAAAGCTGGAGTCATGGAGTCTGAGTTGGTGTCCATTTTGGTGGAGCTGGAGTCGGATCCAGGAAAACTGAGGAGTCGGAGTCGGATGATTGGCTTACTGACTCCACAAGTCTGGTAACAAGGAGCTTGAATTGCATTCCCACACCTAGTAATTTTGGTCTGTAGAGCCCATGCCAATTGATTGCATATTTTAACATATATCCATCATTTATGGGTCTTCTTTTCAAGGAGGAGTGTAGAGGTGGTCATCTATATGTGGCGCACTATTCCTTTCTATGGGATTTCTGAAATTTGCTGAGCGCTTGTGCTTCGTTTTGTGCACCGTTAGTTCACCTTAAGGAGTACTTCCATTTAACCAGTCTTGGCTTGTTTTGCCTTGTTTTGATAGCTGTACGTAGCTCCGGGATGAGTTGATTAAATTATAGAGCACAAATTACAATGCAAGAGCTGAAATTAAAAAAATGTAGCGGTGAATATAATCTTGGTCAAAGAAATGTAAATTACAAACCAGAAAAGCTTGGCTCGTTCCATTCCTACAGAGAAATTAGGTTTTGGATATGTTCTCCTGGGGACGCGGTTGAAGCAAATTAATTAAGGTAATTCAAGGCTAATGGTCGATGTATCTGGAGAAAACGCAGCATGTCAAAAATTCTTCATTCTCTACGTTAAGCCCTGGATCAAATAGGAGAGAATTTTTAATCGAGGTTTCATGTAATTAAGACTGGTCTGTTAAGTATAGAGATGAGATTCATGGACACAAAACATACCTAGAATACAAATCTATACAATACAATTAGTTTTTACCATATATTTTATTATAGAAACCATTATAAGAGACTAAGAAAATATTAATGGGCTTGAGTTAAAAAATGACTTGGCTGTTTCCTTCCCTAAACTGCCCCATACTTGCATTTGAGCCATCATAAATTGAGTTTTCGCAGCTTTAGTAGTCACAGATTCTCTAGCCGATGTTCCCTGGGGCTGACTCCATGGCATAAGGTATGAGTTACGTCCACATTGGGTAGACTTCTTTAAGATCCTCCAGCATGACTCCATTTCGGGGTTAATTTGGCTGTATACTTACCAACACTGGTGACATATTGCTATACGAAAGACAATAACTATTATGAACAACATGAGGTCAAATTATCAAAGAGCTTTCCAAATGACACCATATACGGTAATTATTGTATTAACGCTCGGAGATTGAGGATCTGCCACCATTTTCAGAATAACTTTCTTGTGTTTCTCTTGTCCTCTTTAAAGTTTCTATGTCTAGTGCTACTATTATTAGTATTATTATTATTATTTCTACATTACATTATTACTATTACTATTACATTATTTCTATGTATAGTGCTACTATCCTGGGTTTGTGCTCTTGTTGTGCCCTGCAAATGCAGGCGTCACAGAGGGATATTACACCTGTAAAAGAGATGTAAATGCTCCAGCTGCACTTGGACCCTAGGATGGTGGTTGGTACCCATTCCTAGCACTCCCACATTAGTTTAGGGTGGGAGGTTACCCGGAAGGGCATAAATCCACCTCTAGGAGGAACAAGGAGGTATTTGCCCTTTGGTCTTTGACCGAGAGAGATGGAGGAGGAGGAAAGGTTCTAGAAAGAATAGCTAAGTGGAACGAGGCGAAAAGTCACACCGGGTCGGTTACAAGCCGCACTGGAGGAAAGAAGAAGGGACCTTGAGGAGGTCCTGAAAGGGGCGCCTGATGGGGGAGTCCGGGCCCTAGCAAGAAAGGGAGATCCTCAGTGTGGAGCGCCCAAACTCCAGGGGATCCTCCAGTCCACCAGGGGAACGCCGGGCCCTGGGATTTGGCCAAAGTCCAGCTTTGCAGTCGGCAACCGGCTGCTGTGGCTTGTTCATCAGCCACAGCACCCTGCCATCAGAGAGGTCTGCCTGCTTCCTCACCAACAAAGGAGGGGACTCCAGGTACTACCTACACGGAGCTACTGGGTATAGATAGATCCAAAGCGGGGAAGAAAGGACACGTGTTAGTTAACAAAGGTACACCAAGGGTTCCACCATACCACCTGGGATCCACTTGCAGCCACCCGTTAAGCTACCTGTCTTTGTAACATCTAAAGTGCTGAACTGTGAGCTGTAACTGATGCTGCTACAAGTTTCCAGTAAAGTACCCGGAAAAAGTGACTCTGCCTCTGCCTGTGTTTCTTCTGCATCCACATGTTCCCTTTGCAGGAACACTGCCCCGGAGGTCCAGCCCTACCTGTAGAGGACTTTGTCAACTAGCCGCATTACCATCTACCTCCGGTGGACTGTGGCGGCGCTGGTGACCCATCACCATTAAACTACAGGTGGTGTCACGTGAACTGTATATAGAATCCCCTGTGAATATACCCTTTTTGAAGTGTCACCCAGGACATGGGATCAGGGGCGGCCACCACTCCCCGTGACACAGCAACGCTACCCCTGAAGCCTGATACCCGAGTACCCCAAAGCCTGGGGCTTGACACTCTGCTCCTCCCGTTGAGGTCCACTAGACTTTTCTCCATCTTGGGCTTTCCAAGTTGCTCCCATGTGATGAACTTCCTAAGCCAATGTAAGAGCCTCTAGGATATACTTGTGTCTTGATAGCAAAACTTTTAGGGCCCATTCGCACAATGCACATTTTGATGCATATTTGGGGTAGATCCGCAGCACATCCACACTAAATATGCAACCGCGTTTTCCCAGGTATGTCTATGGGATTTGTGAAGTCCTGTCTGCATGGTACGTTTTTTTTCCACAATAGATCCGCTGCATATTTTATTGTGGGAAAATCTGCAGTATGTCAATTCTTGATGCAGATTTTACCGTGTTTTTCACCCATACACCCTCATGTTTGCACAAAATAAGCAGCACATGCGCAACAGTGTTCGCACTATGAGCATGTGTTGCTTATTTTGTGCCTAATTTGCATTAAAATCTGCAGAAAGTGACAGTGATGAAGGAGGGGCGGGATTTGACATCTTTTTTTTGGCCACGGTATCCAAGCTTTATTAAAACAGACATAAAGAACCTTCAAATCTGCATGAAATCTGCGCCAAAAATGCACCGTGCAGACAGGGATGGTTTTGCTGCATTTTTCGGCCAGGAGGTGCAGAATTTGGAAGTCCAAATCTGCACCACAACTTCAGTGTGCAAATGTGCCCTTAAATTGTTCATTCACAGCAACCTGTCTGTTGTCTTCAGGACATTTCCCTTTTACCTGCGACTTCAAGTACCACTACAACCTTTCTGTAGCTTCAAGTTCCATAGCTACCTACCTGCCTGTGGTTTCCAGTGTTGTACAACCATCCTATAGTCTCCAGCATGTATCCCTATCTGCATCTTCCATTTCCACAGCTATCTGCGTGTCTGTGGTTTCCAGTGTTGCTCACAGTTTGCAGTGTCTAGGATATATACCTGGCTATTTGCAGCTTCAACTTCCTCAGTTACATTCCTACCTCCGGTCTCTAAGATGTCTTTCTGGCCACTTCCACAGCTACCTGCCTGCCTGCAGATTCCAGTATTCTACAACCTGCCTGTGGTCTCCAGGATATCTTCATGGCTGTCTGTAGCTTCCAGTTCCATAGCTACCTACCTGCCTGTGGTTTCCAGTGTGGCACATCCAGCCTGCAGTCTCTAGGATATATACCTGGCTATTCACAGCTTCAACTTCCACAGTTACCATCCTCCCTGTAGAAACTAAGACGTCTTTCTGGCAGTCTATGCCTTCCAGTTCCACAGCTACCTGCCTGACTGCGGATTTCAGAATTGTACAACCTGCCTGTGGTCTCCAGGATGTCTTCATGGTTGTCTGAAGCTTCCATTTCCACAGCTACCTACCTGCCTGCAGTCTGCAGTGTTGCACAACCTGCAAGTGGCCTGCAATATGTCTCTCTGGCTGTTTGCAACCTCCACAGGTAGCTACCTGCCTAAGGTTTCCAGTATTGCACAACCTGCCTATGGTCTCCAGAATGTCTTCGTAGCTATCTGCAGCTGCCTATCTACCTATAGCCGCCACGATGTCTTCATGGCTGTCTGTGGCTTTCATTTCCACTGATGCCTACATGACTGCAGTTTCCAGTATCACACAAACCTGTTTGTGATCTTTAGGATATCTATTGAGCAATTTCCATGATGTCAACTGTCTGCCTGTGGTCTCTGATCCCTCTGCTGTCTCCACCCAATGGACTGCACGCACTCCTCTGTGCCCACCTAGACCTTGGGCTTGGAGAATCCACCTCATCTAGTTAGTGGCTTAATAGAGCTCCTCAGTAGAGTTAATTAGAATTGATTTGGGAGACCTAGTCTACCAGCCACATTGGTAATCTGTGACCGTTGTAAAGACCTAATTACCATCTGTTACCTGATGGCATCCACTACTCTATTTTTCATTAGCCAGTCTGGAATAACGTCGCATGAGCATTACACCTAAAAAAATGATGTTGCGCCACCCTGGCTAATCAACAAAGTTACCAATGCCATCAGGGAAGAAGTGGTTGTCAGGCCTCAGTCCAGCTATCTCAGATTACTGGTGTGTCTGATGGACACGGATCCAGTGAATCGGTTCATACTTACTCTATCCCTCATAAGTTAATTTCTTGAGCTCTTGATCTACTATATTTCCAAACAATTTACTGGAAACCTAAATTGGCTTTGTCTCCCTTTTCCATGCGGCTCTTTCTGTCTTCCAATTCTGTATTGACCACCAATTAAAAGTATGGTAGAAAATATTTGTACTGTGTTAGCCAGTAGATAGAAAAATATTGGAATCTGAAAGTCCTCAGTGGTTAGTGTTTACCATCTATTCATAAACCACGTTTTCCAATATGTGTAACTTTGTCTTATTCCTAATAGAACTAAAACATGAAGAATCACTTTAAGCAAAACTCTAGGACCAAAAGTACCAAAAAGAATAAAATCAAAGTTGCTGGAAAAGGATGGTTGACTTTTTTGTTGTCCATTTGGGCTCAGAGAAAGAACTCAAGAAAATTATCGCTATGATCAAGATCAAGGAGGACTGAATTTCTGGTTGGATCTTAAACATATTAATGTTAAAACGAAACTGATCACCGATCAGTGGAAGCTGGTGGTGAAAATGCACAGGAATAGGGTCTTATCCAATGGTAATCTGAAAATATTAATAGTAGGGTAAACTGCTCACCTTGTGTGGTTGTGTGAGATGTAACCACTATAGAAGAATGGAATCGGCTGCTGCAGACCCAAAAGTAGATACATTCTTGTAGATAGAAGCAAGAGAAGGGTTCCGCTGTGCTGCCGGAATAAGACAGAGCTCTGTCATCTTTTTTGAAGGTTTATTGGGTCAACGCTTTTCGAAGCTAACCGCGCCTGTCCGTCCTAATGAAGAAGCAGTTGACTTCGAAACGCGTTGACTCAATAAACTTCCTGACAAGATGATGGATCCCTGTCTTATTCCGGCAGCACAATAGAACCCCTCTCTTGCTTTTAACTACAAGAATATATTAACGTTGGGATCAATGATCGGCAATACTGTTCACATTTCTACAAGGCCAAAATGGTATGCACTGTGACAAGTTCTATACATCTTGCACCAGGCCACACAGACAGAGTTGGCCGGTGATTAGCTGCAATGATCAAATGCCTGTCCTTCCAGAATATAACATTTGGAGACTGCCGGATGAGCCGGAGAATACTAGAAGAGGAGCGGCAGAGTACCTGGGAGATGAGTATACTTTTACATGTTTTTATTTTAGAACAGCGCCACCACAGGCAAAATGAAGCATTGCACAGTTTGCGTTGAAATCAATAGGTTGTGTTTAAAGGGCATGAGCTATGCTCCTCCAGATCCGGAGGTGAAGCATTGACTGTAATTTCTACTCCAGACCATTCATTTCTGATTTATGTTAAGCTAACATAAGATTTCCAGGATGTAATAATGAACATGAGGAGTTGTCATCCGATTTAATCTGCAGATTTTTGCCGAGTACTAACTTTATAGAAAACAGCCATTATATTATGCACAAAAGAAGATTTTCAAGGTAGCGAGCTACAGTTTCCATAATGTCAATTTTTTTTACAATTTAATCTTATTCTAAATGGAATATTCTGTATGAGATGACCTTTTTACCTGCAATTAATTGTCCTTTTTAGATTATTTGTTCTCTAATTCATAATTTACCTATTAGTGAAATAATTCTCCTGATCCTATTGTAATTTGATTTATAGCATACATTTCAAGTACATTGTTTGTGCATGATGTTTGTACAGAAAGCCCAGTCCCAGGAAAACAAAAACCCATAAATATAAGAATATATTCCAATTACAAAAACACAGAAGGATTGATTACATCTTAATAATTCTTTGTTATATGACTTTTTTTCTTTCCACGTTTCGAGTCTTAAAGGGAACCCATCTCACATTTTTAAGATGGTAGTAGCATGGATTTATTATCAGCATTTGTGCCTCAATAAAAAAAATAAACCTTTATTGTAGAGGTCTGATGTGCCATTGAGGAGGAATCTAGAGTATGAAACAATACGGAAATCAGCCTGGAAGTGCACTGGGGGCGTGTCAATGCACTTGATCTGTTCTTTTAAGTGCACTGATATCCCCCAATACACTTACAGTCCGATTTAAATATGTTTTTGATATAGTAAATTGATTAGAAGTTATAAAATGTTACAATGAATAAGTATTAAGAGCCAAAACTGCTTAAAGTGGTACTCCGAGAAAGTTAATAAAAACAAATAATTAAAATAAAGCACCGTTAAATATTGCAAATTACAAATTTTATTGCAATACTAAATGGTGGCCCGATTCTAACGCATCGGGTATTCTAGAATATATGAGTGTGCGGTGGTGCAGGTGTACGGCAGTGCGGGTGTACGGCGGTGCAGGTGTGCGGCGGTGGCCCCCCTCAGTTCTCACCCGCTCCACGCTTCTGTACAGCCGCCTCTCACCCTAGCATGTCTTCTTCTTCCTCCAGCATAGACATCAACAATTTCAAGGCCTCAGGAGGCGGAGTTAACAGGGGGCATCATAGTAGGCGTGTCCAAGCACATAGCCCTGATGTGGTGGGCGTGCCCTTGTTCACGGCCACTACGATGCCCCCTTTGGTAGCTCCACCCCACCCCCTGCGGCCTTTGAATTTCTGCAGTCTATGCCACGAGAAGAAGAAGAATGGAGGGGTGAGCGGCAGGCAGATGGAGCATGGAGCGGTGTCCGGGAGGGAGCATAGAGCGGGTGAGCAGCGGGCAGGAGACCGAGCAGAGGGGGGCCAGGAGACCAGGCGGACTGTGCCTGTTTCGCTGTAATGGAAATCCCACATCGCTGATTGGTCGCGCCCAGCCAGCCGCGAACAATCAGCGACGCGGGTTTTGCGTTAGAGACAGTGTGACGTGAGTGCAAGGTGAGTGTAGGGCTAAGTGTGAGGTGAGTGCAAGGTGAGTGTGACGTGAGTGCAGGGCTAAGTGTGACATAAGTGCAGGGCTAAGTGTGACATGAGTGCAGGACAGAGTGTGACGTGAGTGCAGGACAGAGTGTGACGTGAGTGCAGGGCAGAGTGTGATGTGAGTGCAGGGTGTGACGTGAGCGCAGGGCAGAGTGTGACGTGAGTGCAGGGCAGAGTGTGACGTGAGTGCAGGGCAGAGTGTGACGTGAGTGCAGGAAAGAGTGTGACATGAGTGCAAGGC
Source organism: Allobates femoralis (assembly GCA_033576535.1). NCBI lineage: Eukaryota > Metazoa > Chordata > Amphibia > Anura > Aromobatidae > Allobates > Allobates femoralis. The sequence continues at coordinate 45,580,860 of JARQOC010000012.1, read as the reverse complement.
AGAGTGTGACGTGAGTGCAGGGCAGAGTGTGATGTGAGTGCAGGACAGAGTGTGACTTGAGTGCAGGGCAGAGTGTGACGTGAGTGCAGGGTAAGTGTGAGTGGTGGGTGAGTGTGAGTGCAGGGTGAGTGTAGGGTGTGTGGGTGTAAGTGGTCTGCAGTACCTGGCTCCTGGTGCTGTGTGCATTTAGCTTAAGGACCTCTGGTGATGTAACAGCCATGTGATTTGCTCCGGCCATGATTGTGACATCATCAGAGGTCCTGTAAGTATAGAGCGCACCAGCGATAATGATAACGATACGACCTGGCCGGGATCGCTGGTGCGTCGTTTTCACATCACTGTTTATTTCAAATAGCAGGACGGGAAAGCTGACAGTGAAGTCGGCTTTCCCGCCCGCTATGTGAGCGTAGCGCTGTCGTCTCTGTCACGGCAATCCCGTGTCGCTGATGCGTCGCCAGTGCTTTTTTTGTAAAAAACATATTTGCCGGTACGCATTTCAGATTCATTTCCCTTATGCACAGGGGTGCAGGAAGGCTCTGTGCCGTCTGAGTCTAGGTGAGGACCGGCATGGGTGGGGTTGCTGTCGGCGGCCGCAGGTGAGGAGTGGGGGGGATTGCTGTCGGCGATCGTGGGTGGGGTTGCTGTCGGCGGCCGCGGGTGAGTTGCGGGGAGGGGGATGCTGTCGGTAGCCGCCGCAGGTGATTTTACCTTATGTAGCCAGTGCACGTCACACAGGGAGCCGGCTGTATGGTGCAGGCGCCGCCTCCTTCTGCTCTGCGGCTCCCCCTGCCTCCTTGCCGCCTGAGCCTAAAGGCTCATATTGACCATTGGACAGTGCAGCCCTGCCTATGTATGGCACACATCCCCTATGCATGGCACACGTCCCCTATGCATGGCACACATTCCCTATGCATGGCACACGTCCATTATGCATGGCACACATCCATTATGCATGGCACATGTCCATTATGCATGGCACACGTCCCCTATGTGTGGCACACGTTCCCTATGCATGGCAGATGTCCCCTATGCGTGGCACACGTCCCCTATGCATAGCACACTTCCCCTATGCAGGGCACATGTCCCCTACGTGTGGCACATGCCCCCCTTTGTTAGATATTGCCCCCATGCTCTATTCTTCCCTCCTCCAGCGCTGATCTCCCCGTCACCCTCTGTGCAGCTGTGATCTGGCAGAGATAATGCTGCAGAGCTCCTCCACTTCCTGGTTCTCAGTGCCGGTCATGTGATCGGCACAGTAGAGAGTGACATCATCTCTGCGTGCGATCACAGCAGCAGCCGGGAGACCGGAGAGACACCGGGAGATCAGCCCTGGAGGAGGAGCCAGGAGGTAAGTATACAGTTTATTATTTTACTATCACAGCAGCATGGGGGCCATATCTAACATAGGGGGGGGCATGTGCCATCACAGGGGGTTGCAGGAGTACTGCGGCTTGGCGCGCGGATTGAATGCCGCGCAGGGCACCACTGCTGCGAGCAGCCAGGAGATGACCGGCTAACGCCGGTCATCTCCCGGCTGGCTCGCCACGGACCTCTGTGCCACAGGTAGCCGCGGCTGAGCTCCGGTCAGGGATTCGCCAGCCGGGAGATGACGCGCGCGCTGCGGCCACCATCAGCCGGACCCGTGTATCCTGCCACAGTCGGCGGGCTGCAAATTGGCACGCAATTCGAACTTTGAATTTGCGCACCTATGTGCATAGTCTGCGTTCATTGGTGGCCGCCTCCGCGCGATTTCAGCTTCAGACAGACACCTTAGGGTACCTTCTCACGTCACAACCACAGGAGACATTTTTGGCGGCGATATTTCTCGCTGGAATTATCGCCACCAAATCGCCTCCTTATTGCGGCGTGTAAATAGGGAATTTGGCAGCGATATGTCGCCTCGACACGGTCGCCTGATTTCAGGGCACTGCTCGGAAATCAGGCGACCGCGGCGAGGCGACATTTTGCTGCCAAATTCGCTATTTACACGCCGCAATAAGGAGGCGATTGGGTGGAAATGTGGCAGCGATATTTCCACGTCGCAATATCGCTGTCAACCATTCTCGCCGCGGTTGCTGCATGTAAAAGTACCCTTAGACAATTACAGTATATAGTAGATTACAAATTTTACTAAATACTTTACATTAGCCATAAATGCATCAAAAAAGTCATGTTCATCAGGATTTTAAATATGTCAGCTCCCAGCAGTTTCCCAGGCGTCTGTTCAAGACAAATTTTGGTAAGTGCAGCGTCCTTTCAAGTATTGTGAACGCGCATTCCTCTGTTCACCAAACCTCACATGACAAGCATAAGACAGTCAGTAAAGTTCATTCCAGTAGCTCTTTCCCGTCCTCCTGCCCTCCAAAAAGTCTGTCAGGCTGATGAAATAAATGTTTAATCTCAGTTAGAAAGACTATCTCCTACTTTAGTCTGCACTCTACTCCACTGCTTGCCTTGTCAGGTTAGGTGAACAGAGGTATGTACATTTGTTGCGCCCCTGTGTTTGGCCACAACAAAATTGCTATAACATCTCATGTAATACAGTGTCTGAGGAGAATTGGGGTCCCTCTGCTGGATGTCATGAAGCAAACACACACATTCCTCAGTGCTAACCAGGAAGCTGAGCACTAATGGTCTGGGTTGGGCTGTGACTAAGCCTCTTGTTGGAGGGAGGGGTTAGTTAGGGTGTAGTAAGACAGAATAGGCAAAGGAGAGGTCCAGTTAGGAGGCAGCAAGCGCTGCTCTGAATGGACCAGCTGCAAGTAGGGGACAAGTTCCTAGTTCATCCAGGCTTAGAGGGCCTGATGACAGAATTGGATGCTGGTGAGTTTTATGCACACCAGAACCACAAATGGAGCACTCTGGGGAGTCAGTAATACATAGGATCATGGAACTGCTATAAGCACAGATACCCACAGGATCCACATTACAAGCTTGGCAGGAGGTAACTCTCAGCAACCTAGAAGGAGTACTGTAAGCTCAAAGCACCAAGAAACCTCAAACTCAAGGAAAGTCAGCAGGAAGGTCATATTACTCACACAGCAGAGCAGAATACAGTTCTCGTCAGACTGGCTGAACCACCTGCCTGGTGGTGGATGTACAACCCTGGACCTGCTACAAAAATCTGCAGTCAAAAGGTGAGGCAAAGACTGATTTCTGCTGTCTACTTTCTCCACTACACCCACCACCATTGTCCCCATCATCGCACTGGGAGCCAGCCCTGGTTGGGAAAGGTTAAACATCTCTACTGCTTATTACCACTTACTTCACAAGGACCCCCAGCAATATCAGCCTCATTATGCTTATTATCCCTACTGGAGTCACAAACAAGCTCTAACCCTACTAATACCCTCTTTACATGTGTGGTTAGGACCACAACTGCTGAGCACGGCTACCATTAAACTCTAGCCCAGCTACTGAGTACCCCAGCCCTTGAGACACAATACCTGACAGGACATTGCATTCATACCAGTCTGTCTCAAGTAGATGTCTTTATGCAGCCTGCCCTTAGACATGGAATGGCTGGAAAACTGCTGGGAGCTGACATAGTTAAAATCCTAATTGTGCACTAATTAAAGATAACCTTTTTGCTACATTTTTACTTAGTAAAGGTATTTAGTAAAATTAGTAATATTTAAACGTGTTTTATTTATATAGTTTATTTTTATTACATTTCTTGGAGTACCCCTTTAAAGAGGAGGGTTTTTCCCTTTAAACTGCCTTCTATTCTAAACCAAACCATAAAGCACTCACCTTCATCAAGTCCATCCATGAGTCTCCGACACTGTTACCAGTTTTTGAAGGAGCCTTGTCTCCCATGTCTTTCATGCTGACGGCAGTACGTATTATACAAGCACTAAACCCTGTTTGGATTTCTGGATACGACACCACTTTGCACGTGGAAGTGCAGCTCCATGCAAGCATACTGGTTGTGGGTCATCACAACCGAACCAGGTGAGCACATATGATCACCGGTGAATTATCTTATCTAAACGATAGGACCCATTTGCGCCTTTGTGTGTACTTTTAATCTACAGTGTTTGGGATTGGCTGCAGCGTTGTAGTCGCCTTACCAGCGTGGCAGCCAGCCAATCAGTGAGCTCAGCAGCTCTAGCAGGTAGTTCCAGTTTTGACGGAATTCCCCTTTCAGAGCTGCTGGAATCACTGATTGGTGGCTATGTCGTCGATGTGATGGCAACGCTGCAATCAATCCAGGATATTGGGAACAGGAAAGCACTAGAAGAAACTTTACTCCTTAGACACAAGAGAAATAAAACAATAATTCTACAATCAGGAAAAAGAAAAACCTTCTTCTCCGAACTGTATAGCCATACTGAAATCACAATTGCTGGAGCACAGGCCACAATTGAGTCGGGCATATAAACGGTTCTTCTTGTAATAAAAAAAATTATGAGAAGATTAACCTTAATGACACTGAAAAAATTAGTCATATTTCCAACTGCAAAAGTGTTAATCACATAAGGTAAAAAGTCTCAGATCCCAGTATTGTAGACAAGTACGTAATGAGTGTGTATGCAATGTCTGCCAGTTCGACATAAAGTCCAATTATTTTTTCTTCACCAAGTAAAAAAAATAAGTTAATTGAGATCAGAAAGATCAATTTTATTTTCCAAATAAATACATAATTTACGAAAAAGTAGTGTTAAATCCAGCAGCGGCTTAGAGACTTTCTAGCTTGGGTACATTTTGTTTATACGATTACTCAACTTAGAGGAAATAAAAAAGCGAGAACATTTTATTGTTAAGGCTCAATCATATGGTACGAGATCGTGAACGATATCACTCAAACATCACGGGTTTGGAGTCGTTCAAACGACATCGTTACTACATCGTCGCGTGCTACACCAAGATACGACTACGATAAATCGTTAGATCGTTGATTGCAGATTTGAGAACATGTTCTAAAATCAGATGATCCTCGATCAGCCAACCTGCTGCGTCGTTGTGTGTGACACCGCGATAACGATGTCGTTAACGACTTCTATTCACAACAGTGAACAAGTATCATTCGCTGGGTTGTGTGAACGATAGCTGATCGCCACATCATTGTTGCATCGTTCACGATATCTAGACGTGTGACATCTCACCAACAATGTCAAAAAGATGTCCTAACGACCGCACTACCTTGAGATCGTTGGTGAGATCTCAACAACATTGAAATGTGTAATGGTCCCTTTATGTTGCCGTAGGGGGCTTTGACTTTTAGGAGATCAGTTCTATTTTGCTCAGGCATCATTTCTAGTTCCTAATACTTTTTAATTACTTTCAACTTTTTGAAGGGAGATGGTCAAACACCTTTTCGATTGTCCTCTAACTGGCATAAGTTAATTTTTAGTTATTTTTGTATCCAATTGGAATATTAGACCAAGAACTAAGCACTTCTTAAACATTGATAGACCTATCCTTTTAAGAGGTCATCAATGTCTGATCAGCTGGATATTTCACATCCACGGCCTAATCAAATCAATAGTGAACGGATGTGCTGTAACCGGCCGCGACCACTAACAGTAGACAGAGCAGCTTCGGAACTGAGCATTTTCAAGCACCTGCTGCATTGCCGGAATCGAGAATAGCTGATGGATGGGAATGCCATGTGTCAAACCCCGGCCGCTCAGACATTGATGACCTCTCCTAAGCATAGATTATCAATGTTTAAGTAGTGTATAACCTCTTTAATAAACATTTCTCTTTTTCAGAACACCCCCGTCTTTGCTGGTGAATAGAGTAAATGTAAGCATCTCATTAACCAAAGAAGGTCAGGTGATTTTCTGAGATATCATTTCAGTTAAACAGCTTAAGGAAGGCATCTGCCTGAACTTGTACTTTTAGGGGGGTGAGGGCTTGATTTTTTTGTCTACACATGTAATATTTTTCGAGTCATTAAATATTGAAGAGTTTTTTGCAAAAAATGTCTATTACTGTTCCTTCAATGCTCGCTGGATGCACTTTTCTTGCTTGGATATAGCTGTGCTTAGCCTGGACTGGGCTACATCCGTGCTGAAGCGTCCAAAACGGCCGTCATAGTGGTGAGCTGAAATTATTTTTTCTTAAATCATTTCAGTTTGATCAATTTATGGTTATATGTAGGGTGACTGAATATATGTGACATCATAAGGACCACATCTGATATCACAACAATTTATGTTCATTATTTTTTTAATTAAATCCTGAATTTTGTACATATAAAAGTTATATCCAGCCTTAAAAAATTGAAGGCCTATCCTTTAACCACCAATATTAGATTGGAAGGATTATGACTATTGTCACTGCTTCCGATCAGCTGGTCAAAGAGGTTGTGACGCTTCAAATAATTGGTCACAAGGGGTAAATATGGTTGGAAACCTACAAATATTATAATAATACACTAATGCACTAATCCTAACCCCCCGCTCTTGGCTCCAAGACTTCACTCGAGCGGCACCAATGCTCTAGAATGCTCTACCCCAAGAAATTAGGACTGTCCACGACTTACATAGTTTCAGGTGCTCCCTGAAAACACATCTTTTTAGGCTATGTTCACACACTGCACATTTTTTGCACTTTTTTGCGCAGGCGCTTTTAGCAGCCTTTTGCACCCACACAAAAAAGAAGCAGTGCTTTCACACAGCACGCTTTTTTACGGACGCAGGGTGAGAAGTGATGTACCAGAGGGGGAGGAAGAATCCTGGCTCCTCCTTACCTCTGTGCCATGTGTGACCGTCCCCATTTGATTTCGCAGTGTATTAATATACACTGCGAAATCTAAATTAAAGAAAGCCAAATGTATTAAAAATAATAAATAATGAATACTTACCTGCCTGCCGGCTTGTTCGGGCTTTCCGGAGCCAGGTACCGATCTGACAGGACCTAGCATAATGTCATAGGGCGCTGATTGGCCCCTCGCAGTCATGTGATATGCGCGTCACATGACATCACATATCACAAGACCGTGAGCGGCCAATCAGCGCCCTATGACATCATGCCAGGTCCTTACATATAAAGGAAAAGGACTGGCATCACCTAATGTAAAGGTGCAAGCAAAAAAAATCAATGTACTTCGAAAAAAGAGAATTACTGCAACACTAAACATAATATGACTGTAAATAAGCTAATGGCTAATGGCAAACAATGAAAAGCAGGGCAAATGTGTACAGCTAAACATGTATATGTTAAAGGAACACAGTGAATACTGTACTAGGAAAAAAGAAGTGAGAGACTTAGCTTCAACACTGGCGCCACTGCGAAGAGCCCAGTAACTATGCCAGAGTGCTCTCATTATACCGGGTCCTACTCTGACACTGATTGCTGTATACTATTCCTTGAGTGGGTTATATGCCCTAGGAATGCAATTAAAACCAGCTGGGATGGTATGTCCCAGGACCAGGGCTACGGTAAAATGGAGGGATAGTAGAAGCTACAGGGCGGGGGAAGCGTGCACAATCCAAAATAATAGGAAGTGATCCAATTCTATAGTGGCCGCGCTCCCCGTGGTAATGATTTTAAGAACTTCTTGTCCACAAAAAATTTTTATTCCTCAAAACATGCGAGAATATAAAAAACGGATTCCGTTTTTTATATTCTCGCATGTTTTGAGGAATAAAAATTTTTTGTGGACAAGAAGTTCTTAAAATCATTACCACGGGGAGCGCGGCCACTATAGAATTGGATCACTTCCTATTGAACCTTTATGCCTGTGGGAATCCGTGGCAGGACCCAATACAGGATCAATTCAAGGCGAGCAGCAGACCCGGATAAAATATCCAAAGCGTGAGGAGGCTTTGGAAAAACCATATGCTTGAAGTTTTATGGCAAGAGGTGAGTGCATAAAACTTCATTAAAAGGGCACCAGAGAGTTACATTGGTAACGCGCTGAGATTGGCGCCGCATGTTTGTTTTTTATATATACCCTACAGGGAATCACCTTACTTCACAATCCAAAATAAGAAATACATTACATATTAAGGAAAAGGACTGGCATCACATACCATCCCAGCTAGTTTTAATTGCATTCCTAGGTATATAACCCACTCAAGCAATGGCACACAGCAATCACTGTCAGAGTAGGACCCAGTATAATGAGAGCACTTCGGCATAGTTACCGGGCTCTTCACAGTGGCACCAGTGTTGAAGCTAAGTCTCTCACTTCTTTATTCCTAGCACAGTATTCACTGTGTTCCTTAACCATTTACATTTTTAGCTGTACACATTTGCCCTGCTTTTCATTGTTTGCCATTAGCGATTAGCTTATTCACACTCATATTATGTTTAATCATGCCAGGTCCTGTCAGATCGGTACCTGGCTCCGAATAGCCCAAGCAAGCTGGTGGAGAGGTAAAATATTCATTATTTATTATTATTTTAATACCTCTGGTATTTAATTTAGATTTCACAGTGTATATTAATACATTGCAAAATCAAATGGGGGCAGTCACACATGTCACAGAGGGGAGGAGGAAAAGGATTCTTCCTCCCACTCTGTGACATCAGATCCAGCAACGCCGGCCCCTATTGGAAAAAGCGCCGGCACTGCTGCGTAAAGAATTGACTTGTCAATTCTTTGTACGCCCGCGCTTTCACCCATAAAAGCACAGCGTATTTTAACGCTGTGTCTGTACTGCAAAGTGAATTTCCCATTCTCTTTGCCAGCAGACACAAGGCACATTTTTGAAAAGCGCGCGCAAAAAAGCGCACAAAAATGCGCAATGTGTGATTGTAGCCTTAAGGCGGCCTATCATGCTTTCTAATCGAAGCCACTTAGATATAGCCTACTCACTCCACCAGACCCAAAAGAATGGCTGGTGGCCACTTATGCAGCTCCTATCTATTCCCCATTTCATTTCCTCAAGTTGGCTGGACCATCATTGTAAGTAAGCCCTTGTACTTTGTGTCACCCCCATCTTATTGTAGATTGTAAGCTCTTATGAGCAGGGTCGTTATTATTTTGCTTTAATTTTGCATTTTTATAACTGTTACTTATGATTATGTATATAAACCTCTGAACTGTAAAGAGCTGCAGAATATGTTGGTACTATATAAATAAAGATGATTATTATTATTATAATCTTGAGAAAAAGCTATCAATTTTAAGAGTGTGGATAAACCTTTTAAAACATTCTTACTGAATGTATAGTACACTTTTTCTTGTAACTGGTGCTTTTTGGAGAGTAGCCTGGAGTCCCAGCTCCCCATTTTCCAATTCTAAGTATATATTTGGAAATCCACCAGGATCTTGATGACCGAGCAGCTGCATGCAGTCACCAAATACAAGGCCAAGCATCGGATGGCGTGGAGTAAAGCTGCCACCACTGGACTCTGGACGAGACGTGATCTGTGCAATGATGGATCACACTTCTCTATCTGCATCTGATGGATGAGTCTAGTTTTCATGAATCCAGGAGAACTTTACTCCTGAATGCACTGTGCCCACTGTGCAGCTTGTTGGAGGAGGATAATGCTGTGGGCTTGATTTTCAAGGGCTGGCATAGGTGGCTTCCATTTCATTGAAGGGAAAACGTAATTAAGTTGTGCACTATTTGGACAATCCTCTTCTCAAGTACTATATTTCTCCATGTAAAATTTAAAAAACAGCTTGTACTCTCCACTAGCACCATTCCAGTGACATCAGTGACAGGTCTACAGGGGCTCATGTGACATTACGCACCCAACTAGTGGCCACTAATGAACCACTTTGCTCACTTCCTTTGAACGTATCTGGAGGGAGTCATAGAACAGCAGCTGCTCTTACTGCTACCTGATGTCAGTAACCACTGATTGGCAGCAGAAGTCAAGTGGGATAACAATGTAAAGCTAGCCCCAGGATACTCGGTGCTGACATTACTGGAATGGAGCTGGCACTTTAAATGAGTACAGGTTTTTATTATTTTACACGGGGTAACATAATAATTGAGAAGGGGTTAACCAAGTAGTGGACAACCCTTTTACTGCTTTAGCATACCAATATACTTAGGATAATTGTAGCTTCCAACAGTTTTAAGAACTCTCTTTTCTGTTCTCCATGACAGTCCACAAGGTCCATGAAGTTATAGTTGGGAAATTTTAGAGGGTAGAACTTGACGAAACCCCATCCAACACTTTGGGATAAACTAGACTAGAGATTGTGAGCCTGACCTCTCACCAACATCAGTGTCAGACATCACAAATGCTCTTCTACAGTTCCTGACAGAAGTTATGTCGCTTATCCATGTTATGTAAATAAAAGCTTATAACCTGACGTTAAATTCATCCATTGGTTTTATAAATTACTCTTTTGAAAGCTGAAACCCTCCCAAATGTGGTTTAGGTTCAGAAAATAAATTGGCCTCAATGCTGAAATATTGATCATTTAATGAACACAGAATGGTCAGATTTTGGCAAGACAAAAGTTTTGTCGCCTGGTCTTATAATGCACCCAATGCTCTGTAAATAATCAGTTAATTAGTGGGTGTGTATAAAAAGAAACCCAGCACCCTAGACCTTCACTTGAACTGTAACTTGAGCTCTGACAGCATGCCAAAAATCCACCCTGCGACCAAAGCCTTGATTATCAAGAGGCTGAAGACCAGATCCACTGCAGGGGTGGCTGGCACCTTTAATGTGTCTCAGCGTCAAGTACAAAGAATTAAAAAAATATTTGAAGAGACTGGAGATGTGTGTGACAAGCCAAGGTCCGGCAGACCCCGCAAGACAACTGCTCAGGAGGAACCTTTTTTGGTTAGAAAATCCAAAGCAAGCCCCTCTTCCACTTCAGCAGAGCTCCAACAGGCCTGGTCACCTCAAGTCCCTGTGTCAACAGTTTGTAGGATTCTGTCTCGAAATGGCCTCCATGGTCGAATCAGTGCCCAGAAGCCAGGACTAAACAAAAGGCAAATAAAAAAAAACGTGTGGCATTTGCAAAGTCCCACAGCCTGCTAAACAGATAGATGCTGGAAAAGTGGCAGAAGGTGGATTTCTCTGATGAATCTTCAGTAGAATTACACCACAGCTGCCGCAAATACTGCAGGAGACCTACTGGAGCCCGTATAGATCCAAAATGCACTCAGAAAACAGTTACATTTGGTGCTGGAAAGATACTGGTCTGGGATTACATTCAGTATGTGGGTGAGCGAAACGTTTACAAGGTGGAAGGCAATATCAATAGCCTAAAATATCAAGAAGTATTGGCTACCTCTTACATTCCAAATCATAAAAGGGGTAAAATTCTGCATCAGGATGGTTCTCCATCTCATACATCCATCTATACAATAAAGTTACTCCAGGTAAAAAAGATCAAGGTGCTCAAGGACTGGCCAGCCCAGTCACCAGACATGTACATCATTGAGCATGTTTGGGGTAGGATGAAAGAGGAAGCTTGGAAGACAAAACCAAAGGCTCTAGATGAACTCTGGGAGGCATGTAAGACTGCATACTTTGCTATTCCTGATGACTTCATTAATAAATTGTATGAATCATTGTTGAACCGCATGGATGCAGTCCTTCAAGCTCATGGAAGTCGCACAAATATGACTCTAATAGCACCACAGCTTCATGTTATGCCACAGATATTTGCATTTTAAGTTAATTATTTATTTGAACATCACATTACTTTCTGTGGGCAACAAAACGTTTGTCTTGCCAAAATCTGACCATTCTGTGTTCATTAAATGATCAATATTTCAGCCTTGATGTCAATTTATTTTCTTAACCTAAACCACATTTGGGAGGGTTTCAGCTTTCAAAAGAGTAATTTATACAACCAATGGATGAATATAACGTCAGGTTATAAGCTTTTATTTACATAACATGGATAAGTGACATAACGTTTGTCAGGGACTGTAGATGAAAGGGAAAAAAATCCCAGAGATGCCACCAAAATCTTGAAGAAAGCGGTCCCAAAATATTGGAAGTTGTTATATCTACGACTTGCCTACTTTGGACGCATCAAACAAAGAGAGAAGTCACTGCAGAAGGGACATCATGGCAGGAAAAATAGAAGGGACAAGGCGAAGAGGAAGGTTTGATACTATCAAAATAACAGTGGAAAAGACCCTGGTGTACTTATCTAGGCTGCACAAGATCGACCTTTCTGCAGAGCGTTCATCCACCAAATCGCCTTGGCTACAGATTGAACTGAAGACCGGTAAATAATAGAGTCACATATGAAAGAAATAACCAACTCCATAGTAAAATGATAGGGGGCAGTGAATAGTATTGAAGGTATCTAGAGATGGGCGAGTCCTAAAAGACTCGGAATCGCAAGACCCCAACGAGTCCGAGTCAAGGACTCGGGACTCGTTGCGAGTCCAGCGAGTCCAATGTTAATGAATAGGGAACCGAGTAATAGCGAATAATGACATTTACAACTCGCTGATGTGTCTCTGAAAGTGTGCGAGTCCAAACTCGCTGGTTTTTCTCTTAGGCTATGTGCACACAGGAAGGTTTAGTGAAGGTTTAGGAGCGGAACCGCCGGTCGGTTTCCATCAGGTTTATGCAAATTTATGTTAATCCAAAAGCGGCTTTTGGATCAACATAGAAACCTATGGAAACCGACACCCGGTGTGCACACACCGGCGGTTTCCACATGCTCATCCGTTGCTAACCCGCTGGGTCCCCAGCGGGTTAGCAAAGAATGTGCATGTCCTATAAACCGGCCGGTTCTGCAGCGGCTGCAAGCAGAATCATGTGCTGCTTCCAGCCGCTGCAGAACCGACGCCACTAACCCGCTGTGCACCGCCGCACACCCGACCGTCTTCCGCAGCACGGACCCGACAGGAAGCCGGTGGACGGCTCCGGAGCTTCCTGTCGGGTCCGCCCAGCCGCCGCCGCCCCTAACCCGCCCCCGTGTGCACATAGCCTTATTTGGAGGCTTGGAGCCGATGATGATGCACACTACACTCCCTAAAAAAATTGGTTTTAAGTGCGCACAGCCACCCAGATGTGGTTTGGTGTTGCTGTATGCGTCACTTGCTGGCGGGGTAAGTGTGCGCGCTCACACTTGGCAGTGAAGCCGCACACTACACTCCCTAAGGTGGTGTACGTGCTATTTAAAGGTAGGAGAGCAGCAACGCACTGGTCTGCCACAGAAAAAATAACGCTCTATGGCTTATTAGGAACAAAAATCGATCTGGTGCAAAAACAAAAAGGAAACAGCACCTCAGCTAAGCCTCTGACTGCAGCTGTTAGCAAAGCTGAGTGAGTAAGCTAAGCTATGAGGTCCATCCTGTGTGCACTCTAAGGCTTCTCCTTCCTTCCCTCCCTGCCTGCCTGCCTACACAGCACTACTCTGTCCTCCTCCTAGCTCTCAGAAGAGCTTTTTGGGTTAATATAAGGAATCTTCCCTACACTGACAATCCCTGATCTGCTCCAGCATATATCTCTCTCTCCCTATACTAGGTCAGATCGTCTCAGGAATGTGGCCAAAATGGCGGGGACAAGCCTTATATACTGCCTTCCATGTCATACATGACATAGGCATCACGATGGACAGCAGCCAATCATAGTCCTGACACAACCAACTTTGCTATGCCATTACTGACTATGATTGGCTATCTTCACAAGTTTTCTGACCTAACACGCACGCTGTGCTGACTCGGAACATAACAGATTCTGTATTCGAGAGTCCGACTCCCGAATACAGTATACAGGACTCGGAATCGTAGACTCGTAGGACTCGGAATCGTAGACTCGCTCAGACTCGCTGCTGACAGCGGGTATCTGTGAAGAGTCAAGCTTATTGCCATTGAATTCCATTGGACTCGTCACTGTGCGAGTCCAAGCTGGAAGATTCGCCGAGTAACGAGTCCTGCGAGTACCTTCAGAATCGCCGAGTCCCGAGTCCTAGCGAGTAGACTCGCCCATCCCTAAAGGTATCCCGATGACAGGAGGACTCACCCACTCAATGGATGGCTGATGGAAAGGTAAAAAATGCCCCACATTTGTAATGTATAAAGACACATACAGTTTAGTTCAGGAATTGACTATGTTAATTTTGTTATTAAGGTAATTGAAGTTGATCTTATGTTCAGACTGAATTTAGGGTAATCCATTTTTACTGTTAATTATTTCTAGGTTCAGATGATGATCCAGTCTCCTGAAATGCTCCAAGAATCTTTAAGCCTCTTGTGTCATCAGGATTCTGACCAGATATTGTCAACATTTATCATCACTCATACGTTAGGGTTCAGCAGCAATCCTAGTACATTTTGAAAAAATTTCAATACATTGATACTCCATATTGTGCGTTATTTTACATTTTATGTATATAGATGTTGAAAAAAAAAGATAAATAAGTGTCCAGATCTTTAATTTACAAGAATTACCATTTGTGGTTATAGCGAATGTGATTTTACTTCTGACCTGAAATTATTCAAAATTCATATATGGCTAGAAGCAAAAAGAAAACACAAAAAAACCCTTGCTTGACAAAATGCCAATCAGATGTGAATACATTATAAGAGGTCATGAATCACACATTACGAGGAACATGGACAACTGCCAATAGTTCAACTTTTAATGTATCCATAAATCATTTTTATAGAGATAACAGTTTTAGAACTAATTTGGGTAAAATTATAACTTCCCGACTTGAAAGAAGTTGAAAAATGAGGAAAAGCTCAGAGTTGTCCACAACGTTTTCCTGTGCGCTCAGCTAAAGGGCACTTCCTGGGACTCTGTGTGTGGCCGCATCCATGGTAAACTACGGGTTACTATGGAGCAACGTTGCTGGGCAGCAATCGACTTAACGCTATGCACTACAGCAGGCTTTGCTATGCTTTTACGTGGGTCACCCTCCAACTGTGACCCTAGCTTTACTGAGCATGTGTTACTGCCATTACTATAAAAACTGGATGGAACAGAGGGTCGCATGTGCTCACTACAGCTCCAATCACACAGAGGACTTGACACTTACCACGCTGCCCGGCGCGTCAGCTGGTCTGCTGGTCGGCTGCGGCCGCAAAGCAGTGCCAGACCTGCCCATTTCAGTATGGGGGCGGCCCTAGATGAGGTCAATATCACCAGCCTGGGGGTCACTTGCCCCCCTGCCACCTGGGCCAGTCAGCCCCTGTTCCCGGCTGTAGTGCTCGGCGATCTCTCACAATGCCATTGAGTCGTGACGTATACTGTATTTCCCTAAAGAGTAATCTGTAACTCCATGATCTCTTGAACTGTAAGGGTCCTGGCAGTCATACCCCCAACTATCAGTATAGTATCACCCATTACTGTATGTGGGTACATGATGACACAACCCCTTTAACCGTCCATTTGTATCATTTTTAAACAGAACCTTCTACTCTCTGTATGTTTCATTTAGTAACATCTTGCATTCTCTTAATATATAAAAACAAACATATTTTCTTAGAAATATTGTATTGTGCAGTTCCTCTGTGATTCCTCCTGTAAATGCATAAATCAACAACCAGCCATCATTACTCAGTCAAAAGGGTACCTTTACACGCGGCTACATTTCTAGGGTGGCTACAGGTAACTTACTGGTTGCAGTGAAATCATGGAGAGATTATTCCATTTGTACACAGCAACAAGATAGAACCTTGTCTCCATGATTTCACTGCAACCAGTAAGTTACCTGTAGCCACCCTAGAAATGTAGCCGCGTGTAAAGGTACCCAAAGGGACATGTCTGGTACAAAGTCTGACACTGTCCAATCAGTGCAAGCAGTGTCAGTGTCACAACTCCCCCATGCAGTGCATCTGAGGCACAATACGAGTTATTGCTGTGTTTTTTATCTGGTGTGCTGAGCTGTCAGTAGTTGATTGACAGCGCAGATTTTCATTCTGGTTCTGGGAGGTGCTGGGTGGCTCAGGTGTTCCATCTTGCCTGTAATTGCTTTGCTACTTTACTGAGCAGCCTCTCCCAGAATCCTGACAGTCATATATTCTATGTGAAGTGCTGGGCGGCCTGCACTCCTGTGTTTGTTCTGATCTCTGTTATCTGACCCCAGACTCTTGTTTGAATTCCATTTTGTATGATCCATGTATTTGCTGTGATCTCTTGGTGCTTTGACCTCTGGATCATGACCTGAATACACCTCAGTTTACTCCCTTAATCATTTTCATGCTCTCCTTGAAACCTGAAACAGCATCGTTGCATGACTGCATCTCTGTCTACTCCCTGAATACTACACGCTCTCCTGGAACCTGACCCCGGATTCCCTGACTATACTGTTTATACTACCTGTAAGTAGTGACTGTGTCACATCCTAGCTATTAGTACTGACTAGCTCCAAGGTCAGATTGGGTTGAGAAGCATCAATGTAGAGAGGGTGAATGATAATAACAATTATTATTATTATATTATTTTAGATTTATATTTCCTGGAGGAATCACAGAGGAGCAGAATTGAAACAATTCTTCATGTTTGTATTTAATGGTAAATGTTAGTAGTTACTAAAACCGAGAAAACAGGGGGAGTGGATCTCTTCCTCCATAATCCTAAGGGCAGTTGGGCCCCTTCCTTCCAGGGCCCTGTAGTGTTTGGCTTAACCATAACCTTAAAATGAGTGTAGAACCTTTATCCTGTTCACTTAGGTTTAGAATTGATACATAATAGAGATCATCCTGGGTGCCCTATGCTTTTAGAGGTGCTAGTCTTTGTAGTTCCACCTGTCATAGAGCCTCGTGGCCTGTCTACCCCATATAAAGATAACTGAAATCCTCTTCCACTGCAGTGTGGAAGTGTCTGAAAATGCTAAAGAAAATTAGTAATGTGGGAGAATATAAATGGCCGACCTCATCAGTAATTGATTTTAATTGGCTTCTCGCATTCATTGACCTTTTTTCTCTCTAACATGAAATACCTACTGGTAGTTTAATTAAGAAGGAGCAGACTTCGCTTATCTCCCCACCTTCGACCTCTACACAAATATCCCCTCTGGATCCCTTAATATTCTTTTTTTTTTTTGACTGCTCAGCTTTTTTACTTGCTCTGAATCTGAATTGTTGTGGAGCTAATATGAAATAAAAGGACGTTATTAAAGGGAATGTGTCATCAGGAAATAACTCATTGCTTAAACCAATAAAAAAAAAATATATATATATATATTTTGGCAATGATTTTTTATCTATTGCAATTTTCACACTGGAAACTGGGGCTTTTCTTTCTGAAATGTACACGCACATTAATAATATCTTTCAGATTTATTGAAGTGTTATCTGTCGTACAATGGGAGGAGGAGGTGAGCTGTGACATCACCTATTGTGAATGGTGGATCCTGTGTTATTTACTGTATATAGAGGCGTTATCAGTCATTATACGGGAGGTGGAGAGCTGTGATATCACCTATTGTAAATGGTGGATCCTGTGTTATCTACTGTATATAGAGGTGTTATCAGTCATTGTACAGAAGGAGGAGGTGAGCTGTGATATCACCTATTGTGAATGGTGGATCCTGTGTTATCTACTGTATATAGAGGTGTTATCAGTCATTGTAGAGGAGGAGGTGAGCTGTGACATCACCTATTGTGAATGGTGGATTTTGTGTTATCTACCGTATATATAGGTGTTATCAGTCTTTGGACATGCGGAGGAGGAGGTGAGCTGTGATATCACCTATTGTGAATGGTGAATACATTGTTATCGACTGTATATAGTGATGTTATCAATCATTGTACAGAAGGAGGAGGTGAGCTTTGATATCACCTGTTGTGAATGATGAATCCTGTGTTATCTACCGTATATAGAGATGTGATCAGTCATTGTACAGGAGGAGGAGGTGTGCTGTGATATCACCTATTGTGAATTGTGGATCCTGTGTTATCTACTGTATATAGAGGTGTTATCAGTCATTGTACAGGAGGAGGTGAGCTGTGATATCACCTATTGTGAATGGTGGATCCTGTGTTATCTACTGTATATAGAGGTATTATCAGTCATTGTAGAGGAGGAGGTGAGCTGTGACATCACCTATTGTGAATGGTGGATTTTGTGTTATCTACTGTATATATAGGTGTTATCAGTCATTGTACAGGAGGAGGTGAGCTGTGATATCACCTATTGTGAATGGTGGAGCCTGTGTTATCTACACTATATAGAGGTGTTATCAGTCATTGTACAGGAGGGGTGAGCTGTGATATCACCTATTGTGAATGATGAATCATGTGTTATCTACTGTATATAGAAGTGTTATCAGTCATTGTACAGGAGGAGGTGAGCTGTGATATCACCTATTGTGAATGGTGGATCCTGTGTTATCTACTGTATATAGAGGTGTTATCAGTCATTGTACAGGGGGAGGTGAGCTGTGATATCACCTATTGTGAATGGTGGATCCAGCAGAATCTACTGTATATAGAGGTGTTATCAGTCATTGTACAGGGGGAGGTGAGCTGTGATATCACCTATTGTGAATGGTGGATCCAGCAGAATCTAATGTATATAGAGGTGTTATCAGTTATTGTACAGGATGGGGAGGAGCTGAGCTATGAAATCACCTATTGTGAATAGTGGATCCTACACCCAGAACAGTGAGCAATAGTAGGGGCAAAGTGGCTAAACAACCATTCTATTATACTTACCAATGTTTCGGTGCTAATTAGGTATAAGAAGGTCATATGAGGCATAATATGATCATGTTATATGACTATGTTATACACTCACAAATAATGTGCGTTGGCCAGTGCAGTCCCATGCTGCGCATGGAGCGCATTCAGCCCCATAGGACCGCATGATCTTTAGCCAATGTCAAAAGATTTAAAGGCCAATTTGAAGCTTGGGGAAAATCAAGCACCGGCACTGAGCGGTAATGGATGACATGTAAAGAGTGGGTTTCAGAAAGGCCAATACAATTTTTACATTTGAAGCCCCTTCCGTCCTCCAAATGTAGACAGCACAATAGTTTTCTGCAATATTTTTTCAGGTTTGAATAGATCAAATCCTGAAAGTTTCACATTCTGCTGAATCGCAGAATTTTGGGAAATTTGTAAGAGGAAATATAACTTTGTACGGCTGCTTTCACATTGCGATTTTCTGGCATCTGTGGCTGTCCGTTGTAAAACAGCCACGGATCTTATTTGGACCCCATGTGTCCCTATGGGCAACGGATCTAATCGGATTTGGCTTTATTGCCATCCGATTTGTGTTGGATCCGATTCTGTCCGATTTTTTGCAGTACCCAAAATCGGAGACAGCTCTGCTTTTAGGCACAGCGGACCAAATTGGACACAATCAGATCCAACCCGATCCGCGGCCATTATCATGGGGCCTATGAAGCATGAGTCCGAGAAAACACAGGATGGTTTGTCTGACCCGATTTTAGTGAGCATGCTCAGTACACTAAAACTGCTCTCTACCATCTAATTTCACTTCCGCAATGTATATACATACATTGCAGAAGTGAAATTAAGTAAAAGTGTTAAAAATAGAAAAAATATTCTCACCTCTCCGGCGTGTGTCCCGCGCCATCTCGCTCCCGGGGCTTAAGGACCTGGCGTAGTGTGGCAATACGATCAGCTGACGCGGTCATGTGACTGATCAGCTGAGCGGGCAGCCCCGCCAGGTCCTTAAGCCACGGGAGCTAGACGGCACGGGACACACGCCGGAGAGGTGAGGATCTTTTTATTTTTTTATTTAACCCTTGCTTCACTCCGCAATGTATATATATACATTGTGGGAGTGAAAATGCTCGCCTTGCCTGCACTTTGCAGGCTCGGGCTTTCTGTGTCCCAATCCATGAAAATCACGGACCCGGACAAAGAAATGGCATCTGGAGGCCACATCCGATGCTGTCCTTTTCCTCTCCGTGGGGTCCTGCAAAAAGCCCCACGGACAGGAAAATAATCACAATGTGAAACCAGCCTACCGTGTTGGACAGTAGATAGAAAAAAGAAATAAATTTGACAGTCCTCAGTGGTATATACTTTTTAATGGCTAACTGAAAAGATGGTAATAAGAGCAGCTTTTGAGACTACTAAGGTCTTCATCAGGCTCATAAACAATAACACAAAATCTGAAAAGTCACATATTTATACAACAACAGGACATAGAATAGTGCAAAATGAGACAAGTCATGTACTGTTCTATGTCCTGTTGTATATAAATCTGTGGCTCTTCAGATTTTGTGTTATTTGATCCTGATGGAGAGACCTGAGGAGTCTCGAAAGCTCCTCTTAATTACCATCTTTCAAGTTAACCATTAAGAGGTATCAACCACTGGGAAATTGGCAACAAATTCAATTTGTTTCTCTCATCTCTTGTTGGGGACCCTTTGCAGCTTTTGACATTGGGCACAGGACCTCTGTATAAAGCATACCACCTTATAAATGACGTCTAATTCAAAGACAAGCTCAATGTATGCAAATTATCTTATCAAGTCCCCCTAAATACAAGAATGATAGGTGTTAGTATAAAATCATTTAGGAATCCGTAATGAAAAAACCTCGGCCCTCTGGCTTATTGGGTATTAATTTGTGATGTGCAAATTAGTTTTTTTCTTTTTTTAGAATTACCCATTCATCTCGACTTTTTGAAATGCTAATATACAACTGACTTTGCAATTCCACAACCGGTTTCCACAGTATCAGTAATTACCATGGATATCTGTGTTGACTGTAGATAAATGGAGGAAATAATGATTTTCTACTGACCGTGCTGAGTTTCAAATGCTTCAAAGGGAAATGAAGGGGTTAAACCTATCAATGGGTGAAGAAACAAAGTTGTCGGATAGAGAGTTCTTTGAAGAATAGGAAATGTAATTCCATTTGCTGGGTCCAGTCAACAGATAGGGTTGCATGCCCTCAACGGTCGCCAGTCTATTCATGGGACACTTTGTAACATCATGAGTAATGATTCTAATTTGCAAGGATTTATATTGTGGGCATCCAGTTGTGGTTGGGGAACTTGAATGTGTTTATAAAATGCACAACTTTGGCACAATGAGTTTATGGCCCCAACACATATACTGAACCAGGGGAGTGCAGTGATCACATACACTACTAGGCTGCTGTCTGAAACCCCCATACCCACTGACAATAGTAGGTTTGGCTGACAGTCTAATATATGGGAGCTCTGGATAATTTAATGGAGCTGATAGGACCGAAATATTGTTCCACCATGTCTGTATTTTGACTGCTTGGAGATATGTTGCTGCCGGACTGCCTTCTCATAGAGAACATGAGGACTCGGCCAATTGAGAGCTTCAATGTATGACAAATACTGCCGAAATAGCTGTTGGCCGAACTATTGGCTGTCAGTCTGTTGACACTAACAACGTGTTGGCTTAAGATGGTACAAAAGTACTTTATACTAGTTGCATAATAAATGTGGGCCATATTTCGCTTTGAGCAATGTGACTTCTGTGCTTAAAGTGATCCTGACCCCAGAAGACAACCCCACATCCCCTTCTTACCTACCCCTGCAGCTTGGTATCCTGCTGCCATACATCCCTGTTTCTTCCTAAACCGTGCTGGCGTTCTTTATAAATCATTATTTTCTTACATCATTCCAGCAGCTTCCTTGTAATGAGGAAGCCGCAACAGGGGGTCTGTGTGCCGCTCTCCCCGCCTTGAGTATTCCCCATGGGCGAGGTAAACATCCGAGAGAATGCACGCTTCATAGTAGGGGCGGTGAAGCCAGTATGACATAATACGCGTCATACCGGCTTCACTGCCCCTAGTATTAAGCGAGCTGCCTCTGGGATGTTTACCACGCCTATGGGGGCGTGCATAATTACCGTCAAGGCGGAGGAGAGCGGCACACAGACCCACCTGTTGCGGCTTCCTCATTACAAGGAAGCTTCTGGAATGATGTAAGAAAATAATGATTTATATAGAACGCCAGCGCGGTTTAGGAAGAAACATGGATGGATGGCAGCAGGATACCAAGCTGCAGGGGTAGGTAAGAAGGGGATGTGGGGTTGTCTTCTGGGGTCAGGATCACTTTAACAACTTGGAGTGCACAACAGGGCTAGATTTTAAATAGGGCAGAGCAGGCAAAATGTTCAGTGGCTCCACACCACTTCACACGAGGATAATACTCAAAAACCTGGAATACTTTGAGCAACTGGGCAAATACCAGGACTCAATCTTCCCAGCTGTGCCTAGCTCTGATAGCAACAGTTTAACTGACTAGATGCTGCTGTCAATCATGGCAGCGACATTTAAGAGGTTGGATATGGGGGAAGTTATCCATTTGGATGCTCAAACAGAATTGGAGAGTATGATGGCACCTGGTGATGGAGTGGGAGGCTACTGAATGTCACTGTATCTGATATGTTTGTAATACTGAGTTTGGAAAGGATGAGGTTAATCCTGCACTGCCTGTGGACAAGGAAGATAGAAGATGAATTCCTGGAGTATGACTAATTTGTCAACACATTTCAGATCTCCAGACTCCTTCATCAGGACTTTAACAGATATAACAATCCCTTTAATCTACTTACTTTGATATTATTTTATTCGTAATTATTGATGATTGAGCACTACCATGCTTGGGTGCTCCTACTCGTAACAAGCAGTCAGACGCTCAAATGGTCTCAACTCGCATACCAAGTATAATGAAGTCAATGGGGAGCTTGAGCATTTCTATGGAACATCCTCCAAAAATGCTCAAGTTCCCAACTGACTTCCATTATACACCTGCACTTAGGTCGAGCCCGTTCAAGCGTCTGACTGCTCGTTATAGTATCGAGCACCCAAGCATTGTAAGGCCGCTCATCAATAATTAGGAAAAAATACAATACAATATTGTTGCATTTTCTTTGTTCTGGTGTGCAACTCCGGCCTCCAGGGTCCTTGCTTGTCAGTAGCCTGTGCTACTAAAATTCCCACCCATTATTGAGAAAAGAAAACATTAAGTGCAAAGTTGCCTATTTTTCCAAGCCGGAATACACATTTCAGGTGAGACATCCCCTTTAAGGTAGAAATTTCTTGAACTTTTTTTTAGATATTTTTGTGCATTGTGCAACATGTATACATAACCTTTACACTCATATTTATACCAATGATCATAATCTATACTTTCACAAAATTTATGTAAGCTTTTCATGCCAAACAATCAATAGAAATGATAGTGTTCTGCAAACGGTACATCATCTTCATCATGTAATTACTGCGCAGAGAACATTCGCGGCTCCGCTAATCAATGTGTTTATCTGTTGTATGCAAAATCTCTGTCTATTGACCGCTGAACTGCAATCCAGAAATGAAGATGAAATACAATTAAGGGTTTTGAATACAATAATAACTTGGAAATATTCATAAAACATAAAAAAACGTTTTAGACTTTTACACAAAAACCTTTTGTAGTTTAGTAGGAAATTAAAGTCTGTGCAGATGTGGTTCGATCCCCCTGCTGCAAGACAGTACTGGCCCCGGATTCATCATGCTCACCTATCCTTACTGGTTTGCTCTACTGGCAGGTTTGTTTCCGCAAATTGTTGGCTTCCCCTAGTGATCTGCCAGTTCCTTCAGAGGCTCTTACTTGAAAGGGTTCTCTGTTACCAGTTTAAAACTCCCTTTATATAGGGTGTGCAGTCAAAAAATCACATAGCTTCAGAATGTGGTCCCATGAGAGATGTTAACTATGGGGCCCCTCCCTATAACATGTATCCTTTGATTGGGACATTCTTATGGTCACCAACAAATCAATAGTACATATCAACATAAGAAACTCTGTAATGTATCCAGTTGGAGAAACCTTATTTCCTCCACTATGAGCCACCTCCTGTCTCCCCTTATAAGCCACCTCTTCTCTTTCCTGTTTCTTGAACACCAGTCACTCTGAAAGGTCACTAAAATCCATCTAAGACAAAAGAAGACAAGCGATTGCGGATTGGAGTGAGAAGTGAAAGGCAAAGACAGATATCAACCCATGCTCCCGCTTGCTGTTGAGTGTTTCTCATCCCAGAGCTGGATTCAGAGCTACACTGCTCAATATTGGTTTATCACTGTATAATAGTCATTACTCAGCTGCAGCTATTCTACACTCACTAGCTCAGAGACAACTACAAACTTCAAGTGCTCCACTTCCTAAATTTCTTACAATCAATGCTACTATATCGACTTAGAAACACATATCAATGTTCACCTGAAATAAAAATCTTATGAGTCGGTCACAGGGTGGGAGACTCAGATACCAGGATGATGGTTACTTCAATGGGGAATCAGGGCTTGTCGGTTCCCAGTTCTGTGCCCTGGACCCTCAATGGCGGGGATGGTGGGGGATGATGATGGGGCAAATTGAGATATAACTTAACATGACGCCACCTGTGGTATCTGGTAATTGGGTGCCAGCGCTGCAGGAAGCCTCTGAGGTGATGTGATGCAGCTTGATAGTCCAGCTCACCACAGGTGGAGCTTTACCTCAGGGCTGAAGAGTGGATTTTGGGAGTAGTAGTTTTCACCTCACAGATGCTGATGAAACCCTCTAGCGATGGATAGATGAGACCAGACAATAGATTTGACTTTGATATACCTTTACTGGTACCCTATTGCAATAGTACACAATATTCATCGGGTTCCTTGGGGTTGCAGCTGTGGATCATGGAGATTTTTGCAGTGTCCCTCAGAGGTGTCAAACTGAACCTCTCGTGGTCTCTGTTCTTCCACACTGACAGAGCCCATACGCCAGCCCCCTGGTCTGTTACTGTTAGGTACAGTCGGTTCTTTACCGGTATGAATGGGAGCGACAACAAGCTAATCCACTGGAATCCGGTCCTTTCCCTAAAGTGTCCTGAACCCAAGTTAGGACTGAGGTCAGGATTTCAGTCTTGTGGTGCTGTCGCTCCCCTTTTACCAGGCCCACAGCTTGCCAGTCTGCAGTCAGGGATGAACCTTTTACTGACCACCTGGGTTCCAGAGTACCAGTGTTGACCTGGCTCCAACCAGTCCTGGATTTACCCCCTTCTTTTGTCTTAGTCACCCTTCCTGAAAAAGGATGCCCGCATCACAACTACAGGATTCGCTGTGTGCTTTTCTGTCTCTCTCCTTCACCGTCTGGACTTGACTGACTAACTGTCAAAAGCTCCTGCTGACGTCATCCGCTTTCACACTAAGCTCCACCCCTTGGACCTACTGAATATACGGTCCCTATGCTAAGGTGGGCTTCTTATCTGGGTTTGGACTCTGCAATTCTCTCCACTTCCATCACCGCTTGACATTACGATTAAATTAAATCTGTAATACAATCCTGTGGCACCTCGTCACAGGGGTGCCACACTTACCCTTAGAAACAATAGAAGTATTATTACCTCATCCTAATCTTTCTAGTTGGAAATGTGCAAAATGAATAATTTTATAGATATTATATCTTTTATGTCTTTGATACCTTTCTCAGAAATCCAATCCAAATTTAAAGGGAACCTGTCACCTGGATCTAAGCCCCTACACTATCACTACCTGTCCCTGCACCTTCCTAGCTGCTCCCTATCTATTCCTCTCTGACCTAAATCCGCCCTATAAAACTGCAGAAAAATAAGTTATAACTTACAGCAGTCCCTGAGGCTGGGGGCTGAAAAGGCGGCCCAGGCTCCATTCTGCCCTCCTCGATGGCATAGGTTACACCCCGCTGGGCGGCATTATCCTTCCTTCATCGCCACCTCCTCCACTTGGAATCTCCCACCCGCTTTACACTGTAAGGTAGCGGTTAGGATCAGCACGACACAAGGCAGTGACTCAGGTATTTACTCACTCAGCACACAGTTTAATGGCACATTTCAGGTATTCACAGACCTCCAGGTTCCGGGGCGCAGCCGAGTACAACCTCATACAATCCCAACAGCTGATATAGAAGATCTGTACCTTCCCCCGGGTAGGCTGTGTTAGGTCAGCACACAACCTCCCTCTCCTCACCGTCTGCTCATTAGCCTCATGAACGTCCACTCTGAGAGAGCTCACAGGCTGTGTTAAATCTTCACACAACTCTCTACACAGCAGCTCCTGCTGCTGTCCTGACACACTCCACCCCCTCCCCACAGCCCAGGGCAGCTCATATCATCTCCTATTCACCTGCACACCTGGGCGTCAGTGCTTTCAATCAGCATTCAGCTCCAGCAGCAGCTAACCCTTTGTGTGCTGCTACCGAGCAGAAGATACAATCTCCCATATGCTGTGTCCCGGTCAGGGGACACATCGAGGTCGCATCACCACAACATGATGTGTAAAGCAGGCGGGAGATTCCAAATGGAGGAGGCGGCGATGAAGAAAGAATAATGCCGCCCAGCGGGGCGTGTGCTGCTGCATCGAGGAGGGGCAGAATGGAGCCTGGCGCCGCCTTTCCAGTCCCCAGCCTCAGGGACTTCTGTAAGTTATAAGTTATTTTTCTGCTTTTTCATAGGGCGGATTTAGCTCAGAGAGGGATAGATAGGGATCAGCTAGGAAGGTGCAGGGACAGGTAGTGATAGTGTAGGGGCTTAGATCCAGGTGACAGGTTCCCTTTAACATACCTTCTAAAGGATACAGCTAACTCATTAGCCAATACTTATTAATAAAAGACTTATTGCTTGAGTTTCCAATGGGATTAATAAATCATTTGACTCATCCAACAAATGTAGTTTTATAAAATGTTAATAACATATATAATGTATTTAATGAGTATAGATACCTTGATAAAAAAAATCTAACATAAAAGGACCACTACAATGTTTTCTTTTATTGCACCACTTGAGAGGTTCTTTAAAAGGAATCTGTCAGCAGGATTTTGCTATGTCAACTAAGGACAGCATGCTGAAAGGGTTAAAAAAAAGCAACTGTGCTTCCCTTTTCAGGCTCTGTGCTATTGTTTACTTAAACTAATGGCTTTACTACCCTGTGATTAACATTACAGGACTAGAAAGTCGCATGCAGGGCAGTCCAACACCCCCCCCTACTGTGATCGACACCTTGATAGCCTTGTGTGGATTGGGGCAGCTATCTTAGCTCTAATGTGTTCTTGACATCAAATGTTTTGATTGTATGAGAGCTGCTATATCCAGTAATCTAAGTGATACACAGTTGGATCCAAGATTTGCCTACGTTATTTTGCTATGAGATGAGGTAACAAAAAGCGGCTGACAGATTCCCTTTAAATATAAGTCCCCTGCCCCTCTATTATACTCATCTTCAACGGTTTCATCTTCTATTCCCGCTCTTTCGGTTGGTCCTCAATGATTTGTGATCTGATAATAGCTCCAGTATTTCATGAGGCATGCCAAAGGTTACTACTCAATACATCTCTATGACAGTCTCATCCTCGCCTCAATCTTACCTTATTCTGATCTCATTTTGGCCTTGTCCTGGCCACATTCTTACCTTGTACTTATCTCATTCTGGCCTTGGCCTGGCCTTATTCTGATCTTGTTGTGGCCTTATTCTGATCTCATTCTGGCCTTGTCCTTGCCTCATTCTTACCTTGTCTTGATCTCATTCTGGCTTTGTCCAGGCCTTATTCTGATCTTGTTCTGGCCTTGTCCAGGCCTTATTCTGATCTTGTTCTGGCCTTGTCCAGGCCTTATTCTGATCTTGTTCTGGCCTTGTCCAGGCCTTATTCTGATCTTGTTGTGGCCTTATTCTTATCTTATTCTAGCCTTATTCTTATCTTATTCTAGCCTTATTCTTATCACATTCTGGCCTTGTCATGGCCTCATTCTGATCTTGTCCTGGCCTTATTCTGATCTTGTTGTGGCCTTATTCTGATCTCATTCTGGCCTTGTCATGGCCTCATTCTGATCTTGTTCTGGCCTTATTCTTATCTCATTCTGGCCTTGTCATGGCCTCATTCTGATCTTGTTCTGGCCTCATTCTGATCTTGTTCTGATCTCATTCTGATCTTGTTCTGGCCTTATTCTTATCTCATTCTGGCCTTGTCATGGCCTCATTCTGATATTGTTCTGGCCTCATTCTGATCTTGTTCTGGCCTTATTCTTATCTTATTCTGGCCTTGTTCTGGTCTCATTCTGATCTTGTTCTGGCCTTATTCTGATCTTGTTCTGGACTCATTCTGATCTTGTTCTGGACTCATTCTGATCTTGTTCTAGCCTTATTCTTATCTCATTCTGGCCTTGTTCTGGTCTCATTCTGATCTTGTTCTGGACTCATTCTGATCTTGTTCTGGACTCATTCTGATCTTGTTCTAGCCTTATTCTTATCTCATTCTGGCCTTGTTCTGGTCTCATTCTGATCTTGTTCTGGCCTTATTCTTATCTTATTCTAGCCTTATTCTTATCTTATTCTGGCCTTGTTCTGGTCTCATTCTGATCTTGTTCTGGCCTTATTCTGATCTTATTCTGGCCTTATTCTTATCTCATTCTGGCCTTGTCATGGCCTCATTCTGAACTTGTTCTGGTGTTATTCTGACCTGGTTCTGGTTTTGCTTTGACCTCGTCCTAGCCTTGTTCTGACCTCATTCTGTCCTTGTTCTGACCTCATTCTGGCCTTGTTCTGACCTTGTTCTGATCTTATTCTGGCCTTGTTCTGACCTCATTCCGGCTCTCATAGAGATGCATTAAATGCTTGTTACATAACTTTTTCCTTACGACTAGTTTGAAGTTACAGTCACAATATAGCACCGGTAAATTACAAAGCCATCAAAAGGTGAGTATAAGTCAGGGGGCAGGTGACTTAGATTCAAACACCACTTCAGCACTGAAATTAAAAACCCCTGGGCTCTTGCTTTAAAAATACAAATAAATATATTATCTGTCAGATTTTCATGGTTGCTAAACACCTTATAGCGAATAAATGTAAGCAAATTATAGTTCCATCAATTATGGAAGTAATTGAGCGAATATCTGTGCATAATACTTACAAGTATAATATGGTTGTAAGAGAGAGGAATTTTAAGAGGTTTTAGTTTGAGATGGCCTTTATGGTCAAAAATCTGTATGTCAAGACTAAACATTATTGAGCCCTGAGGCATTTAAGAGAATGGTTTTCCATAAAGATTTTAATAATTAAGTATATTTCTTCAGATACATATTTTTATTTTACTTTTCTGAATTTTATGAGTTAATACAATACTTAATCGATACGTAAATTTAACAGCTTTACCCTTTTTATCCGTTATGTCTTATTCCGGTCTCCTTTTCCCAACCCTTCCTTAACTTTCTGTTACCGTGTTTTTTTCAAAAATAAAACATGGCCTTATTATTATTTTTGTTTCTAAAAAAATCTAGGGCTTATTTTTGGGGGAGGGCTTATTTTTTTCATGAATAACAATCACCATAGTAATCTTAACTGTAACTTTGCATTCACAATTGGTGGTGCAGTGTCATTGTCTCTTACGGTACTGTAACAAGAACTGGCACTGTCAAAACACTGTGTGGCAGTGGCACTCTTCTTCTCTATGCAGCCTGGAGGGGGTAGGAGGTGGGATTTTGGAGTGGGACTTGGAAACGGTGGTTGTGATATCGCACGTGGTTGCTGCTTCTGCAAAAGCGAGCAAGGCTGCCCGGGAGGTGGGATTCAAGAGCCGGCACTCGGGAGGCAGGAGGTGAGACCCTGTAGTGGCTGCCAAGCCCACATCATAGTGCAGTAGCAGCCGGGTGGCAGGATTCAAGAGGTGGCACTCGGCAGGCAGGAGGTGGGACCCTGGAGCAGCTGCCAAGCTCACATCATAGTGCAGTAGCAGCTCGGAGGCAGGATCCAAGAGGTGGCACTCGGGAGGCAGGAGATGGGTCCCTGGAGCAGCTGCCAAGCCCATATCATAGTGCAGTAGCAGCCTGGTGGCAGGATCCAAGAGTTGGGACTCAGGAGGCAGGAGGTGGGATCCTGGAGCGGCTGCCAAGCCCACATCACAGTGCAGTAGTGTGGCGCCCCGCAACGAGTGCGTCACAAGGGAGTATTGCAGCCGCAATATTCCCTGACAAAGCAGTGAAATAGTTAACTCTGAGATCCAACCCAACATGCAACACCTAGAACAGGGGACCAATCATAGGTCCTGGGGGGTGGAGTGTTAGGGTAGTGTAGGAGAACACACAATAATCTAGAGAGTTGGAAGGAAGATCTAGAACCTGACAAGAGCAGACTAGAACTTGGAGAGGAGCGGGGGCTCCGCACCCCGTGCGGGCCCCTGGGCCGTCACCGGTCGGGTGTCAGCACCTGAGGCCTTAACCACCGGGATTGGGCTTATCTACACGGGTTCCCAAAAGACTCCCGTGCCCACAACTTACAGCCGGTTCACTGGTACCGAAGCTGGCAGCAGTTCACCTCTGTCACGCGAACCAGCCCCGTGGAGGAGCAGCTTTATAGGAGCACCCCACCACCAGCCAGTTTCCAGTCGTCTAACCAGCGGTGTACCCACTGAGGGACACAAGGCTCCCCAAAGTATCCAGAACGTACATCATGGATAGGGCATTGAAGCAGCCTCCCCGTACCCGACCTGGTATTCCTGGGCGACGCTGGCAAGAAGGAACTAAGTAGGTAGAATGGAGGAACACTGCGGATCTCTGAGGAACACTATCACTGCTGAGTCCACCCGGTCTACTACTCAACCACTGTATACCATGTACTGCCTGCTGGTTACAGTAAAGACCCGTTGCAGAGACTATCTGTGTCCGTGTTTCCTTATGAACTATCCGTCCGCACACTAAGGTAACCGCAGCTGCCGCACAACATCTTGAGCAGCTCCAGCCCCCGGGGATCACCGCTCAGCCTGTGGGGAGCGTAACATCTTGCTGCTGTCCATCCCCCGGGGGTTCCGCAGCGTCGGTAGCCCTTACCGAAACTACTCATAGGTGGCGTCACGAATAAAACAAATTAAACCCCTTTTAATCTGTTCCCGCAAGACGTCTTCAACTTTTGATCTGCACTACACCGGGCCCCACTACCGGCAGGCGCGGTCCACCCGTGACAAGGAAGGAGAAGAATCGCCTGTATCAACCGGAGTCAGCCGGCCGCGGTGAGTCAGAAAATGGCGTCACGAACAGGATACGAGCAGGCCCGTTACCCAACGGGTATATTGTGCTTAAACTGGACTTTATTGTCTACAATTGGACTTTGTTCGTCCCTAAAAGAACTTTCCCGCCTTTTCACCGTCGGGTCAAGATGGCGCCCAAGATGGCGTTCCCGCCACAAGAAGCCGCCACGTGAAGCCCAGGAGTGAGTCAACCCCCCCCCTCATCGTGGGAGGGCTAAAGACAAAAGGCGCCAAACTCTTTGTCCGCCCTGATTGCTCGAATCAACCATGGGGGCGGACCCCAAAGACTTTTCCCACCATTGGACTACAAAAGCCCACAGGAAATGGGAGTCAGAGAAGAAGACTTCTTCACCAGCTCAACCAGAACGTCTTACCGGTTGAACGGGTGCGGTTACTAGAGACTGTGGAATGGACGATCCGTAGCTGGAGCGCGACCCTAGGCAGACGACTACACCATGCGATGCAGCAGAGCCGACCGGGTACAGCTTCTCCAAGCCCAGACGACGTCACCAGCTTCTCGACCGCCTCACCGTCGCCTACCACCTGTCCTGCTCCGTCACCAGAGCCAATAGACTGCGTCATTCCGGTGGAGGCCGCAACTCGACCCGTTCCAGCGACCAATATCGCAACCGATCCCGTTCTTGAGCCGGAGCTCATAACACGCTCCATGGAAGAACTAGATCTCTACCAGGTTCCCGCTGAGGAACCCGCGACATGTTTCACCACTACAGAGACAGTCGCCTGTTTTATCCCGTACCGGAGGCTTCCCTTGCCATTGCCGAGGCCTACCTGGTAACCGGGATTGAAACACCTTTACCTGCGGAAACAGATGAAGAGGCAGGCAGCCTGGAAGCCCTGCAGGACGTCCCGGCGGAAGGATCCGCAGCACCACCGCCCTGTTGTACAACGGAACAAGCTTCAACGTCTTTCATCATCGAGCAGCCTGATGTGGTCATCGAGGAAGAGATCGGAGAGGATGACGACGAGACCCACAGCACCGCTGAGGATTTCGACACCGGGTTCGCTTGGGGAGACAACAAGGAACTTCCTACCGGGCATACAGCTCGGGTACACTGGTCGGGTGCACTGCCGACACCTTCCCCTGTGCCGTTCCACCGGGTGCCGATACAGACAGCCCGCCAAGTTCAAGCTTCCCGCCAAACCACCAGCTCCGTTACTCATCTCTACACCCCGAGCCGTAACGACGGAGATGTACGCCAGAGACGACGAGAGGAGTGGCAAGCCAGAGAACGCGCCAACATGGAGGCCCGTGCCGAGGCTCGCCGCCAGCCGCCGCTGCCTGATGAACTCCGCCGTGAAGGTAGAATTTCCACCTTTAACTTACATACCGGGTGGGGGTTCGCTTGGGAGGTGGGTTTGAATGAGGAGGTGTTTGTGGGGCGCCGGGACGTTGAGTCAAACTTGCCAAGAGGACATCCCGATCGCGACCTATACCGGGGCGACATAATCACCTACGAGCGCTATGCTTGTGCAGATGGGTGGTTCGCTATCCGGGTGCGCCATCACCCTCAGAGCCAGTGACTTTAAAACTTGAACTTCCTCAATGACTCTGTTCCCGTTAATCACTGACTGTGTGATCTTGCGGCTACAGCCTGGACTCTAGTTAAAGGACAGCCGACCGCACGCTGGGTCCGCACAAAGTGATTACCTGTTTCTTTGCTTATGTCACCAAAGCATGCCTTTACCTGTTTGTCATTTTTAATAAAAGTGTGTCATATATGTATAAAAATACAAAAACCTCTGTAATGTGAGTAGTTTGACGCTTGGGGACAAGCTGATTTAACCAAGGGGGAGTGTGGCGCCCCGCAACGAGTGCGTCACAAGGGAGTATTGCAGCCGCAATATTCTCTGACAAAGCAGTGAAATAGTTAACTCTGAGATCCAACCCAACATGCAACACCTAGAACAGGGGACCAATCATAGGTCCTGGGGGGTGGAGTGTTAGGGTAGTGTAGGAGAACACACAATAATCTAGAGAGTTGGAAGGAAGATCTAGAACCTGACAAGAGCAGACTAGAACTTGGAGAGGAGCGGGGGCTCCGCACCCCGTGCGGGCCCCTGGGCCATCACCGGTCGGGTGTCAGCACCTGAGGCCTTAACCACCGGGATTGGGCTTATCTACACGGGTTCCCAAAAGACTCCCGTGCCCACAACTTACAGCCGGTTCACTGGTACCGAAGCTGGCAGCAGTTCACCTCTGTCACGCGAACCAGCCCCGTGGAGGAGCAGCTTTATAGGAGCACCCCACCACCAGCCAGTTTCCAGTCGTCTAACCAGCGGTGTACCCACTGAGGGACACAAGGCTCCCCAAAGTATCCAGAACGTACATCATGGATAGGGCATTGAAGCAGCCTCCCCGTACCCGACCTGGTATTCCTGGGCGACGCTGGCAAGAAGGAACTAAGTAGGTAGAATGGAGGAACACTGCGGATCTCTGAGGAACACTATCACTGCTGAGTCCACCCGGTCTACTACTCAACCACTGTATACCATGTACTGCCTGCTGGTTACAGTAAAGACCTGTTGCAGAGACTATCTGTGTCCGTGTTTCCTTATGAACTATCCGTCCGCACACTAAGGTAACCGCAGCTGCCGCACAACATCTTGAGCAGCTCCAGCCCCCGGGGATCACCGCTCAGCCTGTGGGGAGCGTAACATCTTGCTGCTGTCCATCCCCCGGGGGTTCCGCAGCGTCGGTAGCCCTTACCGAAACTACTCATAGGTGGCGTCACGAATAAAACAAATTAAACCCCTTTTAATCTGTTCCCGCAAGACGTCTTCAACTTTTGATCTGCACTACACCGGGCCCCACTACCGGCAGGCGCGGTCCACCCGTGACAAAGAAGGAGAAGAATCGCCTGTATCAACCGGAGTCAGCCGGCCGCGGTGAGTCAGTAGCAGCCGGGAGGCAGAATTCAAGAGGTGACACTCGGGAGGCAGGAGGTGGGACCCTGGAGCAGCTGCCAAGCCTACATCATAGTGCAGTAGCAGCTTGGAGGCAGGATCCAAGAGGTGGCACTCGGGAGGCAGGATGTGGAACCCTGGTGCAGCTGCCAAGCCCACATCATAGTGCAATAGCAGCCGGGTGGCAGGATTCAAGAGCCAGCACTCGGTAGGCAGGACTCGGGCGTGGGCAAGCAGATTTGCCCTGCAATGGTGGAAGTGGCAGGACAATTTGGGAGCTATTTCATGCCTATTCCAGTGCCTTCAGCATTAGGTTACGTCTCTGGGATGTTAGTGGTATAACCTAGCACCACATGAGATAACCTCGAACTGGAGGTGCCGACTAACTATGGCTTATTTTTGGAGAAGGGCTTATATTTAAAGCCTACTCCAAAAATCTCTAAAAATCATCCCCTTTTATAAAAAAAATAATAAAAATCTTTAATTCAGGGACAATTGAATATTAGAAAGGAAACCTAGTGAATAGTGCTGGATACAAGCCATATAATGGACAGAAATGGTGTTCTTCCTCATGTATACTGTCTCTGAAAAGTCACCTGAAATTACAATTATGCTGCCTATTATGTTTTCTCTTTCTAACTAGAAATTGGACACATTCGGTAACTTGTATTTATCCCTTTTATACACATTTTAAATTGTAGGAAAATGTGTATGAAGATAAAATATCTATCCATAAAATGATAGTAAATGATTAATAAAGAAAATCACTTTTCTTTGTATTGTTATATAAGAAGGAACCAGAGAAAAAAGTAAAATTCAGCTAAAAAAGGAATATGCTCTCTCATCAATTTCCTAGAGGAGAGTTTTATTTTTACTACTTCTGCATAGTTTAAAGCAAAAACTCATTTAAAGTTTACCCATAAAAAATAATGCACGACTTTATGGCACCGTGCCATTCCCTGTCCACGCCGAAAACCTTAGCAAACAAAGTAGTATTTTATTCTCTGGGTTTAGGCAAGATGACTACTGGCCCATAAAGACTTCCATTTACACCAGGCAAAACATTTATTAACATCAAAGTTTAATTGCTAGGAGAGGGCTATTATTTATTGGGTTGTAGATAGATTTAAAAGTTCTATTAAGTTTTACCACCCCGGTGATAGAAGCCGGCATATGGCTAGCGCTATTATTGCTCGAGAACAGTGGGCATAAAACTCTTTGAGTTTTAGTGTCAGGCCTAAGGGGTGTAACTAATGACTAAGTGGCTTTCAGAAATATGCTTTACATATCAAGTGTCACCATAAAATCTAATGAATGATGTATTTTTCTTTTTGTATTTGCTTTATTAGTTGCCTTCGGTCTATACTTCATGTTGACAAAATCGAAAGATCTGGCTGTGACGGTAAAACAACTCCCATGTCTGATGCAAACCTAATATAAAGAGATTGGTGGTGCTCTAATATCTGATGCCTTCATCATGAGTTACAGGAAGGGCCCTTCTAATAATGTGTCTATGGAATACAAGGGCAAAAACAGAAGAAACAAGTTCTGCCCCAATCTGTTTTAAGAAAAAGCTGTTCCGGCATACAGACATGGTATTTTAGAGTGTTGTGTGCTAAAAAAACTGGCGTACTGGTGGTGCTCATTCAAGATTAAGGTATATCCGTTGTAGAATAAGAAAAAATGGTACTCAACAGGTCTACACCTCATAAAATCCTCTTTATTTCATCTTCTTAAAATTACATGCGGTGGCAGGGGGACAAGTACAGCATACATGATGTCAGGATGACAGCTGTTTCGTGTCAGCTTGACACTTCTACAGATCCTCCTAGAGGATTTGTAGAAGTGTCAAGCTGACACCAAACAGCCTACAGATCCTCTAGGACAGTGTCCTCAGGACCCACCAACACGTCGTGTTTTCAGGATTTCCTTAGTATTGCACAGGGGTTTGAATTATCCCCAGTGCAGGTGATTAAACTATCACCTGTGCAATACTAAGGAAATCCTGAAAACAAGATCTGTTGGTGGATCCTGAGGACTGGAGTTGAGAAACACTGTTCTAGGAGGATCTGTAGAAGTGTCAAGCTGACAAAAAAATAGGTGTCATCCTGATACTATGATGTGCTTGTCCACCTGCCATTGCATGTAATTTTAAGAAGTTGAACTAAAGAGGATTTTATGAGGCGTAGACCTGGCGAGTGCCATTTTTTCTTTAATTCTGCATATAGAATCCAAAGGGACACCCATGACCTAACAACTGAAGCAGATCTCCATAACCAAAAAAGCCAATGGCGTTCACCAGGTCTACGCCTCATAAAATCCTCTTTAGTTCAACTTCTTAAAATTGCAGGCGGTGGCAGGTGGAGAAGCACAGCATAGTGTCAGGATGACAGCTGTTTCATGTCAGCTGGAGACTTCTACAGATCCTCCTAGACGATCTGTAGAAGTGTCGTGCTGACACCAAACAGCCTACAGATCCTCTAACACTAGAAGTCCCAGAGAGGGGTCATTTAACATTTCTACCTTTGGAACCCAGAGACGGGTCAAATGACCTGAAGGATTTTAGCTAACATCCTCTAATCACCGTCTTTTGTTCTGTAATTAAGGCCATTACTGTCGCACCACAGGAGATTGTTGTTTTCCATTGAGTTTAGCCATTTAGTTTCTAGTTAGTTCTATTCAGTTTGGACTAAGGGTCATTTGACCCTCTTTCGGGACTTCAGGGGGGAGCTCGAAATTTCTGGGACTTCTAGTGCTAGGAGGATCTGTAGAAGTATCAAGCTGACACAAAACAGATGTCATCCTGATACTATGATGTGCTGGTCCACCTGCCATCGCATGTAATTTTAAGAAGATGAAATAAAGAGGACTTTATGAGGCATAGATCTGACAAGTGCCATTTTTTCTTTAATTCTACACATAGAATCCTAAAGGACACCCATGACCTAACAACTGAAGCAGATCTTTATAACCAAGAAAGTTATCCATGCTACTTATGACTCCTCAGACTTTGAGAGTTGCGATGACCTGCAGATTTCAGAAGACCTGATTGGACAAGATAAAATTTGAGCTCAGGAAACATTCCAGAGCTAAGAACATTCAATAGTTCTCCATAACTTAAATCAGCATTGCAGCCCAAAAGATATGCTGAGTATTAGTTTGACAATTAATTTAAGGAGCTATATGGGACTTTTTTTTCTATGTGATTGAGGACTAGCAGGCAGTTAGTTTCTAACTACCTGCCTATTGTACCTGATGCCAATTTGTGTCAGCATGGAGTGGTCACAGATTGTTCCTG
Source organism: Allobates femoralis (assembly GCA_033576535.1). NCBI lineage: Eukaryota > Metazoa > Chordata > Amphibia > Anura > Aromobatidae > Allobates > Allobates femoralis. Next base: position 45,543,821 of record JARQOC010000012.1, on the reverse strand, counting down.
ACAGTGATTCAACAGCTTTTGCTTATGTCACATCAACAAGAGTAGCGGCTTGTCTTCCGCTCTGCTCTGTTGACGGGGCATGACTTCTGATGTCTTGCTGATAGGCAGTCAAACTGTGGAGAGTCAGCTGAGAATCTGTATTACGTCTGCAGTAACGTCCCATTGACAGAGCAGCACTGATGGGGAAGAGCTGCTTTGTCATTGTGGAGCAGCTGAATCACCAGCAGTAGTGGTTGGTGACTGCTCTTTGCCGGCAAAAGATCAGCATCGGGCATAACAGGAAGGGAATTAGTAACTACCTGCCTGTTTACTTTTTAAACCCAATGTAAAAAAAATAGTCATGGACAACTTCATCAAACAATAAGTCAAGCACAACATCAGAACCCAGAATGAAAACTGGTGCCCACCAGATATCCAAGACCTAACAACTCCAGCAGACCTAGCCCAGTGTAAAATAAAAGGCCCAGTGGGCCTTTCAGACAACCAAGCCCCTTACAGGAGGGAGTCCTGCCGACATCAGCAATTATTTCAGCTGGATGTGTGTCCAAGGAACTACATTCAGCTGAAATGCATTGTGTGGCAGAGACCCGCCCAGTCCCTGCACTGCAATACATAAGACCAGCCAATTAGGGGCTGGAAGCTGATAACAGCATACCAGTGACAGGTGCATAGCAGTGATGACATGCATCACCCGTAGCAGGCATGCCGATGTCAGCTGCCAACCTCTGCGCCACCTACAGAAGAAGATGCAGCTCATGGTGGAGCAGAGGATGGTGGGAAGATTTTTTTTATGCGTTAAAAAAAAGCGGCAGAACAGGAGACATACTAGGAAGGGGTTCAGGATGGGGGACTATATACCATGATGTGGGACATATATACCAGGAAGGAGCACATGATGGTGGAGATGCAATACCAGGAAAGGGCTCATGATGTTGGACATATATACCAGGAATGGACCCATAATGGTGGACATATATACCAGGAAGGGGCCCATCATGGTGGATATGTATATCAGGAAGGGGCCCTTGATGTTGGACATTTATATCAGGAAGGAACCCAGGATGGTGGACATATATACCAGGAAGATGCCTAGAATGGGGGACATGTATACCAGGATTGGGAACATATATACTAGAAAGGCAACAAGGATGGAAGACATATATAACAGGAAGGGGCTGAGGATTGTGGAAATTTAGACCAGGAAGGGGCCCAGGATGGGGGACATTTATACCAGGAAGTGGTCCAGCATCGGGAAGGGGCCCATGATGGTGAAATGTATAGCAAGGAGGGGCCCAGGATGGGGAATATATATACCAGGAAGGTGCCCAGAATGGGGGCTTTAATACACATTGAAGGTGGGGGACATGTGTCTTTATAGAATTTAGAATGCTACAAGGGCCCATACATCTGACCAACGTGCAGGAAGGGGTCACGTCCAAATCTTTCACTGGGGCCAATCAAACATCATTGCGGGGCAACTAGAATCAATTTGCTCATCTTTAAAGTGATGCTCTTTATCTTTTAACCTATTTTTTGCCTAAATACTGTTTCTTCAGTTTCCCAGAAAGATTCTGTAGTACATCTTCTGAACATAGTGACTTGCGAACCTGAACTGTAAAATTCAGGGTCTGTATCAAACACAGTTCGGGGTTGTAAAATAAAGCACATTAATAATAAACATTATCATTATACTAACCGGGTCCCGCGTCATGCGTCCTGCCATCCTGCTGTTACGGCCACATCTATTTCCAGGCTGCTTAATATCTTCCGGTGATATTCACTTTCTTGGCATTAACAGCCAATCATAGATGCCCTGGGCACCTGTGATCGGCTGTTTGTGTAATCTGCAATTAGCCCATACATTCTAATATTGTAGAATGTATGGGCTGCTTTCCGGTTACTCCACACACAGTAATTGGCTGTTTCATTCTGTGCCCTACTCTTTTTGCTAGTAGAGGTGAATTAAGAAGACCTGGATTATGTTAGAGGGAGGTTTCTTTGATGGAGTTCCTAAATGTGTTTTGTGCTTTAATCACTAATAAAAAATTTTTCTCTGTGTTGTGTTTTTTTTAATGTTTACTTGAAATTCATGGTGACTGGGTCTAATTTGGCCTGACACCATGAATTTTGGGGTTAGTACCAGCTGAAAATACAAAGCTGGTATTAACCCTATTATTACTCAGCATGCCATCCCCCACTAGGTCCGCTGGAAGAACTGGGTAAAGCGCCTGGAAATGGTGCTACAATTAATGTGTCATTTACATGGGCAGCAGTGGGCTGCAGTTTTCAGTGTGGGGGGCCCAGAACACTTTGGCTTTGCCACGCTGAGCATCCCAGCCCCCAGCTGCCTGTTTTTTTCTGGATGGCAATCAAAATATGACAGGAACACACACCAGCCCATACATTCTAGCATCTCGAATGTATGGGCAGATTCCAGGTTACTCCAACAGTCAATCACAGACGCTCATTCTCTGTCACAACAGAGATTGGCTATTGAGTCCATCACACATATAGTAGTGTAAAAATAAATAAATAATTTTAAAAAAATGACGTAGCACTCCCTGATATTTTTGATTCTCAGCAAAGATAAAGAGGACAGCTATGGGCTGACAGCAGGCTGACTTTGCTTTGGTTGAGTCTAATTTGGCCTGACATCATACACTTTGGGCTTAGTACCAGCTGATAATACACAACTGGTATTAACCCCATTATTACCCAGCATGCCACCCCACCAGGGCCGCTGGAAAATCTGAGTAAATGGTGCTTCAATGAATGTGCCATTTCCAGGGGTGGCTGCGGTTTCCAGTGCAGGGGGCCCATAACGCTTGGGCCTTTCCATGCTGAAAATCCCAACCCTCAGCTGCCTGGTTTTACCTTGCTGGCCATCAAAATATGGTGGGAGCCGACACATTTTTTAAAAAAAATATTCATTTAAATAATTTAAAAAAATAATGCGCTTCTTGGTATTTTGATTGCCAGCCAAAGCAAAGTCAGCCTGCTGTCAGCCCGTAGCTGTCCTCTTTATCTTCGCTGAGAATAAAAAATACCAGGGAGTGCTACGTCATTTTTAAAAGCTATTTATTTATTTTTACACTACTATATGTGTGGCGGATCAATAGCCAATCTCTGCTGTGACAGAGAATGAGCATCTGTGATTGGCTGTTGGAGTAACCTGGAATCTGCCCAAACATTCGAGATGCTAGAATGTATGGGCTGGTGTGGGCTCCTGCAGGAAAAACCAGGCAGCTGGGATTGTCAGCTGGTAAGGACAAAGTGTTCTGGGCCCCCACGCTGAAAACCGCAGCCCACTGCTGCCCCTGTAAATGACGTTATGTAGCACCATTTCCAGGTGATTTACCTAGTTCTTCCAGCAGAGCTAGTGGGATGGCATGGTTGATAATAAAGGGGTTAATAGCAGCTTTGTATTGTCAACTGGTACTATCCTCAAAGTTCAGGTTCTCAGGCCAAATTAGACCCACACACAATGAATATTTAATAAACATTAAAAAAAAAACACAACACAGAGACAAATTTTTTTTATTAGAAATAAATCAAAAAACACCTTTAGGGACTCCATCTTTAATTGCACAAAATATCCCTCCCTCCAACTAATTCTCAGAGAGAGACAGAAAAGCATGTGTTCAGAGGAACAAGCAGGCTCAGGCTGAGCTGGGTGCCATGAGAAAGGTCAATTCAGTTCATAGCTGAGACATGAACTCAGGTGACCCCTGACGTCACCGCGAACACTGCCAAAAACTGGAACAGACCTCGGCAGTGCAGTGAATATTCCCAGGTGTCAATGAGCAGCCCTGGAAGTAGATGCGGCTGGGACAGGGGTATGGCAGGATGCGGGTCACGGGACCCAGTAAGTATAATGATAATGTTTATTAATAATGTGCTTTGGTTTACAGCCCCCCGCCCCATCCCATAACTGTAAAGTCCAAGCTCGGGGTCCGGACGCAAGTTGGAGTTACGTCCAGCCCCGGACTTGGACTTTAGTCCACTGATCCTGAGCATCGGCGGTTTGCCCATCACTACTCTCTATACATTTGTGGTCACATGTATTTATTTTGTTTTTACATTTTTGCCATCTCCTTGACAGTTCTGTTTAATTCATATAACAAATTGTAATAAAAAAATAGAGTTTCTTAATAAACTTATTATTCACATTCACATAAAAAAAAATCTTAAAATTCTATTTTTCATCTTGATTACCATTAGGTTTTTTTTTTATTATTCTCATTTTACGTCATTTTTGGATACAATGAGAAATAAACAGTAGACTTTTCATACCTTACCTGGAAAGAGGCTTTATTGAACATAGCTGTAAAATTATTATTAATTTTTTTTTTTGTTCAGTTGAATTACTGAATCAGCACAAACATATTCTACAGTTTTCGCAAGAAAAAAAAAATCAAATAAAATAATAAAAAATAACTCTGGTCAATTTTCTGCTATATCTTCTTGTGCTTCGGTTGTTAAAATCAATTTTCGGCAATGTTAAATATATATATATATTTTTTTTATTTATAGCCCAACTGCTTGCATAACATTTTTTTTTGTAACCATCATGTGTTTTTTAAAGAACATAAAAGAATATTTTTGTAGATAAAAGTATTTTTTTTTTTTTTTTTAAATGAAGTTAAACTTTTAAGATAATTTAAAGAAATAAAAAAAAAAATATTTCTCAAATGTTCATAGCCAACGTTATAAGGGACATATACAATGCATTGAAAAAAGTGGCTGGTTAAGGTATGGTATTTAATCAGGTAGCTCAGTCATTTTTTTTTTTACAGTTTTATGTAAAAGTGTATTTTCTTTTTTTTTTTTTTTTTTTCCTTTTTTTTTTTTCAAACTTGCCAAAATAATAAAATACTATGTCACAATCTGCACAAAGTCTGATTAGCGGGCAGAGGCATCGGACCCTCGTATATATAGATTTTTTTTTAAATGAAGACTAATAATTCAGATCCTTAGTTTCTGTTGGGACAATCGAGCTGCAGTCTTAGATGCTCCAGAACCTTTATCCTCTTTAAGATCAGACTGATTTCATTTCAAATGTAGATAAGAGTAAGATTTTTTTTATTTCCCCCTTTAATAAAAAAAAAAAAAAAAAAAATTTTTTTTGCAAAATCCTTGGACAACTTTTTCAAATTACCTTCGGAGAAAAGTTAATAATCGGTTTTTGCAGATTAATATGTCACTGTCAAACGGGCGAGAAGGTGTAAGAAGGCCATGGCTGTTTTTGAAAAACTAAAATAACTATGTCATAGGAGCAACAAATGCAGCAACTGAAGTCCGTGTAGTTTTGTAGCAATTTTACTTTTTCTGACTTTGATCTTCTAACTTTCTGGCCTGCGTTCTGGATTCATTTGTTATAGTTTGCTTTTAAAAAACAAAGTTTGTTTTTTTCCGAAAGAAAAAAAAAAAAAAAAAAAATGTTTTTTCATTTCCACAAACCACTCACAGCAGTGCAAGCTTTGTTTAGCTAACTTTTTTCAGGCTTGTTAATTGAAGGCACTTGGTTTCCTGGCATTTTTTCATTTTTTTTTTATAAAAGTTGGTGGTTTGGTTCTTTTTTTTTATTACAGCTGATGATGGGAATAGTGGCGACGTTGTGTCCGTAAACTGAAAAATAAAAATTTTGTAAGACTCAGCTGCTCTTCCTTTGAAGACATCGACATGCAGAAAAGGATACGGCATACCTTTTTCATTGGCAAAGCTATGTTGATGATATGGAGGTCCTATTTTTTGGATGGTGGCAGCCAAGGCAAGAGGGCTTACTGATACTTGTTCCATACTCAAAAAAAACAACCTTTTTTAATGGAAAATAAATGCCAGATCTTCGTGTACCCTGTTAACTGTGAGGTTTAGGTTGGGAGGCCATTAGGTGTCCAAGCAAACTCTTCATTTGAAAGAAAACCAGCCATGACGTTGTGCTTTGACAAGGATTCTCGTAAATTCCTTCCTTTTTAAGAGATTAATACTGTATTCTTGAAAGCCACAGAAGCACTGTAAGGTCTCTTCTTGTATTTCTAGTCTCAAGTATACTTGTAATAACAATTTGTATCCCATGTAATTCCCAGTGCCCAAGTGGAGGAATCTTTGGTAGATTGTTTTTGTATTTTTTTTTGTAGTTGTCCATTTACAAAGACTCTTTCTTCGTACCAGTGCCTAAGTGAATCTTTTGTAGCCTCTGCCAGGACATGGTCACCTTTGATGACTTAAAAAAGAAAGGAAAAGGAAAACTGGATACAACCATATATGCAATATAGTCCCAGACACTTTGACTCCAGAAGGCGGAGCTAGGAGATAAAAAAAAAGAAATAAAAATGGTTACCAGGGGTAGTCAACAAGGTTGAACAACACATAGAGAAAGGTAGTGGAGTCAAATATTTGGAAATCTTGAATCCTGCTAAATTTTGGGAAAAAATATTTGACATATACCAAGATACAGCTGAAGACAGCTAGTCCACTGCTCCAAGAGTCCAAGTATTGTAGTTTTATGTTACTGAAATGTCATGTCACTTGCCCATTTTAGTATCTGTGCAGGGAAGAAAGGGTCGAGTCCATGCTGTTGTGAAAATCATTCATCCAGATATTTCAGAGAATAGTGATTATTGTTGATGCGTTTCAAAGTCCAACTTCTTCCTCAAGACACAGAAAAAGCAAAAAAAAGAGATCTAAGTCTTGAGGAAGAAGTTGCACTTTGAAATGCTTCAACAATAAAGAACACATCTAGAGGTGGGCATCTGTCAAGTTGAACTTCAAGGTACGTCCCTGGCCAGGAGGCTAAAATGTCAGACGGAGACTAGGTGGTTGCGCCACGGTTGGTGCCCGTCAAACAGCAAGTCCCAGTCCTAGTTCATAAGGAAGAAAAACCGCTTGGGAGCGTACAGGCGATGCCGAGAGGGTTGCGTAAAAGTGCCAGGGCTATGGCGGACTGGTGAGTATCCGCTACCCACTCCTGCACTTTGTACCTGCACGCCGTTCATGGGAATGGGACATCGCTAGTTCGTAGTCCGGTGGTGTCAATGCACTGCTCTCCTGTTGCGACTTCACATCCGCGCACGACATGCCTTACATGGCGACGTAGGGGCGATGTCGCCGCCGATAGCATGCCTCGTGCTATGTATCGGTGGCGATGGCTATGATAGGCCCTTAGATCCATCAAGTTTAACGTCCTCCACCAAAAATCGATGATTTTCATGAAAGCACCCTTTCTTCTCTGCACATACACTAATGCTCCCTGGGTACCATTGCAGCCATGGTTATAAAGTGCTTTTGACTATTCACAACCATTAAAGGTGAGCCTTCTGTATCTCTTTGACCTCCATCTCTCCTAGATAAACCCTATCTGTACTTTTTTTGTATCCTCTTTGTCACTTGCCCATTTTAGAGTGAGCAAATCATTCTAAGTTAATTAAATTTGCTATTATTATTCCCAAAAATTTGGATCCAATGACCTAGCTAGATTTAGACTTAGAGAAATGGCATAAATACTTTCAATAGATTTATAATGAATCAAATTTTTAGGGGATTTGATTTTCTGGTCTGTGAAGGCTGGCAAGATATTTAAAGACTATTAACTCATGTTCTCCTCAGGTCTCCCTGTAGATGTCCAGCTGTCTATACCTGTCCAGCTTCCATCCCCTCCTCTGATCATTCTACTTTGCCCTTTTAACTTTAGGACCAAAGGTGCTGGCTGTACTTTACTAGACATTATGCAGTAACATAGGACATGATGGACTTTATTGACGTCAATGACTTGATTTCACACCTTACGTAATGGCATGGTGCATGGTGAAAAATGAAAACATTAGAGGTCCGGAATGAGAAGATAAAAGACAGAGATAAGATGGTGGAACCAATTATGTGCTGCATACTCTACGTGGGGATGTACGGCTTTGTGAAAAATGAAACCACTGGAGTTCCCGGAAAGAGAAGTGGATGTATTAAAAAAGAGAAGGAAAGAGGAGCTAATGACATGCTTTTCACCTCCTATGTTGGCATCGGTCTTAATGAAAAACAATAGCAGTGGAGGGTCAAAATGAGCAGACTATAGAAGACTAGAGGACAGAAGAGAATAGATATAGGAGTCGATCAGAGTACTTGCATGAGAGGTATAGACAGGGCTGAGAAGAGGTGAATTTAAGATGTTTCATAACAATTCCCAGCAGATCAGATTCTCATTGAGTTTACTCAATCTGAATTGAATTTCCTTGCCAAATTTAAACTCATTTGTTGAATTTCAGTTTCAACAGAATTGTTAATCTCTAATGTCTATAGAAGTCACATAGTTACTAGAATATGACATGGTCTCAAGGAGGCAATCTCACATCGGTTACTATAATCATGTGACAGGAAATCTCAATGTACTGGTGGCAAAAAAAGTTGGTGAAACCTATATTGGGACCCTCACTCCCGTCCTTAGAGCCATAGGAGATGTGAACTACCATGGTTGCATAGTTAGTACAGTTGAAAAAAGACACATGATTATCAATTCAACTGAGGATTGAGACCTAGCATAGATTTCTTCACTGAAGTCTAATATGGACAGCTACAGGGCTTAGACCTTAAAACCATAATTACTATAAATGTTTGGGTTTGGAGAACTAGCTTTTTACCTCATGGAGAGGAAATTCTCTCCCAGCTTTAAGAAGGCAGATAAGCTGATGAGGAAGCTTATAGCCGCAATGCTCCTCTGGGAAATATGCAAATTGTCACTTCAGTGAGGAAGTGATGAACTCTAGCGCCACTTTCGGTAGCAATCCTCAGTCATAATCGACTCTTTAACAAGCTTTAATATGACAAGGATTGTGCCAGATCAGAACCCCAAACTGTACCACTGAGTTTCGGGGTAACTGCCCTCATCAGTGCAGTGTGTGGGAATTCTGATCTGGCTGTGTGAGTGGCTAAGGCAGGTCTGGAGAACTAACTTTTTACCTCATGGAGAGGAATTGTCTGCCAGCTTTAAGAAGGCAGATAAGCTGATAAGGAAGCTTATAGCCACATGCTCTCTGGGAAATATGCAAATTGTCACTTCAGTGAGGAGTGAATGAACTCTAGCGCCACCTTTCGGTAGCAATCCTCAGTCATAATCGACTCTTTAACAAGCCTTTTAATATGACCAAGATTTGTGCCAGATCAGAACCCCAACTGTACACACTGAGTTTCGGGGTAACTGCCCCTCATCAGTGCAGTGTGTGGGAATTCTGATCTGGCTGTGTGAGTGGGCTAAGGCGAGGTCTGGAGAACTAACTTTTTACCTCATGGAGAGGAATTTGTCTGCCAGCTTTAAGAAGGCAGATAAGCTGATAAGGAAGCTTTAGCCACAATGCTATGTCTGGTCACCTCTATCAGAGTATGATCACTGAACAATCATCGCGGAGGATGTAGGCTCTGCAATTCCAAAAAAGTAGTTTAGGACCCAGATCATACGTTTCATGTGTGTTATCTAGAATCTGTCCAGGAGCAGATCACAGAAGTTTTGTTTTGAGACTGTAAGTAAAAAGACACTTCTAAGGCCCCCAATAATCCTCAGAATGGAAGCCTCTTCATTCTCACATTCAGTTGGGCTCCCACCGGTTGGACTTCAATTGATCATAATGTGATGGCACATTTTAGTTACATGAAATCACTAATTAACAGGAATGTCCATTGAAAGAGGTTGAGACCTATGCTTAACTTGTTTGCACCAGATATCTCCTTTATTAACTATCAGCAAGATAGGTGAAAACTTACTGATCAGTGGGGGTCAGACCAGCGGGATTCTGCTCTGATCGGCAGAATAGGTAAATTTTTATGCCAAATGGGCCACTCTTATCCCATTACAACATGGAGGGGCAAGTTAGATGTTTGACCGTCGCTTCATTCATTGTCTCTATGGAGTCTCCACTAATAATAGCCTAGTATACTGCTCAAAAGCCCCATAGAGAATGAATGAAGCAGTGGTCGAGCTTCTGCCCTGCCGCTCCGTTCTTCTACATTTACCATTCTGCTGGTACAAGCAATCAAACTCTGCCGATCAATAAGTCATCACCTGTTCTAAGGATAACTGATAAATTCTTTATAATAGGCAACAACCTTAAGTTAAAAAAGTGCCAAGCAATTAGCTGATCACATAATACATCACATCTGAGACCACCAGTGGTCAACTTAGGGTTTGAGAGCTTCCTGAAAGTGTTTATTTTCCTTGCAGTGTCACCACAGGGAAAATGAACCATTACATGGTATGTCTCCTTATTGGAAAAGGGTCACTTATTCTTGGCTTAGAATTTCCGAAAAGCGTTTCTGAAAGTGTTAATAAAATGAAAAATCCCCTTGGTTAATAATTCTGTACAAAAAACGGTACATACAAGTGACTGGCTGATCCATCTTCGTACATTCTCCCTCTGTGATTGATACGTCATCCATGGCGATGTCGCCTTCAATACCAGGACCCCGAACACCTTCAAAAATTATCTGCATTGTGGAAAAAATGTTGAGTCATCATATTTTACCATATTTAAGACAGTGTAGGTTTAGAGGTCTCAATGGTTTGGCGGTTACATGAAAGCAATAAGACATAATATAAAGTGTGGATCTGGACAGATGGATGCAGATTTATAAAGAAACAGATAATATTTGAGGTAGATATGAAGTATTTTGATAAAATAACTTAATCCCCTTAAAATTCATTTATAAAATCATGTTATCTATTACATGTAACTTAATATGATCAAAAAAATTCATAGGACCCAATCTAGTGGCCATGTTAGTAGTCCGTGGCCCCTGGGACAGAGTCCTCTGACCCCTCTCCTATCCCCCACATGTCTTCTGATTAGTGGCCTAACACCACATCATGTGTGCTTTAGGACTACTGGTCAGAGGAGTCAGGAAGGCTGTCATGTAGGGTGAGGTTAACAGGGCTCTATTCTGCTGGCCACAGTCTACTGATGAGGTCACAGGAATCTTTTTGATTTTTTACATCTTCGAAGATCTACTTATAATTATTATATCTAAATGGTACCTTTACACACCGCTACCGAAGGTTAGAAACCACCGGGTGTCGCACATGCACGCGCACGTTTCAACGGTTCCTAACAGTACCGATACCACAATTACACGCCGCTACAAGGTGCTCCACAGTAGGTTTTTTCGATCCCTGGAAGCACCGACGGGTGCCGCAGGTTACCTTCTGTAGAGCACCTTCCCTCATTTACACGCCGCTACCACAAGGGAATATGGGAGGACCTGGGGCAGCAGGGACAACACATAGGCGTGCCAGAGTTGTGGATTACGAGACGCTCGTATGGTGATTGGACAAAGCAATAACATCATGATTGGCCAGCCAGCGCAGGGAGGCTGGCTAATACATGACGCTATAGCAAATGTGTAGTGACTGGTCATCTCGTTAAATATGCCGCCCTGTACAGGGACAGCCAATGGGTACACAGTACTCCCCACCAATGATAGCTTATGGGACGTGGTATACGTGACGCTCAAGCATGCCCTGGTAACTCAAAAAACGTACCTGTGCCCCGATTACATGCCACTACCATACGGTTTATACCTGCTTGTTTTAGAGCATGACTGAAAGACAGGTATCCAAAGTGACCGGTGGCAACAACCTGAATTACACGCCGCTACCTCGCGGTGTTTTGAAGGTAAAAGTTACAATTATCTCCGACACCCGGTGGTTTCTAACCTTCGGTAGCGGCGTGTAAAGGTACCATTACAGAATATAATCTCTATTATAGCATAATTTTTCTTAAAGTTTCAATCTTCACGGAGCCCTGGATGAAGTTGAGTAGCCCCACCGGTCCATTTAAGATGAAAAGGACACAAAGGAAGTTTAGAATACTGTTATAGTTTAGCAATGTGGCATGCGAAAGGTACAACCTGTGCTATGTTTGGACTTAACAGTATCCAGTCTTTTTAACATTGTTCATTTTATCTTTCATAACTGCTCAAAGTGATTCTTACCAATTTGCCAATAATCCTTCATGATAGATTATAACATATTGTGTTGTGCTGCAAATAACTTGATTAATAAGGTTTCCCAGAACTGGAGCATGTTGGTTTCATATAACATTTTATTTTTATTTTGCTGATCGACTAGATCCATTTTTGTAATTCTGGGTCTCCCTAGCTAACAGCTAACTGATGGTGTGTAAGGGTAAGTGCACATCAGTCGTTTCTGCATCTTTGCAGAACGACGGGAACCGGTGGAGATTAGCAGAAACTGAGTTTTCTGCACTCGCTAGTGTCCCTGGTTTTGTTAGCGTTTTGCTAACGATTTGCGATCGGGTTACTAGCGGTCGTACAGCGTGTTCTTGGCGATTTCCCCGGTGTTCTTCTTAGCGCTTTCCAGACTGGTCTTTGCTGCACTTGTTCAGCTGGACCCGCTGGAAAAACGCTGAAAAGAAGTCGCTTGCTCTATCTTTGAGAACCGGTCGGAAACCGGTGAATAAACTGAAATCGTCAAGACGAAAATCGTTGTAATGTACACAGCGTTTTCTAAACTCCATTGAGTAGCATGTTAATCCTACCGGTGGGTAGGATTAACATAAATTAACATAAAACTCAGCGGGAACCGCCGACGGAAACCGGTCAAAACCAGCCCACAAAACGACTGATGTGCACATACCCTTAGGCTGGTTTCACACTGCAGTTTTTTCCTTGATCAGGTTTGTGTGTCAAAACCAGGACTGTCTCCAAAACTCAGAACAGATGTCAATCTTTCAATTATACTTTTTCTCTGCAAGTTCCTCTCCTAGTTTCTCTCCAGGTTTTGGCACACAAACCTGATCGAACCTGATCAGGGAAAAAACTGCAGTGTGAAGCCAGCCTTAGGATGTGCTGAGGACCATATTGCAAGGGGACTGGAGTTGGGTATTCATGTCAAACATAGGAGGAGTATCTAAAGTGGGAGCACAGGTAGAAGCCAATCCCCAACCCTGGTGTCTGTGGAGGCCCTGTTGGTGCATAAAAGGAACTCAATATTATAAATTCCTAAAGGGCAGTAAAGCTTAAAGTATGCTGATGTCAAGTGCTGATGCGATCCCCTGTTTATTGTAGACTTTCTGATCACTTGGTGTCTGACTGCTGGGACCTCAATTATTCCCAAGAACAAAGCTTTGAAAAGCCAAGTCTCAATGGAACATATGTCAAGCATGCGCACTTTGGTTCTACAGACCCCTTGCTGGACTGCTGAAGATGGCTGAGCGCTGTGCTTCTTCAGAGCCTCGAGTGTAGTTGGGTTCCTAGTGGTTGAACACCTAACTTCCATAACTTCCTAAGTTTCTCATAGATCCATTAGTAATTATACCCTTACCATCTACTAGCTGGCCACTGTGCTCAGTTGCAAGTTTTAGATACCCATTTTCATTGGGTCAGCATGACCCTCACCTACCTGAAAAGATGCTGTTGGGTGTATATTAATACGGGCTTGATGCCACTGTTCTCCTTTATTTCCGCTGGCTGACCAGATTTCGATTTCTGTGCTGGTTTGCCCTTTGAGTCGAAGAAATATATTCAGGCTTCCTAGGAAATTCAGAAACAAAATGTCCCATTGAAACATAACTTTGTAGTAGTTTAGATGGTACCAAGTGCCTTAGTTTGGCATGAAGCCATGGCATAATACCAAACATCCGTTGAGACTAAAATAAAGGTCCTGCTGATCAGACATTTAAAAAAAAGACTCAAAAAGGGTTATCTTGGAGAAATGTATCCACAGATTACGATAAATATCTTGAAGTAGCTAAAAAGAAAAACCCTAACCCTTACCCCTAAATATTAATGCACTCTCTTCCAAGAAGAACAAAGCTATCTCTGTAGCACAACCTCTTGGAGGTAGCCACCCTCTAAGCCAATGTTTCCAAAAAGCACAGGCGCACTTCACACCAGCTCTGCTACTTGCCTATAATCCACATTGATTTATATGGTGGCAACCCCCAATAGGAAACATTGTTTAAACATTGCAGATAGTGTTTGACAGCATAGCGGTGACAAAAGGTTACTGTCTTTTGGACATTACTAAAGGCCCTGTCACACACACAGCGATAACGACCTGCCGGGATCGCTGGAGCGTCATTACCTGGTCGCTGGGGAGCTATCAAACAGGCAGATCTCCCCAGCGATCAGGGACCTGGGAGCCACCTCCCACATCGCCGGAAGTGATGTTGCCAGCGTCCTCCCTGCTTAGCTCAGCCCGTAAGCAGGGAGGAAGCTGTTAACTATGATAAACACCGGGTATCTAGGCAGCGCGTGCTGCCTAGATACCCGCTGTTTATCATAGTTACCAGCATCCTTCCTGCTTACAGGCAGTGCTAAACAGGGAGGAAGCTGGTAACTATGATAAACAGTGGGTATCCAGGCAGCGCGCTACCCATCAACAATATTTACTGTAAACTGTAAATTGGTGAGCATTACAGACTGAATGACTAACTCAGTACACTGCTCCACCAGCCTAAGAAAAAAATTAGATGCACCTATTTTTTAGGACATCGGAAAATGTGTCCATACATGCAAGATCCCGGAATTTGCAGGTAATAGAAAATTCTGTACAGAAAAGCTGCATACTTGGTCAACAATCCTGAACAGAAAGGTTTCAAACATTGACTAATCACAGCACATATTGTTATTGCGCCTTTTGGTAATGTTACCTCCGATAGTACAATAGTAATCAGTAACTTGCCCTCCCTTTAATGATAATGAGATAACTCTGATCATTCTCTCCCAGTCTGTACAGTTAAGGCCCGTCACACACGTCAATGTCGTCAGCGATCTTGAAAGTGTCCTTTCAAAAGCAAAAACAAAATTAAACCCCCTATGGCAGAGACTTTGGCTGGCTTCACACTTGCAGATGCATCTGCACGTTTTGCAGATGCATCTGCAAGTATCAGCATGCAGACCACGGCCGTGGTGTGAATGCTCTCATTGATTCCTATATGGAGCCCGTAAGCAGGCGTATGCTGCTTACAGATACAACTCTCCCGCCCGCACTATGGACGCGAGATGTTGCGTCCAAGGTGCGGGGCGGGAGTGTGTGATCTTGTCAGCAGGCATACGCCTGCTTACGGCTCACATATAGGAATCAATGAGAGCATTCAGACCGCGGTGCGCCCTTTATAAACATAGGGACCGCGGTCTGCATGCTGATACTTGCAGATGCATCTCAAACGCTGCAGATGCATCTGCAAGTGTGAAGGCAGCCTTCTTAGTCTGCTGTTACAGTAAAGAATTCCTCCATGTGATTACATTTTGAGTAGCCACAATTTTTTTTTCTCATTTGTCTTTTTTGTGCCTCCAAATACAAATACAAATACAATGCCTAACAGTGAATGGCGGGGGTCTAGGAATTCTGATTCATGTATGGATTAGACCTAATAGGAATATTGTAATCCTGATTAAAGGGATGGTTTTGCCATGTTGACTGTTTAAAGAAAGAAAGAACCTATGCTACAGTTCAGCTACTCCAATGTTCTCTGTTGGGGTCAGAAATGATGATATCTTGACCACCAGTCACTGGCCCTGTCGTGCCTTTCCCGATGTATTCACTTCTGGTCCTGGCAGAGAGAATTCGAGCAATGAGAAATTCTTCTTTCTTTTATAGGATGACTTCCCTGTGTTCATTTTTCACAAGTATCCTTAAAAAAAAAACCTATCACTTGCCAAGAAATACAACTTTTTCACTTTGTGCAAATACCCTGTTCTCCGAATCCACCAGTTTTTCTTACTTTCTGCCCTTCTCTGTTACAAAGATATGACCCTCTCTTCCCAGTATATAAGGATAGTCCGTTATCCAATTGGGAGTGGCCCTTAAGAGGACACCTACAGAGAAGAGAGGGTTGACGCCCTCTAGGCTAAAAGGACCTGATTTATATACTGGGAATCGGGGGCCATACTCGTACCTTAGGAATGGAGAGGTGCAAAAAGAAAATAAAAGTATCGCCGGATTCAAGAGAACAGCGGCATTTACAACAGGAAAAAATACATGTTTTTTACAAGCGACAGGAGCCTTATTAATAACATTTAACCACCATATAATTATATTTTATAGGCTTTTCATTAGATTATACCACAGGAAGCAAACCTAAGAATGGATATGGTTAATCCCCCTAAGAACTCCGGTTTATTTTCTGTATGCGCTAAAAGAACTTGTATCGAAAGCGGTGTGGGCCAACAAGAGGAGAAAACCTGAAACCATTGATCATCAATGAAGGATCAGGGACAAACATATTGACAAGATGCAGGTTGAGAATTTCACTGAATCTAAATCTTCGTTTCACTGATTCAGGTGTGAAGAGATCGATCAGGAGGAGAGATGGATGAGAATTGATCAGGAGCTCTAGCAGCAACAAGAGACTGATTACGTACATACACAGACAGTAAACAGGATTAATAGCCGTTCTCTGGATGTTTTACTATGGCTAAAATCTCTTCCGTTCCGCATGCCGGGTTTTAAAGAAGGGCAGTAACTTTCTTCTGTTTTATTGCCAAGTTTCTCAGAACATTTTCTATTTTTTTTTGCGCAGAGCAGAACTTAGGGGTGTGTAGCTGCACAGTGTGAATAAGTGGCTTCACTTTATGTAGTACGACTGTTGAGGAGATCCATAGGATCAAATACTTAATTAACCTTAAGACATAAGGGCATGGGAGAAACGATCTATAGAGTGTATTATTTTACATTGTATAAGTTGTGATTTAAATATGGCTGCCATTTCCTGCCACATCACACCATGCTCTGAGAGCAGATGGAGTCCAGGGAAGACTGACCAATCACCGAAGCTAGAGTCCAGGGAAGACTGACCAATCACCGAAGCTGGAGTCCAGGGAAGACTGACCAATCACAGAATGCCACATCACCTGGACATACTCGATCAAGACCACACCCCCTGATGACCTCATGGATCCGCCTATGGACTAACCCACTGACCAATGAATACATCTGAGTAGGGCTGGCCGAGCCCCTTACTGAACAAAAACCTTAGGTCTATTATAATAAACAGTCACTTGGAGCTTGGGTCTGACCAAGGAAGGGTGTACATCTGACTCTGTGTGTCTGGTGTCTACTACTTTTCAATGCTGGTGCTTGGTCTATATAAATTAGGACAGGAGCAGCAACTTTTTGTTAATATTATTATGAAATATTAACCATAACATGACCAATGGCTTCACATCTAACACACAGTGACTTTGGTCGCAATACACATGCCCACTTGTGACAGGTAAACCCTGGTTGTCCAACATAAGGATCACAAGACTGTCACATTCACTATCACTTAATATAATAAGTAGTGATGAGCCAGCACTACCTTGCCCGGTACTCATAATAAGCAGTAGGATGCTTGGACAAGCTTGACTTATGTACCGAGTATAATTGAAATCAATGGGGAACTCAATAATTTTTCCAGATCTTCCTGAAAAATGTTTGAGTTCCCATTGACCTCCATTATACTCTGTGGACGATGAGTCAAGTCTGTCTGGGCATCCAACTGGTCGTTACGAGTACCATGGTAGTGCTGGCTCATCACCATTGCATTGTAACATTTTGCGAATGTGATCTTTGGTATTGAAACACAACTGTCATCAGTCCCTAAGTGTCTTTTTGATTTGTTATATTCCTTCTTACAAACACTGCCTGGACAAGGACACCCTGAGCTTCTTGATGGCTAAGCCCTTGAGCAAAGATCGCTATTCATGTCTGTTTTTTTTTGTCATTACATTGTCTACCAAGTTGTGTTCCCCATGTAAGAAATATGTCATGTTGTAGGAATGAGGTAGGGAAACATTTGAGTGTTTTAGTCTAAACCATCAAAAATTGACGGCTCAAAAAAGTAACTGCTTATAGGTGGTGATAACAACAGGGACCATCAAAACTATGTTGGACTCATGAAATGAAGAAAAGTGGTTGATCCAACCATTGAGTAAACACACTTCCATACTAACTATCCTCTACACCAAAGGTCCCCAAATCCAGGCCTCAAGGGCCGCCAACAGTGCAGGTTTTCAGGATTTCCTTAGTATTGCACAGGAATCATTACCTGTGCAGATGATCACATTAGCACCTGTGCAATACTAAGGAAATCCTGAAAACCTGCACTGTTGGCGGGCTTTGAGGCCTGGAGTTGGGGACCTCTGATCTACACAGTATAATACATCATTTTTTATCAATTTTAAACGTCTATTAAAATCAAATTTCACTTATTAAGGTGTTTACATGTCTTAGTACAGTATTTGGATCTTAGAGTAAAGGGGGTGTCCTGTCTAAAATGATAATTATGTAGTCACCTTATACTGTATAACTTCAGACTCCCAGCTCCGGCATTATGCACTGCAAGAATATGCTGTTTTGTAAGCAAAGAACGGACCGTAATTATGCGGTATACATATTCCTGGCAACAACACGACTAGTGGGTACAGCCTCGCTCCATACACGTGTATGAAGCGTGCACGTCTGTCTAGTGCACATGGTCTTGCTCCATAGAATTGAGCAGAGTAGCACCCACTAGACGGGGTCTCCAGCCATTGTGGCTGGAAACATGCAAAGCACATAACTGCGGTCTATGCCCGGTTTAGAAATAGTGAATCCTTGCAACGCCCAGTGCATGCACTGGGAGGATTTATAACTCTGTAGTCACACAGACTGCAGAATTGTCATTTTACACCAGACAACCCCTTTAAGGAAGGTTTTAATGCCTTCAACAAGTGTCTTTTTCCACTTTTTTATTCATCAATGAATTCCGCTATTTTTTATCATGTATGAACCGCTGATATTTGTGTACAGGATGTCTACATTCATGGGCCCTATAAATATATGAACACTCCAAAATTCCCCCAGAGATTATTAAAAGTCACATGCCTGTATATATCCTCTATTCTCTTGGGCCGTAAACTAAATAGTGAACTTTATTCACACAAATACAATGTTTTGTCTCCTCATTTGAAGCCTTTCTCAAGCATCGTGTATGAACGTCTATTGTATTTTGACTATTTTTGTAGTTTTTTTCAAGTAATTTTGAAGTATAATCATAATTTTATTTTAATGGCGCCAACATATTCTGCAGCACTTTGCAATTCAGAGGGCACATGTCCAGATAATATCAGACATGGCAGAGTAACACATGATTCAACTGATACCTGGAGGAACTAAGTAGGGATCATAGGTGAAAATGGGCTTTGATGTATATTTAATTGTGAGTCTTATTTTATTGATGTTCAGTTACTGAAAAAAAATATTGTGAATGTTATTTATATAAATGTCAAAGTAATAAAAATTAAAAATGGAAGATGACAGGGTAACTTTAAAACTTAAATAAACATGTAAAATGCACTAGTAATGCTTAGAACAATGTATATCGGATAGATTGCTTTGCGAGCCACAACAAAGCTCCCGCTGTTATCATGGGGCGCCGTAATAATCACAAGTGTGTTTTTCTATTTGAAAAAGTGCTAATGAGTTATATAATTGATTGCACTAGTTGTCTGGAACAACAATGCACACTAAATATGCCCACACCATTATAGTAGCTAGATACGGGTGATCTAACATCGCTAAGTTGACTAGTTGGGATGAGTAACTTATACTTATGGACTTAATGATACTACTGGGAGTGGGTGATGTTACTTTTTTTCAGTAGATATGACCAATATTGATTAATATATAAGTCCCAATATCCAAACATTCGTTTTGGGTTTTTACACTAACATCCAATTTCTAAAATGCCACCACAATCCGGATGTAACCGGACTCCATTTGGCTACCTGCAAGTAGGCATTACAGTGACATATATTACAACCTTCTTTCTTCTCGTAGTGAAATATTAAGGTCATGATTGATCAAGACACATAGACTACATAGAATACAATTTCACCACGACACATACACAACTACTCCATATCTCTTAAGAGCTCTGACCTTTGAGAAAACTAATTTGTGGATTGGGAAGGTTCAATTGGTTACAGGTTCTTGACCATTGAAAAGGTTGATACCCATATCATTAAAATGTCCAATCAAAGTAATAAACCCAAACCCTTTTGCTACGTAGGTTCAATTGAGCTTTACAGCCTTTGGCTAGGTAGGTTCTATAATCTTCATAACCTTTTGGCCAGTACCAGATACTGATAAGGTTATCATGAACTTGTAATAGAAACAATATCGCAATTTGAAATTGAATGTTTTGGTGCGCTACCTGTTATCCAAATGACATGAGCGCCAAGGAGCAATTTTGAAGCAAAACCAATTGTTTACTTGCTACAACTGTATATACCTTTGGTCATTCATGAGTCATGGGTAAAAAAGATTGAGGGCAAGCATCATCATGCACAAAAATACAGCTCTTCAAGGATTGCAAGACCCTCTCGGACCCTGTTTCCCTCAGGGAAGCAATGAAGTTGCAGTCACAACATATATAATCAAAGTCAATAAATGCCAAAATGGCTGTACTTCATGTTGTCATTTAAAAAAAAAAAAAAATAGCATTAAAAAAATGTTGACTTCAACACTTTGGTATTTGACTAAATGGAACGACTGACTAGGGAGCATGAAAATATTCTGGCTACCCTTGATTTAGTGTTTACCAAAAAGTGAGAAATGTAGGTCTGCTGCACGCTGGTGATCACAGGATCATGTGAATAGAAATGGATTGTGTTTACTCCCAATGCATCTTTACGTTGAATGGACGTTCAAAGGAACAATAAGATATTATGTGCTTTCCCAGTGGAAAAAGTCAGTTGTACCTAGAAAGAGTTGGAAATAAACTGCAATCTATTTTTATTCACCTGAATCCCGTGAACCCACACTATTCCCTTTTTGGTAAACACCAAATCAAGGTCAGCCAGGAATATTCTCATGTTCCCTAGTCAGTCATTCCCATTTAGTCAAAATCCAAAGAATTGAGTCAACAATTTTTAAAGGGAATCTGTCAGGTCTAAAATCCATATGTAACTGATACGATTTTCTAATTCTCTGGTGCAGCGCTTTCTAGTCATGCATATCTTTTATTAATACTTACCCCTATACTTTGGGAAACGGAAAAAAACAGATTTATTCCATCTGTCAATCACAGTGAGTGATTGCTTACTTCTCTGCTGCCCACTCCCCAGGGAATGAATATTCATTTAGTGATATCACTGCCACATCCTATGCACTGCCCTCCTCTAGTTCAGTGGAACTTTATCTGTATCCTCCTGTCTGTGCTGCTCTCCTGGCACACACTGCAGAGGCGAGAGGAGGGGGAGGTGTGTGCTCTTAGCAGAAGAACAGCAGCAACTTTGAAATCTTTATTTCTCTGCAGCATGAAGCAGCGTCATTGTGTATATCTGAGGCATATGTGTAATGTGTGTGTCTGAGATATTTCTGTGGGTTTATATGAACATTTGTTCACTTGCTCAATTGATACACACATTGCATTATGCAACTACTTAGTGATCTTACTACAATGTTGCATCACAAACACCCCCCCTCTTATCTCTCCCTTTCCCCTCCTCCTTAGAAGCAACTTGCACAAGCCTATGCCTTTCAGTGACTGACTGCAGCACAGGAGGATGGAGGGAACACCAGCTTGGTGGGAGTTGAATTTAAATACATTTACATATGATTGACTATTCGGCAGTGCATGTAATGGACTGGAATATTGCAGCCAGCAGCCTGCAGGGAGTGAAGATGCTTATAGCAAAAAAAACTACAGAGGTTACAGTAATGATCTTTACATATTTTAAAAGGTCAATCCGAGCATATTCAAGGTACTATTAGTAGCATACTGAAAAATGACTTGACAGAGTCCCTTTAAATGTTTTTTTTTAATGACAACAGTAAATACAGTCAAGCTTGTTGTCACTTTTTGTTCTCTTAGAAACTCAAGGTGAATTTTTAATTTTTCATCAATTATAGAAGATATGATATTATTTTTTGGGGGAGGCCAATTTAAAAGGAAAACAAATATGGCTGCTGCATATGGTCAATATCCTCCAAATATGAAAGATCTAGCCCCAATGAATCATAACAATAATATATGTTTACAGTATAACCTCATAAAGAATTACTTACCTATATGTCTTCCATACATGTGGTAGAAAAAACTAAAACAATAAGCTGTATTACTGGACCCATATGGATTTTTCTGTGCAATGTTAAAGACTGGACTAATTAGTCGGGCTTTTTCTCCATCCAGTCGGGGCCGAGATGTCTCTATGTACATGTAAAAACCTAAAAGAAAAATGTATTTGGAAAATGGTGAATTTTTTTTATAACATTGAATATATATATATATATATTTTTGTATTTTTCTTATTACTAAAATGGATTAAAAAGTACCTGTCACCCCCTTGATGTTTTCCAAAGTGAAAGCACCCCTGAATGCAGCGTTTCTGCTGCATTAAGGGAAGGGTCCAGCATGTTTCTAGCCCCCTGTAAGTTGTATAAAACACTTTAGAAAGTGTACAATTAACGAGTCTGGAGGGATTTACTCAGTAATGAGTCCTCGTTACTCCCTGGTGTCTTCCCCGCCTCCAGTCCTCTCTGTGCCACCTCTTGTCCCCTCAGTGCCACCTCCTTTATGTGTCTCCCCTCCTCGGCCACTCAATGTTCCTCTGCATCTGGAGTCACGCAGACGCAGAGCGAGCAATGGACAGGAGCAGGTCCCGGCAGCTGATATTTCTCCTGCCAGTGATGTCAGCGCAGAGCCCACCCTGCTCCAGATTGTGTATGTGCAGCATAAACTGGATAAGGGCAGGCTCCGGCGCTGACATCACCGGCAGGAGGCGTTTCAACTGCCGGGACCCGCTCCTGCCATTGCTCACTCTGCATCTGCGTGACTTCAGACACAGAGGAGCATTGAGTGGCCGAGGAGGGGAGACACATAAAGAAGGCGGCACTAAGGGGGCTAGAGGTGGCACAGAGAGAGCTGGAGGCTGGGAGGACATTAGGGAGCAGCAAGGACTCATTACTGAGTAAGTCCCTCCGGACTCGTTAACTGTTCACTTTCTAAAGTGTTTTATACAACTTACAAGGGGGGCTAGAGACATGGGGGACCCCTTCCCTGAATTCAGCAGACACGCTGTATTCAGTGGTGCTTTCACTTTGGAAAGCACCAGGGGGGTGACAGGTCCTTTTTAAATATTTCTTTCCATTTCATAAATTGCAGTCAAAGGACAACAGAAGGTTTGTGATTGTATAGATAAAAATGACTTAGACTTTTAGAATTTCCAACAAAGATAAAGAAAACATATACCGTACCTTGCTTGGATCCCCCAGCATCTGTGGTGGGCCCGGTGTTTGGGGTATACCTAGTATCTCTTGTGCTGGCACTTTGTTTTGTCCAGTCAAAAATATCAGAGTCATCCTGGGTGAATAAGCAGATGTTACCATCTTCAAATCCACAGTGAAACTCCCCTAAAAGAAATACAAACATTAAAGATTAGAAGAAGCGTAAAAAAATGTAACTTAGTTATACATAAGCCCCATTTGTTGCAGTTAGACAAACTTGAATGATACCATATTGGCTTAAGTGTTATGATTTCATGACTAACTGCAGGGTTGAACAAATCCACCAGAGGATCCTCAAATGGATCTTGCTTTTGATACAATAATGATCTTCTACTGGACAGGTCCTCCACAGGATCATTCAATGGGTCTTAGCTTTTACAAAATAATGGCCCTCTAATGGACAGACCCTCCATAGGATCCTCCAATGGGTCCTAGTTTTGATACAATAATGGCCTTCTAATAGACAGGTCTACCAGAGGATCCTCTTTTTTGTTTTGGTTTTGACACTGTAATGGGCCTCTATCGGACAGGCCAATGAAAGAATCTATTGAGCCCTGGTTATAACACAATAGAAGGTGTCTACTGGACGAACTCTGTAGAGGATCTTCTAATTGGTCTAAACATTGACACAATAATGGTCCTCCAGTGAACAGGTCGACCAGAGGATCTTCTATTGGGTCTTGACTTTGACATACTAATGGGCCTCTACTGGACAGGCCCATCACAGAATCATTAGTCAATAGTAGGCTTCTACTGGACAAGCCCTCCACAGGATCCACCAATGGGACTTGGATTTGACACAATAATGGCTCTCTACTAGAAAGGTATAGTTTTAACACAAAATAGACTTCTACTGGAAAAATCCACAAGCAAATCGTTCAATTGGTTCTAGTTTTGACACTACTGTATAATGTCTTTTGCTACAGGTTTACAAGCATCCAGGAGAAGACAGTCTCATTTGGACCTAACTATAGCAAGCCACTTTACCCAATTTCTACTTTTCATTAGTTGAATCACCTATTTGCTATTCTTTTCTTAACAATGATATGGGTCGGACATGCACATCTTCTGTAGATCGACCAATAGAATAAGTTCCTCTGGGGAGCCCAAATTACTCTAACCTGACACTACCTTAGCTTTTTTCGATGACTAAGTAAAACCTACAATAATCTTTCACTTTTGGTGCCTTGGACCCAGTTTTTCTCAGACCTAAAGTGTGTCAGAGAAAAGATTTTAATACTGTACCCTAAGCAATAGGGGAATTAGAGATCTTAAAAAATATATATATGTTCATATTTTCTCAATCACATTCCATTATCCAACTTGTGAGGATAAATATGTGATGCAAAAATTGCCAAAAACTCCGCAACATATAGGCAGGCGATGGCATAATCTGAAATCTGTACAGATTTTCTCTGTTGGGTGTGACTGAATTTTGTATCACTCTACTTGTTCGTATTTTACTGAATTTAGTTTGCAATTCATACAAAAATTCTGAGATCTGGCACAGGTACACAGTAGGGGCCATAGGGGCCCTCTCTTTTGGAACATCTTCCCTTTTCTTTATGACGGGCCCCTGGGCTGTGGTTTACTCGGAACCGGGCTTTGTTGTCTGTGGGGAGTCACTGAAGCAGAGACCCAGCTTCCGTGACCCTGGGTTCAGTGTGAAAGAGTTTTTGGGAATGGGTGGTTTAAAAGGAATTTGTTTGTGAGGCCACCCATGGTATGCGGCTATAGGTGGCCACCGCTCCCCACAGGCGGCTCCCCACAGGCGGAGCGGCTCCCCACTGGCGGAGCGGATCCCTGGGGCAGTGGATGTTGATGGGTGTAAGGTGCAGGATGGTGGGTGCGCAAATAACTGGATGCCACAGCAGTGAATGTTTCTTTTAACTTTTTCTTGTACATTGCAGTTACAGTCCAGGGCACTGGTTTAGATGTTACTGTGGACCCGGTGGCCTGGAAGTAATCAGGGGATCCACCTAGCCAGGTGGGTTTGAAGCCTCTCCTCTGCACGTTCTTCTGTGGGTCCCTGCTACTGCTTTAAGCTAAGCTGCTGGCCCTTTCTCTCCTGCGTGTGCCAGTATGACAGGCAGCTCTAGTCCTGTTTCAGGGGTCGTTTCTCGGGGAGACACCGAGCTCTTGTATGCTGCTTCGCCTCCAGGCACTTTGGTGTGGATAGGGAACTTGGAATTAATTCTCCACCTTCTGGTATTGGCTGCCGGGACATTAGTCCCTGCACAGCCTCGGACCCGGTGTCCGTTTCTTGGCGCATTCCTCTGAGGTGAGCACAATGCTGCTCAGTTCCCCCAGGCTCTCCTCTCCTTCCTCCTCAGAATCACTCCACGGCTGTTCTGACTAACCCCACCTCCTGGCCAGAACATTTAGAGGGAAGCTCCCCTCAAGCCAGGTTCTAGAGGTCCCCTTTCTGGTCTGGAGACAGGAAAGTGTTGGATGCTGTGCCACCTGAATAGGGAACCTCCTTTTTGCTTCCAGGCGTGACATCACCCCCTGTGAGGGAGGCAATGCCATTGTTGCAAACAGACCCCTTGGGTCCTATATTAACACTCACAGAAGCACGGTACAAGCTGTATAGTATCCAAAACCCAGTCAGTGCTTGCAATCTTAATGGCTCTTTCTTTTATGCAGGGCCCCCATGGTGTTGGTGGAGGGGAATATTTTCATGGGTTGCTATTGAATGATTTGTCTGCATGGCAGCAAAAATATCTAATAGGCATTTACTAATGCACACATTGTCACCGTTAATGGCGTTTATTCTTTCTGTACACTCAGGTCAACTCATTTTCTTTAGGTAATTACTGTTTTCCTATAGGGGGTCTCCAGGAAGATGAAAACATTGTTGCCTTATCCTGCACGATGTAAGCCCTTCAACTCCGGAACATGCAATTATTTCAATCACATACAAACAATTATCAATTTATTTCTGTCTCTTGGACCGATGGAAATGGAAGTCGCCTCGTAGGTGGTAATCTTTTTTTCTATACATATTTATATATTGCGTGTGATCCTGACAGTGGCCTCCAGCAGGTGACATCGGAGGGGGCTTTAATGAAGGAATCCGCCGGGCCGTTCTGCATCTCAGATATTTTATTGACATGATAGATGAATCATATCATTTTCTTTACATCCGGATAACAAAAGGTCAGACTCTCAGCTGGGCTGTGACCCCATAAAACTACAAATAATCCTGAGCTCAGCATGAACTACAGAAAGATTAATAACAGCTTTACATGCTTAAGGACGTTTGTAGCGGATGGTAACATACGCCTAGGTACAGATTTATGCTATAGATTCTACAGTACCCCAGCTCCTATGGAAATACTCTTAACCCCTTACAGAGGCTGTCAGGGGCTTAACTACAATAGGTGCAGGGGTTGCAATCACACCTGGGCCCTGCAGCCTAGGGGGGCCCCAAAAGTCCCTTTGGCCTATAGAAAAATACTAATACTATTAAAAATTTGTAATAATTAGGGGCCCCGTCGGAGCTTTCGCATCGGGGCCCCTGGGCCTGACCTTACACCACTGGATGCAGTCATTTTTCATACTGCACTTTCGTTCTTTTCCCTCTTATTTTTTGGCGAGATGAGTTGTAGTTTCGAATGACACTATTCACTTAACCATTTAATGTCCTGATAAGCAGGGAGCAAAAATTCCCAGAAATTATGAAAAAAAACAGCAATTTTGACATATTTTTGGGGTGTTGTTTTTATGGCGCTAATTGTAGGGTTAAATTGAGCTGGGAATAAGGACTCTTCAGATCAGTACTATTAATCAGTAATACCAACTTGTAAACTTTTTAATATTTTCGGGTTTTAATAAAGTTCAGAAATTTGTAACTAAAAAAAATGTGAGTGGTGTTGCCATTTTTCGGGAGCCCTACCTTTACTTTTCTTTGTTGTTGATGTATGCAGGCTGGGCTGTTTATTGGTAGGGTTTAGAGCATGTATGATATTTTGAGTGTTATTTTCTGTGTTTGTTGTGAGTAATAGGGTGACTGCAAAAATGGCAATTTTAGTGTTTTGCAGCAGTTACTTTCAGTGCTAGCAGAAAAGCACAGCTGGCAACTGCACTGTACAGAACAGGTTCAGAGCTAGAACCCACACCTTATACCACTGTCCCTTCCACAGTGCTGCACCACCCTACATCTCCTTCATCTTTGTCTATAATGTTACCTGTCCCCTCCACAGTGCTGCACCACCCTACATCTCCTCCTTCATATTTGTCTATGTTACCTGTCCCCTCCACGGTGTTGCACTACCCTACATCTCCTCCTTCATCTTTGTCTATAATGCTACCTGTCCTCACCAGTGCTGCACTGCTCTACATCTCTTCCTCATCTTTGTCTACCACGCTATTTGTGTGCTGCACAGTGCTGCACCGCTCTACATCTCCTCAATCCTCTCTGTGTATAACCCTACCTGTCCTCTCCAGGGCTGCACTGCTCTACATCTCTTCCTCATCTTTGTCTACCACGCTATTTGTGTGCTGCACAGTGCTGCACCGCTCTACATCTCCTCAATCCTCTCTGTGTATAACCCTACCTGTCCTCTCCAGGGCTGCACTGCTCTACATCTCTTCCTCATCTTTGTCTACCACGCTATCTGTGTGCTGCACAGTGCTGCACCGCTCTACATCTCCTCAATCCTCTCTGTGTATAACCCTACCTGTCCTCTCCAGGGCTGCACTGCTCTACATCTCTTCCTCATCTTTGTCTACCACGCTATCTGTGTGCTGCACAGTGCTGCACCGCTCTACATCTCCTCCATCCCCTCTGTGTATAACCCTACCTGTCCTCTCCAGGGCTGCACTGCTCTAAATCTCCTTCCTCATCTCTGTGTATAACTCTACCTGTTTCACCACAGTGCTGCACCACTCCACATCTGCTCATTTTTGTCTAACACACTTCCTGTCCTCACTGCATTGATGCACCACTCCACATCTCCTCATTCATCTCTTTCTATAAGCCTAGCTGTTCTATCCACAGTGCTCCACCACCCTACATCTTTCCTCATCTCTGTGTATAACTCTATCTTTCCTCTCCACAATGCTGCACCACCCTACATCTCTTCCATCCCTGCCCTGTCTGATATTGTACCTTTCCTCTCCATAATGCTGCAGCTCCCTACATCTCCTCATCTCTTTCTGTCCTCACCACGGTGCTGCACCACTCCACATCTGCTCCCTCATTTTTGTCTAACACACTTCCTGTCCTCACCACTCTGATGCACCACTCCACATGTCCTCCATCTCTTTCTATAAGCCTACCTGTCCTTTCCACAGTGCTGCACCACCCTACATCTCATCCATCTACTCTGTCTTTAAAGCTAATGTGAATGGCGTGCACTCAATGTAGAGTTTTGAGGTGCTAGTGAAGGGGTCGTGGAGGCCGTAGTCAAATGTAGAAGAGAATCACAGCACACTCAGGAGTTTTTTGTTTGCAAAAGTGAAGGTTTTCTTTTATTAGGTCAGACAACATTGGCAAAACACTCCTGAGTGTGCTGTGATTCTCTTCTGCTCTGTCTATACTAGAAAGAGACCTTGCAGCACTCACTTAAAAAAAAAAAAAAAAAAAAAAAAATTAGAATTTTGAGTTTTTTGAAAAAAACGTAAGTTTTTAAATTTTTTCTCATATATATATAGCTTGTCAGCATATGTACATCATTGGTAGCAGCTGAGTGCTGCAAGGTCTCTTTCTAGTATATTGATCCAGCATCCCTGCTGGCACCAGTTCACATTGTCTGTGAGTGCTGTGCAGTTTTTTTCTCTTTTGTATCGTGTGGAGTGGCTGGCTCCATTACTGCAATGTGCACCCTCGTTGCAAACAGGTGATCTAGGGTCTAGATGGTGTCCGCCCACTTAGTAGTGGGGTAGGGTGGACAAGGAGGGCTTGGGTGTCAGCGATAGGACTCGTCGGACCTGAAGTCACTTTGTCGCAGTCGACGAGCAAGCAGACATTGGCCAATGTGTGTACTAAGAACTTCAGATTTAAAAAAAAAAAAAAAAAATTAGAATTTTGAGTTTTTTGAAAAAAACGTAAGTTTTTAAATTTTTTCTCATATATATATAGCTTGTCAGCATATGTACATCATTGGTAGCAGCTGAGTGCTGCAAGGTCTCTTTCTAGTATATTGATCCAGCATCCCTGCTAGCACCAGTTCACATTGTCTGTGAGTGCTGTGCAGTTTTTTTTCTCTTTTGTATCGTGTGGAGTGGCTGGCTCCATTACTGCAATGTGCACCCTCGTTGCAAACAGGTGATCTAGGGTCTAGATGGTGTCCACCCACTTAGTAGTGGGGTAGGGTGGACAAGGAGGGCTTGGGTGTCAGCGATAGGACTCGTCGGACCTGAAGTCACTTTGTCGCAGTCGACGAGCAAGCAGACATTGGCCAATGTGTGTACTAAGAACTTCAGATTTAAAAAAAAAAAAAAAAATTAGAATTTTGAGTTTTTTGAAAAAAACGTAAGTTTTTAAATTTTTTCTATATATATATAGCTTGTCAGCATATGTACATCATTGGTAGCAGCTGAGTGCTGCAAGGTCTCTTTCTAGTATATTGATCCAGCATCCCTGCTGGCACCAGTTCACATTGTCTGTGAGTGCTGTGCAGTTTTTTTTCTCTTTTTTTTCTCTTCTGCTCTGTCTATAGCTCTGCCCATCCTCTCCACTGTACTATAGCGCCCTATATCTTCTCCCAATCTCTGACCAACAACCTCCAAAATCCGGTACTCACATTCTGGTCTCCAAAACTTTTCTAATGCTGCACAAGCTTCTGGAATGTGCTACCTCATACAATCAGTTTATTTTCCAGTGTCCAATTTTTTTTTTAGCACTCCTTAAAACCATTTTTTAGCATTACAATCCCATTATTTTGCTAGTATAGTTTTTTTTACATTTTTCCTTCCTTCATTTTCCTTTGGACCTTAGCCCCTTCGATCATCTGTTTCCCACACCCTCCATAAGCTCTGAATGCTTTGCATTTGGACATTTACAGATACAGACTGGTGACCAACTAGTTTGGCTTTTCGTGATGAATACCCTTATTTATTATAAAGATGGTTGAAGCCACAACAATATAAGAACGTTTTTATCTTTTCTTTAAGTGCTATTCCCCATAGATTGTAAGCTCTTGTGATCATGGCTCAAACTCGACTTGTTTAAATTGTTGAAATTTTAGTTGGGCTATCTACCAGAACAAAACTTTGAATGTTTTATGACTTTTTTTCTGTGCCACATACAGTACAGTGTGCAAGGAAACATCACTAACAATAAATTATGGGACACTACTGAGCAATCGTTAATCTGGCACATTGGTAAGAGCGATTGATTGGATAAGGATATCTGCGGTTTATTTTATATCACAACAATATAGCTTCTGCTAAATAGTAATGCAGTAATGATACTATAATAAATTAGCATTTCATTATTATAATATATATACTAAAACAAATGATCTTGACTGATGTGGTCACCTTATGCAACAAATCGTCTATGAACCTGACACCGGGATATAAGAAAAACCTAAAAGTACTCGAGAAAAAAATTCCTTCTAAATTCTGTGGGAGCTAAGGGCTGAAAAGTTCACCAAAGAGAACACATGTAATGAAGGAAGGCCAACTTTATATGGAAGAAGGCGAAGTGATCATTTTATTTTTCTTAAAATGAGGATATTCATAAAGTAGCGACAAAGGTCAACTGGTGAACTTTTGTTCTCGCACTAAAAGCCCCAGACAATAAATGCCGATATATACTTTGTAGGCTGACATCCACAAATTCTCAAACAGAACTTCAACTCTAAGAACCGCTTTTATATATCCTTTAATGTAACGTTTCAGATGCTGATTAGTTCTGTAAGGATAATCACCTATGGTATTTTCTTAATTAAGCCATTATAGTGAGATATAGCCTTTTATTATAATTTGTTCTACTTATTGTAATTTTTATAAAGAATTTTCTTTAAGTGATTATGGGGCAACTACCTTAATCTTGTGTTATCAGTCATTGTATAGGAGGGGGAGGAGGTAAGTTGTGATATCACCTATTGTGAATGGTGGATCCTGTGTTAACTACTGTGTATAGAGGTGTTATCAGTCATTGTACAGGAGGAGGAGGTGTGCTGTGACATCACCTATTGTGAATGGTGGATCCTTTGTTATCTACTGTATATAGAGGTGTTATCAGTCATTGTACAGGAGGAGGAGGTGAGCTGTGATATCACCTATTGTGAATGGTGGATCCTGTATTATCTACTGTATATAGAGATGTTATCAGTCATTGTACAGGAGGAGAGGTGAGCTGTGAATCACCTATTGTGAATGGTGGATCCTGTGTTATCTACTGTATATAGAGATGTTATCAAGTCATTGTATACCAGGAGGAGGTAATGTGTGAGCTGTGACAAACACCTATTGTGAATGGTGGATCCTGTGTTATCTACTGTATATAGAGATGTTATCAGTCATTGTACAGGAGGAGGAGGTGAGCTGGTTATATCACCTATTGTGAATGGTGGATCCTGTGTTATCTACTGTATATAGAGGTGTTATCAGTCATTGTACAGGAGGAGGTGAGCTGTGATATCACTATTGTGAATGGTGGATCCTGTGTTATCTACTGTGTATAGAGGTGTTATCAGTCATTGTACAGGAGGAGGTGAGCTGTGATATCACCTATTGTGAATGGTGGATCCTGTGTTATCTACTGTATATTGAGGTGTTATTAGTCATTGTACAGGAGGAGGTGAGCTGTGATATCACCTATTGTGAATGGGATCCTGTGTTATCTACTGTATATAGAGGTGTTATAGTCATTGTACAGGAGTAGGTGAGCTGTGATATCACCTATTGTGAATGGTGGATCCTGTGTTATCTACTGTATATAGAGGTGTTATCAGTCATTGTACAGGAGGAGGTGAGCTGTGATATCACCTATTGTGAATGGTGGATCCTGTGTTATCTACTGTATATAGAGGTGTTATCAGTCATTGTACAGGAGGAGGTGAGCTTGATATCACCTATTGTGAATGGTGGATCCTGTGTTATCTACTGTATATAGAGGTGTTATCAGTCATTGTACAGGAGTAGGTGAGCTGTGATATCACCTATTGTGAATGGTGGATCCTGTGTTATCTACTGTATATAGAGGTGTTATCAGTCATTGTACAGGAGTAGGTGAGCTGTGATATCACCTATTGTGATGGTGGATCCTGTGTTATCTACTGTATATAGAGGTGTTATCAGTCATTGTACAGGAGGAGGTAGCTGTGATATCACCTATTGTGAATTGTGGATTCTTTGCTTCAATCTAATTTTTTTTCCTTTGCTAGTCTTGTTTAAGTAGTAAAGTACAAAAATAAAGCATATAAAATTATGATATTACTGAAACCCTACTTAAAAAAGACTTGCTGTATTTTTTCAATCCCCTCATATTGATATGTTGATCCAAAGATAAAAAATATATATATATTATATAGTTGTTTGAATGCAATGAGGTAAAAATGAAAGGGAATACAAAGCAAATGTCCATTTCTCCAAAGGGTTGAAAAAAACACAAATATTGCTGAATTCCCAGTAACTATCGATCTCTTTACTGAGAGCATTATCGGCTTATTCCAAGTGCGGCTCTAGTATGAACTGAAAACCAACTTGTCCATTCTCCTTCCACCCACACTGATAATGGCAGCTCTAGGAAGGACACAAGGTTTCATGCGCTCGGTTTATTGCTGATCTATAAGAGTTCTATGCCATACACTGATTCTCACAATGATACAACAAATTATTTAGTGATCTGGATACTTACGTAAATGTGGATTAATTGGAGCTGAAAAAAAGGAAAAATACATTACAATAAGACCCAAATATTCAGAGGTAATATTACATAAATTATACATTTCAGATAGAAATTTGGGACTTGACTTGAAAAAAATCCAAATATAAGGAGTTGGTTTAAAAATTATATAGTTTACGTCTTGCTTTTAAAGGGAACCTGTCATGAAGTTATCTACTCAAACTAATGCCTATCTGTGTATGAGCTCTGACACTGCAATTCAGATCCCAATCCATAGATTACATTAAATTACTATAATGAAATGAGCACAAATGCAATGGATGAGCAGTTCTCTTACAGCTCCGCTGCCTCTTTTTATCTTCCCCGCTCCTGACAGTGATTGACAGGTCACTCTTCTTTCAGTAAACTTGCCTTCCCACCTAGTGCATTCCCTATAACAGCGCGTGTACAGAGAGCTCCTGATGAGGAAGCCTCTCATGGTCTTTTCTGATCTGATAGTGCCAGGTATTGACCGACTTCTTCTCTACGACAAACAGTCTTCTAAATTCCTGTTGCTCGCTTTGTACATCTCTCATTTTAACAAGCTATCACCCCTCTATTTGCTGTTAAATTAGACTGCTAGGATCCCCTCACAAATTCCAATAAGTAGGGGCCTAGCTACAATAGATGCAGGAGTTGCAATCGCTCCCAGACCCCAAAAGCCCCTTTGGTCCATATGAAAGCACTAATGGTATCAAACATTAGCAGTAATTGGGGGCCTTGTTGGAGCCTTTGCACTGGACCCCGTGAGCTTCAAGCTACACTACTGCCAATAAGGGTACTAGGGACTTTCAGAAGGGAGCAATGGTCACCATTAGATTTGAACCAAAATGTTTGTGCTACCTTTGTCCAACGTTTAGTCTGGTAATCCAAGGCAACCAGACATGAGCATCCTTCACTTTTGCAGTTGACATTATGTCTATTTCTAGTATATTTTACTTGGCATCTTGGCAGCCTTTTCCACTAACAAGATTTTGTAATGTTTTTGAGCCCCGGAATTGTTGGCTACTGACCTGGACCTGCTCCTATGGCAGAAGGGACTAATTACCAGACTGGGACTGAGACCACATTTCCAAAAAAAGGATAAGACCCTATTTTGCGCTCTTGTTTCCTAATTTTTAGTCACTGGACTGGGACTGAGCACATTTTTTATGTTGAAGACTAGGGCCGCAGCTCCATTCATTGTCCAGGGCACTGCCGGAGTCATTATTTAGCTATTGTTAGCAGTCTCATACACAATAAGTAAAACAGTTCCAAGGTTTGCTAAATTTTATTGGTGCATTTCCAAGCTCTTTATTGGATCAATGGGGGAGACACTTGGGATCAATGGGGGAAAACACTTCTACCTTTGGAATAATCTTTACACTTTCAGGATCACAAAGCACATTTCAGATTAGGCTGTGGTCAGTGAAAGGTGCATGTCATGATTTACATCACATCTATCTGCTTCATTGCTTTTTGCTAATCTAGGAACAATAGCCAAGAGGGTGGATGATAGATATCAACAATACCCAACTAACCAAATGCATCATTATGGACAATCACTTACCACTGTACTTGATAATTCGGATGGCTGAGTCACCCTCTCCAAATCTGTTGATAGGGGTGAGTCTGATTTCATAGGGTTCTGGCTTGACAAGTTTGGTCAAGTTGTTCGTAATTAATTCACCTTTTTTAATAGGTCCTTCAACTGAAATCTCCGTTTCCCACCAGCGTTGTTGACCTGCCTGTCGTAAACAAAAAAGAGAGACTCTCTACTAACAGTTCATATTACGACACTGCCATTACATTTCAATAAAAGTGCGCGGCTCCAAACTTCTAGCCCACGATTTAAAACTAAATCTAACTAAGGGCCCTTTCACATCAGCGATAACCGCTGATCGCGGCAGTTGTGGTGAAAATAACACAACTGCCGCGGTTACCGCATAACGGCCGCACTTGCGGTTCACCTGCGGCAAGCCCCATGCAATGTCTATGGGGCTTGCGGCAGGTGCAGCAAGTACTGTATAGTTGCGGTTTCGGCACTTGCGGCAGATGCGGCCGCGAAAAAACTGCGGCCGCATCTACCACAAGTGCCAGAACCACATTTGCCGCACCTGCCGCACACTTACCGCAAACCCCATAGACATTGCATGGGGCTTGCCACAAGTGAACCGCAAGTGCGGCCATTATGCGGTAACTGCGGCAGTTGTGGTTTTTTCACCGCAACTGCCGCGATCAGCGACTACCGCTGATGTCAAAAGGGCCTTAGTGTGTTTTTCATTTGAGGTGGCCACCATTGAAAACTGTTGTTCCACAATCCAATATTACCCTTATAATTTCTTGTAAGACATTATTGTACCCACAAGTAGGTTCCGTTCTTGTTGGCACCAGATTGCCTCGTAGTCATAAATGAACGTAGACGATGTCATATTATATCCCTAGAAGGTGCTGTCCTGTGGCTAAAAAACTTTTTTTAAAGTTTTTTTTAAAGAGCTAAAATTGGTGAAAATAAAGAAGCAATGGTCCTCCACTTTTCATAGTCTCGCACTTTTCTGGCTCATACTGCTTTTTTCATTCTAGTCCTGTCTCTACACATCGGATATGTTCTACCATTTCCAAACAACTAATCACTAGAAACTTAAGTGACTAACCTCAGTCAGTGATTGGTTGAGAGGACATTTCCTGTAATTTCCATTGCATCAAGATGGGACCAGGAAGTAGAAATGAGAGGAACTGGGTTAGTTTTGGATATAGAGCTGTTCGACTTGATTAAGGAAATTTTTTTCCCCCATTTCATAAAGACCCCATGGCCATAGAGGAGAAAGGACACTTAGAGGAGAGCCTGGGAGAAGACCCCAAGCTCAAATGGTGATGGCTGAAAAGTTGCCACATGTTTGATGGCGTAATATTGCTATCACACCCGTTGCATGCCTGGTCTCTTGCTGATTTTTGGGCTTGAGCATACTCCTACTCACTTCCTCTAGTTACCTACCAGAAGGCAGTGGTTAGCTGTTCCCCTCCTCCAGTGAATTTACTTTCATAGCGCTTAAAATGCTGAAGTTTATTTGTTCAGATGATGTTTAAGGGTTTTTGATTGGGGAATGTTTGATCTTACTTGGAAAGTTTACACCCCTGTGTGGTATCACACGTCGCCAAAGGGTGTGGTTTTCTTCTCTTGTTCATACTACCCTAAATTTTTTTTTCTCTCTTCTGTATTTGTGACATGGATATTTCTAACGTTCTCCATTTCTCTAGCTTTTCTCTTTGCATATCTTTACACTTCTTTTTACTTTCACCCCTTCTCCCATTCCCTACCCTTCTCATCTGTCCTTCCTCCTCTACTTGCCTCTAACTCTTCCTTCGTTTAGAGTCCAATCCCTGAATGGCTAATTTGAAGATTGGGTCTCTCAATGTTAGAGGTTTCAATGTACCACAGAAACGGTCTCAGATCCTAAGAGATATGCATAGACAAATCCCAGATCCTGTTACTCCAGGAAACACACTATAAATCAGGGCATGTACTATCTATCAAAACAAGGTACTATTCCACATGTATTCATAGTACTAACCCTGATGCCAGGACAAAGGGTGTGTCTATTGCAATTTATACGTGTTTGTCACATATCATATTAGACACCATGACTAATGAACAGGGATGGTACATTTTTCTTAAACTGCAAGTAGCCAATTCAATTATTACTATAGTCAATTGGCACCTCCCTAATAGGGAAAAGACTAGAGTCTGCAAAGTACTACTGTCAAAGCTTGACAATTTTGCTGAAGGGGTTATTGTGATTGATGGAAATTTTAACTTTACTCTTGATCCAACAGTTGAATCTTTCTCTGATAAAAGCTCTATTCCAGTCAAGCAACTAAGAGCATTAAAAAGGTTTCTTCATACTCTTCAATTGGTAGATGTATGGCGTACACTTCACCCTCAAGGTAAGGACTATACTTACTTTTCTCGGATCCATGACTCACACAGTCGGATAGATCTTTTCCAGGTTAGCCATATTATACTTTCATGGGAGCCAGTAGCCACTATCGGAGACATGCTTTTCACCGACCACTCTCCGATATTTTTAGCCTTGTCCATCCCCGACATGTCTTGTAGGCCCTGGATGTGGAGGCTAAATAGCAACCTCCTTAACACTAGAACTACTGTACTCGTGACACCTACATAGAAATACATAGTGCGAAGAAGTAGTCAAAATGACTACCTCAGTAGTTCTAGTGTTAAAGACAATGTCTGTTTGGCCAAGCTAAAAGATAATATTAGTACCTTATCCCAAACTCACGCAGCAGGCTCTACTCCGCAACCCTTTAAATGGAACCCTTTAAATGGAAGGCCTTGAAGTGTAAAATGTGAGGTACCTTAATCAAGCATGGATCTAGGCTTAAAAAACTTAAATCTGAAGCCATCACTGCTCTTACTCTCCCAAATCCACTTACTAGAGACCAGTCATAAAGAGACCAGGTCACATAAGGACCTGACGGACCTGACGTTAGAAAGACAAAAACTTAATAATATTTATTCATTTATATAGCGCTATTAATTCCATAGCACTTTACATACATGAGTAATGCTGTCTCTCTTGGAGCTCACAATCTAAACATCCTATCAGTATGTCTTTACAATGTGGGAGGAAACCGGAGTGCCCGGAGGAAACCCACGCAAGCACAGGGAGAACATACAAACTCCTTGCAGATGTTGTCCTAAGTGTCCTTGGTGGGAATTGAACCCAGGACCTCAAGACTCCAGTGCTGCAAAGGCTACAGTGCTAACCACTTGAGCCACCGTGCTGCCCTAATAAACCTTTAGACCAACAGTACCTGAGAACTAGAGAGAGAATCAAAAGACAGACAGGACCCACATACGTCCCTTCGATCAAATCAACAGATGACGAAGAAACACATAATCCTAATGACATCTTGGAAGTCTTCAGATCTTATTATGAAGACCTATATAACATTAAAGGGAGATTTTCTGATATCGACCACACTGACTTATCTTAAAAAAAAAATCAAGTTTATCTTCAACTTATAGCTGTCCCCTCTCTAGATGATTTAGTAGTTGACTATCTGGAAGGTAGAATAAAAATGTTATAAATGTTCTGTCTTAAGTAGCCATACGCTAGTTTCTGACTAACGTGATTGGTAAACCGAGGCTTTTGGACCTTTAGAGGTCTTGTCTCTATAGAACAAAATGTTTAGATTTCAAATTCTGAAGATGATTCTTCTATGATTATCCATGTTGCTAATGTAACTTTGAAGATTGTTATATTCTGTATTTTTATTCTTGCAAAACTTTAGTAAAACTGATGACCACAAAAATATTTTTTAATCAAGAGCCAACCCTCTTTAGCCACAGGTCCACAAGTCGCATATGATATTACAGCTTATCTCCATTGACTGCAATAGGTCTGAGCTTCAATACTGGGCACACATTAAGGGTAGGTGGGAGCACTGCTTCTGGAAACAAAAGAAATCACCCTGTACAACCACTTTTCTATAGTTTTACATGTGCCTGCTCTTAAAAATTTAGAGCTGCACCCTATTGACAGCATCTTGCACCCCTGCAACAGAGGAAAAATACAGAATAATTCTAATAAATATTAGAAAAAATAGAATATTACAAAAATTCACATTTGCCAAAATGCTGATTTTTTTTATTTTTTTGTAATTTATTTCTGCCCCTTAAAAAAGGGCTGTGTGGAAACCGAAACATCACTACTTTGGGTATGAAATAAAATCTGCTTCTTTTTTATCTAGATTGTTATTCTTGTTATTTATTTATATAGCACCATTAATTCCATGGTGCTGTACATGTAAGGTGGTTACATACAAAAATAGATATAGTTTACAGTCGACAAATGAATAAAGACAATCTGGTACAGAGGGGAGAGGACGCGCCTCAAGCTTACTTTCGTATTTATATGAGCGTAGTAAGTGTCAGCGCTTGCTGATGTGAAGGGCAGCTCGGGGTGTGGCGCAGCCGTGGTGGTGAGGCAGCAACCCTGGTGGTGGTGAAGGGCCAGCTCTGGGGGTGGTGAGGTGGCGGTTATGATTGTGGTGAGGTGGCAATTCTGGTGGTGACGGTGAGGCAGCAGGCCCGGTGGTGGAGGTAGTGAGGTGACAGCCCCTGTGGTGGAGGTGAGGTGCAGGCCCCAGTGTGGTGGTAGGTGAGGTCCAGTGTGGTAGTGAGTGCAGCCCTGGTGGTGGAGTGAGGTGGCAATTCTGGTGGTGGGGTGAGCCAGCAGCTCCTGTGGCGGTGGTGAGGCGGCAGCCCTGGTGGTGGTGATGTGGCAGTTCTGGTGGTGGTGGTGGTGAGGTGGCAGCTCCGGTGATGTTAAGATGGCAGCACAGTCATTGCAGACTGTAAGTGTTTCTAAAGAAATTAGTTTTCAGGTTCCATCTGAAGGATCCGAGCAGGGTGGATAATCAGATGTGTTGTGGTGCAGAATTCCAGAGAATGGGGGATATTTTGGAGAAATCTTGGAAATGACTGGGAGAGGAACAAATGAGTGTAGAGGAGAGGAGCAGGTCTTGAGGGGGATCAGACATTATGTGAGGGAAGATATTAATAGATGGGGAAGTTGATTTATTAATTCTGGATGAATCAATAGAGGTGTAGGTAGTCTACTGTAGAAATATTGAGGCGGGCACTGCTCTCAGAAAGTGGTGCTTGTGTTATAGGTTGGGTACCTGGTTATCAAATGACGTTGAAGAACTAGCACTCACATGAATCTTTTTTTCCCTACATTTTTATTTGATCATTCCATACAGGTAAGCAGAAAGATGCGATTAGCTTGCATGCTCAAGCCGGAATGTGTCATTTATGATCACCTTGTATGGAATTATAAAATAAAAATCTAAAGAAAAGAAGATTATGTGAGTACCGGCTCTTGAAACTCTTTTGTGTATAGAGGTGTAGGTAGGTAATGGATACATACATACATAGATAAATATGGAGATGGGTGTTCGATAGATATCTATAAGATAGGTAGATCTAGGATATTAGATGGAAGGTAAGGTGACTATTAATATGGATGTAAACCACTGAGAAAACACAATAAATAATGTATTAAAAGCTCCCATTAATAATGACATCATTTTAATTGTTAAAGTTTAGATGAAACAAAATGTAAAGTTACTTTCAGAACAGGAGTTTGCTAACTAAAAGAACAAAGAAACGTTACAGAACACGCTCCATCTATAAAGAGTCAGTCCTGGCATTGGCATCTATAAAAAATGATGATAAAACACAGAACGTTGTAATATGAAGAGCACGTCTGATCTGCAGGGACGGCTGCGGGATTTATGTGGGCCCATGGGCAAAAGAGTCACGGTGGGCTCCCTGTGCCAACGTCTTTCACTAGCCTAGTATATGAATATGAATAATGTCTTCATGGTGAATATGCTGCATTTGTTACGTTTGTTCTAAAGTAAAAATGACACATTATTAATATATTTTTTGTAATTTTTGAAGAAAAAAGGAAGCCACTTATTTACATAACCCCACAAATCAGAAGTGTATAATCAACCCTCTCACATACACAATTACTCATATTATACTTGTGTATATACATACACTGCTCCAAAAAATTAAGGGATACACTAAACTTCCACATCCTAGATCTCAATGAATGAAATATTCCAGTGGCAAATCTTTATTCATTACATAGTGCAATGTGTTGAGAACAACACAACATAAACATGATCAATGTAAATCAAAATGAATATCCCATGGATGTCTGGTGGATTTGGAATGATACTCAAAATCAAAGTGGAAAGTCAAATTACAGGCTGATCCAACGTTTGTGGAAATGCCCAAGACAACGAAATGAGTCTCAGTAGTGTGTGAGGCCTCCACATGCCTGTATGACCTCCTTGCAATGCCTGGGCATGCTGCTGATGAGGCTCAGTGGAGTGTGTGGCCTCAACGTGTCCGTATGACCTCCTTACATCCCCTGGGCATGCTCCTGATGAGGCTCATGGAGTGCGTGGCCCTACATGCCTGTATGACCTCCTTGCAATGCTGGGCATGCTACTGATGAGGCTCAGTGGAGTGGTGGCCCCTACATGCCTGTATGACCTCCTACAATGTCTGGGGATGCTACTTATGAGGTGCCAGTGATGTGTGGAGTTTTGCCAGTATGCGTATGACCTCCGTACAATGTCTGGGCATGCTCCTGATGAGGCTCAGTGGTGTATATTGATTCCACATGCCTGTTTGACCTCCCTACAACACCTGGGCCTGATCTTGATGAGGCGTCAAATGCGCTGAGGGATCTCCTCCCCAGCATGGATTAAAGCATCAGTCAACTCCTGTACTTTCTGTTGTACATTGTGGTGTTGGTGGATGGGACGAGACATGATGTCCCAGATGTGCTTGATTGGATTCAGGTCTGGTGAACGGGCAAGACCAGTCCTTAGCATTAATGCCTTCATCATTCAGGAGCTGCTGACACACTTCAGCCACATGAGTCCTAGTAATGTCATGCATCAGAAGGAACCCAGGGTCCACTGTACCTGTATATGGTGTCACAATGGGTCTGAGGATCTCATCTATGTACTTACTAGAAATCAGGGTACCTCTGGCTAACACATGAAGGGCTGTGCGGTCCCTTAAATGTCACCCCACAATATTACTGACATACTGCTTAACCAGTCATGCTGGAGGATGTTGCAGACAGCAGAATGTTCTCCTCAGTGTTTCCAGAGCACATCTGTCACATGTGCTCAGTGTGAACCTGCTGTCATCGGTGAAGAGCACAGGGCGCCAAAGTTGAATCTGCCAATCTTGGTGTTCTCTGGAAAATGCCAATCACCCTGTACGGTATTGGGCTGTAATCACAACACCCACTTGAGTATGTTGGGCCCTTATGCCGCCCTCATGGAGTCTGTTTCTGACAGTTTGAGCAGACACATGGATATTAGTGGTCTGCTGGAGGTCATTTGCAGGTGCCTGTCACTGCTCCTCCTTTTCCTCCTTGCAAACAGGAGGAGGTAGCGGTCCTGCAGCTGGTTTATTGTCCTCTAATGGTCTCCTCCACATCTCCTGGTGAACTGGCCTGTCTCCTGGTATCTGCTCCATGCTTTGGACACTGCTGACAGACACAGATGCCCTTCTTTCCAGAGCTTGCATTGATGTGTCATCCTAGATGAGCTGCACTACATGAGCAACTTCTGTGGGTTGTAGACAGCGCCTCATGCTACCGCTAGGGGTGAGAGCAATGGCAAAATGCAAAAGTGACCAAAACAACAGCCAAAAAGAATGAGAACAGAGAAATGGTCTGGTCACCACCTGCAGAACCGCTCCTTCACAGGAGACGTTTTCTTCCTATTATTCATTCTTGCCTACTACACACCAGTTTTTGGATTTGAAACCTGTCAAAGAACTAGACAAATAAAAAGCAAAGACAAAAAATATCTAGGCACCCCAGAGTGATCTAGTACTGTAGTTTCTTCTACTGTATTGAGTAAGAGAAGCTAAACAAACTGTAAAATATAATTATGCTGCTGCCAGCTCTGACTGTAGCACAGGATCATAAAAGTTAAGAATAAAGAAAGCCCTAGACCACTCATTTAGGAACCCCCTTGTTCCCGTTACAGCACTCCTTTTCACTCCTGGTTACAACAGACCAGACCATAACTCCATCCATAAAATGTCAGGCTCTTTGGTTTTCCTCATCCTCAGTTTTATACTTTGGGTATGTTTGGGGTATTCAGGTGGGGGAAAGATCTCCAGACACAGGGGTGACTATTAAAGGGGTTAGTCTTTACTTTAAAAGTGATATGTAATGGAGCAGGGCCGGCTCCAGGTTTTTGTGGGCACCTTTGACACTTACTATGATCATGACACACTGCTATGGGCTAGCACACAGATGACACATGATGCTGGACACAGGGGAAAAAAACGGCCCCTCACACACATACGTTTTTTTTCACGGACGTGTGGAAGAGGCCTTAAGAACGCCTTTATCACCTGCACTCAGTTAGGCCCATTTCACACGTCCGTGCCTCCAGTATGTGTGGCATCCGTTTGCCACATAACACAAGACACGGACACCAATGTGTAAATATTTTCACACATTCGCCTGCTCCACACTGTGACATGTCTATACATTCCATACGGGTCATTAACTGCATGCATATAGGCTGGCGTATATACAGACATATATAGGCAGGGTGCTATATAGATGCAGATTTATGTATAACAACATATAGGTCAGATTACATATAGCCAGATATATAGGCAGCCTTACATACATACAAATATACCCACTCACACACAGACAGGCCTCATACATACTGTGAGGCACCGCCAGCATGGTCCCCATGGCCGGGGCGCATCACATGCAGGATCAGGGTATGATCCTGTTCACACTGGCCGGTTTTATAGTGATGCCGTGTGTGAACCTGTCCGGGACACAGGTGTTAATCTGAGTGTTGTGCTGTAGAGCGAATACAAAAAAAAAAAACCTGAGAGACAGCAGGTCGCTGTTGAAACGCGCGTAGTGGACAAACCAGAATAAACAGGTCTACTTTAATTATTGGTATCTGCTTCTCTTTACTGAGCGCTCCTAAATAATACCAGAATTATTGCCTTTAATTGC
Source organism: Allobates femoralis (assembly GCA_033576535.1). Taxonomy (NCBI): domain Eukaryota; kingdom Metazoa; phylum Chordata; class Amphibia; order Anura; family Aromobatidae; genus Allobates; species Allobates femoralis. The sequence goes on along the minus strand of JARQOC010000012.1, from coordinate 45,500,128 downwards.
TGTAGAGCTGAGACATTCATGAGCCTAATGAGCGGCTGTGAGTGGCTCATGAGACCAATGAGGCCCTGAGGAATGTAATGGGTGCTGATTTCTGACAGCCCAGGTGGGTGTGTCAGGTGGGTGTGTCCTGAGTAATAGCAGCCCAGCTGGATGAGTCAGTGTGGGAGTGGCAGGCACAATAAGAGCCTGCCAGCTGAGTGATTGGGAGATTGCAGAGAGACTTGTGAGATCAGTATGATCCTGACCACCAGCCAGAGTGCAGAGCAGTCCAGGGTTCTGTGTGTGTGAACATGATAGGAGCATGCTAGCTCCATACCGGTGCCTAGGACCGAGGTCGTGATAGCTCCTGGAGTGGGGAAGTCGTGGCTGAACCCGGTGGATACTGAACCGGGCGTGGGGTGAAACACGTCCGGTAAAAAAGCCCTTGGGGGACGCTTGGTGGACCCGTGCCACAGGATCCGTGCCTGGTAAGACAGCAGTTCCCGTGTGACGGAGTGAGCTATGTGTAAATCATGCCAGGCAAGCATAGCTGCCATTAGGTCCGACTAGTTAGACAGTGATGGATCTGTTGAACCGGAGTGTATTTTATGGCTTTTTAAACGACCCAGCGAGTGTATGTAGCCCTTCGGGAGGCGATTGTATGAAGTGTGCCAGGCGGGCATAGACCGCCCTTGGGTCCGACTCAAAGTAGTCAGTTAAAGGACCTGATGAACTGGAATGTACAGTTAGGGCCAGAAATATTTGGACAGTGACACATTTTTCGCGAGTTGGGCTCTGCATGCCACCACATTGGATTTGAAATTAAACCTCTACAACAGAATTCAAGTGCAGATTGTAACGTTTAATTTGAAGGGTTGAACAAAAATATCTGATAGAAAATGTAGGAATTGTACACATTTCTTTACAAACACTCCACATTTTAAGAGGTCAAAAGTAATTGGACAAATAAACATAACCCAAACAAAATATTTTTATTTTCAATATTTTGTTGCGAATCCTTTGGAGGCAATCACTGCCTTAAGTCTGGAACCCATGGACATCACCAAACGCTGGGTTTCCTACTTCTTAATGCTTTGCCAGGCCTTTACAGCCACAGCCTTCAGGTCTTGCTTGTTTGTGGGTCTTTCCGTCTTAAGTCTGGATTTGAGCAAGTGAAATGCATGCTCAATTGGGTTAAGATCTGGTGATTGACTTGGCCATTGCAGAATGTTCCACTTTTTTGCACTCATGAACTCCTGGGTAGCTTTGGCTGTATGCTTGGGTCATTGTCCATCTGTACTATGAAGCGCCGTCCAATCAACTTTGCAGCATTTGGCTGAATCTGGGCTGAAAGTATATCCCGGTACACTTCAGAATTCATTGGGCTACTCTTGTCTGCTGTTATGTCATCAATAAACACAAGTGACCCAGTGCCATTGAAAGCCATTCATGCCCATGCCATCACGTTGCCTCCACCATGTTTTACAGAGGATGTGGTGTGCCTTGGATCATGTGCCGTTCCCTTTCTTCTCCAAACTTTTTTCTTCCCATCATTCTGGTACAGGTTGATCTTTGTCTCATCTGTCCATAGAATACTTTTCCAGAACTGAGCTGGCTTCTTGAGGTGTTTTTCAGCAAATTTAACTCTGGCCTGTCTATTTTTGGAATTGATGAATGGTTTGCATCTAGATGTGAACCCTTTGTATTTACTGTCATGGAGTCTTCTCTTTACTGTTGACTTAGAGACAGATACACCTACTTCACTGAGAGTGTTCTGGACTTCAGTTGATGTTGTGAATGGGTTCTTCTTCACCAAATAAAGTATGCGGCGATCATCCACCACTGTTGTCATCCGTGGACGCCCAGGCCTTTTACAGTTCCCAAGCTCACCAGTCAATTCCTTTTTTCTCAGAATGTACCAAACTGTTGATTTTGCTACTCCAAGCATGTCTGCTATCTCTCTGATGGATTTTTTCTTTTTTTTCAGCCTCAGTATGTTCTGCTTCACCTCAATTGAGAGTTCCTTTGACCGCATGTTGTCTGGTCACAGCAACAGCTTCCAAATGCAAAACCACACACCTGGAATCCACCCCTAACCTTTTAACTACTTCATTGATTACAGGTTAACGAGGGAGACGCCTTCAGAGTTAATTGCAGCCCTTAGAGTCCATTGTCCAATTACTTTTGGTCCCTTGAAAAAGAGGAGGCTATGCATTACAGAGCTATGATTCCTAAACCCTTTCTCCGATTTGGATGTGGAAACTCTCATATTGCAGCTGGGAGTGTGCACTTTCAGCCCATATTATATATACAATTGTATTTCTGGACATGTTTTTGTAAACAGCTAAAATAACAAAACTTGTGTCACTGTACAAATATTTCTGGCCCTAACTGTATGTATGTACCAGAGGTCAGATGCAGGGGTTAATAGGGCTCCTATAGTAGGGTAACAGATGGTTGTCCCGGGTGCTAATGTTTGCCAATCCCTGTTCTGAACCCAGATGTGCCACAGTCCATGGATGTCTATATGATGGGCTGTGAGCGTGTGAAAGGACGTGTGTGGTCCATGGTGGCTTATAGGATGGATCACATACGATGTGTAAGAACCCAGTCAGGCTGGAGTCCTGACTCCGGGGTAGTATGAAGCTGGGGAAATAAAGCCAGGCGGCTGGTTCCGCCATTGGGACCTATAGGGCCCATTGATATGGTAACTGATGTATTGTTAAATGTATGTAAAATGTAGAGATAGGCCAGAGGCCGTAGCCACCATGGTAGCAGTTGTTAGAGCTCCAATGGGGACAGAGAGGTGGTTAAAGGTCCCGGGTAACTATAAGATATTATATGCAATATAAGTGTTATGTAATGTTATATATAAATTTATGGTGTATTTATGTATGGTGTTTATAATCAATGTGTGATATGTGTCAAACATGCTACCCGGGTTATGTTATTATATGTGAAAAATAAACGGGTAGACATTGTTTAAATTATAAAGACGTGTTCTTGTCGTTATGCAAGCGGGTTCCCCGGGTGCTACCATCACAATACTTACAAATACAGACACACATACACTGGAGACTCAAGCACAAACACACAGACTTTAGTGTGTATATTTACCTTCTTTAAGCAAGTGAAGCCTGAATAATGGAGCTGGGCCTCAGCGGAAAGTGAGGAGCAGGAAGTGAGAGGGGAATGAGGTCCCGCAGTGAAGCTCCAAGAAAGTGAAACCCACAGTACAGGCTTCCCTGAGTCGTCTCCAAGTCTCCGGGTAATATAGAGCTCTGTGTGTGCTGCTGTCGGCCTCCTGTCACTTCATATGCTGCATATGGGTTCCACTGTGGAAGCATAGGAGGAAGTGTCTACTGCTCCTGGTAATCATGTAGAGGAGGCAGTGTCAGTTTGCATACCACAATGGAACGCAGCATGTAGGAAACAGACAGAGAGTGTGGATTTGTGTGCTTTATGACTGGCGGGGGTGGAGCGGCAGCACAGGCACAGCACAGTACTTTGTGCAGTTGCAGCATCTTAGTCGGGGGACTGGGTCAGTGAGTACAGTGAGTTGTGGCACTGTGTATGTACAGTCTGCTCCACGTCGCTCCACCTCCACTCACGCAGAAGCGGTGCCAGGCAGCGTGCATTGCATTCCACAGTGGAACGCATATAGGAGGCAGAATGAACAGTGTTCATCCTGCTATATGTGTTCCACAGTGGAACGCAAATGGGAGGCACTTAGTGAAAGGAAGTGAAGGGACGGGAATGGGCGGCCTCAGAAAAATTTATGGAGAAATAAATGTAGGGGAAAATAATTAATCCGGGCCCACGATGCGATGTGTGGGGGCGGCGTGGGCCCCTCTGTCAGGCCAGGGCCCTGTCAGTTCCCTGGGTGCGCCGGGTGTGACACCGGCCCTGTAATGGTGCCAGGGTGATGTAGGAAATAAGAACAACTTGTACTCACCTTCCACTCCTTCTTCCGAACTTTTACTGTATCCCTTGCCGATCCCTGTCACTTACAAATCTCGACATCCTGGGGTCATTTTTTTTTATTTTTGCACCACTCTGAGACCAATAATTTTAACAGGGGGACGTCCCCTTTGAGGGTTTAAAAGGGTGATATGTTTGATGTATTGTTTTGTCCTTATACTGGATAGACAGATAAGTAGAAGACATTTAAGGTAAAGTTGATTAGCAAAGTTAAATACAAATACGTATGACTGATAATACCATGTTGTTGACTATTATTATTATTTTTTTAGAATGGTATGATATATTTACTGTCAGGCTCTCTCGTCTTCTCTTCATTCTGTATTCATCCAGCATTTTCATGTCTTTTTTTTACCCACAGTGGTGATTTTGCTATTTATACAAAGAGACTGAAAACCATCTGTATTTTTAATTAATCCCATTAGGGCCCCAGCAGGTTTACAATGATAATAATTTACTCCTGGATAAAAATAGCATCCATGGTTCTGAAAAAACAATCCCTGTTATCTAGACATGACTCATACTCACACAGCGGGACTGGCCAACAGGACTTTTGTCTATGACTTATTAAGACCCCTTTCACATCAGCGTTTTACGCTGATCGCGGCAGTTGCGGTGAAAAAATCACAACTGCCGCGATTACGCATAACGGCCGCACTTGCGGTTCACCTGCAGCAAGCCCCATGAAATGTCTATGGGGCTTGCGGTAAGTGTGCGGCAAGTGCGGTGAAGTTGCGATTTCGGCACTTGCGGCAGATGTGGCCGTGAAAAAAACGCGGTCGGCCGTGGTTTTCTGCGGACGCATCTGACCAAGTGCCGAAACCGCACTTGCCGCACCTGCCGCACACTTACCGAAGCCCCATAGACATTGCATGGGGCTTGCTGCAAGTGTGCCGCAATCGCGGCCATTATGCGGTGATCGCGGCAGTTGTGTTTTTTTTCACCGCAACTGCCGCGATCAGTGTAAAATGCTGATGTGAAAGCACCCTTAGATGACCAGAAAATAATTCAAAATTTACCTCAAATTTCCCTTCAAGAACAACCAGACATAGCAAAATTGTAGAGGTAACAAGGATTTATTCCAACAATTAAAACATTACATCTTTGTTTTGAACATTATTCAAATCCATAAAGGCAAAAGTTAAAATGGGGAAGGAAAGATGGCAGCAAAACTACATAAACAGGTAACACACTGATTAAAAACACCATGAGGTTCAAAATGTGTTACCTGTTTATACAACATCAGTGTGACGCTCCTGTGGACCAGTGGCCACAGTATGGTACTGCAGCTGGGTCAGGTAAGCTAAGCATCCCATACCAACACCCAATACATCCCCAATCCTTAGACCTAGTACTCCATGTCAGGCAGGGGATAATAGGGGGAGCTGAGTGGTGGGTGGAGTGGAGTGAGTGAGAAACCCAGGAAAAGGGGTGGAGAAACCAGAATAAAACATGGGAACAACAAGTTAGGGGACCTCGCAGTGAGAGTTCTGGTTGAGGTTCCTGGCAAGAGTGAGAGGGTAATGAATGAACCCCTAAGCCGAGACACCCATGCAGCCCAGGCACTGATACACTTGCCAGGAAGAACAATGACCCGGCGGCCAGTGCCACTGTATGGCCAGTTTGGTTCCAGGGCTACTGACCGGAGACAGAAGCAGAAGGGTCTGAGGTGGAACTAGTGTGGCACCCCAGGGGTTAATGTGCCACAGTAATATCACAAGGGTTAACTCCCCACACAACACTGGACACTGCACTAGCACCTCTAGGCCAGAAGGGGGAGCTCAAGCAGCTCCCTGATAAATTCTGGTCTGAGGAGGAAGTAGTTAGTTGATAGTTGACAGTTGACAGTTCAGTTTAGTGCAGGGAGCACTAGGAGGAGGACCTGTAAATGGGAGCAGTGCTGAGCTCCTGACAGAGACCACTGACTACTTTCAGGCCTGAAGCCAGGGTCTGAGGAGAGGAGTACAAGAAACAGAGGAACATATCTGGGAGACTGAGTTACCTCATAACTCGCCCCAGAGGAGCGCAGAGACCGGATACCGGATCTGTGACTGAAACACGCAGCACAGAAAACACCGGGATAGTGGAGGTTGTAGATCTACACTGTACCTCAGCTAAGCAACACGGCGGGGTCAGAAGCACACGGAAAGATTCAAGTTGCCTAGCAAAGGGGGTACCTGTGAGGAGAGACAGGCCAGCAGCCTACCTGAAGCGGCAGCAGGGCCACACACACAGCGCAGCAGTGGGAAGCTGAGGACCCGGACAGGGTGGGAGCAACCCGGCCCCGGTACAGACTCCGTGGACAGTACTCTACTGAATACCATCACCAGTAAGCCTTGGAAAACTTCAAAACCGTGAGTGTGTGTGATCCTTGTGCTCAAACCCTGCGTGCCCTCACAAACTACCATCATCTCTACTACTACCCCTATCCTGCAACATCCATAGCACCATCTATAGACTATTACTACCACTGCCCCCAGGAACCTAGCTCCAGCTGCCCAAAATCATCCCTGTAGGTTCTGCAGCAGCAGTGGTGACCCTGAACACAACCCGTGGGTGACGTTATGACAAACTCCCCTGTAAATATCCCCCCATTACTTGCAGAACCCGGGACACGGTCCGGACCAAGATCGCCGTGATATCCCCAGCAGTACCCCGTCCCAGTGGGCTCCACACTAAGAGTTAGGTACACCGAAGTACCGGGTCGACACCAGGGGGTTGGCCCTGTAGATGTGGTCGGGGAAGCTTCAAGCCCCTAGCCACGAATTAACCGGCTGGGTACAGAGATTTCATGTCCCGTACCCCACCCCCGGCACAACGAAGGAAAGGCAGTCACATAGGGCTTGGAGTCCCGAGAGGGGCCTCACATCTAGGACAAACTTTCTCCCTTTTTCCTTTTTATTTTTATTCCCTTTTTATTGACATCACCCAGGGTCACGGAACCTGTCCGTGGCCAGATAACGGAGACTAAAGGGGACCAGTCCTGAGCACCCTAAGTTGGGACTCATCATTTGTGCATCCCTATGAACTTGAACTATTCAATCTAAAAGCCAATGAAACCCTGGGTGAGTTTGTAAAGGGGTGTGGGAGTGTGTTAGTGTCTCCCTTACCATTTAGAATACTTTGTCCCCATGGGAATTGTAGTTGATCCTCATGTTCCGAGAAGCTCATACAAATTTGGCTTTGAGGCAGATCTTTTTTTCTTTACATTAGTGTATTACACAGTAGTATTGTGTTAATCTATAGATAGACCCCCATTAGGTATTACAATCTGGCATTAATATGACCCGAAACCACATTAAAAATGTAATTTAATATATAAAAATAATTAGTTTCACTCTAATAACTACTACTATTAAGAATTGAAAAATAGGATTATAAAGTTTTAACTGCCTTCAGTTACCAATAGGGGGAGCTAAAGAACTTGCATAGCTTACAGTATGCAATGAACTCTTGAGCTCCCTCTGCAGGTTGCAGAGAGATTACTTAACGGATTGCAGAGGACGGCGAGCGCTGTATCAGACAAATCATGTTTCGAACCTTATAATAATGCATTAAGTAAATATTAGCATTTGAAAATGGTATTAAAAAGTTAATATGTACTTTAAACAAACAACACAATCTCTTATTGAGATTCCTGCTGTTTTATGATGGCCTGACGTCTAATGTTCATTGGTGGATGTTGGAATGCTGTAATCTGTATTCTGTTTATTGATTTTTAGAGCAATTTTTTGAGAATCTGATGTCCTCCATCCTCCATGAATGTTCCAGTATCAAAGGAGTATATGAATAATAGGAGATCAATTGGAGATTGATAGTGAAGGACAACTGTGCAAGTCACATATCAGAGCCCTCTCCATCATGCTCCACCTGTATATACTCTTGCACTTTTACATGCATATTCAAATAAGGCTCATACATAAAAAATAAATACATGCTAATACATTATACAGGCATTTACATTGAGCAGCTTGTTCAGAAAACATGGATACCATATATGAGTATATTATTTACTGGTTTGTGATATTTATTTTAAATAAGTGTATGATGAAATACATCTACTGTTATTACTTTTGCACAATTATATTTTAGTAACCTTATGCTAAAAAAAATCCTCCTGTTGGCTTCCATAATATACTTTTATATAGAGATGTGCCCAGGGCCGCACCGTCCATTGGACAGTGTGAGCCCTGTCATTCAGGCGGCAAGAGGTAGGGGGAGCGGCTGTGCAGAAGGGGGCGGCGCCTCATGCAACCCCTGTCATGGCGCCGGCCGCTCACCCCGCGCACCGCAGGTAAGCGGCGACCGCCGGGGGACAAGCACAGAAGGGGCGGCAGCGCCCCGGGCTCCACCAGCACCCCCCCCCCGTAATCAGTGCCGCGGCTCAGGCAGCAGTGGGGTTTGGTGCACCCCTGGATGTGCCAGTACAATACACCTCTAAAAAAGAACACCATTTCTTCATTGGCCAGAGACTAAACTGCAGCCTGTTGCTCACTATTAGTGTTTCTGCCTCCCATGCTAAAGGTCTTAGGCTTCAGACAAAAAGCAGATACTGTATATACTCTAGTATAATCTGACCCGAGTATAAGCCGAGGCCCCTAATTTTACCCCCAAAATCTGGGAAACTTATTGACTTGAGTATAAGCCTAGGGTGGGAAATGCAGCAGACCGCCATCCTGGTATATAGCCCCTCATCACTGGTATATAGCGCCCCCATCACTGGTATATAGTGCCCTCATCACTGGTATAAAGCGCTCCCATCGCTGGTATATAGCCCCATCACTATACATAGCACCCCCATTATTGTACATAGCACCATCAATGGTATATAAAACCCCATCACTGGTATATAGTTCCCACATCACAGTATATGCTCCCATCACTGGTATATAGCCCCATCACTATACATAGCCCCCCATCCTTGGTATATAGCCCCTCATCACTGGTACATATCCCATTATCATTGGTTTATAGCCCATCCTTACTGTATATAGTCCCATTGATATATGGCCCCCATCATTGTATATAGCATCCATCACTGGTATAGCGCTCCATCATTGTATATAGCCTCCAACACTGCTACAGGGCCCCCATTGCTGATATAGGGTCCCCATCGCTGGTATAGGGCCCCCATCGCTGGTATAGGGCCCCCATAACTGGTTTACATGGCCCCCATTGCTGGTATATGGGCCGCCATTGCTGGTATATGGACCCCCATCCTGGCGATCACAATAAAATAACAACTGTTTTAACTCACCCTTCCGACGATCCTCTGCAGGCTCCGTGCATCCTCTGTTCTCCTGGCTTTTAATCATGTGACCGACGTAGCAGCGATGATATCACTGCGCCTCCGGTCACATGATTAGAAGGAGGAAGACCGGAGGACGCTGGTATAGGAGCACCATCGCTTGTATAGGGGCCCCATCACTGGTATATGGGCCCCCATTGCTAGTATAGGGGCCCCATCACTGGTTCATGGGCCCCTATTGCTGGTATAGGGGTCCCATCACTGGTATATGGGCCCCTATTGCTGGTATAGGGGCCCCATTACTGGTATATGGGCACCTATTGCTGGTATAGGGGTCCCATCGCTGGTATAGGGGACCCATAGCTGGTATAGGGGACCCATTGTTGGAATAGGGCCCCCATTGCTGGTATAGGGCCCCCATCGCAGGAATATGGGCCCCCATCCTGGCGATTACAATAAAATAACAACCGTTTTAACTCACCCTTACGACGATTCTCTGCAGGCTCCGTGCGTACTCCGATCTTCTGGCTTCTAATCATGTGACTGGTGCAGCAGCGATGATGTCACTGCGGCGCCAGTCATATGATTAGAAGGAGAAAGAACAGAGGCTGCAGAGAATCGTCAGAAGGGTGAGTTAAAACAGTTGTTATTTTATTGTGATCGCCAGCATGGGGGCCATATATCAGCGATGGGGGAGGAGTATACATACTGTAATGTAATATGCCCCACTCCCCCTGCTGCTGATAGACAGGGGGATGCAGTGCATATTACATTACACTAATGAGCGGGACCATGTGATCTCTCGTTCCTTCTGCAGCCCTCTCCTGCCTCCTCCAGCCCCCGATCACCACCCCCTCCCCACTGACATGACACTGACTCGAGTACAAGCCAAGGGAGGCACTTTTCAGGGAAAAATTGTGCAAAAAAAAAAATAAATAATTGGCTTATATTCAAGTATATACTGTAATTATATTCTTTATATAGCCACACTTCTTGAAGGGCCACTACTATAATGACCTGTATTGTTCATACATTGTCTACGTGGGATAAGAGAGAGTGCAAAGAAAAATAAGGAATGAGACAGGACATGTACGGTCATTGATAAAAAACCCATAAAGTAGGCAGGATTTGGTGGGAAAAGCATAAGTATCTGCACAGATGAGCTTCCTCTCTAACTCTCCATTCCCCTTGGGCCACTGGTCAGTTGAAGCTGTTGCACAGAATGTACATTTTTCATTAAGGGCCAGCATGCCCTACCTGAAAGTGTTTCTCAGCCTATGGCATGGTATCCTGTACCTGTACCTGCTAACTACTCCTGTAGCCTAGTGCCAGCAGTGCACCTGCTTCACCAGCCATACTCACTGTATAAGCCAGGGGTAGGGAACTCCAGGCATCGAGAGCCACAAACAGTGCAGGTTTTCAGGATTTCCTTAGTATTGCACAGGTAATAAGATAATCACTTGCACTGGTGATGATCCCAACCCCTGTGCAATACCAAGGAAATCCTGAAAACATGAACTGTTTGCAGCTCTCGAGGCCTAGAGTTTCCTACCCCTGGTATAAGCCGTGCCTGCCATATCCACAGCACCAACTGTACCTGCACCAACTGTATCTACTGTATCCTCTGCCCCTGCCCAAAACAGATGTCCAGTATGAACCTGTCCATGCCTGCCTGTCCCTGCTTATGCCTGTGCCCGTTCCTGCACCCCCGTCTCCCTGAGTCAGTTATCATGGTACCCTGACTCCCTGGAGTGGGACCTGGTGGGTACCTCCTGGTACCAGCCTAAACTCACCATTAGAGGCTCTAGTAAAGACGAGATAGTCGCTTAGGTTGGTCCCTCCAGATCAAAACCAGAACTACAGCTTAGATTGATGTCTTCATGTTCCAGTTTCAAATTCATGATATCGTTATCAGTCTACTGTATTTAATATTCCATTATACAATGGGCTAATAATCATCCTTAAATGGACAGATTTTTTTCTAATTTTTTTATTTTTTTTATTTATGCATATTTCTCCATCTCACACTTGAAACATTTAACTGGGGAAATTAAAAGCTTTGGGGACATTGATTTCCTGTTTAATTTATAGCCCTGAATTCTGCCACTTAATTTTAGTAAATAAAGTTTTGACTATAATTTATGAGAGCTATGAAGTTCTTCCTTGACATTACTCATTTTTTATAGAACCGGAATTTGTGAAATATGAATATAATGTAATGTGAATATTTAACATCCAGGTGGAAATCAAAGGGAAAGTGGATAATGTATGGACATTATAATAAATGGCTCCATTAAAACTCACTACGATGTTCTGTCCTTTCATTAACTGCCTATGGCCACCAAGTCACTGCCTCCAACAAGATCAGCACTGTCCTCTTCTGCTGTTGTCTTCATGTCTGATTGGCTATTGAATGATCTGACCTAACCAATCACTTTACTGCATTAATCAGCTTCTCATACTTTACCGAAATGGAGAAACATAAGCTTATGATTAACCGATCATTTCTAAGCTTTGACCTACTCACTGTGTGTGCTCTGCTCCACCCAGTACCTGCCCATCGTTCTGAATTGTCTTGTGTTGGTTGTGAGTCATAGGAAGCACGATCAAACTCTGCAGAATTTGTATCCATCATGTCCTGCATAAATTTGCTTCCCCGGCCTACCACCTGATAGTAGGTGGTATATCAGTTGACACCAGTGACTCACCGTAGCCGGGTTCTGCACGTCGCAGGCGTTGACTCTCCTCTGTCACGGAACCGCGCCTGCGGCTGTGGGGCCCGGTGGTCCAGATCAATAGGGGGGATGGCTGAACAGTAGGGGGTTAAATGTCTTCGTGACGCCACCTGCAGGTGTTCCGGTAACTGTACCGGCGCTGCTAGGCCTCTGGGGGATGTTAGGCAGCAAGATGGGACGCTCCCCACAGGATGAGCGGGAGTCCCCGGAGCCAGGAGCTGCATAAGATGTTGTGAGGCAGCTGCGGTAGCACTGCTGTAGGTCCAGGAGTCAGACACAGACACGCCAAAGTCTTTTAAGTACCTTTACTGATGGTTTTCAGGTACGCTCAGACCGGGTGGGGATGAAGTCAGCACTTCTGGAGGTTCACAGCAAGCAGTTGTGGTAGGCTTCCTTTCTTTATTTCTCTGATTAAGGTCGGGTGGATGTGGAATCCAGCCGGACCGGACAGTGTTTTCAATGGAACTTGATTCACCTAGTTAGCAGCACTGAGGGCACTGTAAAAGGGTTTGAGCAGGATCAGTACTCTTCCCTGGGCTCTCGCTGGTAGGTGCTTCAGGTGGAACAGGGGGCTAGACTCCCTGTGGCTGTATACTAATTCTCTGTGGTGGCTGGTAGCTCTCACAGCTTCGGTTCCAGTAACCGGATGATGAGGGAGAGTTAAGGTAACTCTGATGTCCCTGAGAGGTGCTTCTCCTTTTCCTCTAACCCCAATTGCAAGGGTTTCCTCACTGGTAGCTAGGCTGACTAGGCCTGGTGTGTGTCTCATGAGCTTGAGATCATCCACAACCTGTAGCTCTTGTAGCATCTGCACACTCTGAAGTTTCTCCCTCCAAGACCCTATTTATAGGGGGAACTGGCTCAAAGTGACCAGTGGAGCTCCCCCTAGAGGTTCGGGGTGAAACCAGGTGTTCTAAGGTGTAGTAAGTGTTGTTTTTGTGTTTTGTGTGAGTGATGCTTGCTGTTAGCTCCATTCATGCCCTAAAGAGTTCTGTGGTGTCCAACAAGGTGCCAGGGTGCCACACCAGCATACATTCCTTGCCCAAACGTTGGCTCCTAGTTGCCCATCTGCTAGTGTCCTATTCTCGCATTAACTAGTATTCATTCACCTGTGGTTGACATGACTTGTTTACCCGCCCTGTTTGAAATCTAAGCTCCTCAACTTTGTACTCCAATCCTCTGTTGCCTACCTCGTTTCTGCATCTCCGACTCTCCGGTGAGCTGCTACAGTCTTGAGGACTGCCCTGGAGTGGGACTTGGTGACTACATGTCACTGGCAACATAGTTTGAGTAGCATGAATCATCTCTCCGGTTCTCTTTAAGAAAAGAGTCATCGAGAGACTGTAATTTGGATTATGCGAAATGTCATCATGTACAATGTACACTGGTGAGCAAAAGGGTAACAATGTTTAATTTCTTCAACAATCTCAACAATATACTTAGGGTCGTTGTTCTGCTGGAACACTGTGTCATGCTTTTCATACCCATAGTATTCGAGTGTATGAAGTAACTTGTCTTGTAGGATACTCACACGTAGCTCAGCATTGAGATCACCATTAACCCTGGTCATGTATCCAATGCCTTTGGCAGTGAAACAACCCCATATGAGATAGCTAAGATGATTTTCTGAAAATGAAGGTAGTGTCATGCTAAAAGCTGTAGTGGATGGTGAGATATGGAGCCTGAAAATCCAATGATCAAAACATTGTTACCCTTTTGCTCGTCAGTGTACGTCCCAATTCTGTCTTGCACAATTTGACCCTCACTGTTGAAGAATTGGGGAAATAAGGCTTCTTTTGGACTACTCTCGGTAAGAAGTACTCGCCCATGTAAGAAATTGCAGTAGTAGATTGGCAGTCCTTTAGGAGATCACTTCCTGTAAGACATATATAGGATGCGCTCATGACGCTCCATAGCTGCCCAATATACAAGACCTTTAATTGGTGCCGAGAGGCTGAATTCTGATGGGTTGTCAAGATTCCTTATCTGTATCATATGTTTATCAAGACATATTTTGCCAAATAAAAACACTTATCTCTTTTACATTTAAGGATAATGTCCAATATCATTGTCCAATAATATACAACTGTGATTTCACTTGCACATACTAGTTAACCTTTTTAAAAAGTAACTTATATATACCTCCAAGTTGTTATGTATCCAGCCATTCATGATCCTTATAGACTACCACATTCCCCTGTAAAATCAATTATCAATACTACAATATAGAGCCTTGCAGAATTAACAATCTTTATGGATAACATTACTGTCAAATTTAAAGGGGCAATCACTAAAGCTGGAACAATCCCTCAGGAGAGTCAGCAGGATTTAAAAAATGGCCAGCAAGCAAGAAAAATCCAATGATCGGCACAGAGAGTACTCAATTTGCAGGTAAAAACAATAAATCATTATTGGCATCTCATTAAAAATGACACATTGGCCTCATTGGGGGATGTTCATTATGAGCTGAAACATGAAGGTTGAAAACAAGAGGATTGCAAGGATAAGACAAGGATAGAGACAAATATTGTAAACTGAATGTTTAAAAGATGAAGATACATTATTAAACATATGAAATTCACAGCAAACTATAATTGTTTTCAAGCTGATACAAGAGAAAGTGTTGAATGATGTTTCTGGATGTCTGTAATAAATGAGGTCATCCTGTGGTTTACCAAAACCGGTAAAAGTCCAAGCTGAAGAAAAATCCGACAAGCTATTAAAGAGACCTCTGTTCTGATAGAAGAAGACATATGATGCAAGACTTTGACCCTCTGGTACTCTTTTTGCAAGTCTCCTATGAATACGAAAGTTAAGGGGCCGTCACACGCAACGATTTTTTAAATAATATCGTTCATACGTCACATTTTTGGTGACGTTGCAACGATGTAGTGAACAACATCGTTGTGTGTGACACCTGTCAACGATCAGTGGTTGATTGTTGATCGCAGATTTGTGAACATGTTCACAAATCTACCGATGGTCGCCCGCTGGACATGCAGCATCATTGCGTGTGACAGCGGGTGACAAGCGATCAGCGAGCTCCCAGCACTGCACAGCCTATGCTGGGAGTTTGTATACATGGTAAACATCGGGTTACTAAGCGCCGCACGGCGCCTAGTAACCCGATGTGTTCCATGGTTACCAGCGACCTCGCTGGTCCACATCGCTGGTGAGTCTGCCTGTGTGACAGCTCACCAGCCGTGTAAACTATGTTGTTAGCGATCTCGCTTGACTGAGATCGCTAACAACAAATCGTTGCGTGTGACGGCCCCTTTAGGTTCACCTGGTGAGGTGGATTCATGAAGACACAGGTCAAGGTGGACACATGGACTTAAAGAGTTGCACAGCTGCAGGCTTCAAGGAAAATCAAATATAAAGTAGCACATAGATGTAGGTAGCAGAAACCACAGCAAATAAAAGCCCACTGTGAACTGAATTTAATAACAGTTCATGATGCTACAACAAATGATGGGTTGACAAGCAGGTCTGAGGGTCTTGTGGAGCAGTATCTTCTAGTTGTAGGAGTCACCGGAAGACAAGATGGTGGTGAAAACTGAACCAATGGCAGATGAACATATTATAGTCTCAATACACAAATAAGCTTTAAAAGGCTTTGGGAGATGATTTCACTGAAGAGCCCAGAGCTCAAAACCTAACATGGAGCTCAAGAAAGGGTGATGGGTATAGAGGAAGGGGGTGGAATTCATCACAAAAGATAGGACAGGTGTGTAGCAATGAGGTCCTCAATCAATGGAGAATTGAGGTCTTCTGGTGTTCAAGGTAGATAGTGTGGGTCAATCAAGATTTATCTATAACCTCGAAGAGTGGAACTAAGAGAAAATCTTCCCAACACTAAATATGGCAAAACAGAATAAATCAGTGAGTCAATAAGCCATTTCCAGATGTCTAGTACCCATAAATTGTAATATTCTATTTTTCAGGAACACAATCCAGATCCCTCTTGAATTTGATAATTGAATCAACCATCACAACAACTATTAGTATTTCAAAACATACCCTTTATGATTCCCAAAGTTCAGCATGCTCGCTGTTTAAAGGACAAATTATGATTCAAATACCCCTTGGTGTCACCTCTCTATTTCCTTCACTTTTACCGTCATCCATAAAACATAAGTGCAGGTCTCAATTTAAGGTGGGTTGACTACCATAATGGTGTAATAGTGTCTGTTAACTCCTGCAGCTTTTCTCCTTGCTCCCTTTGACTTTTATCTGCGACGTTCATAGGTGTCATAGGTGGCTGCCATAAGCTTTGAAGTGAAGGTAGACTAAACAAGGGAGCACAAGAAAATACTGAGATACAATTTAACTCACATGTTCTAATGAAAGTAATTTACTTATACTATATATCCTATAGTGGCTACATTAAGAAAATAGGGCTAATCTCAGTTGATCCCCTTTACTATTAGGAGGCAATTTTACTTCTACGGAAAATATATACTATTTTCAAATAATGGGATTGATCCAAGATTCAATGAAAGAGTGATGAACTGGAAACGAAAACCAATTCCTCTTGTTCTTGATGGCAAAAATAGATACTGAAATAGAAAGGGGTACTTTGTTCTTAGCCAAGGGGCCATCTCTCTGAGTTCTATGCCACTGGGTAATAATGAGAAATTATTTTATGCCAATAGTACAGATGAGAGTAGCATGAGGAAGCACATAGTGTGACGACCATCCGCTGTCAGGCCGAGCTGCTGGTAGGCAGCACCCCGAGAAACCCCGAGACCCTTAACCCCTATACAGGGATCTGGAATTACAGTGGAGCCCAGGGGGTAGCTGCCTATATGAGCAACAGAGCCGGGGAGGTCGCCAGGGAAAAATCAAGACCCAAAAAACGAAGTCAGATGTCCGAGTCAAAACCGAGAGGGCAGCGAAGGTACAAAATCGTCAGGCTGTAGCAGAGTCAAAAATCCAGGCAAAGGTCAAGGGCAAAACCAAGAGGGCAGCTGAGGTACAAAATCAATAGGCAGAGGCAGAGTCAGAAATCCAGGCAAGGTCAGACACGAAACTAAACACACACTATCACTGGGGAACCAAAACTATATCTGGCGGCCTGCAAGCCAGGCTCCAATGTACTTGAAGGGCACGGCTACCTCCCATAGGCTGGAGCCCACAGCCTGATGATCTCATCCGGACCGCCCCTAGACCCAGGCCAGATGGTGATGCACGACTGGCTCCGCCCACCCCACCTCTGACAGCAGAACGAAGGCTGCGCCTAACAGACAGCTCTGCAGGGCCCGCTCCTCAGCTACCAACACCACCCAAAGGAGAAACATGGCGGCGCTCCGCGACAGAGGCAGACGTCGCAGGAGCAGGTCCATATGAGGACAAGGCCCTCCTATCACTGGCGCCATCAGCCGAAGGAAACCGGCTCCTCCCAGTGGCCGAGGCAGGAACACCAGCCACAGAGTCCAATGGCGATGTGACACATAGGCTGCCATTGGCCTCATGGCCAAACTTCCAATGAGCATTGGTTTCCAGACTTTCACCTGCATGGTCAAAGTTCCACCCATGAAGAGCCAATGAACATTTGCTTTCAGAGTTTTGGCTGCATGGCCAAAGTTCTACCCATGAGGAGCCAATGACCATTGGTTTAGAGAGTTTCAGATGCATGGCCAAGGTTCCACCCATAATAAGTTAATGAGCATTGGTTTCCAGAGTTTTGGCTGCATGGACAAAGTTCCACCCATGAAGAGTCAATGAGCATTTGCTTTCAGAGTTTCGGCTGCATGGCCAAAGTTCCACCCATGAGGAGCCAATGACCATTGGTTTAGAGAGTTTCGGATGCATGGCCAAAGTTCCACCCATAATAAGCCAATGAGCATTGGTTTCCAGAGTTTTGGCTACATGGCCAAAGTTTCACCCATAAGAAGACAATGAGCATTGGTTTCCAGAGTTTTGGCTTGATGGCCAAAGTTTCACCCATAAGAAGACAATGAGCATTGGTTTCCAGAGTTTTGGCTACATGGCCAAAGTTTCACCCATAAGAAGACAATGAGCATTGGTTTCCAGAGTTTTGGCTACATGGCCAAAGTTTCACCCATAAGAAGACAATGAGCATTGGTTTCCAGAGTTTTGGCTTGATGGCCAAAGTTCCACCCATGAAGAGCCAATGAGCATTGACTTTCAGAGTTTCGGCTGCATGGCCAAAGTTCCACCCACGAGAAGACAATGAGCATTAGTTTTCAGAGTTTTGGCTGCATGTTGTCTGAGCCTAAAAGAAGAAATAATAAAGGTTTATCACCTTCTTATACAGTCTTGGATTCTGTGATCAAAATGCCACCTCCTTTGAAAGATGGAGACGCGCTCACCTTGGAAGCGGGAACATGTTTACCAATGTTGACTCTTAAAAATAATAGTTAAAATTTTCCCAAAATTTTTTTTGAAAACCGACGAGTCTGTATAAATGTTACCGTCCTTCCGGTTTACTCTGAGCACTTTTCACTGTCGCCTTATAAGACACATATTGCCATTTCTTTTTGCTAATCACCTATATTTAGGCTCCTTAACCAGCGCACTTTAGCTAATAGACTGAAAGATTTATCACTGCGCTTTCAAGACTAAAATTTCAGTCCGGTGGAAATCAAGCCAGCAACGTTAGCAGCGACGGGACGTGAGACAATTTCAGATGACTTACAACAACAATAGATATCTGCCGCAACACTACTATGTATATATGAAAAATTCAAATTAATGAGCGGCACTGAAAAGAGAAGATCAAACTGCAATGTGAAAATGTGTAATGCAGAAAACTGCCCTGTGCTATAGTTGAAAACAGAGGTCTTGGTCTCATCAGCGGCCACTGAGGATGAAGCCTGGCACCCACATCAAGGGGCCTCCACTGCCAGGTCCTGACACTATGCCCTAGTGAAATGGTGAGCTGGTGGAATCTGTGTGGGCTTATATGTCTAAAGGTGTAATTAAAAACAGGTGTGTGCTAGGACCTCACACTGGAGTCCATGAGTGGTTACCAGACTATGAAAGGAGGAAAGGGGAAATAAATATATATATAATGGGAGCTCAGTCAAAAAAAGACAATATGTAAATATATAAGACTGGCATCGACCGTATACGTAGGTGCTGGCACAAAAAAACCATACTTACAACAACAATAGATATCTGCCGCAACACTACTATGTATATATGAAAAATTCAAATTAATGAGCGGCACTGAAAAGAGAAGATCAAACTGCAATGTGAAAATGTGTAATGCAGAAAACTGCCCTGTGCTATAGTTGAAAACAGAGGTCTTGGTCTCATCAGCGGCCACTGAGGATGAAGCCTGGCACCCACATCAAGGGGCCTCCACTGCCAGGTCCTGACACTATGCCCTAGTGAAATGGTGAGCTGGTGGAATCTGTGTGGGCTTATATGTCTAAAGGTGTAATTAAAAACAGGTGTGTGCTAGGACCTCACACTGGAGTCCATGAGTGGTTACCAGACTATGAAAGGAGGAAAGGGGAAATAAATATATATATAATGGGAGCTCAGTCAAAAAAAGACAATATGTAAATATATAAGACTGGCATCGACCGTATACGTAGGTGCTGGCACAAAAAAACCATACTTACAACAACAATAGATATCTGCCGCAACACTACTATGTATATATGAAAAATTCAAATTAATGAGCGGCACTGAAAAGAGAAGATCAAACTGCAATGTGAAAATGTGTAATGCAGAAAACTGCCCTGTGCTATAGTTGAAAACAGAGGTCTTGGTCTCATCAGCGGCCACTGAGGATGAAGCCTGGCACCCACATCAAGGGGCCTCCACTGCCAGGTCCTGACACTATGCCCTAGTGAAATGGTGAGCTGGTGGAATCTGTGTGGGCTTATATGTCTAAAGGTGTAATTAAAAACAGGTGTGTGCTAGGACCTCACACTGGAGTCCATGAGTGGTTACCAGACTATGAAAGGAGGAAAGGGGAAATAAATATATATATAATGGGAGCTCAGTCAAAAAAAGACAATATGTAAATATATAAGACTGGCATCGACCGTATAACGTAGGTGCTGGCACAAAAAAAACCATACTTACATACAATTCAATAGTATCTGCCTTACACTGACGTATTATATATGAAAATTCAAATTAATAGAGGGCACTGAAAAGAGAAGATCAAATCTGCAATGTGAAATGTTTTTTAATGCAGAAACTGCACCGTGCATAGTTGAATAACAAGGTCTTATGATTTCATTCAGCGGCCCATAAGATATTAGCTGCACCCACATCATGGCCTTCCACTGCAGGTCTGCACGTAACCCTATGATGGTGAGCTGTGGAATCTGTGTGGGCTTATATGTCTAAAGTGTAATTAAAAACAGTGTGTGCTAGGACCTCACACTGGAGTCCATGATGGTTACCAGACATGAAAGGAGGAAAGGGAAATAAATATATATATAATGGCGCTTCAGTCCAAAAAGACAATATGTAAATATATAAGACTGGCATCGACCGTATACTAGCTGTGCACAAAAACTATACACAGGGCAGTTTTCTGCATTACACATTTTCACATTGCAGTTTGATCTTCTCTTTTCAGTGCCGCCATTAATTTGAATTTTCATATATACATAGTAGTGTTGCGGCAGATATCTATTGTTGTTGTAAGTATGGTTTTTTGTGCCAGCACCTACGTATACGGTCGATGCCAGTCTATATAGTTTACATATTGCCTTTTTTTGACTGAGCTCCCATTATATATATTTTATTTCCCCTTTGTGCTTTATATCGTGTAAACGGTATTAAACACAGTGTGGTCCTAGACCACACACTGAGTCATTGATGGTTACCAGACTTTGAACAGGAAAGCCACAAGATTCAATAATATTAATAAGGGGCAGTAACAAAAAGACAATGCATGTAAATTATAGATGGATCGCCGCTATACCTAGTGGCCTGTGAACACAAAAAACCCTTTAACTATACACACGGCATTTCTGCATTACACATTTCACATGCATTTGAAATTCTCAATTCATGGCGCACATGAAATATGAATTTGATCAAATCATGTGAAAGTGTATGCAGGCAAATGCCCTTGTATGTTGTAAAATGGTTTGTTCTGCCAGCCACTACGGATGAAGCTGGTCGATGCCACATAAGGTCATTTCATTGCATGGTTTTTGACTGAACTCCTTAGTAATGTATTTGAATTTCCTTGCTTATATAGTCTAAGTGTAATTCAAAGACTCAGTGTGGTCTAGGACCATCACACTGGGTATTTGGTTACCAGACATATAGAGAAAGGAAAGTCAATTTCACTAGATATGGGACTGCAGTGAAAAGGACCATATGTAAATGGTGACAGCACTAGGCCGATCGACGTAACTAGTGCTGCACAACAAACTATACACAAGCAGTTTATCTGCATACACATTTCACATTGCAGTTATGATTTCTCTTTCATGCGCACATTAATTGAATGTTCAAATCAATGTAGTGTTGCGCAGATATCTATGTGTTGTTGATAAGATGGTTTTTTTGTGCCAGCCCTACGTATACGGTCGTGCACTCCATTAATATTACACTCATGTCTTTTTTTGACTGAGCCCCTTATGATATATTTATTTCCGTTTCCTCTTTCATAGTCTAGGTAACCACTCATGGACTCAGTGTGAGTCCTAGCACACACCTGTTCTTAATTACACCTTTAGACATATAAAGGCCCACACAGATTCACCAGTCACCATATCATATGGAGCATAGTACAGGACCTGCAGTATGTAAGCCCCTATGATGGATGCCAGCTTCATCTCAGTAGCGCTGATGGCACAAAAACTCTGTTTTCAACTATAGCACAGGGCAGTTTTCTGCATTACACATTTTCACATTGCAGTTTGATCTTCTCTTTTCAGTGCCGCTCATTAATTTGAATTTTCATATATACATAGTAGTGTTGCGGCAGATATCTATTGTTGTTGTAAGTATGGTTTTTTTGTGCCAGCACCTACGTATACGGTCGATGCCAGTCTTATATATTTACATATTGTCTTTTTTTGACTGAGCTCCCATTATATATATATTTATTTCCCCTTTCCTCCTTTCATAGTCTGGTAACCTCATGGACTCAGTGTGAGGTCCTAGCAACACTGTTTTTATTACACCTTTAGACATATAAGCCCACACAGATTCCACCAGCTCACCATTTCACTAGGCATAGTGTCAGGACCTGGCAGTGGAGGCCCCTTGATGTGGGTGCCAGGCTTCAATCCTCAGTGGCCGCTGATGAGACCAAGACCTCTGTTTTCAACTATAGCACAGGGCAGTTTTCTGCATTACACATTTTCACATTGCAGTTTGATCTTCTCTTTTCAGTGCCGCTCATTAATTTGAATTTTTCATATATACATAGTAGTGTTGCGGCAGATATCTATTGTTGTTGTAAGTATGGTTTTTTTGTGCCAGCACCTACGTATACGGTCGATGCCAGTCTTATATATTTACATATTGTCTTTTTTTGACTGAGCTCCCATTATATATATATATTTATTTCCCCTTTCCTCCTTTCATAGTCTGGTAACCACTCATGGACTCCAGTGTGAGGTCCTAGCACACACCTGTTTTTAATTACACCTTTAGACATATAAGCCCACACAGATTCCACCAGCTCACCATTTCACTAGGGCATAGTGTCAGGACCTGGCAGTGGAGGCCCCTTGATGTGGGTGCCAGGCTTCATCCTCAGTGGCCGCTGATGAGACCAAGACCTCTGTTTTCAACTATAGCACAGGGCAGTTTTCTGCATTACACATTTTCACATTGCAGTTTGATCTTCTCTTTTCAGTGCCGCTCATTAATTTGAATTTTTCATATATACATAGTAGTGTTGCGGCAGATATCTATTGTTGTTGTAAGTATGGTTTTTTTGTGCCAGCACCTACGTATACGGTCGATGCCAGTCTTATATATTTACATATTGTCTTTTTTTGACTGAGCTCCCATTATATATATATTTATTTCCCCTTTCCTCCTTTCATAGTCTGGTAACCACTCATGGACTCCAGTGTGAGGTCCTAGCACACACCTGTTTTTAATTACACCTTTAGACATATAAGCCCACACAGATTCCACCAGCTCACCATTTCACTAGGGCATAGTGTCAGGACCTGGCAGTGGAGGCCCCTTGATGTGGGTGCCAGGCTTCATCCTCAGTGGCCGCTGATGAGACCAAGACCTCTGTTTTCAACTATAGCACAGGGCAGTTTTCTGCATTACACATTTTCACATTGCAGTTTGATCTTCTCTTTTCAGTGCCGCTCATTAATTTGAATTTTTCATATATACATAGTAGTGTTGCGGCAGATATCTATTGTTGTTGTAAGTATGGTTTTTTTGTGCCAGCACCTACGTATACGGTCGATGCCAGTCTTATATATTTACATATTGTCTTTTTTTGACTGAGCTCCCATTATATATATATTTATTTCCCCTTTCCTCCTTTCATAGTCTGGTAACCACTCATGGACTCCAGTGTGAGGTCCTAGCACACACCTGTTTTTAATTACACCTTTAGACATATAAGCCCACACAGATTCCACCAGCTCACCATTTCACTAGGGCATAGTGTCAGGACCTGGCAGTGGAGGCCCCTTGATGTGGGTGCCAGGCTTCATCCTCAGTGGCCGCTGATGAGACCAAGACCTCTGTTTTCAACTATAGCACAGGGCAGTTTTCTGCATTACACATTTTCACATTGCAGTTTGATCTTCTCTTTTCAGTGCCGCTCATTAATTTGAATTTTTCATATATACATAGTAGTGTTGCGGCAGATATCTATTGTTGTTGTAAGTATGGTTTTTTTGTGCCAGCACCTACGTATACGGTCGATGCCAGTCTTATATATTTACACAATTTCAGATGACTGTTTGCCACAGGTATCATAATGATTTATATCATCTATAAAACCTGCGCTTAGAGAAAAATAAATAAATTAATAAATGCTCTACAGAGCAAGAATTCGGTCCTCCTGGAATAAAGAATTATCAAAGATTGATCTGCAAACAATGCAGTGGAATAAAGTTTTGCTGCGTAAAAGAAAAAAAGGTAAAAGTAAGACATATAACAAAAAACAAAACTAAAGATTATGTCCTAACTTGATGCAGCAAACTTTGAAATTAGTTTCAAGTTTGAGAAAGTGTGTGCCGCCAGAGAGAACGGATGGAAAGCGAGATAAAGATGCAAAGAATATTTTCAGAAAGGTAAAAGAAATGTACTTTCCTTCAGTTAATGCAAAATTCACAATACACTTTCCTACCGGCCGACTAAGTATTTTTTCTTTTACCTTTTATTATTTCATTATTTTGGAATACGGAGTATAGCCGGACTCCCAGATCGGCTTCAGATAATCTATTTCCTTTCAATTATCACCTGCTGACTCTAAGTATTTTATTAAAATATTGAAAAATAAATGGAATTTAATATTAAGGAACATTCCAGATAAAACTTATATGGTCAGGGGCTTAACTAGAAATGATTTGTTCCTCAAATCACACTTGTGAATGTCCCAAACCTCAAGCAAGAAATACAGACGATACCGTGGCGAGAAAAAGCGTTTGTCCGCTCCTGATTTCTTATTCTTTTGCATGATAAATATTTCAGATTAAACAAATGAAAATATTACGCAAAGATAGCACAAGTAAACACAATATGCAGTTTATAAATGAAGGTCTTTATTATTAAGGAAAAGAGAAATCCAAACCTACAGGGTCCTGTGTGAAAAAGTGATTGCCTGCTCCTTAATGAATACATTGACTGTGGTGTAATGGGCAGCACGGTGGCTCAAGTGGTTAGCACTGTAGCCTTTGCAGCACTGGGGTCTTGAGGTCCTGGGTTCAATTCCCACCAAGGACACTAAGGAGAACATCTGCAAGGAGTTTGTATGTTCTCCCTGTGTTTGTGTGGGTTTTCTCCAGGCACTCTGGTTTCCTCCCACATTGTAAAGACACACTGATAGGATATTTAGATTGTGAGCTCCAAGAGAGACAGCATTACTCATGTATTTAAAGTGCTATGAAATTAATAGCGCTATATAAATGAATAAATATTATTATTATTATCATATATTTGGGAAGCTAAGCTTAATTTCCCAAGCCACACCTAGGCCTGATTGGTGTCACACCTGTTTTCAATCAAGAAATCGCTTAAATAGGACTTGCCAGACAAAATGAAGTAGACCTCCTCAAAAGCTAGACATCATGCTGCGATGCAAAGAAATTCAGGAACAAATGAGAAGCAAATTAATTAAGATCTATCAGTCTGGAAAAGGTCTTTGTCTAATATTTCAAATTTTTGGTGATATGAATATTTAAGTCTGACAAATAAGCAAAAAAATAAGAAATCAGGAAGGGGCAAATACTTTTCACACCACTGTATATCTGGAGAGAAGGACTGGATGTGTTCAATTTCAATGCCTCAGTTTTATTGTTTTGCCACTCTTGGCCAAATAAACTCTTGGCCAACTCAAACACTTATGTGTTGGGACTTTGAAGAGATACAGATGCGATCAAAATAATTCAGCCTCCATTGATATATTTCTTGACACAACTCATTAACCTAAAGAGTTTATCCAAATTTAGCACAACATGCCACTTTACTGACTGTGGTATTCTCAGAATTATTCAATCTTTAATTTATTTATTTAGAGGTCCCCTGGCTGTTATAACCTGGTGCATAACCAGACACCAGCTTCTAGAAGCATTCCTGAGAAAATGTAGACTATTCCTCATGGGAAGTTGCCTGCAGTTCAGTAATATTCTTGGGTTGTCAAGAAAATTGCTCCAAAAATGGTAAGGGAAGAGCTTATTTCCTTGGAAAGTAAGAGGACACATAAGGCATTGAACATTTCTAGAGAAGGAAAAAATCCATTATTATACAGTCCAAAATTAAGTACTGCCAGAGAGTTGTGGATATGAGACTGAAATGATTATTATAAAAAATGTTGTTTTCAGATCTAACAAACTTCATGAAACTGCAAAGGCTGCACCAAAACGCGTTGTGTTTGTCAATAAAATCCTTATGATTCTCATCTCTAAAACTCTCCTTCTGGGCATGGCCTTATTTTAGACTGTATACTAACTGCTTTTTACCTTCCCTTGGATCTAAATCATGACAGCAACCGGCTTTAGAGGAGTCCACAGAGCCCCAGCCCACATGAGTTGAGAGGTTTAATCATCCCAGCCAAGCTCCTTCTAGCGTGTGCCTACTTTTTCATAACCCACCAATAATATTGACTCATTAAACACTGGTTTGATCCTTACAATACTACACAAAGGAGCATTCATGCTCTTATACTGTTTGTTTCCAACTGTAACACTAAAAACATTCAATGAAAAGTCAGGTTTTCGAAGTAGGAAGACTGGCTAAACTTCCAGGACATGGAGGGAAACTGTCACCATCTGCCACCAGAATACTGAGGCAACAGATGGTCAAAAAACCTCAAGTGACAGTAAAAGAACCGCAGCAAGATTGGGAAACAGAAGGCATTCAGGTTTCAGTTTGTGCAGTTAGGAATATACTAAACAGTAGATGTCTCCATGTAAGAACTTCAAGATATTACCACTATTGAGCCAAAGACACAAAAAAGTCATGTCTACAATGCTCAAGACTAAATAAAAATCTGTTCTGTAGAGCAATGAAACAAAACTAGAATTTTTCTGTCAGCAGTATTTGTGGAAGAATAGGGAAAAACCATATGCTGAAAAAAACCCTGCTCACACTGAAACATGGTGGTAACTCATTGATGACTACAGTGAAGCATGCTGGTGTTAGGGTCTACCTACAGTGAAGCATGACAGAGGCTTGATGATACTTACAGTGAAGCTTGGAGAGTGCTCAGTGATGTCCACAGTGAAGCATGGTGTGGGCTCGGTGATGACTACAGTGAAGCACGGCAGTTACTCGGTGATGATAACAATGAAGCATGGTGGGGGCTCGGTGATGACTACAGTGTAGCATGGTGGTGACTCGGTGTTGATAACAGTGAAACAAGGTGGTGACTTAGTGATGACTACAGTGTAGCATGGTGGTGGCTCAGTGCTTCCTGCAGCTTGACACCTGCTGTGGGTTAAGACAAGATGGATTTTTTTTAAATATCAGGAAATCCTGGGACAAAATGTCATGCTTTCTGCTAGTAAGTTGAAACTTGAGTGTCCAACAGGAAAGGGATCCAAGAACAACACCAAGGCTTGGTTTTAGATGAAGTCCAGTGGTTGTCAGTCCCATGACTTAACCCCATATAAAATATTTAAAGATGTGGAGAAGTAAACCAAGGAAATTTTAGTGATTTGGAGGCCAGTGCCGATGAGGTGTGGGCTAAATTTCCCTGGAATGGTGTCAGACGTTGCTTTGTAGTTATGCCTCTTGTTTCAGCAGGTTATAACAACCAGAGGTGAACTACTACATATAAAAGATGCTTCTCATGAAGAGTTGAATAATTCTGAGATTGCAGTAGACCAAATCAGTGGTATTTTTTTATTTGGGAAAACTGTTTACATTAGTTGCATTGAGATATTTTCATTGTTCTTGAGTCATTTTAGTGATCGGACAAAATTTGAATTCACCAGTTCTCACAGATTTTCCCAGGAAATTTGATTCCACAAAAGTTATTATCCCTTGCTATGCCCTGTGGTTTCTCTTGACCCCAGACCAAAATAAAGATAAGATGCAAGAAATTAAACTAATTATGATATTCACTTCAACACTGACCTCTCCGAAACCTCCCCTCACCATATGGTCTAAGGTGCATCTTCTGATTACCACTACTTGCTCTGAAATTGCCATGCGTCTCATGCCCGGCTAGGACTTCTGACTGTGGTAAGGCTTGGGAGGGTTCTGTTCAAGTGCATGGAAGGTTATGACGTCACAAATTAATTCATACCCCATCCAAGAACAGAAATGGTTAGTAGTCAATGTGTTGACTACTAACCATCAGATGGAATCTACCTGATGCCTTCCACTTTTCACTCAAAAATAAGTTACAAAATGTATAAATGGATAAATTAACAAAATAAAGAATAATCACTTCTTCTTTCTCCCGGTGATCCAGCGCTGACTCTCCGGTGATCCTCCTAGTTTTCTCCCAGGTAAATGTCAAAGAATAAAAATATTGACGGTATTGCTGTTTTTTTACACCTCTTTCCAAATGGCAAAAATGGAAAATAAATAAATAAAAATTGTCCGGTCCAACGGTAACAGGGTAAAATAATGTGTTTTTTTTTCTATTACTATTCTTCAGCTTGTTTTTCCTGCTATGTGAGAAGGTGCTTTATGTACCGTACTTATGCTTGACAAGCACACCGCGCATCTATACATCCGGCACTTTCTATAGTGTTAGCCTTAGCTGCATTCTCCCACATTGATGAAACGTTTCCATTTTATGTCGCCTTCCAGATTCTGTCATTACATAATGAAAACATTCAAAGGTAAATGCACAGTTACTAAAAGCTTTTGGTTTGTCGGGTATTTAGTCTGTCTTTGTGGAACGGCACATGTAAATGCGTTAATTCTCTCCGCGGACAGAGCCCTGAAAGGAAGAACATTCAAAACCATGAAACGCTTAATTTGCTGCATTCAGCTTTTATGAAATCGCCGCTCTCAGTATGATGGAAGGTTAATGCATTCACTATTACTGTACATGACAGAAGGAGCATTCAAACACTTTACACAAAAGAACTATAGGAACATTAAGTATGGGAAGAAAACCCTCAATTTTCAAAAAGTCAAACAAAGGCACAACGGTCAAAAACGATCCGGCGGTAGTACACTGTACT
Organism: Allobates femoralis; assembly: GCA_033576535.1. Lineage (NCBI taxonomy): Eukaryota > Metazoa > Chordata > Amphibia > Anura > Aromobatidae > Allobates > Allobates femoralis. The sequence goes on along the minus strand of JARQOC010000012.1, from coordinate 45,471,389 downwards.
AGGATTAAGAAATACAAAATGAAAATGTAAGGCGTGAAAATGCCCCCTGTACTGACCTGAGAGGTACTGGCAGGCCAATGCTATGGTTTTTAGCACTTGAAAATGGAACTTGGCACTTTTAAAGAGGACCTGTCATAAGTAATTACTCTATGGAGCCCCCAATGCCATCGCATCGGGAGTGTGGTGGAGTCACGTTGGGGGCTCGGTGCTGTGGATGGTGGCCATCTCTCCCCGCTGTGTGCTCACCCCCCTGTGTGCTGTCTCTCTTCTCCATGCTCTCTCCTCCCTGTGTGCTATGATGTCCTAACGCCCCCACTATGATGTTATAATATCCCACTAAAATGTCATAATTCCCCATTGTAATGTCATCATTTCCACTGATGTCATAATACCCCACTATGATGTAATAATACCCCACTGTGATGTCAAAATTACGCACTATGATGTCAAAATACCCTATTGCAGTGTCATACTACCCCATTGTGATGTCATAACACCAAACTATAATGTCATCAAACCCATTGTGATGTTATAATTCTTCACTGTGATGTCATAATACCCATTGTGATTTCATAATAACCCATTGTGATTGTTATAAGATCTCATTGTGATACGGGGACAACCGGACACAGGAGGAAACGACAGACGCCACAAGGCAATTACATAAGTAGAATTTTTTGTAACTAGTGTTCTTCCGAATCCGCAGTTGTTTTTCTTTTATTTCTACACCTCTCCATTCCTGAGATATGGCCCTCCCTTGTCTGAATGTAAATGTAGTCCTTTTAGACAAATGGCTGTGGCCCCAATGAATACACAGAGAAGAGTGGATGACCACGCCCACTTGGTTAACGGTACTAGATTTACAAACAGAAATGAAGGAGCCATATGTCAGTGTAGTGAGGTGAGCAATTCAGATTGTATCATAGAAATGGATATGGAAATGAACTGTGCACAGTCCGCTACTGCCCCTTGTGGACAAGTGCTGAAACAAACGCGGGGAAGTGGGAAATTCCCTTTTCAGCAAATGTGTTTACTCAGGAAGAGAGAGCAGCAGGAAGTCAGTACAGATTCAGAGCTGAGCCAGGGGAGATCTGCCTGTGGATGTCTGTTGAAAGTGGACTACTTTGCTACACCTTGCCGGAAAAATCACCCCGCAGAAGCCCTCATGACTGATCCTGGGCCACTGGACTTTGGTGCTGTGACTCTGGCCGCTCTGCAAAACCTTGCCCGCCGAGCACCCGGAGTGCATGTGCAGGGGCCGTGACCGACATAAGGGAGCCATTTGTACTGCCGTGATCTCCCTCCTGCTTGGTGTGCCCTGAGACTGGGAGAGACTAACAAAGAAAATTCTGATACCTGCGGAAGGAGACCAAAGAAGAAAACTGAGGAGACCCCCAGGCCTGCTACGTGGGAGCGACATCTTCTTCTGTGATAAACTGGTACGTGATTTTAGGGAAAGTTAGGGAAAGATACCTTCATTGTTGTGTTTTTTTCTTTTCTTGCTGCGTACCCGGAAGAAGTGAAGATCCAGAGACTCTAATATATACAAGTACACATATAGTTCGGTTGACTGTGATATAAACATGTTTGCCAGTAAAGAAACGTTATTATCGGTTAAACCTGAGTATGGGGATTCTGTTGAGAAAGATCATACACACACACACCCGCGGCCTTACCACCGGTCGCTACATCAGGAACAGAGAGGAGCAGAAGCAAAGAAACACAATGCCGGATTCAGGAAAATGAAATGTGATTGTCCTGAAAAGAAGTATCCATATCGAAACGTGTTAAATAAATCACTTTTTCAGGATCCCGCGTTCATCGTGTTTAAACAGCAGCGCGGTTTAACCCTTCTCATCCCATTGTCTGCTCTTCCACATTCTTGGGGCTTTTGCAGCCGTCATTGTGTCATTTCGGAGGTAGTGTCCTACTCAACCCCTCCAAGTAAGCAGGTTCTTGCCTCCAATCATTTCCATTAGCTTCACAAATAAGACCCTATTGGGCTTGTTTCTTCTAGATTTAGTGGATTCAGGAAAACAGAGATATTTACTTCATACATATTTAAGGCACATTATATGTCATAATTAAGAGGTCCAAATATTAGTAATAATGAACAAATTTATGTCCACTTAATGACTCCTTATATTAGCTATAGTGTCAACAATAAGTAGACTTTTTTTGGATTTATGCAATTTGATCTGACGACTCTGACCTGCCAAATCCCAAGAAACTAATTTTCCAAATATATTAATAATTAAGCAAACATAAGAAATTTCCAAACGTTTAATATAATTATGGCAATGGGAAAACAAAGATGTAGGGGGCTGGAGCATAAGCACTGGAGGACGGTCGTCTAAGTCTGGAGTTCATCTATGCGCTGCCCATGCACCAGATGCCGCTTAGAGTCTGGTCTTGATGTTTCCAGCCTGTGGGAAGGCAATCAAGCTGAGTAAGGAACTAGCCAGGGTGACTTTTTAGGACAGATGCTCCACCCCTGTAGCTTATTACTGCCATGTGAACACAGACTTCAAAGTTATTATTCTCCTTTATACAGAATCTTCCAGAAGATCTTCATCATTGTGAACCTGTTGCTGTCCTGAACTGCAGGATGGTGGTGGCTTGGAAAGCCTATATGCTGATGAAAGGTTTCCTTTTTTTCCATCCCATAAATGTGGAACTGGATGTCAGGGCTCCAACTGAAGATGAAGCATCCCAATGCCAGACACCGAAGATCTAGAGATGCTTCTGGTACATTTTGGTAGACTTTTTCACCATCTAATAGCTCTACTAACACTTTGGGACACTACAAGGTTTCCTTTTTTCCAATGGGTCTTCCCAAAGGTTCCAGTAGAGTTACCACACATGCCTTAAAGGCTCGTCTGCTCCAGATTTCACAATTTACTCACAAATACTTATTATACTGTTTCTCGAGACACACTCCAGGCAATTAATGCACTGTATTGTGCCTATTGCGGGGCCTGAAGGCGGTGAACGGCACAGGGATTTTTTCTGCTCAGCCCCCTCAGGCCCCGCACTAGAAATAACACAGCGTATTTGTTAAAACTTCATAACTTCATAACGATAAAAACAAACCCATTGGTAACAATGGAATGACTAAAGTCACCTCTACAGAAATGGCCTCATATTTCTGCTAAAACCTACAGATACATCGAATTCTTGAGTTCTTTTGTGATTCCATTAGGAAGGTTACAGTTTGTACACCGCCGTGGGGGCTGTAGACACGTTGTTTTTATCTCTTTCACTTACAAGTGAACATAGTAATGTCTAGTAGTAGGGTATGACCTAATAAAAGTACCAATTTTATCAGCACTAGATGACACTAAAGGTCATCACCCAACAATATCATGCAATGTATGAATTAGTTTGTGCCATAAATTGCATTATGATCCTGATGCCGGTATTGGTGCATTAACAATTACCTGTTACTAGGTAATTCATACTTTTAGCAGGTTGGTATTTAAAGTATTAAACAGGATTAGGATCCATATGTATCAGGAATTAAAGAGTAAGGATACATAGATCTGTAGAAGTTCGGTTCTGTGGGTTCAGCCAGATTTTGGATAGTTTTAGAACCAAACTTGACCAAAACAGAAGCTCATGGGAAGTCACTGATTGGGTAGTACAGCTCTTCCCCCATATACAGCCAGCCATAAGTAAACTACTTCCGGGGAACAGAGGGTGGATATTATATATAACATATAATAATAGCTGTTTTACCCCCCAGTGCAGCCAAGCAAACACTGCAAGTGGTTCACACCGGGCTAAGCACTGAGTGTACCTGAGCATCGAGTTTACCCGAGCACAGCGATACTCATTCCAGTGGTTTGCTTCCATAAATCACCTGAAGTCCGAACCGAGCACTGATTTTATGTAAAGTCCTGTATTCCCGCATGAACACCGAACTTAGAAGTTGAGTTCCCTCATTAAAGAGGATTAGGATCCATGAGATTCAGGGGATAAAAAGATTAGGATCCACAAATGGAGACCTGAAATCGTCTGTTTGTTCATCACAACCACTAAGAGTTTGCGCCATCAAAGAAATTAAACCACCAAGTGCCTCTAAATAAAAGAGTTGCATATTTTTTTTAAGTTCCTTTTTGTTGAAGTCGTATACAAAATATTTAATGAATATGACCCTGAGTGTTACCCTTAATTTGTAGGGAAATTAAATGATATAATATGGTAGTGCGTGCTCTCCATGTGTTCTACATTTGCTATTCCCCAGGTAATGCATGGTTTGAATTAGAGCAAATCTTTTAATGGTTATAAACACCATAATGGTGGTTTGTCCACATAACAACATGTTACTTATCAACAACATACCGCGAATGAGGCTCTGAGACCTCCCTTAGAATAGAGCCATGCTACCGCTAGGCACCACTGCTGTTTTCAGTCTGCGGTTATATTTGAGATAAAATAAAAACTGAATTCAGCCATTTGATCAGTCCCAAAAAATTCATAAATATTACTCCATTCACACAGGATTACACATCCTGAGCAATGCAGTTACTGCATTGCGGGGCACAGAACCGCTCAGAAAGCTGCAGCCTGCATGATTTTTCACGCAGGCTGCAGAGCCGGATGCGGTAACCGGATTGCATGTGATGCAATCCGGTTTTTATAATGGGGCCTATGAGGAGCATTTCCTGATGCGGTTTTGAGCTTTTTGAAAGCTCAAAACCGGATCAGGATTTAAAAAAAACGGAAGTGTGACCCCAGCCGTAATTTTTTCATAAAAGATCATTATTATGTTTTTACTATGTTATCTCAGAGCAGCATGATTTAGGGTTAGAGACCCTGATTTCAGCAATGAGTCCCTTACTGGGCTCTTCGCTGCTATTTTGATAATATCCCTATCTTCTTTTCTGCAGACCGAGCAGTTATTTAAATGTGGAATCCTGTATAACCCCGCCCCTACCACTGATTGGCAGCTGTACACAGAAAGATGACAATCCGTGGTGGGGGCGGAGTCACACATAGCAGGAGGACCACATGGCAAGAGACAACTAGTTCTGTAGTGATAATCTTCTTTTGCTAAAACACTGATTTTGTTGACACACATGGCTCATTATGTCACCCATTCCTAGTACCAAGCTCTCTGCCCCTACATCATGCTGCTCTCAAATTAAAGAGCAAAACCATTATAGTATGCCAGGATTTGGTGTCACTGCGTCTGAAAAAATCTGGATTTCTAAAATATCTTAATATTGCCTCCACAAAATGAGCAACTAAAAAAACAAAACAATTTATTACATGGTGTCGTTAAAATGTATAAAGACCAGCAAAAAATACACAAACCGCAAAAATAAAGATGAACTTGAGAAAAGAAAATTGATGCAGTAAGGAAAACCCAAAACTACCGAGTCGAGAAGGGGTTACCAGAAAGTTACTTAAGTAGGTAACAAAGATCTTTTATTATTGGAGCAAGTCTCTTCCTGTCCTTATCTTATTTATTTATTTTTTTTCAGCATACAGCAATCAAGTGGATGTCAGGATGATGATTGCCGGCTCCAGACAAGGCGGCGTCCTGCCCGCTGTCCTACGTGGTGCCAAAAACAGAGGCCGAATCTTCATGCATAAAACAGCATAAAACAAATGATCTGTATCTGAACGCACCCGTCTTGTATTTCACATCTTGTGCTTTCATCTCAACGACGCAAGTTCCCTCCGATGGAAGTTACATCTTAAGATGTAATTAAATTTTTTAGGTCTTTAAATTGCAAACCTGCCCATTGTATCTCCTGCTCTTCACAGCACATCCGTAACTAAGAAATCAATTCCTAGCGAGTAAGGAGGAATGATTACCCTTTCCTGAATGTTTCCCGATGCTTTAGTATATGCTTTGCAAATAATGCGCTCATTAAACTGTTATTGTTATGTGTAGCGTATGGGATCACCTGCTTAAGTCCCAAGCGGTATGCCAGAATTCGGTCCACTGCGTCCGGGTTCATCTGCGTCCACTGTAAGCTGTAGGAGTAGACACTGGCTTTGCTCTGCCATAGAGGGTTGTAGGTATCGTAGTAAAATTCAGGGGGGTAGGCCTTCCCTAAATTAAAAAAAACATACATTGGGACAATGTTATATGTGTACACACATCAATACAAACACTTTATTCAAAAATATGACATTTCTAATCTGTTTTTAATACTATCTCGCACAGTCTCATTTTAGTTTATATTTATACCAGCCTACTGCAGAATATAGAGGAATCTGAAGGGGTGCAATAATGTATTCTGTCCCATATAAGCTCAGTGCTATATACTGTATGACCTATCAAAAATTCGGATTACCTTCCAAAAAAGCTCCAAATACCAAGAGGCTGTGGATAAAAAATGCAATAGGGTCTTACCCAACAAACATAGAAACAAACAAAATAGAGCTAGCTGCTCACCTTGTACGGTTGTGACACACAACCAATGTGAATGCGTATGGACACCTGCTGCACAAACCACATGCGCAATAGCAGGCTGAAAATGTAGGAATCAGGGCATCGTGGATAAATTCCGCATTGCTGTCAAATAGAAGGTTCAATGAACTTCCTAAGGAAGAGGCGAGGACAAGCTTCGAAACGCATCAAATAAGTCACCATTCCTTCTTATTACTTTCTCTGGACGTACATTATTTGACAACAGTGCGGAAGTTATTCACATTTCTCCTGATTTCAAATACCAAGAAACACTTCTAAATTGACCATTTTTGAGCATTAACTATATTCTATAGAGATGAACAAATCTTTTGAGATTCAGCTTCAACAAACATTTTTACAACAATTCAATTTGGGGTCAAGTGCAGTGGAGTCTGCAGGGGTCCAAAAGGTTCTTCAGCCTCATGTTAGGAGGCCATACTATATGTGACTTCAGAAAAATTTGAAACCCATAAACCCAAACTGCAGAATAACTACAAATACTCCAAGTACCAAGAAACACTTCTAAATTAACCATTTTTGAACATGGTTTAAAGGGAACCTGTCACCCCCCCCCCCAGGGCCTATGAAGGTCAAAGAGACACCTTCAGCAGCACTAAGGCTGCATTCTGTGAAGGTGGCTCTTGTGTGTAATGTTCCCAGGTACACTGAAATAATCACTTTTAAAAATTTGCCTCCATACCTCTCCTGAGACTGGGAGGTGTGCTCTCTCCCCAGGACTTTACTGCATTTCTGCTGTCCATCATCCCCGCTCTGTTCCCCGGGCGCAGCCTCTTCTCTACTCCTCACATTCCCGGCACCAGTGCTGTACAATCATTTCTCAGGCATGCGCAGTGTGCGCTGCCCAACAACTGAGGACACATGATCTCCTCACATCGCGCCTGCATATAGTGGAGGCAGGGCCGGCTCCAGGTTTCTGTGGGCCCCGGGCGAAAAGGTCTCAGTGGGCCCCCTTTAAGTACATATCGCGGACTATATATATATATATATATATATATATATATATAATATATATTGCCGCACACTTACCGCAAGCCCCATAGACAATGCATGGGGCTTGCCGCAAACGTGCAGCAAGTGCAGCCGCTAGGCGGAAATGACGCAACTGCCACATTTTTTAAAAAGCGCCTATGTGAAGGCAGCCTTACAGGGACAGTGACTGCTGAAACCAGCAAGAGCTGTTTCTGACAGTGAGTATATTACACGTTGTTAGGAGCGGGCTAAAATGCGATTGCGTTCCCTTGCGCTTTTTAAAAATACCCTTCAAATGCAAAATGTTGCATTTTTGTGCGTCTGAGGATGCTTGGTATATACACAACCATCCTGAAGCGCACAAATAATGCAAGCAGCTCAATGGAGCCGCACTGCCATATGGTGGCACCGCAGCCAAGCGGAGTGTCTGGCCGTCCAGATCTCTCTTTCTCCTCACCTTTCTTCTTGCCGCTCCGGTCTCCTCCGGTCGCTCTGCACATATCAGCACAGTGATGACATCGTACCCCTCCATGCTGAGCTGCAGAATGCAGACAGCGGCAGAAGAGACTCTGGAGAAGAATGCTGCTGGCAAAGGCGGCTGGGACTATAGGAGCGGAATCCGCGAGGGGCTACCACTGGTACACATACCTCGTACACACGCGGCTCTGCTTCGTACACCTCATACCACGCGGCTCTGCTCCATACACCTCGTACGCACGCGGCTCTGCTCCGTACACCTCGTACACACATGGCTCTGCTCCGTACACCTCGTACACACATGGCTCTGCTCCGTACACCTCGTATACATGGCTCTGCTCCGTACACCTCGTACACACACGGCTCTGCTCCGTACACCTCGTACACACACGGCTCTGCTCCGTACACCTCGTACACACATGGATCTGCTCCGTACACCTCATACACACATGGCTCTGCTCCGTACACCTAGTACCCACTCGGCTCCGCTCCATACACCTCGTACACACACGGCTCTGCTCCGTACACCTCGTACACACTCGGCTCTGCTCCGTACACCTCGTACACACATGGCTCTGCTACGTACACCTTGTACACACAGGGCTCTGCTCCGTACACGTCGTACACACATGGCTCTGCTCCGTACACCTCGTACACACATGGCTCTGCTCCGTACACCTCATACACACATGGCTCTGCTCCGTATACCTAGTACCCACTCGGCTCCGCTCCATACACCTCATACACACACGGCTCCGCTCCATGCACCTAGTACACACTCGCCTCTGCTACATTCACACTGTAAATCCCTCCTGACCCCACACATAACCTTCACCTAATTGCCATACACCTAGTACACACTCACCTCTGCTACATTCACACTGTAAATGCCTCCTGACCACACACAAACTTCACCTTATTTGAGCATCATTCATGGTGGCCAGCACAGTCCTGGATACACACTGAGGAGCTGATCATGAGACCCCTGACTCCTCCCCATCCATTGACATCATCACAGGTCCTGTAAGCACAGTGTGTGTGTGCAGCTCTGTCGGCTCCCGTGGAGGGGGGAGGAGGGAGACCTCCGGTGCTGCAGGAGCCTGAAAATGACCCCCCAGCTGCCCCTGGATATGGCTCTGGCTGTGGGGGCAGTGCTCAGGGGCCCCTGAGGCTAGGGTCACACTTGCATTGTGACCCTAGCCTTATGCAAGTATTGTATGTTGCAGCGCATAGCGCTGGAGGCAGCCCATAGAAACCCGACGTTTACCATGACAACCACTGGTTGTCATTGTAAACGTCGGGTTTCTATGGGCTCCGTTGCTGGCAGCGCACAGCGTTAAACGCTCTGCGCTGCAGCAGACAATACTTGCGTCATGCTAGGGTCACAACACAAGTGTGACCCTAGCCCTCAGGGGCCCGGTGGGCCCCCTCCAAGCAGTCGGGCCCCGGCACTTGCCCGGGTACGCCGGGTGCTGACGCCGGCCCTGAGTGGAGGCCCCAGTCCTGCAGTGTGAATACATCATAACACACTGGGGCCTCCGCTATATGCAGGCGCAATCTGAGGAGATCATATGCTCTCAGTTGTCGGGCAGCGCACACTGCGCATGCCTGAGAAATGATTGTACAGCACAGGCACCAGGGATGTGAGGAGCAGAGAGGAGGTGGCAGAGGGGGGATGATGGACAGTAGCAAAGCAGATAAATCCTGGGGGTAGAACACATCTACCGGTCTCAGTGGAGGTATGGAGGTAAACTTATAAAAGTGATTATTTCAGTGTACCGGGGGATAATACACATAAGAGCCACCTTCACAGAATGCAGCCTTAGTGTTGCTGAAGGTGGCTCTTTTACCTTCATAGGCCCTGGGGGTGACAAGTTCCCTTTAACTATAGTCTATAGAGATGAACAAATTTTTTGAAATTCAGCTTCAACAAAATGTTTGTATCAATTTGATTTGCGGTGAAGTACAGAGGAGTCTGGAAGGGTCCAAAAAGTTCTTCTGTCTCTTGTAAGGTGGCCAATGTTATTATTGACTTAAAAACTATTTGGAACATACACACCTTACTTCTAGAATTTTTAAAAATGCTCCAAAATGCCAAGAAACACTTCTAAATTAACCATTTTTGTACTGTGTTTAACTATACAATATAGGGATAGGCAAATCTTTTGAGATTAAGCGTTGACAAAATTTTGGCAACAATTTAATTTGCGGTGAAATTAAGAAGAGCCTGGAAAGGTCCAAAGAGTTCTTCTGTCTTATTTAAGGAGGCCAATATTATATATGACTTAATAACAATTTGGAACATAAATTCCACCCGTAGGATTTCCAAAAATGCTCCAAAATTCCAAGAAACACCTGTAAATGAACCATTTTTGAATGTGGTTAAACAATTACCCTATAAGGATAAGAAATATTTTGAGATTCACCTTCATAACATTCTTGCAATAATTTGCGGTGAAGTGCAGAGGAGTCTAGAGAGGTCCAAAACGTTCTTCTGTCTCATACAGGGAGGCCAATGTCATACATGACAGCAACAATTTGGAACAAATAAACCCCACCTCTAGGATTTCCAAAAACGCTCCAAAATACCAAGAAACCTTCTAAATTACCCATTTTTGAACATGGATTAACTGACCATACAGAGATCAACAAATCTTTTGAAATTTGATTTATCAAAATTTCGCAACAATTCAATCTGCTGTGAATCAATTAGCAAAGTCTAAGCACAAAGGTTAGTTACACACTAATTTTCTTCACTACTATTTTGTCACGCCTGTCTGTAGTGTTCTTTCAGTGTTTTATGGCTTTTTTATCGTTATTGCTGAGCTGTGACGTCCTCTCACTATCCAGATTCTCTGAAAGCGTCTGCTGCATTCCCTGTCTTTGCTTTTAAATGGGCTATTACATTGCCTCCTGATTGGTTGTGCTGTACCAAGTGAAAACTGTAAGACATCATAAGGAAGTCTGCCCGCCTAGGGCCATGTGAGCCTTTTCCGGTTGATGCAATTGTTGGCAACGTGCAAAATGGCAGCAGATATTATAGATGTTTTGCGCTAAACAAATCGCAAATTGTTCAACAAAGTCCTACCAATTAATCACATATTTCAAAACATTTTGTTTTTGCTCATCTCTAACATTGTGCCCCATTTGTGGCCAGGATTATAGGACTGTTCTGTCAAAATCCTAAACATTGCCAAGTATGGTCTCCTCCTGACAGGTTTTGCATTGGGGCCTTCAAGTTGTGCCTAAGGCCCAATAAACCTTACCTAAGAGTCACAATTAAAGGGATTGTCCAGGACTAAGCTGGGATGATTTTTTTATTAGGATATGTCATCAATATTAGATGGGTCATTATCCAGATCTTGGCACACCCAACGATAAGCTGTTAGTCACCCAACTCCAAAAGGTGCATATAATTAGAACACCTCAGCCTCTACACTGTTAGTGGCCATCTAAGGTACTGCAGCTCCCGCTACCTTCACTTCAATAAAAATTAGGCTGCAGTACCTGGGAACAGCCGCTACATGGGGCTGTGGTGTTCCAGCTCCCTATAGTGACTTTAGGATGTGATAACAATTGATCAGTGGTTTTCGCAGTTGATTGGGCTCCACTGATCCAATATTAACTACCTACTGTTCATAATGGACCATCAATAACTTAGTCCTTGACAGCCCCTTTAAATTTTTTACATGACTTCTCAAAATAACAGTCAGAGAATATCAAGTACAGGAATATCCCATATATTTATTTGTGATTGACCATTAGACTGTTGATTACACGCAGTCATTTTGATTAGCTGTTTGGTGGACACCAACTATTGTGCATGATAGTTTCATTTAAAGCGAGAAGAACATGCACTGCCGCTTCAACCCCCTCTTTCCCTTCTTTTTTGTGTATTATTCTTGGAACTACAACAGATTGATTCTTTTAGGTGATAAAGGTTCTGTACAGAGAAGGAAAGGATCAGTACATGCATTCGAGAAGGGGAAGACGTTTTTCTTCTTCTTCCATAACTACTTGTTTATACAATTTTTCGATTTAGCATTTATGCTCCACCCTTTGGTTCCTATTTTGTTTGCTGATCTATGGGGATTTCAGTTTACATTGATTTAATGCAAACACAATAATTGAGATAATTTGGCCTCTTTTAGGCACTGTCCATCGATTGAATTAGTCGTGTTACTACCACCAAATTGACGACAATGTGATGCACTATTAAGGTAAAAGCTCTTTTAGCATTAAATTACCCGGAATATTACTTTAGAATCAGAAAATGTAAGGACATTTACTACAATACACTAAAAGCTGAATCCATTAAAAGGGTAAATGCTCTGCAGCGGGATCTTTCAGATAAACCTTCATTGGGTCAAACCTAACAGCTTTTAATAATGTGCCCTATGGAAAAGCAAGCGAGTGACCTTATCTGTTCATTACAAGAACCACTCTGATAATGGGGTGTAGTGTCACACCCAAAGGCCAAAGTCTACACAACATTCCTTTTTTGTGATCAATTTTTCAGAAATTTGATTTTTAACAAGAACCTGGACCTAGGTAACTTGTGGGCAAGTATAAATGACTGTGAAGGAAGGGGGAGGAAGTGAGCTGTGACCATCACTTATTGTGACTGATGGACCCTGTTTTGTATTATGTGATAATATTGACATGGTTCATTGACTCATTTGGGAGAACAAAGGAGACAAAGAGGGGCAAATGGGTCTTATCGTTTGTGTGAGATGGTCTGCCCGAAGGTATGCACGCTCACGTGGTCAGGTTTTGTAGACCCACAACCGGTATGCTCGTATGGACAGCTACCGCTGGATCCGCACCTCAAAATGGCGGTGTATCAGAGACAATCAAACAGATGGTGCTTGAATGATCTGTGCTGCTGTCATGATGAATGAAAGGACCACATATGTACCCCTGAGGAAGGTGCTGGGACAGCACTGAAATGCATCGGGAATAAAGTAGCAGCATCCTTATGAGGTTGTGTGGTCCTTTCATTCATCACGACAGCAGCGCAGATCATTCAAGCACCATCTGTCTGATTGTCTCATTTGGGAGAATGTTGTGGGCATGCTCTGTGACAAGTATAAATACTGTGAAGGAAGGGGGAGGAAGGGCCCTGTGACTACTCCTTTAATGTAAGTCATTGACCCGGTATTTTTTAATACTGTAATCATGTGTGTAATAATGAGTTGACTCTCTGACCAATGGGGCAGTGTTTTGGGCAAACTATGTGAGATATACAGAGTTCATCATGCAGGAAGAGGAGAGTTTGTGAGCTGTGATCATCACATATTGCAATGGATGGAACCTGTTATTAAACCCCTTATTGACTGCTGTGATATACCATTTAGCACATGTCAAATATTGGGTAAATAGAGTTACCTCTTGAGGTAAGCCCACTCACAAAAGGCAGATGCTATCTGTGAAACACAGCAAGCATCTGCCTGTAACAGCAGCAAGTGGTGCTAGCTCTTATCACTGCTGTTTAGCCATTTAAATGCTGATGTCATTTGCTAAAATGGTATTTTAATGGCTTGTTTGCTGACTCCCATCATCAATGGCTTAAGGCCATCATGGATGCCACTGTATTATATTGCAGTATACAAATCCCCTAATAGAACAATGTAAAAATGAAAACAAAAATGTTAATATCATACATTTACAGGGATTATCCGTGACGTTTATACACTTTCTTACAGGGGTAAGAACTTACTGCCTGGTGCTGCTCTCTGCTGGCTCATACTCGTTATGGACCACTCATGCCAATCATTCTGTGACTAACGTTGTCCCAGGTCAACAGAGCAGCTTCTGCTCCTCTGATCTGCTCGGTTGATGGGACATCTCTGCCGATGACATTCTGATTGACTCCCTAACTACAGCAAGCCAACGAGACGTTGCTAGTAATACCTCATTGACCGGGGCCGACCAGAGGAGGAAGGCCTGCTGTGTTGACATGAGGTCAAGTGAAGTGGCAGAATCACCGGCAAGGGCGGTCTATTACATTCCGGCAGAGATCAGCGCAAGGCAACAAGTTCTTAGCCCTATAATAAAAATCATACAAAAGTTCTAAACAAGACCTGTAAATCATCTCCCTTTTCTCCATTCAAAAATGAAAAAATTTAAAAATAAACTAGACAAATGGTATTATCATGTTCATAAAAGTCCAAGCTATCAAGTGTATACTATTTTTACCATCCCCTTTCCTTGTCCTGTTTATACATGCTATTTTTAAGCCATATGTTAAAGGGAACCTGTCATTTGAATCATGGTGCCAAAATCATAAAATCCTGGCTACTCAATTGCAGGTAGGTACATTATTATCCTAAATGCTTGGCTCCATGTTCTTCCATTGAACGTACCCAAATATGTCTTAATGGAGCTTCTACACTGGGAATATTCATAAGAAATAGATAAGGGATGATGCTATGGACTTCACTAAAAGTAAGGACTGAGGCCAATCCCTCAAAACAAGACCAGAGCATTATCCTTCTCAAAACAGTACAGTGGGCACAATGCAGTCAGGCGGGTAAAGTTCTCCTGAAATCACCAAACACAGACATGTCCATCAGACACCAGATAGAGAAGTGTGATTCATCACTGCACAGAACACATTTCCTCCAGAGTCCAGTGGTGGTAGCTTTACACCACTCTGTCCAATGCTTGGTATTGTGCTTGGTAATGTACAGCTGCAGATGCTCAGCCATGAATCTCCCGGTGGGTGCAGTGTGACTTGCCCAGGGTATAGGGACTCAGGTATCTGGCCTTCTGCTTCGGTAGGGATGTCACTGGTGATCTGCCCAGACCCGTGGCCCCGGGGTCTTACTTTTTAAAGGGGTTATTAATATGGGAGTAATAAAAGTTTATAAAGTTATCGTGACGCCACCCGCAGATCCTGGTGAAAGGGCACCAGCGCTGCTTCAGCCCTCCAGAGGGTGTGATGGTACTGCAGCCGAGATGGTATAGCTCCCTGTAGGTGGAACTGACCCTCCAGGGCAGGGATGCACCTGTACGGATGAAGGTACAGATGATGGAGGTCGTAGTTGCAGCACAGCAGTGAATAAGCACACTGAGACTCAGCCACTCTACCCGGATACTTTACTTGCAAACTGGTCAAGGTGATGATACAGCTTACAGTTCTTTAGCAGGACGGCTGGCCGGGTAGTTGCAGTACAATGCAGAATCTGTGGAAGTCTCTGGTGGTACCTTCTTGGATCTAACCCTTATCCTGTTCCTTCTCTTTTCAATGTCTGCTTAGTTAGCAGTGTTACATCCCAGGGGATAAACACCCTGATAACGTCTTCGGAGCCGGGCCGAGTATGGTCGGAGGATGAACACTCCAGGCCACGTTGTCAGACCCGTGCACCCCGGGTGAACCAGTCAGAACCTCTCCGTCTGGGCAACTTCTCTCTCTAGCACTTCCTTGAAGCCCCCTTTCACTCGTGTGCAAGCTCCCGTTTTCCGTCTTTCCTCGGGGAAGACACTCTTGAAGACTCCCCGTGCATCCTCCCTGCTCCCTTTACAACTCTGACTCTCAAACTTTGGAACCTCCCCTGTTTACCTAGGTGGGTGTGTGGGAGTGCTGGGATCAAATCCTCCCACAGGGTTCTGCATTATACTTGTGACAGGGATAACAACACGCTCATTTCTGGGTGCAATACCACCACTTGTGACGCCTGACCAGTGGGGCATCACAAGTGTTTGTGCTGATGTTACAAGAGGTGTCAAGACTTGGTCATCCACTCTGTAACATTATGAGGGCTCTACTTTCTATCTGAGTTGCTGCAGTTCCTTCCACTTCTCACTAATGTCACTCGTAGGTGATGGACGATTCAGGAGGAAGAAAAGCCCTAAACAGACTTGTTACACCAGAGGCTCCTATTACAGGACCACGCTGGGGTCAGTGAGCTCCACACCACCAGCCGGCCTGTCACATGTTAGTAAACTCAGACAGCATGAAGAGGGCCAGGGGTTATAAACTGTGAGCTAAGGTCTTAATGAGAAATTGTAATTCAATTATTAAGATACTATGGTACATACTGTATAGTAACAAGGGGTGCAATGAAGGCAGTTGAAGGGGTTACAGGGGCCCTCTGGTCTTAGCACCTGCTTAAGATGGATATGCATCCCTGAGGTACACATCAATGTCACTGAGCAGCAGACCACACCCCCGCTATGGGGACCATGAGTCTGTGGCATCGGGCCACCCCCCAATAAAGAAAGAGAGAGCATTTCAATGTATGCTCTCCTTCCTCATTCTCCTCCTCTGCCTGCACTCTGAGATCTCATTGCAGTGTAGTGATGTCACTACTGCACACTGCGCTGTGTTGAGATGTGTTGAGTGCAGGATACTCGCAGGGAGACCGGAGTAGTGGGGGAACTGAGGACAGATGAGTACTTATTTATTTTTTCAATCAGTGAGTGAATCATGGCTTGAATTATACTATATGAAGGGATATGAGGCTGAATTATACTATATGGAGAACATTGAGGTTGTATTATACTATATGGTGGGATATAAGGCTGCATTATACTATATAGAGTGATATGAGGATGAAATATACTGTACTGTATGGAGGGATGTGAGGCTGCACTATACTATATGGAAGGATATGAGGCTGAATTATACTATATGGCGGGATAAGAGGCTGAATTACACTATATGGATGACTATGGGCGTGCATTATACTATATGGAGGACTATAGGGCTGCATTATAAAATATGGAGGACTATTGGGGTGCATTATAATAATTGGAGGACTCTGGTGGTGGGAGTCTGTGGACCTTATAAATCAGATCATATATATATATGAAAAGTATCAGAAAAAAGAGCACTCACATCCGGTTGGACAAACCAGTTGGCTTTTATTCCAGTGTCATTATAACAGCTGCAGGGAGGTGGTGGAGGATGAAGGACAATGGGCCCTCTTGTGCCTTTCTGGCACTTCTACAGGTCCTATGAACTATGGATTAATATATATATATATATATATATATATATATAGTGTGTGGTCCATTTATAAGGTGAGTCATTTATATGAATACACCTAAATAAAATGGGAATGGTTGGTGATATCAACTTCCTGTTTGTGGCACATTAGTATATGGGAGGGGGAAAACTTTTCCAGATGGTGGTGACCATAGCGGCCATTTTGAAGTCGGACATTTTGGATCCAACTTTATTTAGGTGTATCCATATAAATGGCCCACCCTGTATGTGTGTATATATATATATATATATATATATATATATATACACACCAGGATGGGGGACATATATACCATGTATATATACAGCAGGATGGGACTATATATGGCAGGATGAAGACCATATATAGCAAGTTGGGGATGTTAGTACTCTATTAAGTGGGAGAGTGGTCAATAAATCAGTCATTATAGGATTTAGAATGCTACACGAGGCCCAAACATTTGAGCAGTGGTGGCAACATGCGCACGGGTGGGGAGGTCCTAATTCCTCACTGGGCCCTTCGAACTCTAGTTACTCCACTCATAATAACCCTATTCTCCAGGGTTTATACAAACAATCCAAAAGGTGAGTCATTTCTGAAAATGGTTTTGGTCCTTTGTGGCTTTTTGCAAGTGACAAGGCATATGTGAGCATGTAAGTCATAAGTGTACAAAAAGTCCAATACCCCACCGCAGCCTCTGAACCAGCTTAGCATAATCAGAATGTATTTTTAGATTTGCTTAACCTTCAGTTACTCTGAAAGTCTGAATTAAACTCAAGATCAAAGAGGGAAAAAATGACTTTCTTCAGAAAACATGTCCTTGTTTAGCATATTAGAAGTGCCTGCAGCTCTACAGTGCTGGTGTGATTCCTGACAAGGAGACTAACACACTCGGTTTGATCAGCTGGGAAGTGCTGATGCTTCAGGCAGAGCTGCAGATTCTCCGCTCTCCTTTTCCTTCGTCAGTCTATGGAGACCTCCAGAACACACAGTCACCAAAAAAGAAATCCTTATTCCTTTCAGTGATAAATGTGTATTCACCATCCTTGAATCATACTTCCATCACGTTGTGGAAATAGGACTAAATATGGAAAAATGATAGGAACTGTGATTAACGCTGAACTTCTACAATGGTCAAATTTTTCATCTGTCTGTTTCCACCACTAGAGGGAAGATCTGTATACAACCAGGTACAGATACTCGACTCTTCACCCTCTTGTCAGGGCCATGCCTGGGATTTAAGCTTAGTGACACTCACTTGAATAGTATCACCCTCCTCCCAGCACTAACGTTGGTCCCTTCTCTTATGGCTGCCTCAATATCCTGTAGTCTATGCTGGAATTTCCAAATAACCTAGCAAACTCCTTTGCCATCCTCACCCAAGGCCCTTTAATGCCAACTCAGACAATAGTTTGCTGACTGTGTATTCACTGAGTTTCAGGGGCGGACATATCATTGGTGCAACCTGTGCAGCTGCACAGGGGCCCAAAACGTAAAGGGGCCCCCTTTCACCTACAAAGCAGGTGGAATTGTGCATTTTGATGAGCTATTGATCTGCAAAAGGCCAAATATTGTTCTTGCACAGGAGTCCTTTTCTGTCTGTGTTCACCACTACTGAGCTTGGCATTAAGTTCCACAAGTGTTTTAGGTCTGGGGAATTTGCTATCTACCTTATGGAGAGGAGTTTGCCTGCAACCATAAGAAGAAAGTTAAGTAGGTAAGGAGATTTAAAGCCACATCCCTCCTCTAGGAAATTTGCAAATTTGCACTTCAGTAAGGAAGTGGATGAACTCCAGCACCACCTTTTAGTAGCTCCTCAAAGTCATAGTCGCTTTCTGACAAGCTTTTTAATATGACTAGGGATTTATGCCAGATCAGAACCCCAAACTACAGATGCTGCGTTTCGAGGTAACTGCCCCTCACGAGTGTAGTGTGTGGGATATTCTGATCTGGCTGTGTGAGTGGGCTAAGACGAGGTTTGGGGTTCTGATCTGGCACAAATCCCTAGTCATATTAAAAAGCTTGTCAGAAAGCGACTATGACTTTGAGGAGCTACCTAAAGGTGGCGCTGGGGTTCATCCACCTCCTTACTGAAGTGCAAATTTGCATATTTCCTAGAGAAGGGATGCGGCTTTAAATCTCCTTACCTACTTAACTGTCTTCTTATGGTTGCAGGTAAACTCCTCTCCATAAGGTAGATAGCAAGTTCCCTAGACCTCGTCTTAGCCCACTCACACAACCAGATCAGAATATCCCACACACTACACTGATGAGGGGCAGTTACCCCGAAACGCAGTGTCTGTAGTGTGGGGTTCTGATCTGGCACAAATCCCTTAGTCATATTAAAAAGCTTGTCAGAAAGTGACTACAACTTTGAGAAGCTACCTAAAGGTGGCGCTGGAGTTCATCCACTTCCTTACTGAAGTGCAAATTTACAAGTATTTTATTAATTTGACTCACAATCTGTTTGTCTCATCTGGGTATTTATCTCTTCAGTAAAATTTTGCTTGTTTGACATTGATCTGCAGTTACTTTTTGTGTCAACCATTACCACAGGTCTGTTTGCTGTAAGCATAACAAACTCTTCACTGAAGCTGTTCACACTGCAAACCTGCTTCAGCAATGTGTAATCTCTTCTTCAAGCAAGTACCCAGTTTTCCTGTTCACCATTTATGTCTGTGGTTCACCATTTATTTGTAAACTGTTCTATCATTAACCATTTGCTTGTTCCAAGTCATGGACTGACTATACTTCTTCAGCACTTAAATGCATCCAGTATATCCACACTCCTGGCTCTTCTAGTGTATCCTGCTACTCTGCTACTCTGGATGCCTGTTATCCTACTGTTCTGATCTTCACTGATCCAAGCGCTGTCCATCAAATTCTGATAGCTTTGCCATCAACGTCTGTGTTGCCGAGTCACTTCTCAGAGCACACTGTGACACAAAGGAGTGAAATAGTCTTGTGGGGCAAATACTAGGAGAGAAAGTAAAGGCAAAGGGGTAAGGTAAAAGAGAAGTCAGGTCACAGTCTATGGTCAGATCCAAACAGTATGTAGAGAGACAAAGGGGCTAGGCAACGAGTAGCTAAAAGAGAATGTCCAATTTCAGGCAGCAATGGATCAGAACAGTTAAACACAAGGACAAGGCTCACACTCCACAAATCAAAGCAAGCTATGACTGACAAAGATCTGGCCATAGTCAGGAGGCTAAACAGCTAGATAATTATCCCGAATTAGTGACTTTAACACTAGAAATCCCAGAAATTTCGAGCTTTCCCCTGAAGTCCCGAAAGAGGGTCAAATGACTTTTAGTCCAAACTGACAACTCTGATGGCTCCAATTAGCATCCTTTCATTTGTAAATGTGGCCTAAAATCCTTCAGGCCATTCGACCCGTCTCTGGGTTCCAAAGGTAGAAATATTAAATGACCCCTCTCTGGGACTTCTAGTGTTAAGAGGAAACTCAGCAGACGTGACCAGATATGGCAGCTGCACTGCCATGGACAATTCATCTTCTGGGATGCTAAGTCTCACAGCACAACATGAGACAGAAGAGTCAAGGAGCCTGGGATCAAATACCAGGAGGACAAGTAAAGGCAAAGAGGTAAGGCAAAAGACTAGTCAGGTCACTGTCTGGTCAGATCCAAACAGTATGTAGAGAGACAAAGTGGCCAGAAAAGAGTAGTCAGATCTAATCAGTACGTATACAGATGAAATGTCTAGGCAAAAGAGTCGTCAAAAAAGGTCCAATGTCAGACAGCGATGGATCAAACACAGCTAAACACAAGGTTCAAACTTCACAAATCAAAGCTACGACTGACAAAGATCTGACCATACTGAGCCAGCTAAGCAGATAGCTAATAATCCTGAATGAGCAACACCTGGAGGAAACCCAACAGACCTGGCCAGATTGGGCAGCTGAACTGTCACTCACAACACTGACAGCCCAACAGGTCCGTGTGTCAGATTGGGGGGTCGAGCTGTCACTAACAATAGTGACAGCCTAGCATGTCCCTGATTCTATAGGACAGCTGAGCGTCCCTAGGACACTATGAATGGTGAAATCATGACACCTTCGGACCTACAGCTTAGAAAATCCACCTCACCAGGTGAGCTCTTAACACATAAGACTTCTTTTTTTAAAACCTTAGCTCATTCATCAGACTAATAAGCTGACTGGAACAACAGGTGGTTCTTGGCGGAAATGGAGGAGAAAGACAATGGAAAAAATAAAATTTGGCCCGGTTGGGGAAGAGGTTGGGGAAGAGGTTGAGGCTACCTCGTCACATGGTCCTTTTGATGCACAGCAGTCTGTATCTCTGCCGCACCGTGAATGGTAACCGTCGTGCTTATCTCGCCAACATTTAAAGTCGAGCGGCTGTAGCATATCATTAATTTTCTTTACACAGCTAATACATTTCAGTAGAGTCTGCTGTTATCCACATGTAACATCAATTTATCTCCTAATTGCTCTCAATTTATTGCTTATCATGCTAAACATCCCTCCAGATATTCCGTCTTCATGCTAGGTCGCCAATTACAAGTGAAACAAATGACGCCGAATAATGTTATATATTAGTTATAATTTAAGAGGGACCCTAAAAAATCCAATTTCCTGACAGGGAGAATGTCTCCAGTAGTATTTTTTTCTCCTGATGTTGTAGTTTAGTTTTTACTATTGGTCATAAAATTTATATGTCTATTCATCCGTCATGCAGTTTTTGCTGCTGAATTAGTCTCGGTTCTTTTATGCATTGTCCCTATGAACATCCTTGGGTTTCTTTTATCGGAAAAGTTGAATTTTTCAGGTTGAAAGTTGTTATTTTGGCACTGTATAGCAGTATAATATAATCAGTACGGTTAGGTGAACACCCTAGAGTATTAGACATCATGACACGTATTGCTTGTTCACTGTATGACAGTAGGTTATGCATTGTAGAACGGTATAAATTGTACACTGGATGAGCACAATACAATATGTGGACATTTTACGGGAGTATTAGAAGTTAGGCCACTGTATGACAGTATTATTTTTGCACTGACTGCATTATATGGACACAGTATGGCTGTATTTGGAACTTAATAATAGCATTATTTTCACACTGATTGAGAGTATTGTGTTAGTTCTGTATTAGGCACCATATGACAATAATATTTGTACACTGAATGTACTATGTGGATACTCCAATATTCTAGGGGAATCAATTAGGCACTGTAGGAGGGTATTATTTGTGCAATGACTCTGTATGCAGACACTGTGAGTATTAGGCACTGAACTGCAGGTTATTTATACACTGAATGACTTCATGAAGAAGGATGCCGAAACGTGCGTTGGGGTTGAGGGACTTGGGACTGACATACTATCACCCTGGTGCTTATGTTGGATAACTAAGATATTTACCATTAAGACACAACAATTTTCTTTGATTAAGGTATTTTGTTATTCTTTTCTATGCTATATATTTATTGACTGAATGACTTCATGAAGAAGGATGACGAAACGCGCGTCGGGGGTTGAGGGACTTGGGACTGACATACTATCACCCTGGTGCTTATGTTGGATAACTAAGATATTTACCATTAAGACACAACACTTTTCTTTGATTAAGGTATTTTGTTATTCTTTTCTATGCTATATATTTATTGACTGAATGACTTCATGAAGAAGGATGACGAAACGCGCGTCAGGGGTTAAGGGACTTGGGACTGACATACTATCACCCTGGTGCTTATGTTGGATAACTAAGATATTTACCATTAAGATACAACACTTTTCTTTGATTAAGGTATTTTGTTATTATTTTCTATGCTTTCATGGCTGGCCTCCATATTCATATGTAAAATGTATAGATATTTATTCGTATCTATGAATATACATTTTCTTGGTCTGCATCTGGGGTAAGGTATACAGCTTTATAGTGTGCATATCTCTCCACATAAGAGGCATCACTGTAATATTCCTTTACATTTTATGTACCTTGTAATAAAATGTTATGATAATAAAATGTATTGATTTTTATAGTTAAAAAGTAGTCATGTTATCTCCTTGTTAGGGTAGATCATTTCATCTGAAGGATTTTGAGATTTCACACTAAATTATTGTATAGTATGGGCATTGTATGGAAGTTTTCTTAAAGTAGTCAACTTGAGATGTTTTTAAATGGAATCCATCAACAGGATTTTCTATGTAATCTGAAGACAGCAGATGTTAAACACAGATTTCAGTCTTGTGTCATGTATTGAGCTGTATGCTGCTATTTACATACAATGAAGGCTTTAGTACAAGGATGCTATCATTGCTGGGACTAGCTGCCTTGTTCCAAGTTGTCGGACCCATCCCCTTCCTGTGATAAGCAGCTCACTCCCAATAGACAATAGTGAAGGGGTTAGGGAATGGAGAATGCTCACCACGACTTCGGGAGGCTGGTTTCCATCTTGAAGTAAATGTGAAAGGAAATCCGGCACGAGACTGCAGTTGGTCAAAGGTTCAAGGTCTTTATTTAAAAATTAAAACCATAAGAACATCACCTGAGGTATGCAGCCCCCCCTCCACATCTGACTTGTTTCCATGCCTAAGACTAAGGATTGTTCAATCCGAAACGGGTTAGGCGTGGAGGGAGGGCTGCATACCCCAGTTGATGTTCTTATGGTTGTAATTTTTAATTAAAGACCTTGAAGCTTTGACCAACTACAGATTTCCTTTCACATTCACTCCCAATAGACAATGTACACAGAGAGCTGTGGTGTGGGTGGAGTTAGATCTCTGAGTTCTTCTATTTGCTACTTTTAAGAACACCGATTGTGTCAGAACCACTGCACACAGTGATCTAAGTGATACATTGTTGGATTTAGGGTCTCCTACTACGTTAGGTAGCATGAGGTAGCAAAAAAGCTGCTGACAAATTATCTTTAAAGGGGTTGTCCAGGACATATTTAAAGGACATCTGGAGTACAAGATACATTGCTGCATGCTCAGCTGTTACATGGAGCAGCATCTGACTGGAATCCACAGTGCATGGAGCTGGGACGCTGCAATCCAGCACACTACATAGTGGCCTTCTTAGGTATTCAAGCCCAACTTCCATTGTAGTGGATGTGATCTTAGTGGCAGAACCAGAGAATGGCCACTATATGTTGACTGTAGAATGTACTGTAGAATGGTTACTCTGCGGGAGCTTACCTGTTACAAGAAAACTGCACCGTCCAGATCCAGCTTCATTAATTACGCTACAGTTGTATGTACCATAATTTTCCCGGGCGTGGATAGTCACAGTCAGCTCCGTGTAATCTTGTGAGTCAAATTGTCCCTTCTCTAACAGTTTGCTCCCCAGTCTCCATTCATACATAAGAACTCGTGTAGGGTAAGCTCTCAAAACCTTGCAATTCATGGTGACGCTGGTGCCGAGACCTTGTCTAATTTCCTGAAAGGTTGGTTCAACAGCCGGGGGATCTGCAAAATATAAATATTCAAATATTAGCCATAAATTAAGGATTGGGCTTTCATCATTTCTACTGTATCATTCTTATTGTATAATTAAAGTGTACCTCCAATTTGGAAGTGATTATGTAAAAAATGTTTACAGAAGTTTTAAGAAAATAAGTACAGAAGTACAGTCTTTCATACACAGCTTCTATAGATATATGTTTTCATGGCTACAGAATAGGTATGAGTGGACACTACCATGCTGGGGAGCTTAGTACTCGTAACGAGCATTTTGTGGTCGGACGGGCTCGACTCAAGTGCCAAGTACAATGGAAATCAATGGGAACTCAAGCATTTTTTCGGAAGATCAAGATGAGCATGTCTAAGCATCCACCTGCTCATTACGAGTACTGAGCTCCCGAGCATGCTACTGCTTGCTCATCTGTACTGTAGACTACAGCCAAACTTTATGTGTAGTTTGAGACTGCTGTTGTATGTTACTCCAGATCTCCTTGGCTTTTTCTTCTGACAAACTTTAACTAAAAAGGCAAGACAATCTGGACATTGCATCTTTAGTCTATGAGATATGAATATGCACATGCTATATGAAAAACTATCCTTCAACCGGTATATAGATTACATGTTTTTTGTATTACATTATTTTAATAGGTATATAGATGATATATATGTTTTTTTTTGGGGGGGTTGCATTACTTACATTATTAACAAAGATATTTCAAACCATCCTTTACATGGTATATGGAAGACTTTTTTTCTAATCATTTACAGTCCGTTTAACCTTGTGCCAAAAAGCAGCCATGGGTTCTAAGAAGCTGCCTAGCACTCTGAAAATGAAAATGGTGGCGGCACAAGAAAGAAATACAAAGCTATAAGAAGATAGCAAAGCATTTTAAAGTAGCTCTTTCCTCAGTTTGAAATGTAATTTAGAAATGGCAGCATCTAGGAACAGTGGAGGTCAAGATAAGGTCTAGAAGACCAAGAAAAATGTCATAGAGCTGCTCCTAGGATTACTAGAGAGGCAAATCAGAAACAACATCCAGAAAAAACAACCTCAAAAGGTGCAAGCTTAAGGTTTGACAATGGCACTCACAGTCCCCTCATCCGAGCATCACTGAAAATCTGTGGCTAGACCTCAAAAGAGCGGAGCATGCAAGACGAGCCAGGAATCTCGCAAAAATGGAAGATGAGCCAGGAATCTCACAGCTCTGGATCACTTTTCAAAGGAAGGATAGATGAAAATTCCTCAAACAAGAATTGAAAGATTCTTGACTGCTACAAAAAGCATTTACAAGCTGTGATACTTTCAAAGGGGATGCTACTAGGTATTAAACATGCAGGGTGTCCAAACTTTTGCTTTGGCCCATTTTCCTTTTTGTAATTTTTTAAATGTAAAACATAAAAAATATTAGTTCATTTTTGCCTAAAATGCAAAGTAAATATGGTATCCTTAACTTTATGTCTTTTAGAGATCATTACATCTTCAACTTGCTTACCTGTTCACAACAACAATAATTTTTACCGGGGGTGCCTGCTATTATAATAAACCATCCTTTGGTCAGTAGAAAGATTTTTTTTGCATTACTATTTACTTACACTATTTTAATGCATATATAGAAGTTGTATTTTTTTTTTGCATCATCTAGACCAATGGTATGAAAATGACAAGTTATTTTCTCACCCGATATATAGATGACTTTTTTTAAATTTTTCACAATTCATTGTGTGAAGAACTATTAGGCAAATGAGTATTTTGATCACAATACTTTTTATACATGTTGTCCTACTCCAAGCTGTATAGGCTTGAGAGCCAACTACCAATTAAGTAAATCAGGTGATGTGCATCTCTGTAATGAGGAAGGGTGGGGTGTAATGACATCAACACCCTATATAAGGTGTGCTTAATTATTAGGCAAATGTCTTTCCTTAGACAAAATGGGTCAGAAGAGAGATGTGACGGGCTCTGAAAAGTCCAAAATTGTGAGATGTCTTGCAGAGGGATGCCGCAGTCTTGAAATTGCAAAACCTTTGAAGCGCGATCACAGAACAATCAAGTGTGGCGCCCCTGCGGGTATTAGCCACAGTATAAGATCATAATAGTTGCACTCACTTAGAAAGCCAAGCCACTGCACTACCACCTTTGGCCAGTAGGGGGAGCTCCAGAGACACCAGAGACTTCCCTAGAGATAAAACACTGGTTTGAGGTAAATTTTCAGACAGTTGGAGCCAGGAGCTCAGAGTGACAGGAGCTGCATTGAGTTCCTGAGGACTGGCTGACAATTTCCAGGGCCAAGCCATCGGTCTGAGGAGGAGAAAACTGATAAGAGGAACACTTTCAGAATCGGGTAGCATCATTATCTACCCTAGATAAAAAGCGCAGATACGGATACCGGATCCGTGGCTGCATTAGTTATATACAATACAGCAACCGGAAAAAACGTGTGGTAACAACAAGCTTCACAGGGCCAGACACAGCAACATACTAAGAGTTCAGCAGTACTCCCGGAGGGGGTAAGCAGAGAGAGACAAAGGACTCAAGTTGCCTGTTGAGTGGGACCCAGAGAGGACAGATTTGGGCCGGCAGCGAGTTCACACACGGCAGCAGGGCCACATAGACAGCGCAAGCAGGAGGTAAAGGACCCGGTGGGGCCTGAGCAACTGAACCCCTATTGCAGACTCCGGAGACGGGACTTGTTGTATTATAGTTTGGTTGAAAGTAAACCAGTTAAACCTCATCTGTGCCTCAGCCTCTGATTTAACAGCTACCATCTATCCAGGATTGGGACCATCACCGCTGAGAGAATTTGCTGTGAATCAAGTAAGTGTCTGTGTCCTTAACATCTCCTCACCATACTTCCATCTTCATCCATCATTAACTTTAACATCACCTGTCCAGGGGACCCTACAGCCCTACCCGGAAAAGGGCTATACCATCTCAGCTGCCTCTCACCATCATCCCCTGGCCAGTACAAGGCAGCGGTGGCCATATATAGCCACATTATTCTGGGTGGCGTCACGACAATAACATCTACAAACTTTATAAATTATATAAACTTCTAAATCCCCTGTAAATACCCCCTTTTAGGAGTGTGCCAGCCTGGGGCCACGGCCTGGGTCCAGCCACCAGTGACTCCCCCAAGGAAAGGGACCCTGCGCCGGGTATCCCGGTCCCCTAAGCTGGGCGGCACATCTCTCTTTGGCGTCACGAACAGGATTTACCGTGCCTGGTTAAATCGGGTACTGTGTGCCGTGATTAATGCCGAAAATTGTGAGAAAATCCGAGAAAAATTGACTTTTTTTTAAAATTTTTATCAAAAAGTGATTTTGCCATTGGAAACCATTGAAATAGACTTTTCCCCATTGACTAACATTGAAACAAAATGGCCGCCAGCCTCTGAGGTAAAATTGCATCATCACTAATTACCTCATAACTGCCACAGCACGAGACTGCTATTTGAACTGTGTCATAGCCCTGAGCTCTGATCTGACTGAAAAATTTCAGATTCCGCCATTACTGAGCTAACGGCGAGCAGAAGCAGCAGGGGGCGTGTTTTTGGGGGCGGCACCAAGCTGAGAGCTCTTACGTCGGCAAAAGGGGAAAACCAATCCTGCTGCACAGCGGAACGATTATACGCCATCCCGACGGAAGCAGAGGACCGGAAGGGTCCGGATTAACTAAGGGGGCGCAACATGTCGCAGCACGGAGACGCCGAAACACTCGGCGACACAAATGCAGCTGAAGCACAAAACAGAGCGCTCGGCAGCACAGCGGCGCAAGGTGCAGCGCCCATTATGCCGATGTTGATGCCATATACCCCAGGGGCTCCATGGCTTCCAGTGTATGAAGGTAAGCCTAATACTTTTGATGATTTTAAAGAAAAACTGCTGGCCTATTTAAACATGTTTCCAATGGCAGAAGCTCAGCGTGTCGGTTTGCTGATGGCACAGTTAAGTGGTAATGCCAAGCGAGAAGTCACAGCATGGTCCGCTGATCTAAAAGACACTGCTGAGCATATTCTAGCTGGATTAAAGGCAGTATTTGAAACTACTGCTGGTAGCAAAGCAAAGACCAAATTCTTCAATTGCAAACAAAAGGCCAATGAGAGTGTGAGAGAC
Source organism: Allobates femoralis (assembly GCA_033576535.1). Lineage (NCBI taxonomy): Eukaryota > Metazoa > Chordata > Amphibia > Anura > Aromobatidae > Allobates > Allobates femoralis. The sequence continues at coordinate 45,442,966 of JARQOC010000012.1, read as the reverse complement.
TTTGCCCTGAATTTACAGGAGGCCTTAAAGCGCTTACACTGGCTGAACCAATGTTTAACACTGGCGCTGATAAATTGCTAAAAGATCAATTCATTGAGGGACTATTAACCCCTTCTCATCGAGGGCATGCGAGTATGCTGACTTTCAAGGACCCTGAGGTGACATTTGCCCAGTTAAAGGAGAGCGCTATTCGTCTCCAGCAGGCAGAGGCACTTTGGGATCAGGATCCTGAGCAATCCATTACAGAAACCCCTCAACAACAGAGAGTGCCAGTGACATCAGTTAAGCCCCTGGAGGCCAGTGCTAATGATGCTTTCCAGCAAAAGCTTGACTCTCTAACAGACATTGTCACCTCAATGGCTAAAACCATGCAGGAAATGAGAGAATCACAGACTACACCCAAGATGGAGTTGGCGAACCGCAGAGAGGATATTTCCTGGATGAGACCCAGAGATACCCAGCGTGGAGAGGACGACCCAACGACCATTACCAGCCGGATGGACAGCCTATTTGCCGCCGTTGCCGGAAGCCAGGCCACATCGCCCGCAATTGTGATTTAAACAAGGATCCCTGGGAATGCGGGCCGCTTCGCAGGAGTGAACTTTCAAGGCCCAACATCCTGGCACGATAAGTACGTCGGAGGACGTCCCATTATCCCCATCGTGCTGGACGGTATTCCTCTCAATGCCTTGTTGGACACTGGTTCCCAGATTTCATCTATACCACATATCCTTTATAAGAGGTACTGGGCAGATTCAGACATTGATAAAAGACCATCTAATGTTGAGCTAAGTATATATGCTAGTAATGGAAAATTGGTACCGCAAGTAGGATTTAGAGAGATGACCATTAAGATTGGTAGAGCAGAATTAAAAAATCAGGGTATCATAATTGTTGATGTTAACCGACGGGAACCTTTTGTATTGGTAGGTATGAATGTTTTAGAAAATTGTTTTTCCGAGGTTATTACTATTTTACAGCAATTTGCGGAAACTGCCCAATCCTGCCAGCAGAGAATTCTCCGGAGAGAGATAAAAGCATTGGTGCTGAAGCAACAAGTAAAGGTTGCAGGTGGAGAAATCGGCAGTGTGAGGGTAAGTGACCCAACTCCTATAGTGATACCTCCAAAAACTGAAATGCTGGTATGGTGTAGAGCAGCCATTGGTATTAAAGGACGAGATTACCAAGCCTTGGTAGAGCCTGTGTACACTGATAGTAGACCCACGATATTAACGGCTAGAGGAATAGTCGAGGTACACAGGGGAAGAGTGCCCATACGTCTTTTGAATTGTGGAGAGGAAGAGGTCACTTTACCAAGGTACGCTACAATGGCCAAGCTATACACTGTTGACAACAATGCCATCATAGCCATTGGGCCCTTGAATCCGTTATGTCAGGCGGACGACAATGGTTCAAGTGGAGAATTAGAAGATTGGTGTCAGCAGCTGCATATAGGTACAGATTCAACACCTACCCACCAAAAACAAGGGGTGTACCGACTAGTAGAAGAATATGAACGGGTCTTCAGTAAACACCCATTAGACTTCGGACAGATTAAAGGGGTAGAACATACAATTCCTACCGGTAACCACCCACCAATTAAAGAGAGATATAGACCCATACCGCCCGCTCATTATCAATGTGCTAAAGACATGCTGAGAGAGATGAAACAGGCCGGGGTAATTAGAGACAGTTGTAGCCCTGGGCAGCCCCTCTGGTAATAGTTAAAAAGAAAGACGGAACCATGAGAATGTGTGTAGACTACCGGCAGATTAATCACATTACCCATAAAGACGCTTACCCCTTACCTAGAATTGAAGAGTCATTAGCTGCTTTAAGATCTGCTAACTATTTTTCCACCTTAGACTTAACAAGTGGGTATTGGCAAGCCCCTGTGGCTGAGGAAGATAAAGAGAAGACAGCATTTACCACACCAATGGGTCTCTGTGAATTTAATTGTATGCCGTTCGGACTCTGCAACGCACCCGGTACCTTTCAGCGATTGATGGAATGCTGTCTCGGACACAAGAACTTTGAAGCCGTCCTTCTGTACCTAGATGATGTAATAGTCTACTCAAAGACTTACGAACAACATCTACAAGATCTGGCAGAAGTGTTCGAAGCCTTATCCCGGTATGGTATGAAGATCAAGCCATCAAAATGTCACCTTCTAAAGCCAAAGGTACAATACCTGGGACACGTTGTAAGTTCAGAAGGAGTAGCACCGGATCCCGAGAAAGTAACCGCAATAAGGGATTGGCCAAGACCTACCAGCGTGAAACAGGTGAGGCAATTCCTGGGACTGGTGGGCTACTATCGTAGATTCATCCAAGGGTTCACCAAGCTAGCAGCACCTCTACAAGACATCCTGGTAGGGCAGTCGAAGAAGCCTTCAAATCGCAATCCTCCTTTCCAGTGGAGTGATGAGAGGGAAGATTCTTTTGAAAAGTTGAAGAAGGCATTGACCGGAGAAGAAGTTCTGGCATACCCCGATTACCATCAACCTTTCATCCTTTACACAGATGCCAGTAATGTGGGACTGGGAGCAGTACTATCTCAGAAGCAAGGAGGCAAGGAGAGAGTCATCGCCTTTGCAAGTAGAAAGCTCCGGCCTACTGAAAGAAATCCTGAAAATTACAGCTCCTTCAAGTTAGAACTACTGGCAGTAGTCTGGGCTGTGACTGAGCGTTTCAAACACTACTTGGCAGCTGCAGAATTCACCGTCTATACTGATAACAACCCATTGACCCACCTGGATACAGCCAAGCTAGGTGCGCTGGAACAGCGATGGATAGCCCGGCTGTCTAATTACAACTTCGTGATCAAGTATAGAGCAGGCCGAAAGAATGGAAATGCAGACGCCTTATCCCGGATGCCGCACTTGAGAGACGTGGAAGAAGAACCGGTAGAACTTGAAGAAATTGAACTACCCGCCTTCCATCGTCCCAAGGTAGGACAGTATCAATCCAGTGCCTACCAGAAACATCAACAGGTGAATCTCAACCCATTAGCACACCACAGATGGGCTGACACTCAAGACAGCAATCCAGCTGTGAAGTTGGTGAAAGAACTGCTGACTGAGCAAAGTGCGTATCCCAATGAAAATGCACCGAAAGAGACACATCAACTCTGGAAAGAGAGAGGCAAAATGTTCCTGTACCAAGGAAAGCTGTGCAGAAGATATACCAATCCAAAAACGCATGAGCTAGTATGGCAGATCATTGTGCCTAAACAAGATGTAAAAATGGTCCTAGAAGCTTATCACAATGGTGCTGGTCACTTCGGGTGGAAAAAGCTAGAAGTACTTTTAAGAGAAAGATTCTACTGGGTTGGAATGAGAAGATCAATTGAAGAATGGTGCAGAAACTGTGGTCCGTGCAACCTCAGAAGAAAAGATCTAAAAAATCAAAGAGCACCACTCCAGCCTATAGTTACCAAGCAACCACTTGAGCTCGTAGCAATAGACCACGTGAAATTGACACCAAGCCGGTCCGGCTATGTCTATGCTTTAACCATCGTGGACCATTACTCACGTTTCTTGGTAGTAGTGCCCGTGAAAGATCTCACTGCAAAGACAGCAGCTAAGGCGTTCCAGACATACTTTTGCAGACCCCATGGATATCCGGAACAAATACTCGCAGACCAAGGCACAGCATTTGAATCAGAGATCTTCAGAGAATTTTGCAATATGTATGGCTGCAAGAAGATCCGTACAACAGCCTATCATCCGCAAACAAATGGCTTATGCGAAAGGATGAACCATATTGTAATCGATCTCTTAAAGACTTTACCAGAGACAGAGAGAAACCTATGGCCAGAGAAATTGCCTGACTTGGTAGACCTCTATAACAATGTCCCGGTAAGCTCCACAAACTGTACCCCAGCTTACCTTATGCGTGCAAGACCTGGCAAGCTACCAATAGATCTAGAAATGGGCATCGTAAAACCTGACGCAGAAGTGCAGGATTCCAACTGGGACTCCCTACGCCAACAACAGTATCGCCAAGTGCAAGAATGCGTAGAAAGGAATCTCCAGAAAACTAGAGAAAGACAAGAGCAATACTTCAACCAGAATGCTCTAGCAACCCCATTAAAACCTGGTGATCAAGTGCTCAAGAGAAACCGTCGCACTAATAAACTGGACAATCAGTGGGAATCCGTCCCATATACAGTTTTACCAATGAGAGTGAACAATTCTAAAATGTGTCTTATAAGCAAAGATGGTGGATTAACATCAGTACTAGTGTCAAGAGACAATCTAAAACTATGTCCAGAGACATTGAAAGAAAAAGAAGTCATTCAACCTGAACCAGAAGTTATTCAACCAGTACCGGTTCAACCTGTTGACGAAAAAGAAGAAGATGGAGTATATCACACCTATTTAGGAGACTTTCCTAAAACCTGGCCAACCTACAATGGTGCAGTAGTAGTTCCCATGATGGCCTTCTATCAAACACCAGAGCCTGTAATACCAGAAGCCACAAGACCAATAGAATTAGAAGCAGACCCTGTACCACAAGAAGTTCCAAGACAGGAAGAACAAATTCCTAGTAATAATAGTCCTGGACACGGTGGAATTGCCAACCCCACAAATGTGGAATTATCCCTAGCAGAACCAGAAGTACTTACTAGGTATACGTCCACTCACACCATCACATTGAGTACACCCAGTACACAAGCGTTACGCAGATCACAGCGTAGTACTCAGGGTCAATTACCAGCAAAATATGCAGACTACCAAATGTAAATAGATATTTAGTTGTTAATCAGTAGTTATTAGATGTAACGTTAAAAAGCTCAGTACCTGCAGAGACTATTCTGTATGAACTACTTGCATATTCTTGAACTCTTTTCTTCATTTATCAGCCCGGAGGCGGTAAATTAAAGCTCCGGAAAGACTGTTTTTTGAACATTCTTAAATTATTCATAAACTTTGTTGGAAAAATGGACGCTAATTGCAGTGCCTTTCCTAACAAATAAATAGCCCTCAAGGACAGAGCTGTATTAATGGACGCTATTTGAAGTGACTTTTTACAAGACTCTATTTTTTAAACTTGAGTGGTTTTTGTAAGTTTTTATTTTTTTTTAAGACTCTGTAGATATTATCTGTTATATCTTATGTTTATTGTCCCACAGTCCCGGAGTACTGTTCTTAACTAAGGGGGAATGTGGCGCCCCTGCGGGTATTAGCCACAGTATAAGATCATAATAGTTGCACTCACTTAGAAAGCCAAGCCACTGCACTACCACCTTTGGCCAGTAGGGGGAGCTCCAGAGACACCAGAGACTTCCCTAGAGATAAAACACTGGTTTGAGGTAAATTTTCAGACAGTTGGAGCCAGGAGCTCAGAGTGACAGGAGCTGCATTGAGTTCCTGAGGACTGGCTGACTATTTCCAGGGCCAAGCCATCGGTCTGAGGAGGAGAAAACTGATAAGAGGAACACTTTCAGAATCGGGTAGCATCATTATCTACCCTAGATAAAAAGCGCAGATACGGATACCGGATCCGTGGCTGCATTAGTTATATACAATACAGCAACCGGAAAAACGTGTGGTAACAACAAGCTTCACAGGGCCAGACACAGCAACATACTAAGAGTTCAGCAGTACTCCCGGAGGGGGTAAGCAGAGAGAGACAAAGGACTCAAGTTGCCTGTTGAGTGGGACCCAGAGAGGACAGATTTGGGCCGGCAGCGAGTTCACACACGGCAGCAGGGCCACATAGACAGCGCAAGCAGGAGGTAAAGGACCCGGTGGGGCCTGAGCAACTGAACCCCTATTGCAGACTCCGGAGACGGGACTTGTTGTATTATAGTTTGGTTGAAAGTAAACCAGTTAAACCTCATCTGTGCCTCAGCCTCTGATTTAACAGCTACCATCTATCCAGGATTGGGACCATCACCGCTGAGAGAATTTGCTGTGAATCAAGTAAGTGTCTGTGTCCTTAACATCTCCTCACCATACTTCCATCTTCATCCATCATTAACTTTAACATCACCTGTCCAGGGGACCCTACAGCCCTACCCGGAAAAGGGCTATACCATCTCAGCTGCCTCTCACCATCATCCCCTGGCCAGTACAAGGCAGCGGTGGCCATATATAGCCACATTATTCTGGGTGGCGTCACGACAATAACATCTACAAACTTTATAAATTATATAAACTTCTAAATCCCTGTAAATACCCCCTTTTAGGAGTGTGCCAGCCTGGGGCCACGGCCTGGGTCCAGCCACCAGTGACTCCCCCAAGGAAAGGGACCCTGCGCCGGGTATCCCGGTCCCCTAAGCTGGGCGGCACACAAGCGTTTCATGGCAAATAGCCAACAGGGTCGCAAGAAGCGTGTTGGGCAAAAAAGGCGCAAAATAACTGCCCATGAATTGAGGAAAATCAAGCGTGAAGCTGCCAAGATTCCATTTGCCACCAGTTTTGCCATATTTCAGAGCTGTAACGTTACTGGAGTATCAAAAAGCACAAGGTGTGCCATACTCAGAGACATGGCCAAGGTAAGAAAGGATGAAAAACGACCACCTTTGAACAAGAAACATAAGATAAAATGTCAAGACTGGGCCAAGAAATATCTGAAGACTGATCTTTCAAAGGTTTTATGGACTGATGAAATGAGAGTGACTCTTGATGGGGCAGATGGACGGGCCAGAGGCTGGATCAGTAAAGAGCAGAGAGCTCCACTCCGACTCAGACGCTAGCAAGGTGGAGGTGGGGTACTGGTATGGGCTGGTATCATCAAAGATGAACTTGTGGGACCTTTTCGGAGTGAAGCTCAACTCCCGGACCTACTGCCAGTTTCTGGAAAACAACTTCTTCAAGCAGTGGTACAGGAAGAAGTCAGTATTGTTCAAGGAAAACATGATTTTTATGCAGGACAATGCTCCATCACATGCATCCAACTACTCCACAGCGTGGCTGGTCAGTAAAGGTCTAAAAGAAGAAAAAATAATGACATGGCCCCCGTGTTCACCTGATCTCAACCCAATAGAGAACCTGTGGTCCCTCATAAAATGTGAGATCTACAGGGAGGGAAAACAGTACACCTCTGGGAATAGTGTCTGGGAGGGAAAACAGTACACCTCTGGGAACAGTGTCTGGGAGGCTGTGGTGGCTGCTGCATGCAATGTTGATTATAAACAGATGAAGCAACTGACACAATCTATGGATGGAAGGCTGTTGAGTGTCATCATAAAGAAAGGTGGCTATATTGGGTCACTCATTTTTTGAGGTTTTGTTTTTGCATGTCAGAAATGCTTTTTTTCTAAATTTTGTGCAGTTATATTAGTTTACCTGGTGAAAATAAACACGTGAGATGGGAATATATTAAGTTGCCTAATAATTCTGCAGAGTAATAGTTACCTGCCCAAACAGATATCCTCCTAAGATAGCCAAATGTAAAGAAACCCCACTCCAACTTCCAAAAATATTAAGCTTTGATATTTATGAGTCTTTTGAGTTGATTGAGAACATAGTGGTTGATCAATAATACAAATAATCTTCTAAAATACAACTTGCCTAATCATTCTGCAAACAGTGTACTAATGGATATATAGCATATATTGTAAATTATCCTTCAAATAACGTTTTGCACTACTAAGCACTTATACCATTGCAGATATAGATGTTGTTTTTTTGCATTACACTATTTATATAAATATGACAAACCATTATTTACTGGCATATAGTTGACGTTTTTTTTTTCTTACTTACATTATTAATACATCTCGGGCTTGACATTGCTCATAGACTTGTCTTTTCTCATCTGTTTTCCTGAATGCTTAAGTATGCTATTTTATTTGCAACGCGCCTCCAGGTTTGCTAACATACCAACTACATCCCCTAGATTGAATCTGTGAGACGACATTGCTATTCACTTGTAACAGCAAACAAGAGCTTTGGGGCTTAACTGCTTGTCACACTTGTCACACCGCCCCGGCTCCGACACAATCAGAGAACACTAGAAAGTGCTTATACTTATAAACCAAACTTCTCGAATCAATTAGTGGGTGGCGGTGTCTCCGCTGATGACTTTCTTTTTGTCTCGGAGCCATAGTTGTAATAAGTAACATTAATTTAAAAACCTTACACTTTGCAGGTCATTAATCTCTGTCTGGCATTGTAGTCTCTTCTAGAAAGACAGGAAAAGCCGTCCTGTCTATTCGAAAATTACTTCTTTATCTTCCTTTGCAGGCGAAAAAAAAAGAAAAAAGTCAGCAGTAAAGTTCACATCTAGGTTAATGCACCCGAAGGATGGGAAAGTCTTTAAGGAACGCTTTCTCGAAAAAAAAATAAAAAATCCCCTGTAAACATAAATCCCAGCATTGTCCTCTTATGTGAAGTCGTAATATTGTAAGCAGAGGCTTATATAGAGGATGTTCACCGAAAAGCCAACAAAAACCTGCAAGGTCGCGGAAAAAAGCTCCAATATGCTCCTGTACACTTAGGGGAAGTTTTTGTTGTTTTATTCTTTTTTTTACTATTTTTATACTTATATTATGTACAGCGGTGGACTGGCCCAGGTGGCAGGGGGGCAAGTGCCCCCTGGGCTGGTGGTATAGCCCACACCTAGGGCCGCCCCCCACAGAAATGGGCAGGCCGGGGCCGTTTTGGGTCCTGCGCGGCGATACAGCCGCAGACGGCGGTGAACATGGTAAGTGAGCTGCGGTGGCCTGATAGCACCCCATTCCCTCCTCCCCCCCCCCCCGCTCATCCGAAAATTCTGATAGCACCCCCCCACCCCCCTGTCGGGCATCAAAAATTCTGATAGCACCCCTCCCCCGCTCCTCATCTCAGGGCTGGCATGGAAGACCAAAAAATGCCACCCGGGGCCAGAGGCACCAGCCAGCCCCTGTTTATGTAGGACGAGATTATCAAACCCACTTTTTTAGCTATCATAGTTAAGATCATTAACAATTAGGTCTTTTCTCCACATATCCTTGCTGCATAGATCTACGATATAGCACTCACTAAATTCTATGACCCATATAAACACTATATATTTTATATTTTCATTTTAATTAATTCATATGAAGGTAGTTAAAAAAAAAATCTTATTTCAAAGAAATTCCTTTAGGAAGAATATATGTATGGCAGCACAAGTACAGTGGCATGTAAACGTTTGGGTACCTCAAGTCATAATTAGTGTTATTGCAAACAGTCAAGCAAGTTGAAGATGAAATGATCTCCAAAAGGCATGAAGTTAAAAAGTACACATGTTCTTTGTAGTTTAGTCAAAAAAAATCTTCAGCTTTTACATAGTAACAATTACAAAAAGGGAAATGGTGTCATGCAAACACTGGGGCACCCTGCATGGTTAGTACCTCACAGCACCCCCTTTGGCAAGTATCACAGCTTGTAAACACTTTTTGTAGTCAGTCAAGAGTCTTTCAATTCTAGTTTGAGGGATGTGCATCCATTCTTCCTTGGAAAAGTCTTCCTGTGAGATTCCTGGCTTGACTTCCAGTTCTGCAAGCTTCTAGGTTTGTCTTCCAATTCTGAGAGATTCCTGGCTCGTCTTCCAGGTCTGTGAGATTCCTGTTTCGTCTTCCAGTTCTGCGAGATTTTTGGTTTGTCTTCCAGTTCAGAGAGATTCCCAGTCGTCTTCCAGGTCTGTGAGATTCCTGGATCGTGTTCCAGGTCTGTTAGATTCCTGGCTCATCTTGCATGCACTGCTTTTTGAGGTCTAGTCACATATTTACAATGATGTTCAGATTAGCTAACTGTGAGGGCCATTGTAAAACCTTCTGCTTGTACCTTTTGAGATCATCTATTGTGGATGTTGATGAGTGTTTAAAATCATTATCCATTTGTACAGGCCATCCTCTTGTCAAATGCAGCTTCTCTCGCTCACTTATGGCTGGTTTCCAAGTGTTGTGTGATGCTGGAGTCATCTGAGTTCATGCCTGGCATGGCTCAGGTGTGAACACAGATAACCTTTCACACAGCTGGGTGTTCAGTCTGTGAGCAGATGTGTGTCTTCTTACAGAGATGTAGCAGAGCTGAAGATGTGTTGCTGTGGATTACATCGGAGGGAGTTTTTTGTGTAAATTAAAGATGGGAACAAGGGTTGCCTCATGTTTCATTTCTCTAAAAATATTTTTCTTCTGTGTTGCGGTTTTTTACTGTTTACTAATATTTCATGGTGGCCAGGTCTAATTCTGCTCTGACACCATGAATTATCAGTGCCAGCTGACAATATAAAGCTGGCATTAACCTCTTCATTACCCAGCATGCCACCGCCACCAGGGCCACTGGAAGAGCCAGTTAAAGCGCCTGAAAATGGCACTATGTATGAATGTATCATTTTCAGGGATGGATGTGAGCTGCTATTTTCAGCGTATGGGCCCTTACCACACTGAGAATCCCAGCCCCAGCTGCCTGGGTTACCTTGGCTGGCAATCAAAAATAAGGTGAAGCCCAAGTATTTTTTTTTTTAAATAATTTATTTAAATAATTTTAAAAAATTGGCTTTCCTGTATCTCTTTTCCAAGGCAAGGTAAGGCCATGTGGTTGGTGGTGGCAGCTCATAGCTGATCGCTTTATCTGTGCTGAGAATCAAAAATATTGTGGAGCGCTACGCAAAATTTTTTAGATTCATTTATTTCTACAGTACAATATGTGTGAGGGGCCCAACAGCCAGTCACAGACTTTGTCACAGAGAATAATAATAATAATAATAAATCTTTATTTATATAGCGCCAACATATTCAGCAGCGCTTTATAATGAAGGGGTTAGAGTACTGAAAAAATAATACTGTTTACTGAGGATGTGAACGAGGGTTTAGCTGTATGCTGAAATCGACACAGCGCTACACGTGGAAGAAGGCAGAACAGTAAAAATGGATACCTGGTTGCAGGTGGTAGTTGAACAGACTGTACAGGACCGCTACCAACCACAGTGCACCGCATACGGGTATTACAGCAGCTGCCATACAGCCACAGGTAAAAAGAGTGTAGCCCCCCAGCAAGTGCGACACAATTCCTGCCACACGAAGCCTGTTTATATATAGACTCGGGACTGCAACGAATAACTCAGCTGTCTGCAGACCAAGCATCAGTAACAACAGATTTTGACTGCAAGCGATAGTTGATCAGACTGTATGGGACTGCTACCACCCACGCTGCTACCCACCAGAAAGTGCAACACCATTCCCACCATGCTGACGCCCGTTCATACATAGACTCGGCAACCTGCAGCTAAGCGCACAATGTCTAGAAGCTGAATATCTTCACTCAAAATGAGGTGACAAACAGGCTCCAGCAAGTCTTCAACAGTAGAGCTTGCTGCTGTCGCTCATGCTGAAGCTGAGGCAGCAAAAGTGAGGTCATCCTTCGCTGCACAAGAGATACAATCAAAGCTGAGACAAGCAGAGCTACATGAAGAGCAAGAGGCAGAGAGTGCACTTCTGCGAGTGTCTCTAGAAAGACTTGCCACAGACAAAGAGACTGCAGCTGCAATAGCTAAAGCAAAGTGCTGGGAAGCAGTGAAGAACTCAACATGTTGCAGAGTATGTCCGTCAGCATTACAGAATAGGTGGCAGCCCTGATGCACTACATCAACCAACCTACGCCAACCACCAGCGATCCAAACTTGAACTTCGCGAATGCAAACAAGAAGGTGTTCAGCACGGAGACGTTTGTCACAGTTATTGTTCTTCCGAGCGGAAGATACAACTTCCACCCTGCCTTAAAGAGACACCTTCCTCACCAGAAAGGTACAATACATACTATCCGATATACCCTGATGAAGGTGCCAGGATAGGCGCCGAAACGTGTTGTTGAATAAAGGAGATCTTTGCTTTGGAACCTTGCCTTCCTTGTGACTTCTTGGAGACATCCATTCCTTGGGATTCCATTGAGGCAGCAGCGCGGACCGTGACACACCATCTTCCCTATATAGAAGCGTTTTTCCACGTACGAGTGGCTGGTGGAGGTCCTGCAGCAGCTATAAACCGAATGCTTATAAACCAGTTGTGGGTCACACAACTGGGCCAGGTGAGTGTACACCTATTGGTATACTCAGTGTGTCACTAGTGATAGGGCACTATTGCGCCTCTTGTCTCCCCTCTTTTTGTATTTATACAACAGGTATGATGACACACCATACACCAGACACGACAACAACACATTGGCTCGTATCAGCACTGACCAAGCCACAATGGACTTTGCAAAGTTCTTTGCTCACTGAGAACTGATTATAAAAGGACTTGTAAAGTTAACTGATCATGCTGAGAACTATAGGTCATGGCGAGCCTTGTTCCAGAACACCATTTAGGGTTAGACCTTTCTTGTGGCGAGGAGTTAGATCTCCTGGTAAAGGGGCTTGGGAGTGAGTTGGTCGAGCATGCCAAAAGAATACGAGACATTAATGTTAAGTATCCACACAGGGGTCTGCAGGTGTGGGAAAGACTCGATAAATGTTATGTTTAAATAGAAGCCATAGAAAATGCTTTATACAAAAGAATTGACGATTTCCCTAAGATAGGGTCTAACAGTTACCAAAGGCTCAGAGTAATTAAGAGATTTGTTAATGGAGCTACAGGCTGCCCAGGCGGAAGGAGATTTGCCTGGATTGGCACTCTTGGACACAGCCAGTGCAAAAGCTTTCCTAAAACCTCCAAGAAAGTGGGTCACACATGGTTCACGGTATAAGCAAACTTATAACGTACCATTCCCTCCTTTTACTGTATTCGTAGATTTTGTCACCCAACAAGCTGAAATCAGAAATGACCCTAGTTTTGACTTCAACCTAGTTTTGACCAACGTCGGACTAGAAGTGTTCGGCCCTTGGTCTGGGGCTACATGGCGCACTAGGGAGATCCATGCTGAAGCAAAGTGTTGGGCAGTTCTATTCACTTGTTTGTCCATCAGAGCTGTTTATATCAAGGTAATCAAATCTATGAACACTTCAAGTGTCATAAACCCACTTTGACATTTCATGATGATCAGAGGCCCTGTGTAGCACATTCGCTCTGACAGGAGCACAAATTTTGTTGGAGCAGCAAGAAAACTCTGAATCCCCTCCAATCTGGATATGACTAATGTAGAAAGGTACCTAGGTGTACAAGGATGCACCTGGACTTCTAATCTACCATATTCTTCACACATGGGAGATGCCTGGGAAAGAATGATAGGGATAGCACGCAAAATACTAGACTCTATCTTCTTTCAAGCGAACACTTGACTGATACATAAGAGTTTGACTACGTTATTGGCTGAGGCTTCAGTCATCAAGAATGCCAGGCTATTGACAGCACTTTCCAGTGATTCCAGAGACCTGACAGTTCTTACTCCTGCCATGTTACTCAGGCAGAAAACCTATGTTCTAAGTGCTCCACTTGGAGAATTCAATGACAAAGACCTCTATAGATGACAATGGAGGCATGTACAAAGTGTGTCCGATGCCTTTTGGGACAGATGGAAAAAGCAGTACCTCTCCACTTTGCAAACTAGGACAAAGTGGCAGAAAATCCACCCTAACATCAAATCTGGTGATGTACTTGTGAAAGACAGTCAGTTGCATTGTAATGAGTGGCCACTTAGCCTAGTCACTCAAACTTGCCTCAGCAAGGATGGGAAAGTACATATAATAGAGGTCAGAGTGTGTAAGCTTGGAGAGAACAAACTTTTCCTCAGGCCAGTAATAGAACTCATGTTGCTGTTTTCCCCAAAAGAACCAAATAGTGGCATCTATTGATGCCAAGCAGGGAGTGTTCTGCCCATAGAGGTCATGAGTTACCCTTTTATATTGTTTATATGTGTTTCACACAACCTTGCAGCACCTTTAAGATTTAGTGTGTTCTTAGGGACTGTCCCTCAGTTTCCCCGGGAAGAAGAAGAGACTGCAGACATTTCCCGGGCTTCATATAGATAAGACATGTGTCCCTGGCTCTGGCTCCCTTCTGTACAAAAGCTCCTCCTGCCCAGCTAAATCCAGTGTGAGTTGTAGTAAAACCATACACTTGTGCTAGGATCTTCTTGTGAAGGTTATTATGCAGCCATTGTTACAGAAAGTACTGTTTCCGGTAGAAGGAAAGGAAGAAAGCGCACCGATCTAAATTTAATGTAAGATTAGATCGTAGGTAGATATAGATGGCACTCACCTTTTTTTAGGTCTTGTTATCTTGCATATAGGTCACTTGGGACCATTAGGTATACAGGAATAGATATCCTCTGTAGTCAGTATGCTGCAAATCCCTGGTAGCTAGTATGTAACTCAGAAGGAGTTACCATAGGTGTAGGTATCAATTGGAATTTTTACCAGGCTATTTGTGTTCCGGAGGTTTATAATCCAAAACTTCTTATTATCTAAAAAAGGTTTTTATTTTTTCTGAAGAAAAGCACATACAACGCGTTTCAACAGTAAAAATGTCTTCCTCAGGTATATTGTCAGGTATATTGTTATATTGTTAACAATATACCTGTCGAAACACGATATATGTGCTTTTCTTGAGAAAAAAATTCTAAACCTTTTTTGGATAATAGAAGTTTTGGAAAACAAACTTCCGGGAGCACAAATAGCCTGGCAAAAATTCCAACAGAAAGTACTGTGCAATAGGAGTGTGTCATACCTTGTAATACACCATCTTGTTTTAATGTCCCTTACATTGCATACAGATAGATGTTACCTCTGTATAGAGTAGTGCCTTTTACAGTGAACCTAGCCACAGTTATTCATGTTAATTTGTATTTCTGAGTTGTTTATCACTGTGCTTGTACCCAGTACTGGTATAGACTCTTTGTATTGTAGTTTTTACCCGCCAAGTTCATATCATCACTCCAATAAATTAAGACTACTGAACCCCTACAGTCTGTTTACTGGGGATGTGAACGACGGTTTAGCTGTATGCTGAAATCCACATAGCACCACACGTGTAAGAAGGCAGAACAATGCTTCTACTTCAATGCCCAACTTTCATGATAAAATATCACTGGAGTGGCAATTTTTTAGTTTTCCAAAAATTTTAACTGAAAGCCAAATACCCTAAATTTCTGTGAATAGTGTATATCTTTCAAACTCGTATTCTGAATGATGCATTACCAACCATGGTATGAAAAAAATAATAATTATAACAAAAAGATAACATATCTTGTCACTCATCCCCATCAATTCAAGTATCTCATTAGCTTGCGCAGCAGCTGCCTGGCATTAGGTGTACTTATTGGAAGAAATGAATACATGGATTGCTATAGAATTCAATCTTTGCAACACTTATGATAATTTACCAGGAATTTGTTTATATTCTATTGAAAATAACTCACACATACAACACGACAATCAAATGATAAAAAAGTGTATATACAGATATTACGTGTAGAGCCTTCAACAACTGGGTCAACCTTGGAAAATTTTAAAAGTAATTTGATTTGAATGAAAAGACACAATAGATTTTTTTTCTTTTCCGAAGGCAATGGCTATTTGTATTACAGCAGCTCAGAACACTTGTTGCCTACGTAAAGTTGTCTCCGTCAGAGCAGTATAATAGAGTAGTTATTTACCACGCATTATTGACTGCTGATTATAGAAAATTTTTTTTTTTTGTTTGGCTCATTTGTGTTTTTTTCCCTGTAGATTGAATCTATACAACAAGGAAATTTGTTGTGTTAAAATAATTTTTGTAGGTAACCATATTCATGTTAAGTATTTCATCCAGCCTCCTTTAATAAATTAATATGAAAAGTATAAGTGAGCCATGGCAAAAAATAGATAAAAACATAAATAAATAAAGAAAATAATACAAAAATGCTGAAAAAAACAACTTTTTAAGGCATGGCATTGTCCAAGGAATAATCTATAGGCCACAACAGTGCCTATATATATCTATAAAAGCCAAATCCAGTCTGTCTGTCTGCCTGTGTGTCTGTAAGTTTGTCCCGAAAACAGGCCACTTCCTATATTACATCATGTAAATTACAGTTAAACTGGAAAATTAGTTAAATGTAATGTGAAGAAACCCATACTTTTGGTTGATCAGTCAAAGAAAACAGCACCACCTATAACACATTTATGTGGGGCCCACACACTGATCAGGACACTGGCCACAGTGCAGACATTCTTTATTGCCTGTGTCTGGGTCCGCTCCATCATACCCTTGAAGCGGACCAATGCCTGCTGCTACACTTCAAACAGGGGAAAGAAGGAAAGAGTCGTACAGGGTGAGTAAGAAAGCACACAATGGGAGGATAAAGAGTGCATTGGGAGAGACAGTACAAGGGGGGAGAGACAGCACACAGGAGGAAAAGAGTGCACACACAGGGGGAAGAGAGAGCACACAAGGGGAGAGAGAGCACAAGAGGATAGAGAACCCACAGGGGAGAGAGACAGCACAAAAGAGAGCGTACACAAGGGAGAAAGACAGCACAAGGGAAAGAATGCACAGGGGAGATAGACAGCACAAGGGGAGAGAGACAGAACAAGGGGCGTGAGAGCACACAGGAGGGAGAAAAGAGTGCACAGGGGGAGAGCCAGCACAAAGGGAAGACAGCGTGTAAAGGTAGAAAGACAACACAAGAGGCGAGTGAGCACACAGTGGTGAGAGACAGCACAAGGGGAACGAGAATCTACAGGGGGAGAGACGCACAAGGGAAGAAATTGTGCATAGGGGAGAGACATCACAAGGGGAAAATGAGTGCAGAGAGGGAGAGACAGCACAAGGGAAGAGAGAGTGCACAGGGCATGAGACAGTGCACAGGAGGAAGAGTGAGAACACTGGACAGACAGCATAAGAGTAGAGAGAGTGTACAAGGGGAGAGACAGCACAAGGGGATATAGAGTGCACAGGGGGAGAGACAGCACAAGGGGAGAGAGAGCACACAGTGGGAGACACAGCACAAGGGGAGAGAGACAGCACAAGGGGTAAGATCTTACAGGGGTGAGAGACAGCACAAGGGGAGAGAGCACATAGGGAGAAAAGAGAGCACATAGGGAGGAAAGACAGTATAAGGGGAGAGAGAGCACACAGGGAAGAAAGAGTACAGAGTGGAAGAGAGAGCGCACAAAGAAAGAGAGTGCACAAGAGGAAGAAAGCACACAGGGATGACAGACAGCACGTGAGAGAGAGCGCACAGAGGGATGGCAAGCAGCTGCAGCACCTGTGAAGTTACGGCCAGACTATGTAGCAGCGGGCTTTCCCCGCCATCCTTGATGGCGCTGCGATTAGTAGCAGGAGTAGTTGGACAAATATTTTAGAATCACCCAATGCTATAGAATAAGGCCCCCGTCTAATATCTATCTATCTATCTATCTATCTATCTATCTATCTATCTATCTATCTATTATCTATTATTATTATATGTATATATATATATATATATACACTACCTTCAAACGTTTGGGGTAACTTCGAAATTTCCCTATTTTTGAAAGAAAAGCACATTTTTTTTCAATGAAGCTAACATTAAATGAATCAGAAATACACTCTATACATTGTTAATATGGTAAATGTCTATTCTAGCTGCAAACGTCTGGTTTTTAATGCAATTACTACATAGATGTAGAGAGGCCCATTTCGAACAACCACCACTCCTGTGTTTTAATGGTACATCTGTCTGCTAACTGTGTAAGAAGGCTAATGGATGTTTAGAAAATCCTAGAAAACCCTTGCACTAGTATGTTAGCACAGCTGAAAATGGTTTGGCTGATTAGAGAAGCTAAAAAAATTGACCTTCCTTTGAGCTAGTTGAGAATCTGGAGCATTACATTTGTTTGTTCTATGAAACTCTCAAAATGGCCAGAAAAAGAGAACTTTCACGTGAAACTGACAGTCTATTCTTGTTCTTAGAAATGAAGGCTATTCCATGCAAGAAATTGCCAAGAAACTGAAGATTTCCTACAACAGTGTGTCCTACTCCCTTCAGAGGAGAGCACAAACAGGCTCTAACCAGAGTAGAAAGAGAAGTAGGAGGCCCCGCTGCACAACTGAGTAACAAGACAAGTACATCAGAGTCTCTAGTTTGAGAAATCCATGCCTCACAGCTCCTGAACTGGCAGCTTCATGAAATAGTACCCGCAAAACGACAGTGTCAACGTCTACAGTGAAGATGCTGGCCATCAGGGCAAAGTAGCAACGAAAAAGCCATATCTGAGACTGGCTAATTAAAGGAAAAAATTAATAAGAGCAAATCAGGGGCGGACCTACCGTGGTGCAGCTGTTCGTGCACAGGCCGACGGTAGGGGCCCCTCAAGAGGAGAGGAGGTTAACTGAGTGGAAGCTCCCTGCTTTCCTTGGCTGCTCCCACCCCTCCTCTCCAGCTCCCAGATCTACAATGCGCGGCCCAGCGCAGGTAAGAGCCGCACGCCATTCCCCCCTGCTAGCACCCGTTCCCCCCCTCTCCTCACCCAAAGCTGCCAGCACCCCCCCCCCGCTCCTCACCTGACGCTGCCAGCATCCACCCCCCGCTCCTCACACCTGCTGCTGCTAGCACCATCCCCCACCCCCTCCCCGGTCCTCACCTGAAGCTGCACCAGGGCCCCCCAGGCTGAAGGTCCGCCACTGGGGCAAATGAACACAGGCATTGGACAGAGGCAGATTGGAAAAACATTTTATGGACAGACGAATCAAAGTTTGAAGTGTTTGGATCGCACAGAAGAACATATGTGAGACGCAGAACAACTGAAGAGATGCTGGAAGAGGCCTGACGCCATCTGTCAAGCATGGTGGAGGTAATGTGATGGTCTGGGGTTGCTTTACTGCTGGTAAAGGGGGAGATTTGTACAAGGTAAAATGGATTTTTAATAAGGAAGGCTATCACTCCATTTTGCATCGCCATATCATACCCTGTGGACAGCGCTTGATTGGAGCCAATTTCATCCTACAACAGGACAATGACCCAAAGCAAAGCACTCTCCAAATTATACATGAACTATTTAGGGAAGAAGCAGGCAGCTGGTTTCTATCTGTAATGGAGTGTCCAGCGCAGTTACCAGATCTCAACCCCATTGAGCTGTTGTGGGAGTAGCTTGACCGTATGGTACGCAAAAAGTGCCCATCAAGCCAATCCAACTTGTGGAGGTCTTAGGAAGCTTTCTCAAGATTACCTCAGCAAATTAACAGCTAGAAGCCAAAGGTGTGCAATGCTGGAATTGCTGCACAGGGAGCATTCTTTGACGAAAGCAAAGTTTGAAGGAGAAAGTTATCATTTCAGATAAAAATCATTATTTCTAACCTTGTCAGTGTCTGGACTATATTTTCATTCATTTTGCAACTCATTTGATAAATAAAAGTATGAGTTTTGATGGAAAACACAAAATTGTCTGGGTGACCCCAAACTTTTGAATGGTAGTGTGTATACATTGTGAGGCAGTGACAGATATCATATGTGAAGGTTGCCATGTATCCCCTTGAATGTGCATAGAAACTTACTGAGACCCACTGGAGTGTGTTATTTCACAGCTACTGCTGTGGGTGCAACACAAAATAGAACAGTGTGAGCCAAGTCTTTAGGAAAATCTGATAGGGGCTTTTATTTTTGGAGAGATCTGTTGGGTAGTAGTGGGATGGATTTCTCCCTGTAGCCCGGGTCTTGCATCTGACCATAGCTACGATTTCTGTTTAAATCTGCAGCAAACATCAGGGTGTGTCTCAGTTGTGATCAAGGTTGCAGAGCAGCAGGTTCTGTGTGAGCAGGTCTGTGTGAAGTAACACTGACTAAAAAACTAGAGACCTAGGCAAAAGTCAAACAGACACTGGAAGGTAGGCCCTGCACCCTGGGATCCTTTCAGTGATGCAGAATTCAAACGACTTTGTACAGGATAGTACATGTGTGTCACTGGCTGCGGTCTGGAACTCCAGGTCTGTGAAAGAGTCTTTTGGATAATAAAAAGACTGTTGGTGTGAACTAACTCCTGGGTCATTGCCTCACATTTCTGGCTACCCATAGTCTCTGCATCACAATTTGTTTATTATTTTTTAATTTCAGATTATTACAAAAAAAATTCATAACATTACCAAAACAAAAAACTACGTGCAAAATCCTTATTTGAGTAATAGGAAATTTTCTTAGGATTGCTTCCCTTTAAGATCTGGAATACTTCAATAAAAAGGACCAAAATTCTTCTAGAGTTTTATGTCTACATATCCCATGCAGACCAATGTATCTACATGAAAACAAACTATCAACAAGCCCTTTGCTTTCTACATTGATCCTCGCTTCAATTTCTGTTTTCATGGCAATAAGTAAGCAAAAAATAGAAACCTTCTGGATCAGACTACACAGTTTTTGTTTGTAGTCTGTAACCATAGTGACACATGAATCTGCATGGAAACTATAAACATAAAACATTCAAATATTAATAATTAAGAACATCGCTAAAAACATCTGGTTCACCAAAGCTGTTGACAGAGAAGGCTCCAACTTTAAGTTGGATTTAATAAATATTGTCCAACTTTGGGGAGCTATGTAACTATGTAATGGAGTACCTTGGTGTCTCTTGTTTTAAGGATAATTCCTGCAGGAAAGTAAGAAAAGATGTCATTTTCTGGGCTTCTAAACAAAAAGTAATTGCAGAACTGGAAAGAGAAGCCTGTCACCTGGTTAGGTTGTGGAATTATTGTACAACTCCATATACTTGTGAAATTTGGTGGGACGGGTTCAGATGATCTAGGGTGCTGATTCTGGATGAAAAATCCATGTAATGGACTCTCCCAAAGAGAAAACTAAAAACATTTTTTAAATCAATTTAAAACTACAACGCATTTCGACTGTGACCAGCCTTCTTCGGGTGTCCTGAGTGCTCCAAAGAATAGCAAACTAAAAAAAGTTTACATTTATTTAAAACCACAACACGTTTCAGCTGTGACCAGCCTTCCTCAGGTGTCCTAGATGATAGAGAAAAACTATTAATAGAAAAAGTTATTTGAAACCACAACACATTTTACTGTGACCCACCTTCCTCAAGGTCCTATTTGCTCCCCAAAAAAGAGAAACTAAAACATTTTCTTAAATTTATTTAAAATGACTATGAGTTTTCGCTGTGAACAGCCATCCTCAGGTGTCCTAAGTGTTCCTTTCCCCCCCAAAAAAGAAAAGTTTTTGAAAAAGATATTCGAAACCACATTGCATTTTGCTGTGACCAGCCTTCATCAGGTTCCCTAGGCACACTCGAAAAAATAAAACTAAATAAAAATGTGAAGTGTATTTAAACCACAATGCATTTCAGCTGTGACCAGCCTTCTTCAGGTGTCCTGGGTGCTCCCAAAAAGACAATTAGAAACATTTTTTAAAAAGATACTTGAAACCACATTGCATTTTGCTTTTACCAGCCTTCTTCAGGTGTTCTAAGCACATCCAGAAAAAGAAAAAAATAATCAAAAAGTAATTGAACTTTATTTAAAACCACCATGCGTTTCGGCTGGCACGAACCTTCCTCAGGTGTCCTAGGTACTTCCAGAAAAAAAATTAATTAAAAATTTATTTAAAACTACAATGTATGTCAGCTATGACCAGCCTTCTTCAGGTATCCTAGGCACGCCCAGAAAAAAACTAAATAAAAATGTAAAATGTATTTAAATCTACAATGCATTTTGGCTGTGACCAGACTTCCTCCGGTCTCCTAGGCACTACCTGAAAAAAAACTAAATAAAAATGTATTTAAAACTACAACATGTTTCACCTGTGACCAGCCTTCCTCAGGTGTCCTAGGCACTCCCAGAAAAAAATTAAATAAAAATGTAAAATGTATTTAAAACTACAATTAGTTTCAACTGTGACCAGCCTTCCTCAGGTGTCCTAGGCATGCCCAGAAAAAAACTAAATAAAAATGTATTTAAAACTACAATGCATGTCAGCTGTGACCAGACTTCCTCAGGTGTCCTAGACACGCCCAGAATAAAACTAAATAAAAATGTAAAATATATTTAAATCTACAACGCATTTTGGATGTGACCAGCCTTCCTCAGGTCTCCTAGGCACTCATCCCAGAAAAAAACTAAATAAACATGTAAAAATATATTTAAAACTACAATGTATGTCAGCTATGACCAGCCTTCTTCAGGTATCCTAGGCACGCCCAGAAAAAAACTAAATAAAAATGTAAAATGTATTTAAATCTACAATGCATTTTGGCTGTGACCAGACTTCCTCCGGTCTCCTAGGCACTACCTGAAAAAAAACTAAATAAAAATGTATTTAAAACTACAACATGTTTCACCTGTGACCAGCCTTCCTCAGGTGTCCTAGGCACTCCCAGAAAAAAATTAAATAAAAATGTAAAATATATTTAAAACTACAATGTGTTTCAACTGTGACCAGCCTTCCTCAGGTGTCCTAGGCATGCCCAGAAAAAAACTAAATAAAAATGTATTTAAAACTACAATGCATGTCAGCTGTGACCAGACTTCCTCAGGTGTCCTAGACACGCCCAGAAAAAAACTAAATAAAAATGTAAAATATATTTAAATCTACAACGCATTTTGGATGTGACCAGCCTTCCTCAGGTCTCCTAGGCACTCATCCCAAAAAAAACTAAATAAACACGTAAAATATATTTAAAACTACAACACATTTTGGCTATGACCAGTCTTCTTCAGGTGTCCTAGGCACTCCCAGAAAAAGACTAAATAAAAATGTAAAATGTATTTAAAACTACAACGCGTTTTGGCTTTGACTGGCCGTCCTCAGGTGTCTTAGGCACTCCAACTAAAAGAGAAAACTTAAACATTTTTAAAAAGTTATTTGAAACCTTATGTCACCCTGAAGAAGGCTGGTCACTGCCAAAATGCACCATGTTTTTAAATAAATTATACATTTTTTTTATTTTCTTCTTTTTTGGGAGTGGCTAGTACCAGGATTTTTCATCCAGACCCTATTTTTTTTGCATCTATCTCATAAATGTAATAAGAGAACAGAATGCATGACCCAAGACATAAGGAAAGGAAGGGATGGCAAAGCTGTAAAACAATGGTGGACTATAAAATCAATAATGATATTGGAGGAATTAGTGCTAAATACTGTAGAAATAGAGACTATAGATAGAAATGAGTCTCGCTGCATCTTATTAAATTTAAATGTGGAAATGTTCTCTCCTTGCAGCACTGCTGGAATCCGAGTTCATGAAAAGGACACCCTCATTTAAATGGATGAATACTAACGAGATAACATTAGAATACTAATAATAATTGCTGCATAGAAAATGACCATACCTTTTATCTATGTTAATAAGGCTGCAGGGAGTATCAGGAATTCTGATGGTGTGAAGGATATTAGGGGTAAGCACGTATACGTGTACTAATGAATACCAAGACTGCTGATATTAATGCCCTGTGTGAGACATTAGCCAGCCAAATGTGTCAGTCGCAACGGCAGGGGATACTCGGTAGCCAGGCAGGCAGTCTCTATCAAGGAGGTGTTTGCCCAGTACTGTGACCTTGACGGCACATTGAAGGGGGGTGTATTTTCAGGGGATGAAATAGAGTTTGTAAAATTTGTGATGCCAGCTGAGGTGTCCACTCATTGGTGACCGGCGCTGCAGATGGGGTCCCAAGGAGATAGATGGTGTAGCAACAAGGTGTAATACTTCCCTCAGCAGGAGCAGGCCACTGGGGTGGAATAGTGGTGCAGTGATGATGGGGGTTCTAGTGAGAGGAGGTGAGATGTTGCAGAAGGAGACAAGGAAGCAGATTCACAATTGTGTACCTTTACTAATAACTTTGTAGCACAGCTGAGACTTTTATTTAGAACCAAGTATGCGGCTTGGCCAGTCCGGAGAGAGATAGGACCATTCTGCAGGAATAAGATCTGTCGGTCTACCAGGTGTCTTCTAACTCCAGGTTACTAGTCTACCTCTGCATTGTCCTCTAATCCTCCCTGGTCTCTGGCTACCCTTCAGCTGGACAAGTGGCACGAGCCCTGTGAGTGACCTCTCTTTATGTCCTCTGGCTCTTTCATAGCCACTGTGTCCCAGATGGGTCCACAAAGGTGACTACCAGACTTGCAATCTGATAGTCTCCAGGATCTGTGGCCGAGTCCTCCAGATATGGACACCTAGGGCCTGGTCCCTGCATGCAGCAATGTTCCTATGCTCAGTTTCTCTGAGGTGGCAGTAGATGTAATCAGTCGGCATCATGGCCAGACATCCAGTTTAGAATGACTCCTTTGCCTACCTCTTCCTCACCTAACTCCTCCCTCCAACCAGAAGTGGGGTCTGCACTAAGGAGGGTCTCTTCTGCCGTGCACTCCCTAATTGGAGTTTGGACTGTGTTGGGTGTTTTTGGAGAATTTCAGCAGTATGAACCTCACCCCTCTCTAGACATGACACTGTAGGGTGTTGAATGCAGTATTATTTGTGGTGGTGGGACTACAGGTGCGCCACACATATACTCATCTGGACAGTAAAAAACAATCCGCCACAATTCCCACTTAAATCCGGAAGTGGCAGAGATCACTGCAAAAGTTCCAGTTGACTGTTATACATGGAATGAACAATGTTTCTGGTCATTATATCACTTGTTTCATGCAGTTTTCACCAGTTTCACCCTCTGCTATAATTTTAAGATGTCTCTGAGATAGAGGTAAGAAACTATCTACTATGACTGGTCTTTAGTGAGCACTACTATGCTTGGGTGATCGGTATCTGTAATGAGCAGTTGAATGCTTGGATGGGCGCCACTCTAGCACCCGAGTAGTATGGAAGTAAATGGGAAACTCAACCAACTTCTGGAAGATCTTCCCATTGACTTTCATTATACTCAGGTACTCAAATCTCACCCATTTGAGCATCAACTGCTCAATACGAATACTCAGCACCTGAGCATGGTAGTGCTCACTCATCACTAGCTATAATTACTGTACTTACATAGATAGCAGACACATTAGTGATTTCTGCTTTTTTATCTCTATGCAACCCATATATTTAGCAGTAATGGCCACTTTACATACGGCTACATTTGTAGCTTATCCACAGGTAACTTACTGGCTGCAGTGAAATCATGGAGACATTATTCCATTTGTACACAGCAACAAGATAGAACCTTGTCTCCATGATTTCACTGCAACCAGTAAGTTACCTGTGGATAAGCTACAAATGTAGCCGTGTGTAAAGTGGCCATGACGGTGGTAAAGAGAGCGTTATGCAGAAATAATAAGCAGTGTAGATATAACTACATTTCTGGAGTGTAATAAAACACTTACTAGAAAGGAGGAAATGGGGTCCATGCATGAGTCTGTACTTTTGGCTTTCATTCTCTTCTCCGCTCTATAGACTTCAATAGGCAGGTATAATCTGATAGCTTCATGAATGAATGATGAGTTTGAGTTTAGGAGGAGGAAAAGAGGTGGCTCATGCTTGGAGAAAGAAATGTGTTTCTGATATTTTGTTTTACAAGTTGCTCATATTGGCTTGCACTATTAATGTAGGCAATGTTTGTTGAAAGAAAAGTGACCATTTAAAGGGTAGTTCATTTTTTCTTTAAGAAGCCTAAAATATTGTAAATAAAATAAAGGAATTTATACTTCACCAGTCTCTCTTCGGCAACTTTGATGCCAGCACATCTACCAGACTTGTTTTTTTATACCTATTCCTGTTCCAGAAAAGTTTGTCTCCTCCTTCTCATGACACCATGTCTTCATTGAAGCAGGAAGAAGAGAGACCAGCGGGGAACAGGCACTTGAGGCAGACAGCCGCGGACCGGATCAGCACACAGAACTGGAGGGCTAATTTGCCCTCCGGTCCGGTGTGCAGCCGCACGCAGCTGCCACCGCTGATAGGTCAGAACCGCGGCTCGCAGGGAGCTAGCTGTGGTCGTGAACTGTCAGGAGGGGCCGGCGCTGAGCTTCAGCACCATGGAGCTGTCCCTCCTTGCGAACCGCAGTCCCAAGATATCAGCGGTGGTAGCTGCGCCGGCTGTACACCGGAGTGGAGGGCAAATTAGCCCTCCAGTTCTTTGTGCTGATCCGGTCTGGGGCTGTCTGCCTCAAGCGGACAGCCACGGATTGGATAACAGTCGTAGTGTGAAGCCGGCTTAAGTTACAGCACTCGATTGGCAAGGTGATAAGGAGGTGACCTATAACTTCTTTCTTTTTTTGACACTATTTAGGTTATTTATGGAAAATTTCATGAAGTTGCATAATCCCTTTAACAAGGAGCGACCTTTTAGTGCAGCATCTTAACATTGTAAATGAGAGTATCATAGAATGTAATTTCATTGAAATTAACATTTTATTAGCACATGCAATAAGCCACTTATTTGTCAGCTTCACTGTGTAGATTGGGGTGAGATAAGCAGAGTCATCTCATTATCATTAGAGAGGTTTAAGTAATGCAGGAATACAACATTATGCACACAAATATTTATGGTGAAATGTCAATGATTTTGAATTATGGTTATTCTATTCAATCAGTCTGGAAAGTTATTGGTTATGCAAAACATGCATTCATAGTCATTAGTCATTGTAATATACTGCATATGTCATTCATGAAAGAGATCAATTGAGGAGTTCCTATTAGTAGTAAAAAGGGAATTGTTGCTTTTTAATGGGAATATCTGATCAATGCCAAAAATGCAAATCTGATCAAAGCAAAATAGAAGTCAATATGGCATCATTAGAAGATTATTTACATATGGAGTAAGGCTCCATGCACATAGCGCATCATGTGCCGCCATATGTTGCCTCCATACGGCACTATGGTACTAAGTTACTTGTGCCTCTATTATATGGCATCTGATGGAGAATGTCACAAATTTTATCTAAAGAGATAATTTTTCTCATTGTGAGATTGCCAACTGGCATAGAGAGTGTAAGCCATGCTCCCTGTGAAAAAAATATGCAAATTAAATCCAGGAGAATAAAGCAGTCTCTCTAGTGCCACTATTGGAGGCTGTTATGGCCACTTTACACGTCCCAACGTCGGTCCGTTATTGGATATAACGCCGCGGGAGCGCGCTTTTTCTGGGCAGAATTCAAGATCGCATAGGTGATGTTACACAGCGCAATATCGGCAGGCAACGCTCCAACGATGTGTACGCCCCTGAGAGAGAATAGGGGAAGTTGTACCCCACATCATTGTTGGGCTTTTACACAGCACGATCCTGCTACAACGTCCATCCAATATGGGCCGTTGGAGAGCAGGCTCATTTGATCCCCGATATCGTTTTGGTATCGTTCGTGCATCGTATTGGACGTTTAAACCATACAACGCACGAACGATATAGGGGCCAACTCACGAACCACGTGACTTTTGGTCGGAGTTGGACGCCGATATCGGGACGTGTAAAGTGGCCATCATCCTACAAAACCAATTCTGACTTTTAATAAGCCATGCAACAATTAAGCAAACCAGAGTGTCAACTTCAGACTTCTCAGCATGTGATGTGAGGTGCTCCTGCAAGGGTTAATTTATGTTCTCTCACTCAATCCAGAACTCAACCTATGGTAAAGGCTATAAAGTGAGCATTAATCAGAGTCCGACACAGTCCACACACCCCAGCTACACAACAGGCTGCCACCACTCATCAAACACACGGGATGAGGACGAACCCCTGAAATATGTTCTGGTCTGGAAATCAAAAGGGTCACACACTCACTCTATGTAAGACTATGGATTCTTTAGAGCATTCAAGAATCAACCTTATTAAAGTTTAAGCTTTAATATAAAAAATACAGTGCTTACAAAAAAAGGTATAAAAGATAAAAATGACACAAATATGCAGAAGTTATAAAACAAAGAGGGAGAAATAACAGAAATACCTATGGAATCATCACAGGCCGACACCCACATATGAATACCTTCTTATTGTGTCACACTTTGTTTTATACACCTGATCCTGGGTTCATGTTTCCAGGAGGGCCTAGATTATATTACAATTGCTGGTCTTTGACTGGATGTTGGGGTTATTCAGGGGCAAGCGTTTTGCATATTAAATAGTTTGTGTCTCGGACAACCACCTCAACATAGTAACTAGGACAAATCCAGCCTGGCTACAATCTTGGCTCTTGAGGTCAGGGTGTCACGATTGACACCTCACACTATCTCAGGAGACCCCTTATGGTTCTGACTTCCTGCATTAAGAGTAGGCAGAGGTTGTGTCCTTTGTATGTAGACAGTCCTGTGATTGCTGACTTAACTAGTTATTTAACTGATGATACAATTTCCCTTACACAGAATCTCACAAAACGCCAAGCAGAAACGGGTGAGTGATCCAGTTCTAAATTTGGGAAATGTGAAATAAACATGATTTAATTGGTCCTTCTAGTTAATTGGAATTCGGAGACGATCGCTTTATGCAAATCAAGAAAAATGATAACTGACCATGAATTTGTTCGATTCCAATCGCCGGTAAGAGGTTAATAAACAAAAAACCTTTAAATCCATCTCTTCTTGGCCCTCCCATACCTCTTCCACCTCCAAGGTTCCAATCA
The DNA here is from genome assembly GCA_033576535.1 of Allobates femoralis. NCBI lineage: Eukaryota > Metazoa > Chordata > Amphibia > Anura > Aromobatidae > Allobates > Allobates femoralis. The sequence goes on along the minus strand of JARQOC010000012.1, from coordinate 45,414,606 downwards.
GCTCCTCCCAACCTTCTTCCTCTGTGTCTTTTAGTGCGTAGCTCTCTGACCGCTTAGTCAGCGGTGGCTCTGCCAGATCACCTGGATTGCCAAGAAAGGGAGTGTCGAACATCAACAGTGGTGTGACAGGTATAACGAGGCCCGAGAAGGAGTAAATTCAACACTCTACCCCTTCCTAGCAGATTTGATTAGCACCAAATGGATTTGATGAAAATGTAATACCCCCCTCTCGGAATTGAGTGAATGTGCCCAAATCACATTTGGAAGGTAATGGGGCGAAAACTCACTAATCTATAACGAGAAGCTAAGGGTCTCTTTCTGTTAACATGGTTTGGCTTATATCATTCTACAAGGGTCAGTAAAGGGTTGGATATTCTCTAATGCTGACTGTTGGAGGTAGCACCCAACAGGTTATATTCTTTTGATGGAGAGCTAATTTGCATCCTTTTTCCCATGAACCATTGCTGGACGGTAAGACTCCACTCTCCAGTTGGCGGTCTCCATGCGGAGAGATAGTACATTTCTTGGCAAAAAATAAATTGCACTCCTCGTTACTGAATTTACGGTATACAGAGGTTTAGCAGAGTCTATAGACAAACCCCTTTTAACATTCCCATTGTATACTCTGGTGTCGTTTCATAGACTTTGCTCTCCACAAAGCAGACAGGCGTTACAAGCTAATCTGTAGCACAATCCCTGGGAGATCTATAGTAATTGCCCGGTACATTTTCATCATCATCGGAGGACGTGCATTTATATATAGCTTTTAACCTACTTTTTTATTTCTGAACATTTAAGACTGCTGAATTATTAATTCTGTACAGCGTGTAGTCTGATCAACACAATTCCCAGAATTCTATTTATAATGACATAGTGTATGCATCAGTAAACCCATCCCGCACGCTACAGCGGATCTGTAAGGAAATACGGTATAGACGAGCAGAGACAGAAGTTATTCATTAGTTACAGTGATGGCTTCCCACCTTGTCAATAAATAATGAAAAATGTATAGAAATGAACTTGTAGCTGCAGCGAGGTCGCCAGACAAATATATGGTATGCGAAACTAGAAACGGCAAAGAAATGAAAATGGATTGGTGTAGCAGAGATGAAGTTGTCCATTGAATGAGAAATCACACAGCCATATTGAGCAGTGCAGGTATAACTCCACCTCTGGGGTGAGATCAAACACTTACTAGAAAATAGCAAGTAGGGTCTATGTGTGTCCTTGTTTTTGGCTTTCATTCTGCAGGATGGGGGACATATATACCAGGAAGGGGCCAAGGATGGCGGAAATATTATACCAGGATGGGGGACATATATGCCAGGAAGGGACCAAGGATGGAGGAAATATTATACCAGGAGTGGGACATATATACCAGGAAGGGGCCAAGGATGGAGGAAATATTATACCAGGAGGTGGGACATATATACCAGGAAGGGGCAAGGATGGAGAAATATTATACCAGGATGTGGGACATATATACCAGGAAGGGCCAAGGATGGCGGAAATATTATACCAGGATGGGGGACATATATACCAGGAAGGGACCAAGGATGGAGGAAATATTATACCAGGATGGGGACATATATACCAGGAAGGGACCAAGGATGGAGGAAATATTATACCAGGATGGGGACATATATACCAGGAAGGGACCAAGGATGGAGGAAATATTATACCAGGATGTGGGACATATATACCAGGAAGGGACCAAGGATGGAGGAAATATTATACCAGGATGTGGGACATATGTACCAGGAAGGGACCAAGGATGGAGGAAATATTATACCAGGATGGGGGACATATATACCAGGAAGGGACCAAGGATGGAGGAAATATTATACCAGGATGTGGGACATTATACCATGAAGGACCAAGGATGGAGAAATATTATACCAGGATGTGGGACATATACCAGGAAGGGCCAAGGATGGAGGAAATATTATACCAGGAGTGGGACATATATACCAGGAAGGGGCCAAGGATGGAGGAAATATTATACCAGGATGTGGGACATATTTACCAGGAAGGGGCCAAGAATGGAGGAAATATTATACCAGGATGTGGGACATATATACCAGGAAGGGGCCAAGGATGGAGGAAATATTATACCAGGATGTGGGACATATGTACCAGGAAGGGGCCAAGGAAGGGAGACATATAATACCAGGATGGGGGGATATATATACCAGGAAGGGACCCAGGATGGGATACATATAATACCAGGATGGGGACATATCTACCAGGAAGAAGCTTAGGAAGGGGAATATATAACACCAGGATAGGGACATATATGCCAGGAAGGGGCCCAGGATGGGGGATATATAATATTAGGATGGTAGTTCCCTGTTACCAGTATTATACTCACCCTCCGGTGGCTCCATCATTTTTCGCGCCATTCCTGCTGTGCCATCTAGTACACATAACGTTTGACTGTCCAGATATCAGAAATGCTCAATCCAACGCTATGAGAGTGAGAAAGAGACCAGAACAAGGCTCTCATAGACTTGTATTGAGTTGTGACCTCCAGAGGTACCAGCAGGTTACAAATCACCAGAGATTGACCAGAGCGATGATAGAAACAGATGAAGATGGTGGCAGGTAAGGCCATGGGCAAGGGACTTACAATTTAAAGCTCCAATGCAGCACAGAATTAAAAAAAAACACCGGAGCTGTGACACGTGAAAAAATTATTGCCAAAAATGTAAAAAAAAAATGTTTTAGGCTGCTTTCACATCAGCGGTAATTTGTCATTCATGGCAGATCTGGCAATATCGCCGACACTTGCCTCATAACGGTTGACTTGCGGCACGAATCTGGCAAGCCCTATTCATTCTCTATGGGGCTTGCGGTCAGGTGCGGCAAGTGCAGTTTTGCTGGATCCCTCACCTGTGGCACTGGATAAAAAACACTGCTAGCAGCAGTTTTTTATGCGGCCGCAAGTGGCAGATCTGACGGATCTGGCCAAACCGCACTTGCCGCACCATAATGGCTGACTGGCATCACAAATCCAGGAAAGCCCCATTCATTCTCCACTGGCCTTGCACGATTCGTGCCACAAGTCGGCCATTACACGCAGATGTGGCAGGTGCAACGACATCTGTCAGATTTGCGGCGATGTGAAAGCAGCCTAACACAAATACTTGTTTAAGTAATAGGTCATATTCTGATGACACATTTCTTTTAAGTAAGGAGCCGAAGAATGGAATGGTAACGAATATCAATGACTCGATGCATCAGATTGGGGAAAAAATTCACTAGGAAAACTTTCTATTTAACACAAATCATGGGGTATTGTCAATCAACTTTGGCAAATTCTTGTCTCTTACAGTTCTATTAATTTGAAGGTGGATTATCATAGAAAACAGTTATTGGGTTAGTGAAAATTGCAGACGGTTTGGGTGGCCCTAAAAAGCTCCAATATTACAGCCAAGTTGTTTCATACCTGTCCTGGGTTTGAACTCAGCTCCCGTCATCATGGTCCACTAAACTTTCTTTTCTCTATATTGGGCTTTTTAAGTAGCCCAGCGTGTGTCTATATAATGACCTTCCTAGGCCATTAAAGGGTTTTCATTCTTACCTGCCTGCTGTCTCCAGGACGTTTTCTTGGCTGTCTGTGGCTCCTGGTTCCACAGCTTCTTACCTGTCTGCTTTCTCCAGGACGTTTTTGCTGTCTGTGCTCCGGGTTCCACAGCTTCACCTGTCTGCTTGTCTCCAGGACATTTTCTTGGCTGTCTGTGGCTCCTGGTTCCACAGCTTCTTACCTGCCTGCTGTCTCCAGAATTCGTTTTTCTTTGGCGTCTGTGTCTCCTGGTTCCACAGCTTCTTACCTGCTGTGGTCTCCAACATTTTCTGTCTGTTCCCTGCATGCTTCACCTGCCTGCTGTCTCCAGGACGTTTTCTTGGCTGTCTGTGTCTCCTGGTTCCACAGCTTCTTACCTGCCTGTGGTCTCCAGGACATTTTCTGTCTGTTCCCTGCATGCTTCACCTGCCTGCTGTCTCCAGGACGTTTTCTTGGCTGTCTGTGTCTCCTGGTTCCACAGCTTCTTACCTTCCTGTGGTCTCCAGGACATTTTCTGTCTGTTCCCTGCATGCTTCACCTGCTGCTGTCTCCAGGACGTTTTCTTGGCTGTCTGTTGTTCTCCTGGTTCCACAGCTTCTTACCTGCCTGTGGTCTCCAGGACATTTTCTGTCTGTTCCCTGCATGCTTCACCTGCCTGCTTTCTCCAGGACGTTTTCTTGGTGTTTGTGTCTCCTGGTTCCACAGCTTCTTACCTGCCTGTGTCTCCAGGACATTTTCTGTCTGTCCCTGCATGCTTCACCTGCCTACTGTCTCCAGGACGTTTTCTTGGCTGTCTGTGGCTCCTGGTTCCACAGCTTCTTACCTCCTGTGGTCTCCAGGACATTTTCTGTCTGTTCCCTGCATGCTTCACCTGCTGCTGTCTCCGGGAAAGTTTTCTTGGCTGTCTGTGCTCCTGGTTCCACAGCTTCTTACCTGCCTGTGTCTCCAGGAACTTTTCTGTCTGTTCCTGCATGCTTCACCTGCCTGCTTCTCCAGGACGTTTTCTTGGCTGTCCTGTGTCTCCTGGTTCCACAGCTTCTTCCTGTCTGCTTTCTCCAGGACGTTTTCTTGGCTGTCTGTGGCTCCTGGTTCCACAGCTTCTTACCTATCTGTGGTCTCCAGGACATTTTCTGCCTGTTCCCTGCATACTTCACCTGCCTGCTGCCCTGATGCCCATAGCCTGTGTGCCCACCCAAAACTTAGGCTTAGAGTATCTACCTCACCCAGTGAATTCCCTAATACATGTGTACATTTAAATCAGTTATAAAGTAACCTTCTTTATTCCTGAAGCCATAGTCCTCCAAACTTTTTGGGAGATTCTGGTCGCTATCTCTATGGAGCTAAGCATATTGCCCCAACACTTCTGGTAGCCATTGCTTTGTTTTCAAGCCATGACCTCTCCAAGTATTGTTGGCATCCCTGTTCTCTAGAAGGTTTTGGGAGTCTTCAGAGGTGGTCGTGAAATTTACCAAATACTTTGGAAGTCTCCAACCTCACCCCATTTTCTGGATATGTTGAATAAATAACTATACCCATAAAACTTACACATATTGACTTTGCAGGCAAAAATGTTAACCTTGGCCCCTGTCTCTTTAAACGCATTTTAGGATGAATCTTTACAGCAGTATTCGCTTTACTGCTCTGTTGACGACTGTCAATTCTAAGGCTCAATGTCAAAAATAATTAGATGATGTCATTTGAAAACCACACGAGCTTCTAATTTCGAAGCGTCCCAGATGGACGAAGTCCTGACAATTTTTTTCATGTGCCCTTTAAGTGGTGTCATTCACTCGGCGCTTCTCTTAGTAATCGCAGCAGATGCAATCATTTAATTAAGAACTAAAACGTGGCGCTCGTCTTATTTAGAAAACGCAGCTGAAAATGTAATTGCAGATTTATCTAAAAGGGAAGTTTATATTTTACAGCAAAAAGGTTTGGAATAAAAAGTTCACTCCTCATATCTACCTCGGAGCTAACGTGATCTCCATTTTCTTGCTTTCCAACTGTTGCAAAAGATGCCGCATGCTACCAGAGTAAGCTACGGCTTGGGTGAGCAACAACTCCTGTAAAGCACTACTCCGTAGTTTTGATTTTGGAGTGGCACTTTAAATATTAACCCCCTGTCAAATACTACTATCCGGGGTCTTTACCTCTTACCGATGCTGATCTAGTCCCCCTGGCGCCATCCTGTGCTTGTAGCTTCTGACTGGCTAGAAGTCAGAAGCTTTGTCTCAAGCTCCCAATGCATTTATATGGGAGCCAGAATGTGGCCAGAATGAGGTAGAACAAGGACAAAATGAGGCCAGAATGAAGCAATAAAGAAGCCAGAATAAGGGCAGAACGAAACCAGAACATGGCTCTTATGGTACCTTTATATGCCCCTACCGAAGGTTAGAAACCACCGGGTGTCGCACGTGCACGCGCGCGTTCCAACGGTTCCTAACGGTACCTGATACCGCAATTACACGCCGCTACAAGGTGCTCCACAGTAGGTTTTTTCGATCCCTGGAAGCACCGACAGGTGCCGCAGATTACCTTCTGTAGAGCACCATCCCTCATTTACACGCCGCTACCACAAGGGAATATGGGAGGACCTGGGGCAGCAGGGACAACACATAGGTGTGCTAGAGTTGTGGATTACGAACGCTCGTACGGTGATGGACAAAGCAATAAATCATGATTTCGCCAGCCAGCGCAGGGAGGCTGCTAATACATGACGCTATAGCAAATGTGTAGTGACTGGTCAGATTGTTAATATGCCGCCCTGTGCAGGGACAGCCAATGGTACACAGTACTTCCTACCAATGATAGCTGATGGGGCGTGGTATACATGACGCTCAAGCATGCCTCAGGTAACTCAAAAAAAAGTACCTGTGCCCCGATTACACGCCGCTACCATAGGGTTTATACCTGCTTGTTATTGAGCACGGCTGGGAAACAGGTATCCAAAGTGACCGGTGGCAACAACCTGAATTACACACTGCTACCTCGCGATGTTTTGAAGGTAAAAGGTACAATTGTCTCTGACACCCGGTGGTTTCTAACCTTCGGTAGCGGCGTGTAAAGGTACCATTATAGAGATGTAGGGTGTTGTGTCCTTCTGGCACGTTTCATAAAACGTTGGAGCTGGTGACTGGTTACAAGTTCCTGCAGGCCGCCTGGAGCGCTGTCGGAAGGTGAGTATCAGACAGGGGCAAGAGACTTAAAATTAAAGCACCACTCCAACAGCACAATAAGAAAACACTGGAGTGGTGCTTTAAAGGAATCTTTCACTTAGTGGATGGAATCGATTGGAAAATTGTATCTCCCCACTTCTGCTTACCTATAGACAGTGGTAGAGAAGGTAAATGGAAAGTAAAAGCATGGAATTGCAAGACATACTAGAAACTTTCACACAATATCCAGGGGGTCCTCTAAAAATGGAAGCCTCATCGAATCCTAGATTAGATGACAAGTCATCTGGGTGGTGAATATAACTCCCGGAAACCAGATGTCTATGGCATGACACTAGGAAGCCCCATCGCAAGACGGAACCCGATCACATGCTTAGGGTTCTGGAAAGGGCATGGTGGGGGCAAGAAACATGGTATAAAAAGGTTATGGGCAGTGTCTACCGGAATGACAGTGTACTAACTAGATGAAACAATATACAAGTTTTTTTTGTCATTTCTAACCTTCAACACCAATATGTCGGCATTGGAGCTGTATATACAAAACAGTTCGGTATATATGTATATACTGTATTTTTTTAAGTTTAGATTTGTAAAGCTGCTCAATGTATTTATGCCCCATACAGGGTGATAACCTCATTAAAGCACCACTCCAGTGTTCTTTTTTTAATTTTATCACTGGAGTGGTGCTTTAAATCTAAGGTCCCTGCCCCCATCCATATAATTGTATAATAAATATATAATCATATATAATGACTGCTGCTTCAGTCATTCTCTGGCGGTTTGTGACCTGCTGGCTGAACCTGATTTACCGAAGTCACAATTCTATAGAAGTCTATGAGTGACTTATTTTTGCCTCATTTTGGTTCTCATAGAATGCATTGGGAGCTTTTGATATAGCGTCTGACTTCCGGCCAGTCATAATTTACATCACAAGATGGCAGGATCGGAGTGACATCGGTAAAGGTGAAGACACCCGAGGATGAGTATAACACTTTAGTGCTGAAGAAGAAAACACTGAAGCAGTGCTTTAAGGAGAATACATATTTTGGGTAATATTGTGAAGACTTATTACCAATTTTTATTTATCCACTCTTAGGCACCTATTGGTTGATCGGTATGGGGTCCCACTGATTGCCAAAATGGGAGGAGACCTTTATCCCATGTATGAGGGTAGAAGTGGTTATGACACACTCAGATATTATTGGTAGCCTCAATGAATGGAGCAATGATGCAATAATGAGGGACCTCGAACTTGACACTCTATGGTGGTCCCAGCGGTCAGTTCCTGTACTCATCACTTATGGATCCTGTGTGTAAATGTTGGGGTGTCGAGTGTCGAGCATACCCATTACCATACCATTCACTGTATATGGAGGTACTGAAGATTGCTCATATCTGTACTTTTCAGTCTCATAGATGGTGAATACAGCAGTTACACACAGGCTCAACCAATACTTAAATTATACAGGGGATGAGAGACCCACATCTGATATTCTGTGGGGTCAATGTAATTGGACCTTCAAGTATTAGCAGGTTATGGATCACCTATGAAAAAGTGGTAGCTGAGCTGAGCATGCACAATACTTCTCCATTACCTCTCTATGGGACTATAGGAGATACCAAGGATCTTACTTGGCTACTTCCAGCCATCCTTTAAATTGAAGTGCTAAGGGACCCCTGATCTGGCTATCAATGGGTTTCCCAGTGGACAGATCTACACAGATCTCCAAGTTCTCCAGGGAATAAGATACAAGATGAGAATACCTCTTAAAGTCCAGTCGTGCCCTCCATTGCTGTCATGCAACCTTGGTCTCAAGGTGAATTCTGAGTTATTTCACTTTCCTGTCCTATGAATCAGCTCATTACTTAATGAAGTCCAATTAAATTTGCACTGGTTTTAGAGACCCTTATTGAAATCATCCGTCTACTCAAATGATCCCTTGCTGTTCTTTTTACTAACAGGATAAAATTAAGGCACAGAGATATGTAAATTATGTCACTTCTCATGATATGACATAATCATTAAGATGCAAGCCAAGCTCGGCAATACCAGGGCTCCGGCATATAAATAGCTCTGCCGAATTGTTCCTGATAATTTGTGAGACATACACACACTTGATTAATGGCACACTGATATGCCTTGACTTAACTTAATCATTTAAATATCAGTTGATATTGACAAAAAAAGGGAAAGAGTTATGTGACAACGTCTCCCGTCTCAGGCGCGGCCATGGCATGAATGTTAAGTATAGTCTGGGGTGGATATCCTTCTATCTAAGCCTCAATTGTATATAGATCATTAGAACAAAAGGGTTCACATATTTACTCCGTCACGTTATAAGTAGAAACCAGAATGTCCTAGTGTGACCAGATTCTACTTTAATGGAGGGACCTGGGCATCAATTTTGACTGTGCCCACCTTCCCGGGTAGCCTAATTGACCGATAATGTATGCCAGTTGAGACATAAGATAATATTCATTTGAGCAGGGTGAAGTCCCCATTATTTCCCAGTGTTAGATTTTTACCTTCCTGATTTTATTTACTAATGATGATCTGTGTAAATTATTTTTGTACAGATTCGATTAGTTCAACTATGAGATTTGTTTTGTTCTAGATAAAATCAGTCCAAAAAGAAGGTGCTCCGAAAAGGAGCTTATTAGTCTCTGAGATGTCTTCAGAACTCTAAATCATAATACAAGGGAGAAAAATAAATAAAAAGTACATACTCCATCCGCTGTCATAGGGCCACCCCTTACCTCTTCCTGGTCACTGGTCTGCAGATCTTCTGGAGCTTCAGGTCTTCTGGACCTGAAGTCTGTGATTGGCCTCATGTGATTATGTGGGTGGTGGGCAGAGGCACCCATCATTAACAACAATAAAATGCATTGCCTCCCGTGCTCATCTGTGGGATGATGCATGTCATTTACATCAAACGCTGAAATCGGTGCCGGAAGGAAGTGTGCCGGAAGATACGAAGACCAATGGCAAAATACCAATGAACTGTGCACTAAGTACACGTGTGGGGTGGATCTAGTAAAGGTGAGTATATAATGAGAGAGGTGAGCCTAAGTGAGTTTGCTATTTTTTAACCCAATTTCCAGCTTTCAGAAAGACTGAAAATTGTCCAACTGCCTGGTTGCCAATTTCTTTTGTAAACTCATCACAAAATTTATTAATTACAAATTAATCCTCTCATTCCGGTCCTTGCATCTTCCACAGGTTAGCATTTTCCAAGCTAAGCATATGTCAAGCTTCATTACTCAGTGAGGTTTGCATACTCCCCGATTCTGTGTATATGCTAAATGTAAGAGCATCTGGGGAAATTCTTCCTTGCTCCAGGTGTTCCTGTGGAAACCGAATCGTGGAGTGGGGTGCCACATAAGCACACAACTGAAATAACAAAGGAGTGGCTTCAGAACAACTCTGTGACCATTCTTGACTGGCCCAGCCAGAGTCCTAAAAAAACTCACCAAAATTTAGCCAGGTAAAATATCCGTTGCACCTAGGAGAGGGCTGCCAGCTCCACTAGTAGGCAACACAAGTGTACCAGGTAAAATATCCGTTGCACCTAGCAGAGGGCTGCCAGCTCCACTGGTTGGCAACACAAGTGTAACAGGTAAAATATCCGTTGCACCTAGCAGAGGGCTGCCAGCTCCACTGGTCGGCAACACAAGTGTATCAGGTAAAATATCCGTTGCACCTAGCAGAGGGCTGCCAGCTCCACTGGTTGGCAACACAAGTGTACCAGGTAAAATATCCGTTGCACCTAGCAGAGGGCTGCCAGCTCCACTGGTAGGCAACACAAGTGTACCAGGTATAATATCTGTTGCACCTAGCAGAGGGCTGCCAGCTCCACTGGTTGGCAACACAAGTGTACCAGGTAAAATATCCGTTGCACCTAGCAGAGGGCTGCCAGCTCCACTGGTAGGCAACACAAGTGTACCAGGTATAATATCTGTTGCACCTAGCAGAGGGCTGCCAGCTCCACTGGTAGGCAACACAAGTGTACCAGGTAAAATATCCGTTGCACCTAGCAGAGGGCTGCCAGCTCCACTGGTTGGCAACACAAGTGTAACAGGTATAATATCTGTTGCACCTAGCAGAGGGCTGCCAGCTCCACTGGTAGGCAACACAAGTGTACCAGGTAAAATATCCGTTGCACCTAGCAGAGGGCTGCCAGCTCCACTGGTAGGCAACACAAGTGTACCAGGTGTAATATCTGTTGCACCTAGCAGAGGGCTGCCAGCTCCACTGTTAGGCAACACAAGTGTATCAGGCAAAATATCCGTTGCACCTAGCAGAGGGCTGTCAGCTCCACTGGTAGGCAACACAAGTGTAAGCCAAGTAAGGCTGGGGTCACACATAGAAGTCCGTTTTTGGAAGTGATTTTCATCACCAATCCATTTTTTATAGGGTGCTTTTTGAGCCTCCTACACCCCTGAACGTTTTTGGACTTAGTCATTTTTTCATTAAAAACGCATGTGCGTTAACGCATGCGTTAATGCAAGTGCCTATATATGCCATGCGTTAACACATGCGTTTCCCATAGGGCCCCATGTTAAAAAAACGCATGCGTTTTTTAACTGATGCCAAAAACATTGCTAGCAACGTTTTTGGCTCAAAAATGGACAGGGCAATGTTTTGAGGTCCAGAAAAAAACGGACAGGGTGTTTATTACATCCAATCCGTTTTTCTGTCAGTTTTTGGACTTAGAAAAAAAAAATGACAAAAATGAAGCCAAAAACGGACCAAGGGCTTATGTGTGACCCCAGCCTCACAGGTAAAATATCCGTTGCACCTAGCAGAGGACTGCCAGCTCCACTGGTAGGCAACACAAGTGTAAGGTGATTTTTCTACTTCGGTGATTTTTCAGACAGAGTCATGACCTAAACCCAACTGAGCATCTCTGGAGAGACCTGAAAATGGCTGTCCACCAACATTCACCATCCAACCTGACGGAACTGGAGAGGATCTGCAAGGAAGAACGGCAGAGGATCCCCAAATCCAGAACTTGTTGCATCATTCCCAAGAAGACTCATGGCTGTACTAGCTCAAAAGGAGGGTGCTTCTACTCAATACTGAGCAAGGGTCTGAATATTTATGACCACATGTGTGATATTTCAGTTTTTCTTTTTTAATAAATTTGCAAAAATGTCTACATTTCAGTTTTTTTCAGTCAAGATTGGGTGCAGAGTATACATTAATGAGAAGAAAAATGAACTTTTTTGAATTTACCAAATGGCTGCAATGAAACAAAGAGTGAAAAACTTAAAGGGGTCTGAATACTTTCCGTACCCACCATACTACTAGACAATAACACGTACTAGTCTCTCAAGGGGGACTAAAAAAATATAGGGAGAATTTAATTATTTTCTTTCTTTTATATAGGAAGAAATAAAAAAAAATAAGTATAAAAGTAACATAAATCCCCTCCATAAAATAAAGATATTAAAAAAATACTCATTACATGGTATCAATATATTCAAAAAAGTTTGATCAATCAAAATATTTAAAAAATTAACCCAATAAGTAAATGCAGTAAAAGAAAATTTAAAAAACATCCAAATTAAGTTTTTTGTCACTGTAATATCACAAAAAACAACAAGCGAACAACACGTCATATCTATCCCAAAATGGTATCAGTATGAAAAACCCAATCCCACCTCGCAAAAAATAAGCTCTCCCTTTGCTCTACTGGTATGAGAATGAAAACAGTATGGGTTTTGGAAAAAGACAACACAACCCCCTAAAGGTATTTTTTCTAACAATTTCTTTACCACTAAAATAATTAACAAACGGACAAGTTTGTTATCGACATAATTGCACCAATAAAGAGAATCATTTTGCCAGCTCACAATTCGCCCCCAAAAGAAATGTCAGAATTAATTTTATTTCAACACTGTAATTTTTTCCCCTGTGTTCCAATGCACTACATGGTAAAATGAATGGTAAAATGATTTACCGCATCTGTTGGATCTGCCGCCTAACGGAAGACTAGTGCAAGTGCGGTTACGCCGGATTGGCCGAACCGGCGCTTGCGGCTGCAAAAGAAAAAAGCTGCAAGCAGTGTTTTTTCTTTTAGCAGCCGCTAGTGCCGAATCGGCCGCATCCGGCAGAACGGCACTTGCCGCGCTGGACCGCAAGCCCCATAGACAATGCATGGGGCTTCTGGATCTGGGCAGCAAGTCGGCCGTTAGGCGGCTGATCCAGCAGATGCGACGCCATCTGCCAGATCAACCACATATCAGTGGGTAGTGACTGGGAATATAGGCCACAGTTGGATCAAACCCAGTAGTACAAATAGAAAAAGCAGTACAGATCCAAACAATCTATAAGGAAAGGCCAGAGACAAAGCCAAGACCAAAAAACCAGGGAAAGAGAGCAAACCAGAAAAAAAACACAAGAACCTTACCACCCAAGCACAAGTGAAAATAATCAGTATTGAACAGAGGATATGGCATGTTTAAATATCCCTCTCATGGATCATCTTACGCCGATTAGGCAACACCCAATCTACACTATCAGCCCATAGAGGCAAAGGAGGGGGTGAGTCAGGTGGAGTGGAAGAAACCCCCCACCACAAAGCTGAACCAGTAATCACAGCATCCCATATGTGCTGGAAACAGGGGACCTGGCATCCTGGGACCCCTGAACAGCATCATCTCTGAGAGTGACGGCATCCCAAGTCTCCTAAAGTAAACTACACAGCCAGAGCGAGCACCGGCACTTGCTCCTCCATCTGGAGGTGACTCCCCACCCCTCATGGTTAGTGGGGCGGCAGGTGGCCTGACGGATTGCAGAGTATGCCAAGAGGTGTGAGGGACTCACTTGGGTGCAGAGGTATAGGAAGGCCTGCCACGACGCCCATCAACATCAACATCGGCAGAGCTGACACTCATACGTCTATGCAAGCAGAAAAATATAAAAGGTATGGGAAAAAGGAGAGAAAAATTTGACTATGCAGGATATATACACACAAAGCCTACGTTCCCGGAGCACAATTGACTCATTAATGCCGATAGAAAGCAGCAATGGACAATATCACGCGGTTACTAGGGAACACGCCAACCCTTCTGGATAGTTCTGCATAAGTTGAATAACTTCAGACGAAATGAATCTAGCGGCTGACATTTCCGCGCCGTACAGTGTGTACGATAATAATTGCATTTGTGAAAAATTTGTCAAGACAAGGAAAGGAATAATTCATTTTCGTAATAGGTTCATTAAATGCATCTGTGAACTTTGACTCGGCGCAGGTACAAGCGATGAACTCACTCAAACAATCTATGACAGGATCTATTAATATGACTACTGCACTGCTCGTCACAATAGCTTTTTCCTATAATTCAACCCTAAACTCGAAATCATAATTCAAAGGTAACATAAAACGCCTCTGAGACGGCCATCCTGAATTTTTCATCAAATGCAGCATTTTCTTTCCCCGATACCAAAACTGTGAAGTCGTTTGATCAACATTAATTCATCTGTACATCTACAGAGGAGCGCGCGCTCATGGTCCTGTACGTGGAGTTTTACATCTCCCGAGAAATGGAAATTCATGAATTATAGGTCAAAAAAATGTGTACAGGTTCAAGACTCCACCGTGTAGGAAGAGGGGTTTAATAGAAGGGGCCGTGCTCACAAGTTTAAGCACAACATTTTAATAATATACTAGGGATGAGCGAGTCTACTCGTTACTATTCGTTACTCTCCGAAAAGTAGGGTACTCGGGCTACTCGCTACTCTGCAAGTTTCCTACTGATTACTCGCACAGTAACGAATCCAATGTAAATCAAGGGAAATGCAATTCCTCTGCTGCTGGACCCTATAAAGAGGTCTGGCAGCAGAGGAAAAACCTGCAATTCCCTAATTCATTGTTTGTAAAAGAAAAAACAACAACAGCTTGTAGTGCGCCTATACACATGGGGCTGTTAGCGGGCTGTTCTTTTGCGTTTAAACTCACCTGGTCTGGTTATAAACCACAGCCCGTAGATAAGCTTATTAATATGAAGCAGCGGAATCCTCCGGTTCACTTGAGAAAGACGTGTGTGCACGTCGAAATGCATCGTGGGTTTTGAGAGCCTTAAGCTTGAATAATTATAACTGCAATTTTTTAATAAAGTCCGGAAAAGAAGCCAGCATCAGAGATCTTCCTTACCTCAGCGCCCAAACATACACCACGCTTCCATCTTTTTGCTAATTCATTGTTTAGAAGCCTGCAGTAAAAAGCCGTAAGCTGTAAAATCAAACCAGATTCTCCAGGATTGCCCAGACCGGGGCAATCCGGGAGAATCCGGTTGATCCGGTTATAAAAATCAGACAAAACTGGTCCGGGTCAATGCGGGGCAACGTAACATGGGTGTCTATGGTGCTGGATTGCTCCGGGCCGGGGCAATCCGGGAGAATCCGGTTTGAATTTACAACTTGCGGCTTTGTACCGCCGGCTTCTAAACAATGAATTAAGGTATTGCAGGTTTTTCCTCTGCTGCCAGACCTCTTTATAAGGTCCAGCAACAGAGGATTTAATCGCAATACTCACTTCACCATTGACTTAAATAGGACTCGCTATATTCGTAACGAGTACCGAGTATCGGGGCCTACTCGTTACGAGTCTAGAGAGTCTGAATATTTCAGTACTCGCTCATCCCTATAATATACCTAAAAAACTACCAGAAAATGCTCAAAGGACTGAACATGGAAACACAACTTGCTGTTGATATGTTTGGGATCTGAAATGTTTTTACATGGAAGGCTGGAAACATACTGTCTGAGTGACATGCAAATTACTCGCATGAGTCTTGGATCATTCACCCGCCACGACCCCTGCCTCTTTGGACGAAATACTGTCAGTAGTATGATTTTCTACTATATATAGCTACACTGCTCCCATCTAGAAAGGGGGAGGCCATTCCGGGTGAATGATCTGAGGATCGTGCGAGTAACTCGCATGTCACTCGGACAGTGTGTTTCCAGCCTAAAAGTTAAAAGAAGCGACCAGTCTAATCTATTCAGAACATGATCTGTACTTTTTTTTTAAATTATTCCTCCCCTGTTGGCTAGTCTGTCTGCTGTGAGCCAAACCCCCTCTCATCCAGACTCATCCTTGGGGTTGGCTTACAGCAGAAAGACAAGCCCACGGGGAGGAATCATTTAAAAAAAAATCCTCCAAATAGTGATGTCATGCTGCACACGTCAATCACCTGTTGCACTGATTTACAGGTGGTTAAATCTTGGTGGTTGGTTCCCTTTTATAATAAAAATTCTTCCATAAAACGTATTGTCCAAATTTCTGTAGTTATTTAGCCACGCGTTTCGATGTTGCAGATCCTTAGTCAAGGATGCTGCGATATCTGGAATGTATTAACTAATAAAATCTGGGCAATGCTGTTGACAGAAGAATTGTATTGAATAAAGGTGAGCACAAGCTGATGATGCCTGAGTTCTTTTGGATTATTGTATATGTCCTGGCTGGAGCATCTCGGTGCTCCAAACTGCCTCCTGGTGGTACTAACTGTGGACTGGACTTTTTTTATCTATTATATAATTGCGAATGGCTTTTTTGCCCCCGGCGTGGTCATGTGGATACGCGCGAAGCATTGGCCGCGAAGCGGCCATTGCGAGTCGTGCGTGGTCATGTGGATACGCCCGAAGCATTGGCCGCGCAGCGGCCATTGCGAGCAGTTCTAAGGCGACTCGCTATGCCCGCGCAGCGGGCATGGCGAGTCGCCTTAGCAGCGCGAAGCATTGGCCGCGAAGCGGCCATTGCGAGTCAGAGACTCGCCCTTCTAGAATCCCGATGCATGTGCATCGGGCACCCAGCTAGTTCTCTTATAATTTTCTAATAGTTTTTTAGCAACTTCCCACTTAAAAGTGAGTCATTTTGCTGAGTTTTGGGAGTGGAAACTTCAGGTTTTTCAAGCATTTTGAGTTTTTAAGGATGATTTTGGAGAATTTATGCTCAGTTTCAGATGAAAAAAAACTAAGCAGAAAAGACTGTGTAGTGACACCCTAAAAACACTGTAATGTGGCCTGAGACAGGGGTCATGGGCGAGAGGGTCTGGGCCTTCAACTCGCCACGCTATAGAGAAAGTGGTTGGAGCCATGCTATATCTTGCTGAAACGTTGTTTTTTTTGGCCATAGACCAGTTTCTTATTGTCTGGTTCATGCTGTATGACTTCAGGTTCAGGATTGCCCAGAGTCCTCAACAGATTAAACCTGCACATGCTTTACTTGCAACGCAATCCAAGCACCAATTGACCTTACTCTTAACAGAGTTCTAACTTGGTTCCGCAGAAGGCATTAACATCTTAACATGAACCATCCCTTCAGTTTCTGCTGCAGGCTATATATCACCAGTTATCCAGAAGGGAGAGGGAGGGGGGTTAGCCCTGTTCTGCCCCCAAGTATCCCACCACACGGTTCAAAGTGTAACATTGAAGTTAGGACACCCTGCACAGCTATGGTCTCCTGGGTCAGCGGCCTTCAGCCTGGAGAACTCTTATCCATCTCTGGTAGCTCTGTGATAGAACTGGTCCACCACTGTCCATTTGGTTTGCTTTTGTCAGCAGGGTGGGGGGTTGCCTACTTAGCCCTCACTTCACCTCCATGGAGCTTACACTGCAGCCTAAATACAGTCACCTCAGCTCCCTCCTGTCCATTACTTCTGCCTTCTCTTACTTTGTCAACATTCTCCTCCCTAAAAGAGGACTTACCAGACACTATATCCCTCCTCACTGTGGGCCGGCTCCACCATTAACACCCCCCAGCCTTGACCCCTAAAGCCTAAATTCCCTACAACTAGGGGACATAATACTGATGACATTTAGGGGTGGCTCATAACAGTACACTCACCTCCTGGGGAATAACATAGTATTACACTATACACATAAGTATACATCATACAAAAATGCCACATAAAAGCAATGACATTTTCAAGCGTAGGAGTATTCCTTATATCAGCTTATTAAACTTATTTCAAACATTTGAGGGTTTCCCAAGATGCCAAAGCGTTTTTTAAAAAATTAGAGGCCATTTCACTAGGAAGACGATTATTACTTTATACTAAAAGTCATTGAGAAGGCTAAAAAGTCACCCGGGAACTTTTTTGGAGTGTTTTGTAAGAGTTTTCGCCTTAAAAGATAATAACATCTTGCTTAAAGAATCCCCAAAACATCAATATAACGATGCCCAAAAACACTCAAATGCTACACACAAAATGATGACAAAGAGATTCAGGGAACTACCATAACACTAACTAAAACTTGTAAAAAGCTGAGAAAAAAACAAAAAGGAAGCTTTCCTGACGCATGTTCTGAAAAAAGACATATTTGACTTCCAGAAAAAGTAAAGCCACCCGGGACAGAGCTACCTGGTGCTAGTTTGGAGATTCTGATTTTTTTCTCCTGTGCAACACAAGGCACAGACAGGTACAAGTGGAGAGATGACCCTGCCTACGAGGGATCACAGTCTACAAGGGATGGGTGAGGATATAGTAGGTAAGAAGAGAGGACCCTGTCAGCGAGGACTCACAGTCTACAAGGGATGGGTGAGGATACAGTAGGTAAGAAGAGAGGTCCCTGTTTGCGAGGGCTCACAGTCCACAAGGGACGGGTGAGGATACACTAGGTGAGAAGAGAGGACCCTGTCCACGAGGGCTCACAGTCCACAAGGGAAGGGTCAGGATACACTAGGAGAGGTTAGAGCTGGTCATGCAGTGGTTCAGTAGACTGAGGATCACTTCAGGTTGAAGCCCTTCTTAAGTTTTTGGAACCAAAAAACAATGTATCATCTGTGCCTGGAATAAGTCTTACAATCATTTAAAAAGTGTTAGAAAGTGTTAGAAAGCGATTATGACTTTGAGGAGCTACGTAAAGGTGGAGTTCATCCACTTCCTTACTGAAGTGCAAATTTGTATATTTCCTAGAGGAGGGATGCGGCTTTAAATCTCCTTACCTACTTAACTGTCTTCTTATGGCTGCAGGCAAACTTCTCTCCGTAAGGTAGATAGCAAGTTCCCAGACCTTGTCTTAGCTCACTCACACAGCCAGATCAGAATATCCCACACACTACACTGATGAGGGGCAGTTATCCCGAAACGCAGCGTCTGTAGTTTGGGGTTCTGATCTGGCACAAATCCCTTAGTCATATTAAAAAGCTTGTCAGAAAGCAACTATGACTTTGAGGAGCTACTAAAAGGTGGCGCTGGAGTTCTTCCACTTCC
Organism: Allobates femoralis; assembly: GCA_033576535.1. Classification (NCBI taxonomy): domain Eukaryota; kingdom Metazoa; phylum Chordata; class Amphibia; order Anura; family Aromobatidae; genus Allobates; species Allobates femoralis. The sequence continues at coordinate 45,395,646 of JARQOC010000012.1, read as the reverse complement.
TTACTGAAGTGCAAATTTACAATCATTTAGGAACTTTAAACCTAGAAATGAATAATACAAGTATATAAAAGATAATTTTGCCCTTACTATTTGTCAGACATCCAAATTATTCTCATTTCAAATAAACAAATAAATTAGTTAATCTCCTGTTGACCAGTATCATTTTCTAAAGTAGAACAGACAAAGTTTGGGTCTTAATAATCTTTTTGTCTTACCGGAGACCGAGAAGAGGGGGGGCGGCTCCTGCTGCAACTATTTGTTTTATAGCCAAATATAGGACATGGCTGATTTTCTGAGCTATATCGAGAATATTGAAACCAGTGAGATCAAAGAAAAGGATGAGATTAAGGGAAGAAATCCTGGGTTATTTTTATTTCATCTTTTTATCTGTGTGTGCTAAAGTTGTAGAAACGTTGTAGATTTCAGCTTTCAGCAAAACACAATAACCATTATAATTACCACCATAAACCTGTTGAATATCAGGAAAAATGGACATAAAAAGTCCAAAGAGATCACACAGTATTAACAATCTCTAAAGGTACCCTTACACGCCGCTACAGAAGGTTAGAAACCACTGGGTGTCAGAGACAATTGTATCTTGTACCGTCAAAACACCGCGAGGTAGCGGCGTGTAAATCAGGTTGTTGCCACCGGTCACTGTCGACACCTGTTTCCCAGCCGTGCTCAAAAACAGGTATGTTAAAACTCTATGGTAGCAGCGTGTAATCGAGGAACAGGAAGGTATTTTCGTCACCTAGTGAACTCCCTGGGGCGTGACACAGCCTCCGGGATACCGCGCCCCATCAGCGATCATTGGTGGAAGCTCCTGCGTTACGATTGGTTGTCTCGGCATAGGGTGGCATATTTAAGGAGCTGACCAGTCACACTACACAATTGCAATAGCATCATGTATTAGCCAGCCTCCCTGCGCTGGCTGGCCAATCATGATGTTATTGCATTGTCCAATCACCGTACGAGCGTCTCGTAATCCACAACTCTGGCACGCCTATGTGTTGTCCCTGCTGCCCCAGGTCCTCCCATATTACCTTGTGGTAGCGGCGTGTAAATCAGGGAAGGTGCTCTACAGAAGGTAACCTGGGGCACCCGACAGTGCTTCCAGGGATCGAAAAAACCTACTGTGGAGCACCTTGAAGTGGCGTGTAAATGCGGTATCAGGTACCGTTAGGAACCGTTGAAACATGCACGTGCACGTGAGACACCCGGTGGTTTCTAACCCTCTGTAGCGGCGTGTAAAGGTACCTTTATAATTAATATAACACCATGTGCTGACTGATTGACAAAGTCCTTCCAACATAAGCCTGCAGCTGTTGAATCCTCCCACAACTCCTTTAATCGGATAAGCTTTATTTCGCAACCAGCACCACCTCTGTCAATGAGTTCTGGCTGGTATTATGGTTCAGTTCCAGTGAAGTGACTAGGACACAGCTACAGGGGCGGATCTACAGTGGGCAGCTGGTTCAGCTGCACCAGGGCCCCGACTGGCTAGGGGGCCCCTCAGGCCTGCAGGGGGGACCCCAGCCGACCCCGGTAACCCGATGTCAGAGGAGAGGAGGGTCAGGCAAGGGAAGCTTCCTACTTCCCTTGCCTGATCCCGCCCCTCCTCTCCTCTGCCGCCCCGGCTCCCAGGAATGCGCGGGCACTGGGTGAACACAGTGCCCAGCTTCTCCAGCCTACTGCCAGCCATGCTGCTGATCAGGCTTCCAACACCGTCAAATCCAAGCATCGGTCATCTACAACCTGTACTGGCACACAGAACACACAGCGGCCATATTTTCTACTGGAGAGAGTTGCCCAAATGTCAGTGTGCAGAACAAGCAATGCCTGTGATTATTATCGAATAGCAATTACGGGGCTGCTACTGTTTCTATCACTTAGGCCCAGTCTTTTCGGCAGTGAACTATTAACATGTATGTAAGCTAAAGTCAACAGACTGAATGCGCTGTTGATTACCAAAGCAGGCAGATTCATCAAACGCCGAGCAACATCACACATCAGCCTATGACGGCTGCGCAGAACCATGTGCATGACAAGCCACCAATCAGGAGCCCGAGGCCAATGACGTCATGTGACCTGTGCGCAGAGCCTCCAGCCAATGAGAGCGCGGGAGCGAAGTTTGTATTTCAATTACGTCTCCGGCTCAGGTACAGTTATATCTGCGCAGACATGGAGAGGAGCAGGACGGCGGGATCGGCCAAGGTAATAACCATCACCACATAGGGGCGTACTGAGATATATGGCCAGCACCACGTAGGGGACTGCTGAAATGTATGGGCAGCACCACATAGGGGAGTGCTGAGATGTATGGCCAGCACCACATAGGGGACTACTGAAATGTATGGGCAGCACCACATAGGGGAGTGCTGAGATGTATGGCCGGCACCACATAGGGGACTGCTGAAATGTATGGCCAGCACCACATGGGGGGGGCTGATATGAGCAGGTAGGAGAGAGCGCACCTTGTCGGCGCCCGCCAGCACCCCCCCCCCCCGCTCCTCACTGACGGCGACCTCCCACCCCGCTCCTCAACACGGCTGCACCAGGGCCCCCTGGGGTCAAGGTCCGCCACTGCACAGCTATAATACCAAACACAACCTGTAGACAGATGTGGCACTGTTTTTGGAAGAAAGAAGCCATGTTTTACTAACCCGGTACAATTCATCCTTGGATGTGCAGCAACTTTGACCATAACAAAAGATAAAAAACTACTTTTACGCATAAAGAGAAGAAAGTTTAGTTCAGGCCAGGTTGAGACTATATAATTACATCATTTCTACACTGATTTTTTTCCCTTGAACTTACATTGAACTTGGATTCTGTGTTGAAGATGTATAAAACAGTCAGATGATTCATATTTTCTTCATTGTTCGCCCAGCTCTGTGCTAAAAGTATTCTATGGTTGCTTACTGTAGGATTTATTGGTCCATTGGGCAGACGTTTTAAAGGAGTACAGAAAAATTTAGTACAAGATGTTCCTTCTTATATACAAGGATTGTGCAAAATATATCTCTATTTACAAAATGAATGAAGATTCTAAAACCTAAGCCCATCAATTAGCTCTGTGTGCCAACCAGGTGCCTTTACACTAATGTCTGTATACCACTGACCTTACTCCGTAAAGGAATTATCTGTCACTTTTTTTTTACTATGTGCCTAAGCGCTAACAGCCGGTAGATCATAACCACCTGTCTGTTGCGCCCGGCGCCGATCTCTACCGACACTGAAAGGTTACGGATCGCTCTTTCTGGCAATTCAGCGGCTTATACTGATGTTACATTGACAGAGAGATGGCTCTATTTCCTTTCTGCTTTGTTGATGAGGCATGATTGCCGAGGTCATGCTGATTGACACCCAGCTCCCTCCTGCCTAAGTGCGGAGAGCCAGATATCAAACGGCATGATATCGGCATTCACAGAGCAGCATGAAAGAAGCAGAACTGTTCAGTTGACATGGAGCAGCCGCATTGAAGGCAGGAGAGGTCAGTGACTAGTCTGTGATGCTGTTAGGTACAACAGGAAGTAGTTGCTAACCACCTGTCTGCTGTGCACAGCGCCGATCTCTACCGACAGAATGGTTGGGGACTGCTCCATTCGCCGATTCAGTGACTTCTGCTGACATCATACTGGCAACCTTGATAGATGCCATGTGGACAGGAAAAAAGGAAAAGACACAGGGGCGGCACTGCCTCTAAGTGTGTATAACTTTTACACTGTTGATTGAACTATATCCATCTATCTATATATATGTATATATATATATATATTTATAGTTATTTGGCAGCACAACCAAACAAAAATCGGGTGCAACAACCTTTAAAGGTAATGTCCAATCCTTAAAGATGCCAAAATGAAATAAAGTAGTCAGCACTCCAACGAAACAGTGATGAAAGCATGTGGCTTTTACTGATCCATAAGTTGTGGCAACGTTTCGGCGGATTTCTCTACCTTTCCCAAGCTTGTTTCTCATTTTGCACATATATACTCACCTGTCATAAATGGTGTGATAACCTTGAGATTCAAACAGAGTCAATAGTTTGATGCCTTTTTTCTCCTGGTGCCCTTATGATCCGTGCGGCGTGCTGCTCACTGTGGATGTCTATGTGTTGATCCAGCCTTTGCTATGAGTTAAATGAGCAAGAAAGTGACCCAACCTTTGTGGCGCTTCATCTCAGAGGGATCCGGAATTTTTACGTAAATTATCTTCCTCCACATGATTTTCCGATATTTATTGAGTCATAAAAGGAACGAACAACGCGTTTCGGCTACAAAATTATAGCGTAGACTTCTTCAGGTTGATATAAAACAAAACAAAATAGGTCGTCACGAAAATCGTAAGGCAAAAAATTATTTGGGTAAAAATTCAGGATCCTTCAAAGGTGAAGCACCACAAAGGTTGGATCACTTTCTTGTCCAGCTGACGGTGCAATGGTTCTTTTTCCCCTCTGCTTTGTCGATGATGAGGCATTGTTGCCAAGATCATGCTGATTGACACAAGTCTCCCTGCTGCCTAACTGCGGAGAGCCAGATATCAATCGGCATGATGTTGGCAGTCCACAGAGCAGCCTGGAAGAAGAAGAGCTGATCTGTTGATATGGAGCAGCTGTATTGGTGGCAGGAGAGGTCAATAACAGGTCTGTGCTGGTGCCAGGTACAACAGGTGGAAGATTGCCTCTGTTAGCAGCTACCTGCCTGTTGTATTTTAGACTGCTAGAGCCAGGGGTGACCTAAGAGTGGTCTAGACCAAAGTCCCAAGACCCAATGGTCATGAAACATAGGAGCTGGGGGCCACCACTTTAAATAATGGTAAAATTGATAAAGCAAGTTTCCAATTTAAACACAATTATTATTGAAATGGCTGTATATATACCGTATATATATATTGATTCATTTCATAATATAGCTTTTCAAGCAGAGCTCTAATCCCACTGGACAACCATGCCATTAAATTATATTACTTGCTTCCTGCATGTTTCTTCATACATAGATTGCCTAAAGTTGTATGCTCCATCTAGAAGGGGTTGTAAGCAGTCAAAATGTGTTAATTCAATGGGTTATTTCCATTGAGATTATTTTATATCCACAGCTGGGATCTGAATCTGTCTTAAGTACAGAGTAGCATCTTGTCAGTGAAGAAGTAGTTGCGCATGCGCGGCCATAATACGAGTCTCAATAAAATAAACATTTTTCTGTCTTTTAATGATATCCCGTCAAACCCAGAGCATACACCACTCCATACCTCCTCTAGCTATGCCCAATGTGGGTTGAACGTATAAAAGATAAAATTTAATAAGGTTAAAGCCTTAATGTCTGCAGAATTGGACTGGAACGTGATGACATTTTCTTCTTTTTTACATTGTTTTTATGCATCCTTCTACTTATGGTCGACTCTTTCTTTCTCTGACTCTCTCCTTATCTTGAAGCCTTCCTTTATCTCACCATTTTCAATTCTCTACTTTAACTCACTTAGGTTTCATTCCATTTCAATCGTGCAAACCTTCTTATTAACATTTTATCTTACATTACTCATCGCTGCCACCGTACAGTATTGGCTTTAACCATCTCTTTTAACTTGTTAATGCCCAAAGAATATTAAAGGACACCCTTTCAGTAAAAAAAATATTTGTTGTGATGGTTGAGATGGGTTACCACTACTGCTAAGGACTAGCTAAGGATTTGTTCTCATTGCATTCCAAATTTTTTAAATTGGCTCCTTCAGGGCTTGTGACCAAAGCCTTGCAGATTAGTATTTAGGAGTGTGGGCCACTGACTATAAAGATGAAGATAGAGTCACAGTGTGCTCTGTTGAACATTATTTTTGATGTATACACCTAGATGAGGTGGGCACAAGAAGTTGTCAACTTCGTCTTGGATCCTGTTTCAAATAGACATATACGGCCACAAATGATGTCCAAGAGAGCACACTGTGACTCCATCTGAGTCATTATAGTCGATAGCTCTGTCACTGCATATGTCCGAATCCCATTTTCCAGGGGTTTAAAAATAATCTCCATTGGAAACACTGAATTTAGGGTAAAACATAATGTAAATACAGACTCAGTGGACATTTCGGGCACACTGACACACAAAACATCTGCCTCACCTTCCAGAATCCATTAGCGCCTTTATCTCTGCTGCCTTTCTCGACATGTGCAACCACCTCAGCCATAAAAAAAAACATTGGGTAATATAATAATTTAAAGGAATGAAGGAGTAGGGATAGGTGTTATGCTCAGGTGAGGGTATGTCCGGTGCGCGACACAACACAACAAGGAAATCCAGGGAAGATCTGAAGAAAGGCCATGGAGAAAGGGAGAAGAGAAAAGGGGTCACCACCTAGCACTCACCTTTAACTGACCCTGAGCTGCCTATCATTGCTAGATGGGTCCACCCCTCCGTGCATCATCATGTGCTTAATCGCTTGATGACCCTGAATTTACCTTGGTTAGTGAGTAGGCAAGCAAGACACTAGTCCCACTACCACAATAAAAACCACAATAACACAAGGAGGTTAAGACAATCGGTTGGGGAAAAACACAACATACCTCCTTGATTTCCCCAAGAGGAAATTTCCCAGCTGCAACAGAAACAACACCTCAGCTTCTCCAGAGACTGGATTCATCAAAGTGGTCAGTATAGAAGAACTATCGCCAGCATGTAGTAAAGCCAGGAGACACCACCAACAGGCATAGTGATACCACTGCCGGGTTATTAGTATTCAAAAGCCGCCAGCAGTCGGAAGCTGCACTCATCGCAGCACACCTCATGCAGAATGAAGACAGTGCACAGGTGGAGAAAGCACAGGAAAACTATGAATGGCTACTGACACCATCTGGCAAGAAGCGTAGATGGTGTGCCTGATGGTGATTGGGCGCTCACATTTGTCACATTTGTCCAGGGCCTAGGTACTTGACCGTGTACGCTGGGTGCTGATGCCGGCCCTGCCAAGAGTGATTAAATATAGCATAAGGGTGTGAAGACAACAGCTGCAGCTGTGATTAAAGTTATGAGCAATCTCAGCCACAAAGGAAAGAGTCTTTCAACATAAAATGAAACTAAATCCACTCAAGAGGTAAATGCACATGATCCGGAGGCACTGCGTGTCGGACGCAGGGAGAACGTAGCCACCCTCTGCGCATAATCTGCATTGGGTGCAGGGCAGCTTTTCTATGCATTCACCTACTGGAACTCTCTTCTGACTCCGGAACATGCTGTGGAGGTGCTGAAGTGGGGTAACCCGTACTGCAGCTGAAAAAAATTGTAGAGGGGAGAAGCACAGTGACCATGGGATTTCTGTAAATCTCGTCCACTGTGCTTGTACTGTTAAATGCAGCGTTTTGGACGCAGCTGTAATATGCGATTGTGTGCACACACCCAAAGGGTACCTTTACACGCTGCAACTGGGGTGTGAAAAATGAGAGGCAATCCGGAGCCCCGTCACCGTCTATGAAATTACGGCGTGTATTTGGGGAATCCAGTGGTGTTTTGAAAGTTGCGCCCGGTTGCGATTTCAGAGCACTGTTCAAAAACCAGACGCAACCATGAAGGTGAATTTCCCTGCTTTTGGCGTGTGAAGGGGCGATAGGGATGGAATGATCAGCGTCGCCAACTGAATTCCCGAGGCGTGCCACAGCATGCTGGACACCATGCCACCATCCGCGATGATTGGTGTGGCTACTGTGTTTCCATTGGCTGTCCCTTTACAGGGCGCCATATTTGGCGTCATGTATTAGTCCAGCCTTCCTGCGCAGGCTGGCCAATCATAATCAGCGTGTTTGGGGTGCAGTGTAAAACAATTTGGCACGCCTATGTTCTCGCCGCGCTGAACAGGTACGCCCACATTCCTTTGGGGATTGCGGCGTGTGAAGCGGCGTCGGGAGTCAACCGGATGTTTCCCACTGTTGGTGTCAGAACTTCCGGGACGACACATCGCCTTAGGCTGAGAGCGAAATTGCGGTGTGTGAAAGCGCCTTCAGCGTTCGGAAGCAACCATTAAAAAGTGTGCATGCGCACGTTAGGTTGCCTCCGATCGCCGCCAAAAGTTGCGGCGTTTAAAGATACCCTAAGATGTAACCTGCACACGTTACAATAGGACAGAGATGTAGCTGCAGTATCTGACTCTTTGTGTGAGATTTGAAAAGGAAAGAGGGGGAGAAGAGGGTAAACATCTGATAATTACATCATCTCAGGATATATGCTGTAAAATTCAATTATACGGGTTATGCACTTCAGGTTGAAATACAATTTTGTTTTGCAGCTTAGAGATGACGGCCAGTCTCTATTTTGAGAGCATAAAATAAAGTGTTACTAAAAATGACTGTGCAAAAATTGTTATCGGTTCCTCTTATCCTTGATCTTTGTGATGTTTTCTAGTTTTTATTGTGTTTCTTTTTACTATAATCACGTTGCTTTTTCTACATAATGTCAAGGACAGCTATGATTAAATTTAGCCTGTGCAAACAATAATACACCCGTATGGTTCAGCGTATCGACGACGCATGATTCACAAATACATAGTTATCACTAATGGCCACTTTACACGCGGCAACAGGAAGATAGAAAACGGCAGGTGTCGGAGACAATTGTACCTTTTACCTTCAAAACACCTTGCAGATACCTGAATTACACGCAGCCACTTCAAGGTGTTTTGAAGGTAAAAGGTACAATTGTCTCCGTTTTCCTTTTTTTTGTCATGGGAGATATCTTGACTTTTTTTTAGTGCCAAATTTTGACAAAATTAGCTCACAGTTTATTAAGTTTTCGACAAGTGAAACATTTTCTTTTTTATCTTTTTTGCTACTTTTTGCAAAATGTCACAAAAATTGCGCAAAGGAAGAGGCGCTAGAGAAATGAAGAATCAGCCCTCAGTTCTTTAATGATAGTAAAATAGTCTTGGATAGGGTGGGGCACAAGAGAAACTCTGACTGCTTTGGAGGTCCGAAACAATGGTCTGAACTTGTAGGGTTATCCAGCCTAAAACGATAATTCTGCAATGACTCTATGTGACTACAGACTTGTCAATCCTCCCAGAGAGGGCTCATGGTTTCTAAACTGGGAATGGACTGCAGTTATGTGATATGTATGTTCCTGGCCAGAGCCCCCCCCCAACTAGTGCGTGAGGCCTCACTCAATACAAGTATATGGAGCAAGGTCGTACCCACTAGATGGCCGCTCCCACTAGTCAGAAACACCAGTCCATACACTTGTATCGAGCAAGGGCACACTCAGTAGCGGTGTTATTATTGAGAACATGCATATTGCTTAAAAACAGGCAAATCTTTGCAGCGCACAATATATGCGCTTGGAGGATTGATAATTCTGTAGTTACATAAAGTGGCTGCAGGATTATCAGTTTTAGACCGGGCAACCCCTTTAATTCATCTTAAAGAGATCCTGCCACCCCGCTGGTGCATAGCAAACTATAAGCACTGAATGCAGCATGTCTAATGCATTTAGCGAAGAGCTCCCCCATGTCTCTAGCCCCCTTTTAAGCTTTAAAAAAGACTTACAGTTAAGAGGACGCCTGGTGGGATCTTATGAAGAGGTCCTGGCTGCTGGTACAATCCTCCCTGCCTCCTCCTTGTGTGTTCCTCCCCCTCTGAGTCTGCCGCCACCTCCTCCTGTTCTGCTAAGTCTGCCTTCCTCTTCTGTTCATGACATCATAAGGAGCAGGAGAAGAGGAGGGCAGATCCAGCAGAAGAGGAGGCGGCGGCAGACATGTGGCGCCCCGCAACGAGTGCGTCACAAGGGAGTATTGCAGCCGCAATATTCTCTTGACAAAGCAGTGAAATAGTTAACTCTGAGATCCAACCCAACATACAACACCTAGAACAGGGACCAATCCTAGGTCCTGGTGGGTGGAGTGTTAGGGTAGTGAAGTAGAACACACAATAATCTAGAGAGTTGGAACAAAGGCAAGTCAAGGATCTAGAGCCTAGAACACAGAACTTGGAGAGGAGCGGGGGCTCCGCACTCCGTGCGGGCCCCTGGGCCGTCACCGGTCGGGTGTCCGCACCTGAGGCCTTAACCACCGGGAATGGGCATTTCTACACGGGTTCCCAAAAGACTCCCGTGCCCACAACTCACAGCCGGTTCACTGGTACCGAAGCTGGCAGCAGTTCACCTCTGCCACGCGAACCAGCCCCGTGGAGGAGCAGCTTTATAGGAGCACCCCACCACCAGCCAGTTTTCCAGTCGTCTAACCAGCGGTGTACCCACTGAGGGACCCAAGGCTCCCCAAAGAATCCAGAACGTACATCATGGATAGGGCATTGAAGCAGCCTCCCCGTACCCGACCTGGTATTCCTGGGCGACGCTGGCAAGAGAAGCTAAGGAGGTAGAAAGGAGGTACACTGCGGATCTCTGAGGAGCACTATCACTGCTGAGTCCACCCGGTCTTCTACTCAACCACTGTAAGCCATGTACTGCCTGCTGGTTACAGTAAAGAACCGTTGCAGAGACTATCTGTGTCCGTGTCTCCTTATGAACTGTCCGTCATTAACTAAAGGTAACCGCAGCTGCCGCATAACATCTTGAGCAGCTCCAGCCCCCGGGGATCACCGCTCAGCCTGTGGGGAGCGTAACATCTTGCTGCTGTCCATCACCCCGGGAGGTTCCGCAGCGTCGGTAGCCCTTACCGAATCTACTCATAGGTGGCGTCACGAAGAAAACAAATTAAAACCCCCTTTAATCTGTTCCCGTAAGACGTCTTCATTTTTGATCTGCACTACACCGGGCCCCACTACCGGCAGGCGCGGTCCACCCGTGACAAGGAAGGAGAAGAATCGCCTGTCTAAACCGGAGTCAGCCGGCCGCGGTGAGTCAGAAAAATGGCGTCACGAACAGGATACGAGCAGGCCCGTTACCCAACGGGTATATTGTGCTTAAACTGGACTTTATTGTCTACAATTGGACTTTGTTCGTCCCTAAAAGAACTTTCCCGCCTTTACACCATTGGGTCAAGATGGCGCCCAAGATGGCGTTCCCGCCACAAGAAGCCGCCACGTGAAGCCCAGGAGTGAGTCAACCCCCCCCTCACTGTGGGAGGGCTAAAGACAAAAGGCGCCAAACTCTTAGTCCGCCCTGATTGCTCGAATCAACCATGGGGGCGGACCCCAAAGACTTTTCCCACAATTGGACTACAAAAGCCAGAGGAAATGGGAGTGTCATACATAGACACACAGACGGAATTCTTGACCAGCTCAACCAGAACGTCTTACCGGTTGATCGGGTGTGGTTTCCCTCCAAGAAGAATGGCCAGCATGAGACTCCAAGACCTGATGCGGGAGGTCGAGGCGGAGGCCAGAGCAGCCGTCAGCCAACCGGGTCCGGATCCTGCCCTTACCATAGACGGCAGCCCCGACTTCTGGCTAGAGGCTCTACAAGACCTCCGGGTGCGGTTACTAGAGACAGTGGAATGGACGATCCGTAGCTGGAGCGCGACCCTAGGCAGACGACTACACCATGCGATGCAGCAGAGCCGACCGGGTACAGCTTCTCCAAGCCCAGACGACGTCACCAGCTTCTCGACCGCCTCACCCTCGCCTACCACCTGTCCTGCTCCGTCACCTGAGCCAATAGACTGTGTCATTCCGGTGGAGGCCACAACTCGACCCGTTCCAGCGACCAACATCGTAACCGACCCCGTTCTTGAGCCGGAGCTCATAACACGCTCCATGGAAGAACTCGATCTCTACCAGTTCCCACTGAGGAACCCGCGACATGTTTCACCACTACAGAGACAGTCGCCTGTTTTATCCCCGTACCGGAGGCTTCCCTTGCCATTGCCGAGGCCTACCGGGTAACCGGGATTGAAACACCTTTACCTGCGGAAACAGATGAAGAGGCAGGCAGCCTGGAAGCCCTGCAGGACGTCCCTACGGAAGGATCCGCAGCACCACCGCCCTGTTGTACAACGGAACAAGCTTTAATATCTCTCATCATTGAGCAGCCTGATGTGGTCATCGAGGAAGAGGTCGGAGAGGATGACGACGAGACCCACAGCACCGCTGAGGATTTCGACACCGGGTTCGCTTGGGGAGACAACAAAGAACTTCCTTCCGGACACACAGCTCGGGTACACTGGTCGGGTGCACTGCCGACACCTTCCCCTGTGCCGTTCCACCGGGTTCCGATACAGACAGCCCGCCAAGTTCAAGCTTCCCGCCAAACCACCAGCTCCGTTACTCATCTTTACACCCCGAGCCGTAACGACGGAGATATACGCCAGAGACGACGAAGGAGTGGCAAGCCCGAGAACGCGCCAACATGGAGGCCCGTGCCGAGGCTCGCCGCCAGCCGCCGCTGCCTGATGAACTCCGCCGTGAAGGTAGAATTTCCACCTTTAACTTAAATACCGGGTGGGGGTTCGCTTGGGAGGTGGGTTTGAATGAGGAGGTGTTTGTGGGGCGCCGGGACGTTGAGTCCAACTTGCCAAGAGGACATCCCGATCGCGACCTATACCGGGGCGATATTATCACCTACGAGCGCTATGCTTGTGCAGATGGGTGGTTTGCTATCCGGGTACGCCATCACCCTCAGAGCCAGTGACTTTAAAACTTGAACTTCATCAATGACTCTGTTCCCGTTAATCACTGACTGTGTGATCTTGCGGCTACAGCCTGGACTCTAGTTAAAGTACAGCCGACCGCCCGCCGGGTCCGCACAAAGTGATTACCTGTTTCTTTGCTTATATCACCAAAGCATTTCTTTACCTGTTTTTCTATTTTAATAAAAGTGTGTCATATATGTATAAAAATGTAAAAACCTCTGTAACGTGAGTAGTTTGACGCTTGGGGACAAGCTGATTTAACCAAGGGGGAGTGTGGCGCCCCGCAACGAGTGCGTCACAAGGGAGTATTGCAGCCGCAATATTCTCGTGACAAAGCAGTGAAATAGTTAACTCTGAGATCCAACCCAACATACAACACCTAGAACAGGGACCAATCCTAGGTCCTGGTGGGTGGAGTGTTAGGGTAGTGAAGTAGAACACACAATAATCTAGAGAGTTGGAACAAAGGCAAGTCAAGGATCTAGAGCCTAGAACACAGAACTTGGAGAGGAGCGGGGGCTCCGCACTCCGTGCGGGCCCCTGGGCCGTCACCGGTCGGGTGTCCGCACCTGAGGCCTTAACCACCGGGAATGGGCATTTCTACACGGGTTCCCAAAAGACTCCCGTGCCCACAACTCACAGCCGGTTCACTGGTACCGAAGCTGGCAGCAGTTCACCTCTGCCACGCGAACCAGCCCCGTGGAGGAGCAGCTTTATAGGAGCACCCCACCACCAGCCAGTTTTCCAGTCGTCTAACCAGCGGTGTACCCACTGAGGGACCCAAGGCTCCCCAAAGAATCCAGAACGTACATCATGGATAGGGCATTGAAGCAGCCTCCCCGTACCCGACCTGGTATTCCTGGGCGACGCTGGCAAGAGAAGCTAAGGAGGTAGAAAGGAGGTACACTGCGGATCTCTGAGGAGCACTATCACTGCTGAGTCCACCCGGTCTTCTACTCAACCACTGTAAGCCATGTACTGCCTGCTGGTTACAGTAAAGAACCGTTGCAGAGACTATCTGTGTCCGTGTCTCCTTATGAACTGTCCGTCATTAACTAAAGGTAACCGCAGCTGCCGCATAACATCTTGAGCAGCTCCAGCCCCCGGGGATCACCGCTCAGCCTGTGGGAGCGTAACATCTTGCTGCTGTCCATCACCCCGGGAGGTTCCGCAGCGTCGGTAGCCCTTACCGAATCTACTAATAGGTGGCGTCACGAAGAAAACAAATTAAAACCCCCTTTAATCTGTTCCCGTAAGACGTCTTCATTTTTGATCTGACACTACACCGGGCCCCACTACCGGCAGGCGCGGTCCACCCGTGACAAGGAAGGAGAAGAATCGCCTGTCTAAACCGGAGTCAGCCGGCCGCGGTGAGTTAGACACATAGAGGGGGCGGAACACACAAGGAGGAGGCAGGGAGGACTGTGCCAGCAGTGAAGACCTCTTAATAAGATCCAACCCAGGCGACCTCTTAACTGTAAGGTTTGTAAAGTCTTTTTTAAAGCTTACAGGTGGCCAAAGACATGGAGGACCCTTTCCCTGAATGCAGCAGACATGCTGCATTCAGTGCTGCAATTAGTTTGCCATGCACCAGGGGGTGACAGGTCCTTTTTATTATTAATTTGATTGCTACAGACAATCTCTGATCTCAGCAGCTCACTTATTGGCTGCAGTCGTCACATGACTATGTGGACAGGACACGAGGATCAGATCAGCATTTTAAAGTTTTTTTTTCCAGTAGTACAGTACATTCAGTAGTATGTAACTCATTTTAACTTTTCAACTTTTAAAAAAAGATATTTGGGGATCAAGATGTCTTACAATAATTTTAAATGAATGGATCAACAGGTGATATGAGCATGAGCCACACATATATTTTGTCCCAGCACACGCAGAATGAGCATTATTCGTTTTGAGATGGATGAAAGGATATTTGGGCCATTCTACATGTTTAAGTGGTTGCTTGTCATGGACCATAGGATTATAGTTTTTGCTGCTAAGGCAGTGCTGTCATCCATTCTGTCACTGGGAGGTAATAACAGACAAGGAGGTAAAGTAGCAGTATGTTAGTGATGGGCAAAGGCAATCAGGGGTACTAGTCTGAGCCTAAGGGTGGAATCACACTGTCCATTAGATATATGACTAAGTCGGAAGTGTCACGGATGAGTAACTTGGAATGGCTCTCCCCTGTCAGGACGGGAGTGTGGAGCTGCTTAGAAACAGAAGCAGCTGGCACTCCTCTCCAGAGAGAGGGAGAGCCATTCCAAGTTACTCATCCGTGACACTTCTGGCTTAGTCGCATATCACACGGACAGTGTGATTCCACCTTTAAACTGAGGATCCCTAGCTGAACCCATTCCCAGAGGTACCTCTGAAGTAGAGTAGTCTGGGCCGCCACCCTTGACCTGCTCCTGATATTTTGAAAGTATCTAATTTATAATTCCATATACATACAATGTGTTTCGGCTAGACATATAAAAATAGCCTTCATCAGGTAGAGTCATGCATAACTTGAAAAACAGGATTTAAATAGGGAGATTTTGTCCAACCCTTCAATTAGCTGCTTCATTAATTAAATGCATATGTACATCCCTCCTCAGTAATGAGGTTGCTAATTACACAGGGATTATATGTTGTTTAAATCTTTAACATATATTTTTGGGGGTTTGCTCTTACAGATACTCATACAGGTTTGTATATGGTTTCTTATCATGAGTATTGTGCGATCTTCCCAAGCAAGGAACATATAAAAAGAACATATAAACATATAAAATTAAAGTTAATGTTCAACAGTTGTACAGAATTAATGTAAAATTAATATAATAAAATGTCATCACAAAACTATGTATCGAAATAATTAAAAACATTATAATGTAGTCAATAAAATCAATTTCAATAAATAAACTTTCTGTTTTATTCTTTCATACACTATAAGTCCAATGTATAGGATTAGTTCACAATCAGACTTAATTTTTCTCTCTCTATAGAACATCAATTTTAATTTTTACCTTTGCCAATTGTAGCTGTGGCCTTCAATACGTGGGGAGGACCACACAAAAGGTCCGAACCCATTTGAATGGCCACAGGCACAACACCAAAGTTGGACTTTTGACCCATAGCCTGTCAAGACATTTATTAATGATGCATAAAAAAGAATTTAATGTTTCACTAATACCGGTAGAGCAAATCCCTACAGATGTTCCAAATAGGGTACAACAGCTGAACAAGAAAGACGCATTCTGGATATACAGACTGAGAACTCTGTATCCAGATGGTCTTAATGACAAGCTAGAAAATGCATAAATATATATTCTATAGCTATCTAATAAACTTTGACAAAGATATTTTGATCAAACATTTATAACAGATAGATTTAGTTACATTTGTACTCTAATTATAAATACGAAACCAAAAAAAGGGGATAGTTGTGAAGGTCTGTGTCCCCGGCAGATAAGGTTACTCTGTGATAAGGCAGATGGGATAGGTAGTACGTCCCTGTGGTGCCTTGCCATAAGGGCGCCACAGATCTCCAGGTACCTGACTCTGGAATGCTTTACTACCCTGCCTCACGACTTGTCATTAGTGATTAGCCTCAGCCATGCATCATATACGGTAACTTACTGATCTAGGTCCAAGCACAATGAAGTATTTGGCTCAAACAGTCATCATAGTTGGGGGCAACTACTTCAATTAAGATCGTTCAGCCCTTGAGGAAGCTTACTTTTCAAATAGTTCCTATTTAGGACACCTTTAAGTGGTGTCTAGTAGAAGATACTTATAGGTATTCATGAAAATATTTGATTAATTCATTTTCATGGAGGGGAATGGTAACAGTTGCACCAAACTCTGATTAGTGGATGATCCAAAGCTTTCTCAAGCTTTGGATCATCCACTAATCAGAGATTGGTGCAACTGTTACTATTTCCCTCCTAAAGTCCCACCCCTGAGAAGCTTCCCCTAGTAATAATTCCCTATTATGGACTTTTTAACCAGATATCCCCTTTAAAGGTATCCTTATTTTTTTTCTAGAAGGTTATTATGGGTACACAGTGAGATATTTGCTTGGAATCCATGTTTTTTATGCTATCTACAGAAATGCATGAGATCTAATCTGTAACTGTTTGGTAGTTTAAGGAGTGTGAAGAACCATTAATTTAAGCTCTTAGAGAACTCGAAGATCTCCACCATTAAAATTTTCGTTGGTTTTTCACATTTTCTCGCTCTAGATAAGGGTTAGCGACTAAAATGTACCCCATGGAGAGCGGCCATACCATTTTCAGCCCACAGCACATTTCTTAATGACTTTTATTTTAGGCCTTCTTGGAGGACTCCAGCTGTGTCAGTTCTCTGGATGAAAGTAGGGAGGTAATTATCCACAGTTGCGTTGGGTTCCCTATGCTGTATCGGCAGTGGAGGTAATTCTAAGCCATGAAAGCTATTCCGTATTGAAATACCACAAAATACCACGTGTCACTTAAAGCAACCAGGGCTAACATCTCGTTATTTCTGAGAGCCTTATAATGATGGTGAGGCAGAAAACCGCTGCTTACAGTGTTCAGCATGAACTTTGAATGCACACTTGGTATATTGCTAAGCTTTATAAACTACACACTTCTTAGATCTATTGTTCGTAAGCAAACAGCTTCTTCAGAAAGGAAGACGACTTGAACTCTAGAGCCAGATATTGGATGTAACTATCTTACAATGCATAGTTTAAATTCACAGAGAAGCATTGCGTGACCTATAAGACTTCATAAATGAGTTTGGCACTCTCTACAAACAGAAATGTCCCCCATAGACCAGAAAAATATCACAATCTGAGAGTCCTCGGTGGTTGATACCTTTTAATGGCTAACTGAAAAGATGGTAAATAATCGCAAGCTTTCGAGACTCTAAAGGTACCTTTACACGCCGCCACAGTGCCTAGCAACAGGTATCCACCGCACGTGCACGCGCACGTTTTTAACGGTGGATATCGATCACTAATGCCGCATGTACACGCGCCATTGCGTTGTCAACTGAAGGTATCTTGCTCCCCGGAAGTTCCGACAGCTCCTGTAGATAACTTCCTGTTGAATACCTTCACTGCATCACACGCCGCTACCACAAAGGAATATGGGCGTATATGTTTCGCGCCGCAAGAACATAGGTGTGACAGTGTGGTGTATTTCGTGATGCTAATACGCTGATTGGACAACGCAATAGCGTCATGATTGGCCAGTCTGCGCAGGAAGTCTGGCTAATACATGACGCCATTGCAATTGTGTAGTGTGAATGGACAGCTCTTTAAATATGGCGCCCTGTGAAGGGACAGCCAATGGTAACACAGTAGCCCCCACCAATGATCGCTGATGGGGCGTAGTATTCATGACGCTGTGGCACGCCCCTGTGAAATCACTAGGCGACGCAACATCCATGCCTGTGCCCCGTTTAAACGCTACTACCATGGCAATTGTGCCTTTCTGTTGCTGTCGGTTTTTGAGCACAGCTCAGCAACAGATATCTGAGTCAACTGCAGGACACCGGGAGGAATTTTCCTATTTACACACCGCCATTTCGTAGCAATTTCATGGCAACAAGCACAAATATCCCCAATGCCCGGCAGTGGCTACCTTCCAGTGGTGGCGTGTAAAGGGACCCTAAGGTCTCTTCATCAGGCTGAAAAATGACACAAATTCTGAACATGGACATATATACACACAAATATGGAGTCGGATAATGCAGTAAAAAGCCAGATGAGGTGAAGCATAACACAGAACGGTCAGAGTTGGGAGGGGAGAGAGCATCTTGGCCACAAAACATCAGCGTCCAGAGATAAGAAGCAGATAGTTTTATGTCCTTTGATTAGTGGTTGGTCCAAGATTTGAAGATTCCCCAACTGATGTAAAAAGACATAAATCCATGTGGCTCGGAATATGTCTAAGATCATCATAACTTTATATTCCCAGACTTTTCTGATTCTTTGAGATTTAAAATTTTCATTCAATACTAAATATATACCATATATATCAGCAACATAGAAGTCAAAGACACCCCATAGACCAATTATTAATAAGAAAACAGACTCAAACTTCAAGGGATGTGTTATGATTAAAATCTGAACAATTTCTGTTAGATCATAGGAGAGGCCCCAACACCTGGTACTATAAATGAATCATCTGATCGACAGGGTGATGGTGCTTGACACGGCGCCATACATCCTACAGTGGATGTTTCTGGTAATGCAGCTCTCTTGATTATCATTTATCAATACCAAACAGAGCAACCATAAAATGTCTAGAGCTGTGCCTGGTACAAACCCATCCTAAATAACAGAACCGGGCACCAGTACAAGACACCAGGATCGGAACACCTTTGTGTTGCGGGAAAGGTATGGCACCCAAGTGAGGACTACTTTCTGCTAATCTGAGGGATTGTGGTGGTAATAAATAATCTGACCGCACACAGATGATCTATTAAAAAGATAATAATCAATGTTTTAACCTCTTTATGTTTTATTATGCTTTTGCCATTTTTCATGCCTTTATTATGACTATGGGTTCGTTTACAGTCTGCAATTATCCACATTGATGATCAAGGGTAAAATGTCTAGTCTGATTCGCCTTTAGCAATTGGGATATAATCTGTTTATTATTTAAAGGGGATCTGTCATGTTATACATATTGTCCAATCTGTGGACTATATGGTATAGGGAAGGAGAAGGTGAGCAGTAAAATATGTAGATTATAAAAGGTTTAGTATAATCTGTAGTTTGTACATTGAAAGCACTGGTGTTTGAATGTATATGAGTCCAGTGGGTGGTCGTACTCAGTGACTGACACCTATCACTACATGCATATGAGGGAAGACTGTTAATCAGAGTTTAGGACGGCCCACAGGACTCCTATGCATCCAGTAAATGGTCTGACTTGATGATTAGCTTCTATCTCTGTATTCACAGTCCCACAGGAAAAAAATAGTCAGTGAATAAGAAGCGCCCATTGGACTCCTATGCATGAAAGTCTAGTATGAAGTCCTACTGTCATGATGGCTATGGATATACGGGAGACTCGAGCACCTCAAGCTAGGGAGCCCTCAACTATCCCTATCTCAGGGGTACTCCTTATGGTGGAGAGGCCTGAGTCTCCATTCCTAGCCCTTCTCTTGTCCAGCCCTGATCTGATTCCCAGGACAGAGGAGCAATGAACCCCACAGACAAGGCAAAACCAAAACTCAATCACAAAGCGCGCACTCAAAGGTAAAGAGAATAAAAGCAGCAGGAAAAACATAGAAGGAAGCAACAAAATAACAGAGGAGAACTTCTACAACTGCATCAAGTGTGGCGCCCGTATGGCAAGGCGCCACAGGGAGATACTGCACCCTAATTAAAGGTGTGGTGCCTCCGTAAGCGTGGACGTGGGGTCTGTTCAGAGTCTGCACCGAACACCCAACACAGGCCACTTTAATACAGGGGACTGATATTCAGTAAGTCCCAGGGGGTGAGCCTAGAGAGAGCGGGACCCAGGTCGACACCGGCATACCAGAGCCAAGGTAGCTAGATGCAAGGTTCATCCCTAACTACAGACCGGAAAGCTGAGTAGCCCAACATCAATCCTACAGCTGGGTTCATGACACCGACGAGTGAAAGACTTTTAGGTAACAGACCCCATGGACTAGAGACTTGGCTCAAGAGGGGTTAAGAGAGAGAGAGAAGGTAACCAGACCACAAGTGCCATATTGAGGGCATCACTGTCAGACTCTGAGGAAACCTTCACGACCCACGGTTACAATACCCGTTAACCCAGAATATACTGTGTACCTGTTTCCATCTGGTGCAAGTAAAGACCCGTTTGAGCTGAAGTGGTGTGTGTTCCGATTTCACAGCACTGCTCCAAAATCAGAGGCAATCATGAAGGCGACATTCCCGGCTTTTAGCGTGTGAACGGGCGTTAGTGATAGAATCTGCGTCGCCTATTGATTTTCCATAGGCGTGCCACAGTGTGCTGGAGACCGCGCCCTGTCAGCGATGATTGGTGAGGGCTACTGTGTTTCCATTGGCTGTCACTTGACACCGCGCCATATTTGAACAGCTGTCCATTCACCACCAGACAATGGCAATGGCGTCATGTATTAGCCAGCCTTCCAGCGCAGTCTGCCCAACCATAACGCTATTGCGTTGTCCAATCAGCGTGTTGGGGCGCGGAATACACCAGTCTGTCATGCCTATGTTCTCGTGGCGCTGAGCATGTACGCCCACATTCCTTTGGGGATTGCGGCGTGTGAAGTGGCTAGGGAAGTCCACCGGATTGGTTCCGCTGTGGAGTAGGCGATTTCCGGGGCGACACATCGCCTTAGGTTGAGGGCAAAATTGCGGCGTGTAAAAGTGCCATCGGCGATCTGAGGCGACCATGAAAAACGTGCACGCGCACGTTAGATCGCCTCCTATCGCCACCAACAATTGCGGCGTGTAAAGGTACCCTTACCTGGATGTTGGTGTTAATTCACAGAATGTGTTTTCTACACATGTTGAACGTTACATGAGGACGGTCATCCGGAATTGCTGACGTGAGCAACGTTTTATACTTTTTCAAAGATATGATTTACTGCAACATTTACCGAAAAAAATTTGCTGTCGTTAAAAAAATAATGAAAATACAACAAAAAAGCGTAGAATGCCACACGTCAACACTCCCTTATGGCTCCAAATATAATGTATGTTTATTCTTACACATTACTGTTTGAAAGTGTTGTTTTAAAGAGAACTTGTTACTTCTTAGGGCCAATATCTTAGGAACGGAGATTCGGAAGAACTCTGGAAGAACTTATAAACAATTATAAACCTCAATAAAAAAATGAATTAAAATATAGTAAATCTGTTTCTGAAAAAAGTGAAGGGGTAGAGACCCTGATTCCTGTGATGTATCACCTACTGGGCTGCTTGCCGTTGTTTTGCTAAAATCACGGTTTTAACAGCTGGAGATTATCAATAGAGGATTAGTAACCACTGCCATGTGGTCCAACTATGCCGCCTCCCACTGATTGGCATCTTTCTACTTAGGCACAGCATACAAAAGGCAAATCAGTGGTGTCATACAGAGCTGAGTATTTGGAGATTAATAGCAAAGAAGCAGTGATTTTTTCAAAACCACAGCAAGTAGCCCAGAAAGCGATATGTCACTGGAATCAGGGTCTCTGCCCCTGCATCATGACGCTTTCATAGATCCTTTTGAACGTGAAAATAATGCAATAGGCTCCAAGCAGTCTAAAGAGCCAAAAAAAAGGGAAACATTGCATAATTATAAATCCATTCTACAGATGATTGAGTTTTTTTTGTTTTATTTTGTGAATTTGGGTCGGGAACTGAGGCAATGCAGTAAATATCAGTCTTGTAGAAAACTAATCTCTGGTGCTAATTGCCTGTGACATAACATGGAACGATCTAAGCTTGAACTTTCACATAAGTTACTCTGCAATTTACATGGGAAGAATGTAAGAAGTCGGGGGATTGTTTGCTAATAAGCTTGGCTGGAATCAAAGAACCAACAGAGGTAAATAAACTTTACAATTTTAGATGAAATAAGGGCTAAAAAAATTATTTTTTTACATAACTGGCCTAATCCAAATGTTAAAGAGTCCATATCATTTTTCTTCTAATTGTTTTATTTGGTTGTCAACTGTCACAATTCTTTAGCTCAATGTGCTGCACTTTGGGCCGTGCTGAGCTATGAGCATGTTGATTGACAGCTCAATCATTCACTCTTATACTGAGAAGTGTTGGGTTACTTCAGGTGTTCCTTGTTATCTGTGATTGCCCAGCTACTTACGTAGCTCAGCAGATCTCTGCCAGTCGTAGCATTTACTCATTGGTGCATGTTAGCCTTGTTTATCTGTACACTATGACCTGACCTCTTGCTGCCAGACCTTGGACCTTTTTGACCTTCCATTCGCCTTGTCACTTTGCTCTTACCTGCTAACCTCCTGGTATTCTGACCCCAGACCATGACCTGAGTCTGCCCTTTTCTGTCCCCTTAGTTTACGACATGCCGTCTCGGTACCTGACCCCGGAAGGTTTCACTACCTTGCTATGAGTAGTACTATCATCACATTATCTTAAGGTTTCCATGCATCTTAGGCGGCCGTCACATGCTACGATATCTTGAAAGATATCGCTTAAACGCGCCTGATTAAACATCGCGTGAACGATGTCTCTGCGTGTGACGGCAAGATACGACGAGCGAGAAGTGTTCAAATCGCAAAATCGAGATCTGAGCTCCGGACCTCAGATCTTGCGATGAACGATTTGACAAACAGCTTCATCGTGGTGTATAACACCACGATGAACGATCTCCCAGCGGCAGAGCCTATGCTGGGAGATGGTAACTATGGTACACGTCGGGTTACTAAGCGATGCGCGGCGCCTAGTAACCCGATGTGTACCATAGTTACCAGCGAGATCGCGGCTCCACATCGCTGGTGAGTCTGTCTGTGTGACATCTCACCAGCGATGTGAGCGATATTGTAAGCGATCGCGCGTGCACGTGATTGCTTACAATATCGCTAGCGAGATCGTAGCGTGTGACGGCCGCCTTAGATCAGCTCATTTTGATGGCTCATTTGGATGACAGCTATCTCTTTTGACTAGCCCCCCCTCCCATACACATGCACACTCAATTTGGTCAAGTGTGCATGTAATCTCAGTGCCAGGAATGGAGTCAGTCACAGTCTGATACCTCTGGCTTCAGCCTGTCTTCTCTAGGAATGAAGGATCAGGCATTAAAACTCAATGATTTACCCTTATTTCCTCCAACAGATGGTAGGCTAGGTTGTCCTGATAAAATCAGTGGGTTCAGTTGGCATACGTCTATGGGGACCCTTAAAGGTAGAGACACAACAGAATATGAAGATTTCATGAATGTCATGCATCTGTTGAAAAATTATAGATAATAGTTTTTTAAAAAATGAACTCAATGCAGTCACATGGATTGGAAAACAATGACTTTAAGCCATAATATTCCTAAAGAATGTGTGGAACTGCTATGGTTGGTAGCAACTACCAAGGGGAAGAGGTAACAAACTTAAAACTGCTACTGACCCTTCTGATTCCTGTACAGACTACAGATCCCAACCCCTCATTCCCCATTGGTTTCTGGGTGAGCCAGAAATACCCTGACCACAGACTAAATGATGGAGACTCACACCTATTCTGCATGATCTGCCATCAAGCAAGCACTTCACGCTCCTCCAAAAGTACCGGAGAGCAGAGCAGAGTGCAACTACATACAGAGGAGAAGGTGGGCAGAGATAAAAAGTGATCCCAGAGTGAGTAAAGCAAGATAAGGTATATACTGCTTAAGAATATGTCGCAGAAGATAGGTGCAGAGTAAAGAACATAAAGAGCAAAGAGATGAATCCTAGCTGGTCTTCTACTGTCTGGGAAAACAAATGGTAGTATGGCTGAACCTCTAAATGAGAATATCACCAGCAGGAAATACCAGCAGGAGGAAAGTATTTAAAGCCACACCTGAAAGGTGATTAGGCAGATGTTATCCTAATAGAACTAGAGCAAGGATAAGGCTAGGGTCACACTTGGGAGGTTGCATTCGTTTGCAGGATGCATCAATGGATCCAGTTTTTCCCATTGGCATTTTTGAGGCATTTTTAGTGCTTGCGTTAACGCATGCATTTCCCATAGACTCCCATGTTAAAAAAATGCATGCGTTTTGACAATGCACAAAAAAACATTGCAGGCAATGTTTTCACTGGATTTGTGAAAAACGCAATCCGTTAAACAGATTGCACTTTGGTATTGCGTTTTTTGCATTGGAGTCTATGGGTGCATTATTGGATCCGTTTTTCAAGATTTCACCATGTCAAAAACTGGATCCAGTTACTGAATGCATGATGCAAGTGTGGCCCTAGCCTAAGAGACACTACAAGACTCAGAGAAAAGATGCATCCACTGTGGTTTGGTGGATAGAGAGGCCAATCACAGAGCACAGCCTGAAGGGTTCAGACGCATGACAAACACCAGACTCAATGTTAGTCAGTGGCTTCCTGATCCCATCAATGGAAATGAAGTTGAGGGGCTACCTTCCATTCACACAGAGCCTGCACATATCTTCTTTTCATGATAAACCTCGTTGTTAACATTCTTCCATAGAGATAATCAAATTGATCCCCTGCATATCAAGTTGGAGCCAAATTTGATCAAATCCGCATGTATCAGAAGATTTGAGCATTTTAATTTATGTGAATTATTAAAAAATAATGCCAGGCACCATTATTTCATACATTGCCCAAGATGGCACCAGCCAGAGTGCATGCAGATATGATGCCAGAAACGTCCTCATAATGCCTTGCTACTACTACGTTACATGATCTAGCACAGCCAATCAGGGGGCAGCCACAGCCACTAAAAAGATGAAGCAAGGAAAGACTTTTAGAGTCTTACAGCCTAGAAAAAGGAGGTCAGATCTAACAAGTCATCTTTACAAGGAGATAAAAGTCTTAATCAAACTGTTGCATGGCACAGCAATCCTGAAAAATAAAAAATCAGAGGGGTAGGGCCCCTTTACACACTGAGACTTTCCAGCGATCCCACCAGTGATCTGACCTGGCCGGGATCGCTGGAAAGTCTCTCTGCAGTTGCTGGTGAGCTGTCAAACAGGCAGACTCAACAGCGACCAGCAGCCAGCCAACATAGCTGGTAACCAAGGTAAACACCAGGTAACTAAGCAGCGCGCACTGCCTAGATACCCCAGCGTCCTCCCGCTTACAGGCTGCGCTAAGCAGGAGGATGCTGGTAACCATGATAAACACTGGGTAACTAAGCAGCACATGCTGCTTAGTTACCCGGTGTTTATCATTGGTTACCAGCCTGTGAGGTCGCTGATCGCTGGTCTCTCGCTGTCACACACAGTGATGCGCACTGACCAGCGGGAGACCAAGGACCAAAAAATGGTCCTGAACGATGAGCAGCGATCAGCGACCTCACAGCAGGGGCCTGATCGCTGCTACATGTCACACACAGCGACATCGCTGGAGAGGTCGCTGATACATCACAAAACCTGTGACGTTTCAGCGACATTGCTAGCGATGTAATGTGTGAAGTACCCCTTAGGCTGGGGTTCCACATAAGCCCTCAGTCCGTTTTTGGCTTCAGTTTTCTCATTTTTTTTTTCTAAGTCCAAAAACTGACAGAAAAACGGATTGGATGTAATAAACACCCTGTCCGTTTTTCTATGGAGCTCCAAACATTGCCCTGTCCGTTTTTGAGTCAAAAACGTTGCATGCAACGTTTTTGGCATCATTTAAAAAACGCATGCGTTTTCATGCGTTTTTTTAACATGGGGCCCTATGGGAAACGCATGCGCGAACGCATGCAAATGCGCACTTGCGTTTGCGCATGCGTTCGCGCATGCGTTTTTTTAATGAAAATTCCAAAAACGTTCAGGAGTGCAGGAGGCTCAAAAAGCACCCAGAAAAAAACGGATTGGTGATGAAAATCACTTCCAAAAACGGATTTCTATGTGTGACCACAGCCTTAGTCTCACTCCAAGCTCTGAGAAAATCGGACAATCACAGAAAATGTGTGCGGCAGTCTCAAGTGGAGGTCAGAGGACTCAGCTCATCTTTACTAGGGACAGGAAGATCTAAATCAGATTGTAGAGTAATACTGAGCGGGAAGAATATAGAGAAGTGGATAGGTAGTCTCCATCTTTGAACAATAATTCATCATTTCAAGTAATCTGGACGATAGAACTGGAAGATGGGGAGGTGCAGGAGCTGCAGAGTCTGTGTGAGGCTGGGGTTACACATAAGCCCTCAGTCAGTTTTTGGCTTCAGTTTTGTCATTTTTTTTTTCTAAGTCCAAAAACTGACAGAAAAACGCATTGGGTGTAATAAACACCCTGTGCGTTTTTCTCTGGAGCTCAAAACATTGCCCTGTCCGTTTTTGAGCCAAAAACGCAGTAAACAGCGTTTTTGGCATCAGTTAAAAAACGCATGCGTTTTCATGCGTTTTTTTTTAACATGGGGCCCTATGGGAAACGCATGCGCAAACGCATGCAAACGCATTCACTTGCGTTTGCGCATGCGTTCGCGCATGCGTTTTTTTAATGAAAATTCCAAAAACGTACAGGAGTGCAGGAGACACAAAAAGCACCCTATAAAAAACGGATTGGTGATGAAAATGACTTCCAAAAACGGATTTCTATGTGTAACCCCAGCCTGACTGTGTATTGATTGGTCCGTGATACACTGTAGTACAAGCACCTTAAACACACTAATTATTTTTAAACAGGATGTCAGATTAAGGCCCCTCAGTCCTATTCTTCATGCTGAAGAAAAATACTGAAAACAAAGCCAATCTGTCTAAGGCTGGGGTTCCACATAAGCCCTCAGTCCGTTTTTGGCTTCAGTTTTCTCATTTTTTTTTTTAAGTCCAAAAACTGACAGAAAAACGGATTGGATGTAATTAACACCCTGTCCGTTTTTCTATGGAGCTCCAAACATTGCCCTGTCCGTTTTTGAGTCAAAAACGTTGCATGCAACGTTTTTGGCATCATTTAAAAAACGCATGCGTTTTCATGCGTTTTTTTAACATGGGGCCCTATGGGAAACGCATGCGCGAACGCATGCAAATGCGCACTTGCGTTTGCGCATGCGTTCGCGCATGCGTTTTTTTAATGAAAAGTCCAAAAACGTTCAGGAGTGCAGGAGGCTCAAAAAGCACCCAGAAAAAAACGGATTGGTGATGAAAATCACTTCCAAAAACGGATTTCTATGTGTGACCACAGCCTCAGTCAGAGTGCTTCCAGTGCACCGTGTCCAGCCATATACCCATAGTTGTACACATTGAGGTTACTTGTATATTACTAAGGCCTCATTTAGACGTCCGTTTTTCACGTATGCATACTGTATGTGATTTTCATGGACAGAACATGTAACCATTTCAATCTTTGGGGCTGTTCATGGTCGTGTGTTTATTAAAAAATCATGGAGACATATCAATTTATTAATATAGTCCTAGGATATCTCAGAATGCTACTGTCATGAGTATCTCCCATCATCTAGATTTAAATGGCATTCATTTCTTTTAGACCGGCAAGAGTTAAAGACATTTTCCCTTGCTGGTAGTTCCAGGTTGGTCTGCCTCAGCCTGCAGCCGGGATGTGACTACTCCCTATTCCTTTAAGTAGTCACTTGATCCATCACCTGATGCCGGTAATAGAATTTTCTATGCTGACCACTATAGAGTAAATAGGTCTCTTGTGGCCGCTGGTGTTTCTACTGTTGGAGATCTGCTTCTTTGAGCTGTGTCGTCTGCAGCCTCTGGTGTTTGGCTGCAGCTATCGAGTTTGTTGCTTATCCTTTTGTGTTGTCAGTCTATGTTCCACTGGTTTATTACAGCAATGGTGACATCTAGTGCATTCATCGGCACTGGCCAGGATGAGTAGAGGTGACAGCTAGTGATAAGGCACGTCATCGTGGTGTGGGAAGGAGCCGCTTAGGAACAGTAGGGGAGCTCAGGGGCCAGACACAGGTTAGTGTCAGTAGGTGTTCTTCATTGTCTAAAGTCAGGGACTTCCTCTCCCTTCACATCAACTGTGTGTTGCGCCAAATTTCAGAAGATTCAATCATTTCTATTGTACACCACCAATAAGGTTGAACAGATTAATTGTGGCTCAAACCACTATGGCAGAGGTATGTGAAAAGTATGAAGTGCTAGAAGGCTAATGGTTGAAATAATTGATACAAATGGATATGCGTATAATAATGAATTCCCCATGAATAGCCTATGAAATAAATGACGGACTAACTGCACAAATGAGCAAGAAACCATTATTAAGAAGGCCGTGTTTGGCCCGATCAGTACAAATCAATACTACAATCTGCTGCCACATATTGAATAGTGCATACACCGCAGATGAAGGTCCACACAGGAGAGTGAACTATTCAGTCCATACAATGAAGGACAATGAAAAATAATGCGATAAAACAATCAACACAAGACCTGAAGGATAAATGTGGAGTGTTGCCGCCGCTGTGCACGTGCCAATATGTGGAGATTACAAATGTCCAATGCTGTTTGTACAGAGCTGGAAAAAGTCCTCCGGTAGTTGTAAACCAGAGCGCCCTTCATCTACTGTGTATGCATCATTCAATATGTGGCAGCAGATTGTAGTATTGATTTGTACTGATTGGGCCCCTTACGGCCTTCTCAATAGTGATTTCTTGATAATTTGTGCGCTTAGTCTGTCATATATTGTATACGCTATTCATTGGGTATCCATTATTGTATGCTTACTCATTTGTGTCCCATTATTTTATCCAGTGTAAGGGTGTACAAGTAATGCAGCCTGCAGTATCTTCCCCTGGCCACCAGGGGCACTCTGGCATTGACAGTAAAAAAAGGCTCTGCTCAGGCTTTCTCCAGAGCGAGGAAAAGAAGAACCAGAAGTGTGTGGCCTGGTGGTGGTGGGCTGTCCTGTCACTGGTCGTCGTTGGCAGGCTGTCTGTTGTGGATTACTGAATCAGTGCTGGAGAGTAACATTTTCTGCCCCTCGCAAAGAAGCAGTAGGGTGCTACCAGAGGGAAGGGTGCAATGGGAATGGTTTCCCCATGAGGTTGGCATTAGTTGTCAGGATGTTCCCATTTCTTTTCAAAGAGGCTACTTATAGTGACTTGGTCGCTGGAGGACATGGCTTTTTTTCTTTTATTGGAGTGTGGTGGAACCTTTTCTTTTCCTCGTGGAGTGGCAGCAGTAACCATAAGTCCCCGACCTCGGGTCCCGCATATACACTTATTTTTGGCGGTCAAAAGTCTGAACAGTGTTTTGGTGCCAAAATGTAGTTAATGGCTGCAGCCAAAGTCACAGGCCTGTGTTGAACTGACAGCGGTTTCTACAGTACTGTTAGCTAGATACCCAGGTATCATATTTACTAATTACTGTGGCGTGTGTATGTGTGGTGGGTAAAAGAGTTTGTCTTTGGTATTGTGGACATGGTGCTGGTGCAGTGGCGAGTTTGCCATTAGTAATGTGGACATGGCGCTGGTGCAGTGCTGAGTTTGTCTTTGGTATTGTGGACATGGTGGTGGAGCAATTGTTTGTTTCTCTTTGTGGTGAGTTTGTCTTTGGTAATGTGGACATGGTGGTGGGGGGTGGGGCAGTTGGGGTTTTATCTTTGGTACTGTGGACATGACTCTGGTGCAGTGGTGGGCTTGTGTGTAGTACTGTGGACATGATGGTGGAGCAGATGTTGGTTTTTCTCTGTGGTGAGTTTGCCTTTGGTAATGTGGACATGGCGCTCGTGCAGTTGGGGTTTGTCTTTGGTAATGTGGACATGGCGCTGGTGCAGTTGGGGGTTTGTCTTTGGTAATGTGGACATGGCGCTCGTGCAGTTGGGGTTTGTCTTTGGTAATGTGGACATGGCACTGGTGCAGTTGGGGTTTGTCTTTGGTAATGTGGACATGGCGCTGGTGCAGTTGGGGGTTTGTCTTTGGTACTGTGGACATGGTGGTGGAGCAGTTATTGGTTTTTCTCTGTGGTGAGTTTGTCTTTGGTAAAGTGGACATGGCGCTGGTGCAGTTGTGGGTTTGTAATGTAGACATGGTGGTGGAGTAGTTGTGGGTTTTGTGTTGAAATGGACCCCTTTAATGTATAACATATGAGGATTTCTTATTTAGCCAGACAATATTGTATTTTGGTTTGCAAACTTGTAATATGCCACTCTTGGGTTACACAAGATTTCTAGGAGCCTGCTATTATTTAAAGTGGGTAATGTAATTATCTTGCCTCTTTGTATTGTATTTTATTCCCTGCCTTGTGATAAGCAACTCATTGTTCCTAGAGTCTTGTAGATGTTTGGTGACGTTGACGTAGTATGTAATGCAATTATCTCTCCTCTGTAAGGTCAGAGGAACTTAATCCTGTTAGAATGCCATTGTATTACCATGTAGATTGTTGACTCTATGTAAATGGCCTCAGCCACCATTGTTTAGTGTCATGGATTGCAGACTAAATGTATCCTGCTAGGTGCTAGATAAACCATCTGCCAGTGGCTCTCCCTTGACAGAACTTAATCCTGAAAACATTCTATTGTATTACTATGTCAATCAGTATGTGCGTCTCCCTGGCCAGGACTGCAATACTATTAGAGATGTTTTATATGAGGCTTGAGATCGAGCCAATGAGAAGATAGTCTTATTCCACCAATTGTGAAGTCTCCAATATCCTGCATTGAGTTGTATGTGGATATAAGGAGACCTGTTCATTAACAAGGGTAATTGAGATTCTGTCTAGTGCCCTCAGTCTATGGATTTCGGTCTCAACAAGAGGTGCACGGGATTTAATACAGGCAGCTAATCTAGGATCTTTGGGTCCGATTGGCCGGCCAGAACTCCAGACCTAGGCATTTTGGTGCCGACCGAGGGGATCAGAACCTTGATTATAAAACTACAAGGACTTCAGCATCGAATGCTTGTTACATTTTGTGTTTTGCTGGTTATGTGTTATATGCTGTTAATTGTGGATCCAATAAAGCCTTAATATTGTGGTTCCCTCACCCTGAGTTGTCTGAGTAGTGTTCCGCCCATGGTTAAGAGCTCAGGCGTTCAATTTGGGGATGAGCCCTGGTCCAGGATGTCTTGCTAAAGGCAGCTGGGCTGGCGGACGAGAGCACCCGCTGACCCCCGTATCACCACAGGTTTGTCTTTGGTACTGTTTACATGGTGGTAGAGCAGTTGGGGGTTTGTCTTTGGTCCTGTGGACATGGTGGTGCAGCAGTGAGTTTGTCAATGGTACTGTGGACATGGCTCTGGTGCAGTGGTGGGTTATTGTGTATAACTGTGGACATGGTGACAGAGAAGTTGTTGGTTTTTCTTTGTGGTGGGTTTGTCTTTGGTACTGTGGACATGATGGTGGTGCAGTGGTGGGTTTGTGTTTAGTACTGTGGACATGGTGGTGGTGCAGTGGAGCGTTTGTGTTTAGTACTGTGGACATGATGGTGGTGCAGTGGTGCGTTTGTGTTTAGTACTGTGGACATGGTGGTGGTGCAGTGGTTGTTTTTTCTTTGTGGTGGGTTTTTTTTATACAATGAACTGTAATTTTTCCCTTTAGTAAGGAAAGATATCACTTTGCCTGTAATCAGTATTGACAAGTATTTCTTCACAGCAATATAAACATCATAAACATAGAAATCACGGTTACGACCCTTTGTACTCACATTGCACAATCAGCTGAACCAACGCTTCCCTTGGCTTGACATTAAATCCATTGTATTGACTGGTCTGACACCTGTAGGTTCCTGTCATTTCTCGGGATACATTGACTATCCGCAAAATTCCATCATAACTCTCCATCTGCATCGACCCATCAGGCATCGGGACTTCTTTGTCGGCTCTGGACCACATGATAATTGGTTTGGGCTTTCCGGATACTTGACACTGCAATTCTATGGTATCTCCTTCTCTGGCCACCATTGGGGACTTGCCTTTAGGAACTGTGAGATTTGGTGGAACTAAAATGAAAGAAAGAAAGAAAAATATAAACGTTTATTTAAGAATTTTTATTTATTGTTTTATTTTAGGTAAAAATGTAAAAAAAATTCAAAAAATTTAAAGTTTTATTTTAAATCTAGAAAACATTAAAATCTGGGTGTATACTGTGTATATGCTAAGTACACGATTGACTGGTTGGTTGCATGTATTGTATTAATGTAACACTGATATCTTTGATTGCTTGCTTTGCCTTAGGTCACCTTTATACTCCTGAGATATTTCATAAGTGACACAATTATCTACTTTATCCCTGAGTACTGGGTAAACTAGACGTGGTGCACGCTGATTAGATAACATACAGCCGACTTGCAGAAGGTGAATGTCTTTGCTGATCCATTCTTACTTCCCAGTGTTAGACTAGTCAAGAGGAAATTAGTTTCACCAGACTAGTTGTTCCACTATTTATCAACTGACGACAATACCCAGATGGAGAACATTGTAGGCATGGTGGCTCTCAAGAGATGTGTGGGGACCATCTGAAGCTGGGGAAAGCACACCTGACTTCGTTGCACAATAACATGGATGAATAAAAAATCATGCGCATACGCACAGTTTGCAGACGATTATATATATATATATATATATATATATATATATATATATATACCGTATATAGATTACATCACAAATTACATCCAAGTTTCACCACTTTTACTACAAAACAAAATTAGTAATCTTGCAATTTTCACATTGGTCACTAGAATCACTTTAAACTCACACTTCCATTCCTTTAATGAAAAGATTTCAGAAGGCTTGTTGTCATCTTAGTCAGAATTACAATAACAGATAACACCACTTTAAACAGCTGAGAACAAATGATCCACCATTCACAAAAGGTGATGTCACAGCTCACCTCCTCCTCCAGTACAATGACTGATAACACTTCTATATACAGTAGATAACACAGGATCCACCATTCACAAAAGGTGATGTCACAGCTCACCTCCTCCTCCGTACAATGATTGATAACACTTCTATATACAGTAGATAACACAGGATCCACCATTCACAATAGGTGATGTCACAGCTCACCTCCTCCTCCTGTACAATGATTGATAACACTTCTATATACAGTAGATAACACAGGATCCACCATTCACAATAGGTGATGTCACAGCTCACCTCCTCCTCCAGTACAATGACTGATAACACTTCTATATACAGTAGATAACACAGGATCCACCATTCACAAAAGGTGATGTCACAGCTCACCTCTCCTCCAGTACAATGACTGATAACACACTTCTATATACAGTAGATAACACAGGATCCACCATTCACAATAGGTGATATCACAGCTCACCTCCTCTCCTGTACAATGACTGATAACACCTCTATATACAGTAGATAACACAGGATCCACCATTCACAATAGGTGATGTCACAGCTCTCCTCCTCCTCCTGTACAATGACTGATAACACCTCTATATACAGTAGATAAACACAGGATCCACCATTCACAATAGGTGATGTCACAGCTCACCTCTCCTCCTGTACAATGATTGATAACACTTCTATATACAGTAGATAACACAGGATCCACCATTCACAATAGGTGATGTCACAGCTCACCTCCTCTCCTGTACAATGATTGATAACACTTCTATATACAGTAGATAACACAGGATCCACCATTCACAATAGGTGATGTCACAGCTCACCTCCTCCTCCAGTACAATGACTGATAACACTTCTATATACAGTAGATAACACAGGATCCACCATTCACAAAGGTGATGTCACAGCTCACCTCCTCCTCCAGTACAATGACTGATAACACTTCTATATACAGTAGATAACACAGGATCCACCATTCACAATAGGTGATATCACAGCTCACCTCCTCCTCCTGTACAATGACTGATAACACCTCTATATACAGTAGATAACACAGGATCCACTATTCACAATAGGTGATGTCACAGCTCACCTCCTCCTCCTGTACAATGACTGATAACACCTCTATATACAGTAGATAACACAGGATCCACCATTCACAATAGGTGATATCACAGCTCACCTCCTCCTGTACAATGACTGATAACACCTCTATATACAGTAGATAACACAGGATCCACTATTCACAATAGGTGACATCACAGCTCACCTCCTCCTCCTGTACAATGACTGATAACACCTCTATATACAGTAGATAACACAGGATCCACCACTTACAATAGGTGATATCACAGCTCCTCCTTCTTTTACAGTGACTTTTGCACACACTCATTACATGCTTCAATACAATAGAACATATAGTTTGTTGCTGCTAATGTACATGTAAATCTCCTGACACAACAGGAAGATAAAGTGTAAACAAAGCACCAGTGTTCAGTGTGAAAATGCAGGATTTCAAATAATCATTTTTAATATAGATTATGATATGAAGAAACATTTTGATATCTTATTCCGATGACAGATTTTTTTTAAAGCTTTGGATAGCAGTCTGATGTAAAAAAACCCCTCATTTTGCATTATGTGAATGGGGCTGATGAGTTATTAATAGAATGTTGCCTTCAGCATTTGCAATGTACAGCGCAGGGGTCAGTGAGTGGAAAATCGGCCGGTGCACGAGAGACGGCTTCGCACACAGCAGCTTTCACGTATTTTAGCAACCTTCTTGGCAAATGCGTCTTGTAGCTGCTTCATCGTCTCTTTCCCAGCAGGTGCTGCTGCTGCATAACTATTTCATCCTCACATGCAGCAACAGAAGACGAGCCATCAGCCAAGCCCGGTGTGAAGACACGGAACCGGCCGCCATATTATAGACGTTTCTGAAGATAAATATCTAAGATAAGACGGCAGTCAAACTAAAAAAATCATAAGAAAGGATCAGCAGTGTATTGTTACCGAACAGGCTTTTTCTTATTATTTAATTGTGCAAAAATGAGTAAAGGAAACCTAATTTGCAGCCATAGTGCGCCCTTGACTTATCTTGAATTGCGCCATTATGTAACTTGTCCTGGTACCCATGCACCATGCAATCTTGACCATTTGGTAAAAATGTTATGCCTTT
This sequence comes from Allobates femoralis, assembly GCA_033576535.1. NCBI lineage: Eukaryota > Metazoa > Chordata > Amphibia > Anura > Aromobatidae > Allobates > Allobates femoralis. The sequence continues at coordinate 45,360,527 of JARQOC010000012.1, read as the reverse complement.
TTTTACTTTCGATAGCCCAAGGTGTGATATATGACGCCCATAGCAATAATACACTTAAACCTTGAAGACCATTCATTAAGACATTTCACAGACTTTTTATCAAACGTACGTATCAAAATATCAGGTTTTCACTGATTTAGTTGTATTCCAAGTATATAATGGATTCTAATTATATTTATACATTGTCACAAACCCTCTGCGCAGCGTGTCTAGGACACTATAGAGCAGGGGTCTCAAACTCAGCTGGGTCGGTGGGCCGCACATAGAAAAACATTTATAGCGGGGGGCCGCATCCCTTGCAGGACTAAGTGATATTTTTAGTAATACCAGAATTTTTTGCTCAATGTAGTAAAGTACAAATCCTGATCCCCTTCTTGTAGTAGTGTCCCCATCCTGTAGTAATGTCCTTTTCTACTGATGTCCGCCATCCTGATCCCCTTTTCTAGTAATGTCCCCCATCCTGATCCCCTTTTCTAGTAATGTCCCCCATCCTGATCCCCTTTTCTAGTAATGGCCCCCATCCTGATCCCCTTTTCTAGTGATGTCCCCATCCTGATCCCCTTTTCTAGTGATGTTCCCCATCCTGATCCCCTTTTCTAGTGATGTCCCCCATCCCGATCCCCCTTAGTAGTGATGTCCCCCATCCCGATCCCCCTTAGTAGTGATGTCCCCCATCCCGATCCCCCTTAGTGGTGATGTCCCCCATCCCGATCCCCCTTAGTAGTGATGTCCCCCATCCCGATCCCCTTTAGTAGTGATGTCCCCCATCCCGATCCCCTTTAGTAGTGATGTTCCCCTCCTGGACCCCTTTTTTAGTGAGGTCACACATCCTGGTCCCCTTTTGTACTGATGTCCCCCCATCCTGATCTATTTTTAGAGTGATGCCCCCATCCTGTTTTACCTTCTTTTTACACACTCTCACACACAAACCCACACACACACATACTCTCTCACACACACACACACACACCCTCATACACACACACACACACATCCTCATACACACTCACACACTCATACATACACAAACTCACACACACCTCACACACACTTTTCTACACACATATCCTCACTCACATACTCACACTCTCACACACATCCTCTCACACACACTCACTTTTCTCACTTTAATGATGCACCGCTCCAGTGCAGGGGGCCGCTGCGGTCCCCGCTGTGCTGACTTCCGGCCTCCACTGTGCTATGACTTCCTCCAGCCGCTGCTCAGACAAGCTCTGTTGCTCAGCAAGATCAATGCAATCTGCCAGCTAGAAGCCCGCATGTGACGTCATATTCCGCCACCAGCTGCGGACCTCTCATTGGCTGGCAGCTTGCATTGATCTTGCTGAGTGGCAGAGTTTGTTAGTGCCGGGGGCAGAAGTCAAAACACAGCGGGGGCAGCAGCGACCCCCTGCACTGGGGTGATGCATCATTAAGTTGTCCAAGGTGCCGCGGGCCGCATAGTGAAGCCCCAGGGGCCGCATGCGGCCCTCGGGCCGCATGTTTGAGACCCCTGCTATAGAGAGTATTGTTACGTGTTGACAAGCCATTAGTGTTGCTGCTGTGTTTAAACTGTTTCCCCCCCCCAAGTCTATGCCTGTGATGCAGCTGCAATTGGAGGAGTGAGTCATAGCATTTAGGTGGATGGATGTGTCTTAGTATTCAGATCTCCACTCCCTCAGCCTTTAAATAGGTTCACTTCCCTCCACTAGGTGTCGCAGTTAGAGCTCATTTCTACCTGGACTTCGTGCTGTGAAGTCGTGCAGTGCTAAGATGTGTTATTGCTGCCATTGACGTCTATCAAAGCAGCTGGCTTTCCCAGTGCGTGGGTGGAGGTAGGGGCCCTTAGTCTAGGGCTGATCAGGAGCAAAGAGTGACCCGAACCTCTTCACCTTCAGAGGTACCATTGGGAACAGAGCTAGTCAGGGATCCCAAGTCCAGGACCAGACTAGCTCCCCTGAACATCATTGCCCATCTTACCATCTTTCCTCCTGATTCCCTATCCGTTATACCACCCTGTGACATTTATGCTATGACTGGTACCTGGGTTTATTTGCCTGTCAGTATGCTAATTTTCAGCAAAGTCTTTCATTCTGGTTCTGGGAAATACAGGGTTGCATAGGTGTCCCATCCTTCCAGTGATTGTTCAGCTACTTTATTGAGCAGCCTCTCCCAGAATTCTGCCAGTCGTACATTCTATGTAAGAGGTGCTGTTGGCCTGCATACCTGTGTCTATTATGATCATTGTTTGCTGACCACACACTGTTGCTTGACTACCCCTCTGTGATCTCCTGGTATTTTGACCTTAGACCGTTACCTGACTACGTCTCAGTTAACTCCATTTATTCATTATGTGCCTTCCTAGAAGAAGAAATCTCCAGCAATTTTCTTTCACTGAAGATTTCTTATCCCTCTTGGATTTCCTTCCACCTGGACCGGGGCACGTTATTGTGCCCGCTAGGATCTGTGGAATTAGAACAAACTGAGGTTGGATGGAGTTTATTTTCTCCAATTGACCATACATTAATGTACACCTTCCCACCTGCATGTTTTACATTATGTTCGCCCTTCTCTGGCTCTATAAAACCAAAGCCGAGACTGCATAGACAGATAATCGTAATTTAGCCATTATCTGCCCCTAAGAGCCATGCACGGCTTGCGTTCGTAAGAGACCATCATTTGTGCTATATACAGCAACACTGGAGAATTGCTGTGTAGAGTACAATAGATCAGATGATTGCAGGTTCAAGTCCCCTAAGGTAACTGACAAAAACAGTAGAAAAATGGTTTTAAAAAATAGTTTATGAAAAAAGTTCAATTCTCTCCCATTTTGCCCTATTAATAATACATAAATAATTTAAAAAAATAGACAAATTTGATATCGCTGTAATTGTAAAAGTTCAGTCTATCGAAATAGTAGATAAATTAAACCGTTTGGTAAATAGTGTAAGAAGAAAAAACATCGAAACGCAATAACTACGCTTTTTGGTCACCCCAATAAAATGCAATAGGAGGTAATGAAAACTTTATGTGTACCCAAAAATGTTATCAGTAAAAATGTCATCTCATAAAATAAGACCTCACACAACTCCATCAACCAAAAACTGAAACGTTAATGGTACCGTCACACGGGGCGATCTCTGCGGCAATGTTGCCGGCAACGTTGGGGTGTGGCTAAGTAGCAGCAACATCGCTCATGAGTTGCCGCGTGTGACAGGGCGATAATAAGGTGATAAGTTGCCTAAGCAACATCGCCAGGTTTCTTAATATGTTGGGAAACCTAGCGCTATTGCTCAGGCAATCTGCATTGCCCTGTGTGACGCCGCAACTGCGATGTTGCTGGCAACTTCCCCTATAGACTCCCATGTTACGGATCGCTGCCAGGGTAGAGTTTAACACTGGCTGCTATAGTTGCCGGCAAGATCGCAGATGCGTTGCCGTCGATATCGCTGCGTGTGACATCGCAACAGCTACCATGGCAGCGCGCCAAAAATGTGCACGCTCCCGTGAGTTGCCGGAAACATCGCCGCAGAGATCGCCCCGTGTGACGGTACCATTAGGGTGTTGGAGAATAATGAAAAAAGATATTTTTTTTAAAACTAATTTCTAAATTTCATTACAAATCCAAAATATGCCTCTTTGCTGTAATTGTACCGCCAGGTTAGTTATACCGTGTAGAGAACATGGTTAAAAAAAATAAAGCAAAACAATTGATGAATTGAGCATTTTTTTAGTTATTTTTCTGTACTTTCTTTCTGCTGTCCAGTACATCCAAGGGTGGGCTGGCTCAGGGGGCAGGGGGGCAGATGCACCCCAGACCAGTAGCCGAGGAGCAGTTTTAGAGCCACCCCACCATCTGTCATGTTGGTATGGGAGGCTGCTCTGCCCCTAAAGCTCACTGCTCATGGGCCACTGCTTTGTGCTTTCCCGCCAGGCCAAAATTTCCTAGCCAGCACCTGAGTACACCACATGATAAAATAAATTATGTCATTCAAAAGTACAACTCATCCTGTACAAAAAAATCATCATATACTATGTGGTCAGAACAATGAAACAGTTATGGCTCTTGGACAAAGGAGAAGAAAAAGCGAAAGCGCCAAAATAGAAATTGTCCGTGACAGGAAGGAAGAAATCCGCTACCGACCTACGATGTATCTGTACATCCTTGATTATATCCCTGCATTTGATGTGGGTTCACACGCCTAGCATCTTTCCCTGCACATTTCAGCTGATCTAATCGGAGATCCACCCGCGATCAACACATTGCATCTACCCAAAAGAATGGCATAGTAGGATGATTTTCCCACTATCCAGCACTCCTAGATCCAAAGGATATGGAACTTGGTAAATGGTTTAGCTAACTTTATTTGGGCAATATACATACAACGCATTTCAGTCTATGTGGCCTTCATCAGGTATGGTGTGTAAAGATCATTTGGTGAAATCTGTTCTACAGGGGTTACTCTGATGTCAACTTTCCCTTGATGTTCAGTACAAAGATATCTAGATAGTCTATGTTTCAGAAAACCAATGCTTGTGTTGTGTCTATGGTCATTCATATGGGACTGCACCATCTGTGTGGTACGGCCAACATACTGAAGACCACAGTATGTTGGCCGCACCATCAAGGAAAATTTAACATCAGAGTAACCCCTGTAGAATAGATTTCACAAAACGATGCCAATAGTACTCAAAAATGTACCGTAATTAAAAAAGAATATTACTGGATCTTCCATATGAATACTTTGTATCTGGATGGCCTTTAAATGGAACCTGTCAGCTCAATTTATGCCCCTATTGTACCACTACCTGCCCCTGCACTTTACTAGCTCATCTCTAACCATCCCTATTTGACCTAAAACTGCACTATAAATCTTGTAGAAAATGATTTGATGACTTACATGCAGTGTATGCTGTAGACTGGAATGGTTGGCCTCCAGGGCTCCATTCTCCCTCCTCACAGGCTCTTAGCACGCCCCGCTAGGCATCATCATTCTGTCTCTTGTGTTGAAATTCCTGCCTCCTCCATGCAGTGTGACTTGCACCCGGACGTCAGTGCATTGTAGGGGCTTATCAGGCAGTATGGGCCGGTGTCAATATGCGCAATGCGCATGCGCCAGAGCTGGACCATACAGCCTGATAAGCCCCCACAATGCACCAGACCGGAACTGAGGTCCGGGTGCATCTCATACTATATAGAGGAGGTGGGAATTTCAACACAAGAGACGGAATGATGACGCCCAGTGGGGATGTAAGACTTGATGTAAGTTATTAAATCATTTTATACAAGCTTTATAGTGCAGTTTTAGGCCAGACAGGGATGGTTAGGGAAGAGCTAGCAAGGTGCAGGGATAGACAGTGGTAGAGTAGGAGCCTAAAATGAGTTGACAGGTTCCCTTTAATGATGTAGTAGAGAAAGTATGAACTTGGAACTTGAATGGAGATTTTATATATATATATCTACTATTTAATCGTCTAAAGTTCTCTGTCTGTCATGGAAATCGCACGCCAGTGCTCATTGGTCGCAGCCAGCCGCGGCAACCAATGAGCGCAGTGAATGAAAAACAGCCGCGCGCATTAGTGACATGGGATTGCCGTGACAGCACTACAGTCACATAGCGAGCGGGAAAGCCGACTTCACTGTCGGCTTTCCCGCCCCGTGATGTCACAGAGGGGAGGAAGAATCCTGGTTCCTCCTCCCTCTGTGACATGCGTGACTGCCCCCATTTGATTTCGCAGTGTATATTAATATCAGAGTTAACTAAAGGCAAATGTATTAAAAATAATAAAAAATAAATACTTACCCTCCGACGGGTGTCCGGGAGCCGCAGCAAAAATTTACCTGCTAGGACCTGTCGTGACGTCAAAGTGACTCAGAGGGGCCTTCCTAACGCTGATTAGCCGCTCGCTGTCATGTGATACATATCACATGACCGTGAGCAGCCAATCAGCATTAGGAACGCCACTCTGAGTCACTCTGACATCACGACAGGTCCTAGCAGGTCAATTGCCGCACCTGCCACACACTTACCGCAAGCCCCATAGACAATGCATGGGGTTTGCCGCAAGGGTGCCGCAAGAGCAGCCATTAGGTGGATGCATTTTTTTTACCGCAACTGCCGCTTTTTAAAAAAAAAAACAATGTGAAAGCAGCCTATTACATACTTACAGGACTCTGATGATGTCACAATCATGGCCGGATCTAGGTCACATAACTGTGACATCACCAGATGTCCTTAAGCTAAATGCAAACAGAACCAGGAGCCAGGTACTGCAGACCACTTATATCCACACACCCTACACTCACCCTGCACTCAGATCACACTCAGCCCTGCACTCAGGTGACACTCAGCCCTGCACTCAGGCCATACTCAGCCCTGCACTCAGGTCACACTCACCCTGCATTCAGATCACACTCACCCTGCACTCACATCACACTCAGATCACACTCACCCTGCACTCATATCACACTCACCCTGCACTCAGATTACACTCACCTTGCACTCACATCACACTCAGATCACACTCACCCTGCACTCATGTCACACTCACCCTGCACTCAGATTACACTCACCCTGCACTCACGTCACACTCACCCTGCACTCCCCTCACACAGACCCTGCACTCACCTCACACTCACCCTGCACTCATCTCACACTTAGCACTAAACTCATCCTGCACTCATGTCACACTCTGCCCTGCACTCACGTCACACTCTGTCTTGCACTCACGTCACACTCTGTCCTGCACTCACGTCACACTTAGTTCTGCACTCACATCACACTCACCTTGCACTCACCTCACAGGTAGCCCTACACTCACCTTGCACTCACGTCACGCTGTCTCTCTAATGCAAAACCTGTGTCGCTGATTGTTCGCGGTTGGCTGGGCGTGACCAATCAGCGACGTAGGATTTCCATTACAGCGAAACAGGCACAGTCCGCCCGGTCTCCCGGCTGCCCTCCGCTCAGTCTCCTGCCCGCTGCTCACCCCGCGATTCTTCTTCTTTTTGTGGCATAGACTCCAGAAATTCAAAGGCTTTGGGGTGGAGGTGGAGCTACCAAAGGGGGCGTTGTAAAGGCCGTGAACAAGGGCACGTCCACCACATCAGGGCTATGCGCTTGGACATGCCTATTATGACGTTCCCTGTTAACTCCACCCTCTGAGGCCTTGGAATTATTGACGTCTATGCTGGAGGAAGAAGAAGAAGACATGCTAAGGTGAGAGGCGGCTGGACAGAAGCCTGAAGCGGGTGAGAACTGAGGGTGGCCACTGCCGCACACCCGCACCGCTGCACGCCCACATATTCTAGAATGCGTTAGAATTTGGCCACCATCTAGTATATATTTATGAATGGTGCATAGCAGCATAGCAGGGTGGGACCTTAAGTGCAAATATACAGCCATCCGCCCTGCTGATGTAATAACAAGGATGGATATATAAAGTAATTTTGTTTATAAATTATATCTTTACATACCATACCTAATGAAAGTTGGTTAGGCTGAAATGCGTTGTATGTATATTGACCACATAAAGTTTGCTATACCATTTACCAAGTTACATATCCAGTAAATATCCTGTGGAGCGCTGGATAGTGGGAAAATCCCCCTTCTATGCCAAGACTTCATATGCACCTGTGACAAGGTCCACATTGTTTCCACACTAACGCTGCATACCGATTTGCTACACATAAAGAGACCCATAAATAAGGGTCTATGAGTCAGAATACAAGATACCATAAAGGTGAGTGCAATATCTCAGGATTCCTTTCTTCAAATTACTGTACATTCTACACTTAGATTCTGCGCCTCATGTCTACCCCTCTTTTCTTTGCATTCTGTGAATCTACCTAAAAGTTGGTATTTCTAAAAACATCAGCTCATGACTCAAAAGATAAGCCATTACGTAGCTCTAGATTCCTAAAAAATAAAAACTTTATGGTTCTTAGAAAATAGTGCCAAAACAGATTTTTTTTTCAAGCCTCTGAAGTTTTTTCCCCTACTTACCTGTTTTTTTGCATCACATGATAACATGAATGATGTCATTCAAGAGTATAACTCCGCAAAGAAAGCCCTTATATGTCTATGTGGGCGGAGCAATTAAAAAAGGTATGGCTCTTGGAAAATGTCAAATGGGTAATTGAATTAACTGTTAAACTGTCCCATACAAAATAAGGCCCTATACACATGTGGCAGACCGGTGCTGTTCATCTGAAGTCATGTGATCTCTACGGTGAATCAGTGGCCACTGATTAGCTGCAGTGTTCTACTCCATCAGTGCCGCACAGTGCCGACATCGGAGCAAGGACACTGCTCTAAGTGGCAAATTAATATATTGTCTTTGTTAAAACAGTTGGATATTCCTAATTTTATGAACAGCTTAAGAAGAACTTGTTCCGTGTCTGCTTTGCCCTTTGCTGATAATATTCCCATAAATAGCTCTGGCCTTTTGCGAGTATGGCATTTCTCAATACCCGAGGTCAGAAATGGAAAGTACTTGTATAAGGCAGGATAAGCAACACTGGTGATGGCCATATTAATTTCTCATCTATTGCGTTATTTTTTCAGGGAGGTAATGTATATCTTTATTCTTAAAGGGTTTCTCCACGACTTTAATGTTGACCTATCCTTGAGATAGGCAATCCATATTTAATGTATTCCTTCCAGTCAGCACAATAAAAAGCACAGCATGATATATACAATTACAGATGTTCCTGAAGTGAATGTGTCATGAGTGTGTCGTGTCCTGATGTGACCTCTGGGGGATCTAGGATCATGAGGTCTCAAAGCTTAATTGATCACAGGTCCTACGTGGAGCCATTGTGGAGCCCATCTTGTATTGCAGTGGATTTACATTCATTCTATACTGAGGGGTTAAGGACCCTTTGTCTCCTGGCTGAGATTACTTATAGTCTTAATCCCAGCTGCAGGTTGATATATTCACTTCCTTCTGCTATATTTTACCCACACTCTTCACACCTGGCTTATAGATTCTCTATACTTATCACTTTGAAGGAGAATGTCAGGACACTGGATCTTCTATTGACCTTTAGTGCATCCTTGCCCTTTTCCAAGATGACTTCTGGCTTCTTCACTCATGTTCATGTGATCCATCCTTCCCTGCCTTTGTAAACCTTAGTTTGAATTCTAGCCCTGCTTGAGCATTCAGTTTTCCTGGCTTCCTTGCGTTTCTCAAGAGTTCCTCCTCCTGGAAACCCGCTCCAGCTTTTCCAGAATCTGCAGTTTCACCTCCTACTACCACACCTGCAAACTCGCTCCTAGTGATATTGTCACTGACCTTGCTTCAAGCCTGCCTGTCTATGATGAGTATGCCCTGTGTGCTTGTTAGCTTTTGCAGCTTCTCATTTTATATTGTCCAGTAGTTTTCTGGAAGGTGCTGGACTTTCTTTGACTACACTGCACTACTTCAACTCCAGGACTTGTTCTCTGTGGCTACCATTCCCATGCCTTATTGGTGTAACTAAACTCATAGACTGTTTTTACTTTTCCATCTTCCTATGTGTACTGCTTCTGAGAAACTTTACCTTTTGGCTCCACTGTGAAATAATTATTTCAAGAAAGCTTTCTATTTATTGCATTTTTAATACACTTGCTCAGTTTGCTGCATCTCACATTTGTTTGCTACCACAGACTTCTTCACCTTTGAAAACTAGGTCTCAGTGTATCTTTGCTCCCATTGCTTTTAGATTCCTGAGTAAATCATTACAATATATTACACAGCTCATTTATGGAAAAGCTGAGGTGTTTGTTTCTGTTGCAGCAGATTTGAAATCTTTTTGTAACTATTTCCCTGCCTGTCTTCTCAGTGTGTTCGCTTGCATTCTGCTCCTTCACTCCCTGGGGGGAGGGGAGACAAATAGGTGAGTTGTATCTAGGAGTATTGCAAAGGACGAGACCCTGCAATCCCCACCTTCAGGGGTAATCCTAGGGACAGGGATGGCCTAAAATCCCCATGCCTGACAAAATGGGACTAAGCTGCAGTACCAGAGCAGGCACAATCATTGTGCAAACAGTGAAGGACCATGCCACTACAGCTGATCAGTTTCTAGAGTTTTTTCATTTCCAAATAATAATAACATATTCTAAACATAGGTCATCAAATTTGACATTTTATAAAAACCCCTGTAAGGACTTTATTACTGATCTGAGCAGAACAGACCTGAACAGTGATTGACCCAACCTTAAAAATGTCAAAATAGCTGTAATTTAAAATAAAATGCTATTTTTCCAACTAGTGATTAACTAAAGGCCAGTTTTATGCATTAAGTAAAATCCCCTACGAAAATTGGTACCCTTTACTAAACCACTGATAAATGTCACCATTTACGGTATTATTTATGAACTTGTATATGGGTTACTATTAAGGGTAAATTGATTTTCTTAAGACATGGCTACAAAGCTAGAAATGTTTTTTTATTAGATAACTAATTATACAACTGGGATAAAAAAACAGGGTCTACCCCGGCCATGTACGCAGCCCTAATGAATACAATGAATATCGTAGGCAGCGTAACTATGGGCTGATCTCTTAAAAAAAATTTCAGAAGTGATGCATATTTAATCCATTATCAGAAGGCCAGCACAGGTTAATTGATTTTAATAACTACTCTTTGCCGAAGAGGATGGAGACAGGTATTAATGGCGTGAATTTTTATATAAATTAATTGATACAAGACCTCTGTGGTGATGAGGATTATACTTAAATAGAAATGAGCGAACCCGCAGATGTTCAGGTTTGCCAGTTGCAGCTGGACTTAAAAAAAAGTCTGCTGGACTTGACCCAAAATTGAGCCCGGAACCATAACTTAAACCTATGGGGACCTGAGCTTAACTGCTATAAAATGGTGGCTAGGGGGCTGCAAAATGAAGCATAATGACAGTCGCTGGGAAGCCCTCGGCTGTGGGAAGCGGTGATATCACTGAGTACACCACCGAGGGTTTCCCAGTGGCAGTCAGTGTAGTCCCAGATGCTGTAGTGAATGGACACTTTTACCATCACTGCAGCTTCTGGGATGAAGCAAAGCTGGGATCATCAAGGGATGTCATATGTTGGACTACTTTGGATCTGGAGTGTATTTAGGGGTTAATAAAGGGGTGAAAGAGGGTTTGAGCGTTTGTTATTTCAAATAAAGGATTTTTTTCTGTGATTGTGTTTTTATTTTGACTCACAGGTTAGTGATGAGGGGGTCTCATAGACCCCTACCTATTACTACAGCTGTCATTAACCCCTTATAGTACCCTGATTGCCAACGCACTAGAGCAATTGGGAAGAGCTGGATAAAGTGCCAGAAATGGTGCATCTAATGGATGCACCACTTCTGGGGCAGCTGCAGGCTGGTATATTTAGCCTGAAGGGGCAATAACCATGGGGCTCCCCAGGTTGACAATACCAATCTCCAGCTGTGTGCTTTATTTTGGCTGGAAATCAAAGTTAGGGACGGCCCCATGCAATTTTCTAAAATGATTTATTTAAATAATTTTAACAAAAACAGCGTGGTGTCCCCGTATTTTGATACCAAGCCAATATAAGGCAAAGAGCTACAGCCTGCAGCTTACAGCTGTCTGCTTTATCTGTGCTGGTGATCACAAATACGGGGGGCACCATGCCACTTTTTTTTACAGTTTTTTCAATTTTTTTTACACTAATATGATACCAGTTTGGTTGCCAACACTAAACTGTATGGTAACTAATCACAGACACTGGCACAGAGGGTAGGGGCGCATTCTGACTTCAACCAATCACAGATGCTGTCACAGAGGTGAGCGTTGGAAGCAGAGAAATATTTATAAGATTTAATAGGCAGACCCGGAAGTAGTGTGATAGCAGTAACTATAATTTAACTGCTCCTAATACCTATTTTCTTCCTTTTTCAGCCCCCTAGTTAATCTCAAACAATAACATGGACTTCCCTGACAAGTCCATGTTCAGGGTCCATGCATAGTTCGGGTTCGACCATCCCTATACTTAAAGTCTATATCCACAACTGTAACCAATATTGTGATCTGATCCATCATATCTGAAATAGAAAACAGTGATTTTGCAAATTGACTTTGATTAAAATTCTCAAGGCCCAAAGCAGACCTATGTCTCCATGGTAACAGACTACAAATATTGCCTGTGTAGTCTGATTCTACATTCATACTCCCTCCATCTGTTCACTATTTCTTGCCTGACTGCATTTGGTTGGGTCATAGAATAACCAGGTCAAACTACAACGATTTTTCTCTGTCTTTAAAGCGGATATCTAACATTGCAAAAAACATGATTGCTTATTCCCTAAAAACCCAGCACCATCCCACCTACAGGATGTGTCTAGTTGTGTAGTTTAGTCCCATTGAAGTAAATACTGCAGAGTTGTAATACCACACATAACCTGAAGAAAGGAGGGGCGCTATTCTTAGAAGAAGGCAGCCATCTTTTTTTTTTATATAGCAGCCATTCTTTGCTTTGCCTCTGAAAATATATACAGTATTTTAAAAGTCAGAGTCCATGGCGGTCCCATCATTTTCAGCATAAAATTCACATGATGAAACTGAAATAACAGAGCTATACAGTGCCAAATAGGAGTATATGGAGGACCCTGGGTAAAAAACTCTGCAGTGTTCAATAATTCAACCATATAATGCACAAAATTATTATAACCACAATACAGAGCTACACAAACCTAAATAATGATTCCTATAGTGTCACTATAAAATAATATCACCATAAAATGTCCAAAATGATACTGCAATACCCAAATGACACAGCTACACAATGAAAATAGCATCTGTATAAAATAACACTGCCATATGATGCTCAAAATTATACCGCAATACTCAAATCGAGCTATATTGTATCTAAATAATGCCAATAGCACCCCCATTAAAATAATGCTATCACATAATGCCCCAAACTGTACTGCAGTGCCAATACAACAGAGCCATACAGTGCCTTAATATCAATCCCAATAGTGTCCCTATACCAAAATAGAGCTATACATTACTAAAATAATGAAGTCTATTGTGTCCTATAAAATAATACCACTATACAATGTCAAATATTATACTGCAATACTCAAATAACAGCTATACGGTGCCAATAGCATTTGTAAAAATAACACTGCCATGCAATTCTCAAAATGATACCACAATACTCTAAGCTGTACTGTGTCTATATAATGATGCCATTATTGTCCCTAGAAAATAATGATTCATATAATGCTCAAAATTATAACACCAAACCCAAATAGAGCTATACAGTTCCGAAATATTGATGACTAGTGTGTCCCTCTGAAATACAGCAGCACTATAGAATGCCCAAAGTTACACTGTAATACCCAAATAACCCAGCTCTACAGTGCCAATAGCCTCTTTATAAAATAGTACTACCATGCAATGCTCAAAATTATACTGCAATGCTGAAATAGAGCCATATTGTGTATAAATTATAATACTAATAGTGTCTCATTAAAATAATACAACCATATAATGCTTAAAATTATACCGCAGTATCCAAATAACAGGACTATACAGGGCTTAAATACTGATGCCTATTGTGACCCTATAAAATACCACAATACAATGCTCAAAATTATACGGTAATACCTAACTAGAGCTATTAAATGCCTTAAAGAGAACCTGTCACCCCAAATAACCTTTCTAACCTATTAATCCCTGTCCCTGAAGCCTTACAATACATTCTAACACATCCCTGACTCACCTTTTTTACTAATCTACAAGTACAATAATGTAGTTAGGAAACTAGGCATTTTGATCTGTAGGCGGGTCCCCTGTGCCGTGCTACCCTTGGCTCGTTGCTCTAATACGCCCTAATGGGCGTCATTACACAAATGCAGAGCGCGGGCACATTTTCAATATCGCGCCCGCAACGTCACCGGTGCGACGCGGTCAAGTGACGCCGTGATCGCCGCGTCACTTCCGGTCGCACACAGGCAGGCTTCAGCATGCAATGTGCGCATGCGCGAAGTCTGCCTGTGAGACCTGCGACCGGAAGTGATGCGTCCCGGCGTCACATGACCGCATCGCAGCCGGTCAAAATGCCTGGGAGGAACGCCCCTCTGACAAGAATTTTGTAAATTTCCTAACTACATTATTGTACTTGTAGATTAGTAAAAAAGGTGAGTCAGGAATGTGTTAGAATGTATTCTAAGGCTACAGGGACAGGTATTAATAGGTTAGAAAGGTTATTTGGGGTGACAGGTTCCTTAACAATAATGTCAATAGTGCCTCTATAAAGTAATACATCCATATTATGCCCAAACGTATAATGCAACACCCAACTAATGTAGCTATGCAGTTTCTAATTAATGATGTGATAATGATAGTGTCTCTATAACATTATACTAACATACAATACTCAAAATAATACCCAAATAATAGAGCTATCCCATGGCAAAAAAATTATGCTTATAACCTGTGTATAAAATAAAACTACCATAAAACGACCAAATTATACCCAAGTAACAGACTGACACGATGTCTAAATAAGGATGCCAATACTGTCCGACATACACTGTCTAATTAACAGGTCGCGCTGATGTGAACTTTCTCTAGGTAATGGGGACCCCCTCCGTAATGGTAAAGCGCCCAAAGCACTTGCCCAATTCTGTCCCCAAGATAATCTATGCCTGTATATAAAAAATGTAAATCTTTCAATTTATTACCACTACTGCAAAGCGTAAAAAAAATCCTATACTTTCTGAAAAATATTAATAAGAAAAATAAAAATGCAAACTATTAGATTAGTCACTTCATTGAGCAGACTAACAAAACTCTACAAATGACCTATCGTGTCCCAAAGCGGCGGCATCACATTAATTCTTTACAGCCATCTGACTGCTTCAGAAGTTCTGCTGCAATTGGGATTCACCCAGTGGCAAAACCTCGCCTGGAAAACATAAAATAATAAAACAAACATATCATCAACGGATCGCGGGACACAACAAAAAAGTGGTTTCCATAAGTTTAAATCTGATTTATTTATGAATGTATGGTGAGGTGGCATTACAGAGAGGCTAAAATAACAAGCACTCATGATGAGCACACGGAAAAAGCTTTATCTGGTGCAAAGTGTGAATCATTTTTGTTTTATAGAGAAAAATATTCAAATTAACATAAAAATTTTTCATGCTGGGTATTACAAGTGTCTGAGTTAAAGGGAAGCGATTATCGGAAAATGAGCTTTGGCCTAAATCTGGTTGTTGAGTTACATGTATAATATTTTTGTAGTGTTTCTGGGGATTTATAATAATGAAATAAAAAAAACAACTAAAAAATAGAAATCTTGCAATTTTCACACTGGCCACTGTGGCTTTTTAGACTTTGACTTCCTGTTGTTTCAGGAAACAACACATGTACATTACCCACAGTGAACAGATTCTGACCCTGTCTTTTGTGTCGGGTCATCCTATTAAAGGTAATTGTGAAAAGAGGGGGACATTGTCTCTGATGACACAGAAACTGCTGAAAACTTTTCCTGATATTGTAATATTACTATCTTTTAAAAAAGGATCATGATATAAAAACTAACCAATTACCGTATATACTCGCGTATAAGCCGAGTTTTTCAGCCCAAAAATTGGGCTGAAAAGTCCCCCCTCGGCTTATACGCGAGTATACCAACGGCAGGCCGCCCGCCCGCCACCCCCATCAGTATACAGGTGCCCCCCATCAGTATCCAGGGCCCCCCCCTTGCTCCGCAAACCTGTAAAGTAAAATCATTATACTTATCACTGTCCTGTAGCCGTCGTCCCCGCCGCTGCCATCGCACTCCTCCGGCTTCATCCGTCTTCTTCTGGCTTCCTCTGGTCGGCGCAGGCAATGACGTCATTGCCTGCGCCGACCAGAGGAAGCCGGAAGACGCTGGAAGAAGACGGAGGAGCGCGATGGCAGCGGCGGGGACGGCGGCGACAGGACAGTGATAAGTATAATGATTTTACTTTACAGGTTTGCGGAGCAAGGGGGGGCCCTGGATACTGATGGGGGGGTGCCTGTATACTGATGGGGGTGGAGGGCGGGCTGCTGCTGTATATACCTCTGGGGCTGCTGTATACTACTACTGGGTCTGCTGTATATACCTCTGGGGCTGCTGTATACTACCACTGGGGCTGCTGTATATACCTCTGGGGCTGCTGTATACTACCACTGGGGCTGCTGTATACTACCACTGGGGCTGCTGTATACTACCACTGGGGCTGCTGTATATACCTCTGGGGCTCCTGTATACTACCACTGGGGCTGCTGTATATACCTTTGGGGCTGCTGTATACTGCCACTGTGGCTGCTGTATATACCTCTGGGGCTGCTGTATATACCTCTGGGGCTGCTGTATACTACCACTGGGGCTGCGGTATATACCTCTGGGACTGCTGTATATACCTCTGGGGCTGCTGTATACTACCACTGGGGCTGCTGTATACTACCACTGGGGCTGCTGTATATACCTCTGGGGCTGCTGTATATACCTCTGGGGCTGCTGTATACTACCACTGGGGCTGCTGTATACTACCACTGGGGCTGCTGTATATACCTCTGGGGCTGCTGTATATACCTCTGGGGCTGCTGTATACACCTCTGGGGCTGCTGTATACTACCACTGGGGCTGCTGTATACTACCACTGGGGCTGCTGTATACTACCACTGGGGAGCCTGTATACCCCTGGGGGGGCCTGTATACCACACTGCTGGGGGCTATATACCTGTGCTGGGTTCCACCCTCGGCATATACACGAGTCAATAGGTTTTCCCAGATTTTGGGGGCAAAAGTAGGGGGGTCGGCTTATACACGGGTCGGCTTATACACGAGTATATACGGTAGATTACGGTATATGTATATAAAATATACATAAAACAAAATCTGATTTAAAAAAATAGGTAATTTTTGATGATAGCTTTCCTGTTAAGAGGACATGTCACTTGCTAATAAAATGGAGTTAAAGTACTTTTAAAAATCCCTGACCTTATACGATTCTGAAGTTGTTTTCCATTTTGTGCTGAGTTTATCCATTACAGAGATATTCACGTTTGTTTCTATTTGAACGCACTATGTGAAATTTCTGCTTGCAGTCCAAATGGTGTTTCTTCAGTCTTCTCTGCAGCATGCACTTATACCCCATCTCTTCCAGATGCGGCCAATCACAGCTCTGCAGTTAATGAAGCAGACTATCAGTCTCAGAGGCTGATCTGTCATTGGCTGCATTTGAGAGGGAGCATGTACCTCCAGAGTAGTGCGTGAAAGAACTCCACTTGGACTGCAACCAGAAATTTCACATACAGCGCTTCAGAAGTAACAACTGTGAATATCTTTACAATGGAGCCTCACAGCACAAAAAGAAAAGCATCATGAATGGGAGAGAGTTATTTTTAAAAGGTATTTCAAATTTTTTGGGAGTAAATTATAGATCCTCTTTAAAGTAGTTTGTCTTCTAGTTGGTGCATTAAGGGGCGAAACCTTGACTTCATTAAGGAAATCAACTTAATATACAATTGTATCACAATGTACCAAGAACATCTGGGAGGACGTCACGAGTCAGTAAGAGATTGGTGACAGCGTTGGGTCTGCTGGGTTTTTAAACCTAGTTATTTTTTGTGTGCCAGCTAGGGTTAATGTCAGTTTCTCTTGCTGGCAGCTCCAGTGTACCTCAGCTTGTAGCCAAGTTGGTGACCACTTCCACTTCCGTTTATATGGTCACATGATATATCACATGTTGTCGTTTATAGAATATTCCATTCTACGTGGTCCTTGTAGTGTGCAGAGAGAGGTGTTTGGAGGCTGCTGCTGAGTCCTGTTGTTGGAGCAGTGCCTGCTGCTAGCCTGAGTGTTTTGGGCTGCAGTATTCAAGTTGGTGTATCCTTTTGTCTAGCATCTGTCTGTTTACTTTGCCTGTGTGTTATTATACTCAATGACAAGGCTAGTGTCCTTGCTGGCCAGCGCACTTGCCTGAGTTAGTATAGGTTACAGTCAGAGACTAGGCACGTGATGGTGATGGGGGGAGGACCCACTTAGGGCTCATAGGGGGGACAGGGTAAGATAGGCAAGTTACAGGAGTTGTCCCATCCCTTGCTCCCTATTGTCATGGACTTCACTCCCTTTACCATCCCCTATTGTTCCTTTACGCTTCGCCATGTGTTGGGCATCCCCTGATCCAGCATGACAAAGGATCCCGGGAAAAAGGGAAAACTACTAAGCTCCCAGTAGAGATGGTAACCCAGCCAGGCACTGGAAAAGCCTCCTAAATGCCACTGAAGAGCAACACTTCTTGAACATTGTTTTCCCAAAGGAGAAAGAAGTGTAAAGGAGAATACAAGTGTCATGGGCGACCCAAGAAAGGGACATGGTTATAATAAATAAAAAAATATTCTTCCAAAGAGCAAGTTGGCAAGTATGTCCACATGTTGGGCATATCTTACATTTTTTCAACCCCAATGTCCAACTTTATCAATGTCCCCTACCTAATATTTACCATATTTGAAGACCCCAGTCATATGATTAAGAGAGGGACCTTTGGGAACACTTGGACATCTAGGACCACGTCTGATTGATACCACCTTGTCCCCCCTTAGCGAGATTGCTGTGTTTTGTTTTTCCATGCAGATGTGACGTGAGTCTCTGCTGATTCACAGCCTTAATCATGTGAACCAACCATTGCTGTACGTCCTCAGCCTCGGTGCAGCATTGTGTGCACATAACAGATAAGATGCGGTAGATATTTCCTCAGTCAGCTATTTGAGCTTTTGTCTACGATGCTTGCACTATTCTGCATCGTACTGATCTTTTAATAGAATAACAGCCAAATAGAGCATGCAAAATGGGCATAAAATGTCTGTTGGGGACGTATCAAAAATTTATGACTGCATCACATCAATTGTTATTATGTACAGGTAGCCAATACCGAACGTCTAGTTCTTGTACCAGGCCACATCACTGTAGACAGTGCAGGAATAATGAATGTTGTAGAGAAGCTAGGTGCTGTCAAAGCAGATTTAAAGGGAAAAAACCTCAGCTACCGCTGGTAGAGCCTAGAGGTCACCATGTAAGGACAATTCCCATATTATACAAACTGGCCCTCATTTGGGCACGATACATAGACGATTATTATTGTTCAATAATATATTAGGATCCAGTCTCAATACTTTTTTGAACAATTCATTTTAAGATAGAAAGGTCCATTGATAATCACCAGCTGATAACAGGGTGTCATAATGCTGAAACTGTGTATTATCTCTGCAGCGCCAACACTGAATGTAATGTAGCATTGCTGAATTATTATTAAAATCAATTGTTGGTTGTAATACAGGGTAGTGGTGGAATGACTAGGAAGAGCAGTATGTCGGTCACACTTTGCACTACCCGTCAAGCTACTGCGCACCCTTAAGGGTTGGGGTACTTTTCATCCACCTTCCTGTCCTGGTAAGGGGGAACTTTGGAAGGGCCCTTCCCAGGTGGCAAGTAGCGCGGTGTCTGGTGATCGGGCAACAGCCAGATCAAAGACACCAGTCAACCAACAGAAGATCCAACACTAAGCAAGGAAAACAGGTACAAGACAAAACAAAGAACCCACCTGGGAAGCCCACCAAAAATTAACCTCTACCACCCACACACAGATAAAATAATCAGCACAACACAGAGGACAAATATGGTGTCCCTATCTGCTGGCAACAGCTAACGCCAGGGGACCTGGGGACCCTGAACAGCATAGTGACTATCAGTGACGGCATCCCGCCTCCCAGTGATACCAGAAGTAAATCTGCAGGATTGCAATACCCGGTGAAAGGGAGCATCTGCACCAGCTCTGTCCCCCAAAGGTGACACCCCACCCCTCATGGGCAGTGAAGGGCAACGGGCGACCTGATGGAGAGGTCGAGCACGCCCAGAAGTGCGAGGATATAGGACCGCCGGACCTGACAGTGGTCTGGGTAATGGGTTGGGCTTTCCAAAGATTGATATAATCATTTTTGCTTCTTTTTGCAGCATTGTAGTCCTGAGTGACCGAAAACCTCTCAAAGTCCCAAGAAAGGTATGAAAACCAGACAATTAATAACGTTGTATAAAGAAAAAATAATAGCGTGTTAATGCAATGGAAGCTGAACGCGTTAAAGTAGAGTGCCAATTACTTCTATATAGCCTGCAGACAGCGCAGTATTATTGCATTATACAATTAAGCAATACTTAGTTGTTGTTACACACCTGACCCAGATCTGGTCTTTGCTTCCCTCACCCCAATAAGTGAAGAAAGAAACACCTCCGTGGCTCTCACCATAGAATAAAACAACTCTTTGTATTTGACTCCAATTTAAAACAATGCAGGTGGAAACATGGATGCGAGCAGATGTGCAGGGATGATGGCCACTCGGCTTTGTGCAAATACTGTAGCTATGGTGAGTGTCACCAAAATTTCAGTATCTTCAATATGTTGCATATATATGTTATAATGGACTACTTCAGTTCAGGTTGTGCAACTCCATTTTTGCTACTTATTTGCACTATACCCCCATCCTTAAATACCTCCATTAAAGGTCCCTAAAAGATCAATAGTGCAAAATCGCTTCTGGTTTTACTCCCCACACCCCAGTCCGCTGGAGTCAGTTGTGCTACACATTGAGTTTTCAGGTGGCCTGTTCTGCTCCTATGTCATCATTTGCCTGGGTCTATATCAGAATCACAAAGAAGCACACCAATGTTTTGGTATTTAGACTTTTAGTGTCCCTGTATACTATCTGCCTGCAGCTTCCAGTACCTCTGCTATTTGCTTCCCCTTATCATGTCTGCCTGCAGTTTCCAGTTCCTGTTGCCTGCATTCCAGTATTCTGTCTGCCTATGGCTTTCAGTACCTCTACTGCCAGCTTCTGGGTATCTTTTCTGCGTGTGGCTTCCAGTACGTCTGCTACCTGCTCCCCATTGTCTTGCCTCCGTACGGCTTCCAGTACCCCTGCTACCTGCTTCCTAGTATCCTACCTTCCTGGGCTTCAAGTACCTCTGCTACCTCCTTCCTAGCATCTTCCTAGCCTACAGTTTTCCTTGTCTCGTCTGCCCGCTTTCTGGTATTCTGTCTGCCTGTGGCCTCTGGTACTTATACTACCTGCTTTCGGGTATACTGCATACCTTCGGTTTTCCGTGTCTCTGCTACCTGCCTTCCAGTATATTGTTGTCCTGTGGCTTTCCCTACTTCTGTTACCTGCTTCTCAGTATTCTGTCTGTCTCCATCTTCCAGTATATTTGCTACATTCTTTCTGTATCCTGTCTGCCTGCAGCTCCCAGTACATCTGCTACCTGATTTTGGTAATCTGTCTGCCTAAAGCTTCCAGTACCTCTGCTTTCTGCTTTCAGTTATCCTGTCTGTCTGCGAATTCCAGTACTTTTGCGGCCTGCTTCCCAGTATACTGTGTGCATGTGGCAACAACCAGTATACTGTCTGCATGTGGCTTCCAGTACTTCTGCTACCTACCTCCCATTATTCTGTCTCTCCTGTGGCTTTCAGTACCTTTGCTACCAGCTTCCAGATATCCTGTCTGCCTGCAGGTTCCAGTAACTCTGCTACCTGCTTCCTGGTATCCTGCCTGCCTTCAGCTTCCAGTACCTCTGCTGCCTGCCTCTAAGTATCTTGTCTGCTTGTGGTTCCCAGTATCTCTGCTATCTGTGTCCCACATATCTCAACTGCCTGCTGCACCAACGCCAGTGGCTCGTGTGCACCCGGACCTTAAGCTTGGAGGATCCACCTCAACTGTTGATATATCTATTATAAAAATTAAAGGAGGGTACGTATTAAAGGGGCTGTTTAGTTATCAAAATCAATACATGTGCCTAAAATATACCACTTTCTAGTATACTTTTATTATCATCTATGTCCTAAATGAGAGATGTGAACTCCACTCCTGACAGTGATTACTGAGTAAGCACCCCCTCAGTGCAGTGATTGGAGTGGCTTGGCTGATAGATTATTAGATTATTTCAATAGCTGGCTCATCTCCCTTCTATATTACAACATATACAGAGAAGGGGTGGTATGGTCCAGGAACTTGTTGCATTTATATTGATGCCAATGGATATAAATTACAGGTGCGTGATAGTTTGTGATATACTGTAGTCCAGGAAGAAAGGGGTTAACAGCAGCAATTACCATGCACTGGATTGACCCCTTTTTAAAATAAAGATGTTACTATATGCTAGCAAAGGAACAAAGGAAAGGAACTTCTTTAATCAGCTGTTCTTTTATGTGTCCACCCAAGGCAAATGTGGTGAGGGCTCTCATGATTTCCACAGCATCTCAACCTCCTGGATCTTTCCACTTCCTGCTATTTGCATAGAACGCAATGGGAATTAGGAAGATAACTCCTAGTTATTGAAAGTGATTAAAGGGGTTGCCCAGGATTTTTGGATAATTTCTATGTGTATCCAGGCTGCAAAGTGTTGACAATTTGTAATTTACATCCTGTCAACATTTTGCATAGTTACCCAGGTATCACTTATTTGCAACAGCCAGGAAATGTCCAGGGGGCATGTTTGTTTTGGAGCCTGCATGGTAATAGGGAACTGGATAATACGCCCAGAATCCTCCAAACACAACCTCCTCCCCCAGTCTACGGTATTCCCAGCCACTCCCAGGGCTACTACAGGCCTGCCCCAACCCCTAATGTCACCACCCACCCCCATTGCACACAGCGGTTCCCTGCTTCACTGAAACAATGTGTCGACTCAGCAGCTGTGAAGTAGATTCGGTACACTGTGTCAGTGGAGCAGGGGACCGCTGTCTGCAATATAGTGTGTGCGCTCATCCTGTGGCCACTGTCAGTGGAGCCAAGGTCCGCTGTCTGGGTCTCTGTGCACAGTAGAGACGATGCTCTTCCTCTCTATACCTCCAGTACCACAGAGCCAGGGGCTACGGTATAGAGAGAACTGGATCCGCCGGCTCTCTGTCCTGCTCTATGGTACAGGAGGTATAGGGAGGAACAGAATCGGCTCCACTGTGCGCAGAGACCCGGGCTGTGGACCTCGGCTCCACTGACAGTGGCCACAGGATGAGTGCTTGCACTATACTGCAGACAGCCGTCCCCTGCTCCACTGACACAGTGTACCGAATCTACTTCACAGCTGCGGATTTGGCACATTGTGTCAGTGGAGCAGGGACCACTTGTACAATGGGTGTGGGTGGTGACATTAGGGTTGGGGCGGGCTGTAGCAGTGTGAAGGTGGCTGGGCATACTGTAGACTGGGGGAGGGGGTTTGTTTGGAGGATTCTGGGAGTATCGTCCAGTTCCCTATTTCTATGTAGACTCCAACATAAACACTCCCCCAGGACGTTCCCTGGCTGCTGCAAAAAGGTGATATCTGGGTAACTATGCAAAAAGTTGAAAGGATGCATATTACAAACTGTCAACATTTTGCAGCCCAGATTTACATGTAAATTATAGAAAAATCCCTTTAAATAAATAGTGGACACATTATATAAGGTACCGATTTTATGTCATGCTGGAACTATACCGTACATTCAGTATTGTGTAGTCTGTAATATGTGCACTATATGGACAAAAGTATTCAAGCCCCCGTCACATTTCACCAAGAGGAGCTTTATGACCTCCCATTCTTCGTCCATAGACTTTCTTGTGGAGTTGGTCCTACCCTTAGCAGATATAACAGCTTCCACTATTCTATGAAGACCGTCTATAAGATTTTGGAGATGTCTGTGAGAATTGTTGCCCATTCATCTAGAAGAGCATTTATGAGATCAGACACTGATGTAGGGGAGAGATTTGGACTTTAGTCTAGATAATTCCAAAGGTGTTAGATGGAGTTAAGGTCCGGGCTCTGTGCATTTCGTCATGTTCCTCGATACCAAACTCACCCAACCGTGTACTTTTGAACCTTGTGCACTGGGTTCAGTCATGGAGACCAGGAAAAGGTCTTCCCCAAAATGTCCCCACAAACCTGGAACCTACAATTGTCTAAACGCCTTCACTGAACCTAAGAGGTCGAAACTGACACCAGAAATATTTTTCAGGCTACTATCCCTCCTCTGCCAAATTTTTCAGATGTCACAATGAAACTAGATGGATAATTTTCTCCTGGCATTCATCAAACCTAGACCCGGCCATTAGACGCCATATAGATAAGCATGAATTCATCATTGCACCGAACACGTCTCCACCACTCAATATGGTATACTTTGTGTCCTGTATATTTTGTATCGTGCAGCCTATGTAAGATGCATGTTCATTAAATCCAATGTCATATGGATAAGGAACATATCTAATATCCAAAACAATATTGCTTTGGTGTAATAATTTACCATAATATTTTATAAAATATATATGAAAGCGCCATTTGCTAGCAAAACAGCCTCACTTCTAGGTACACTTGCACATAGTCAGGATTTTTGTAGTATTACTGTCATATACAAAAATGGAGGAATTGGGGTGCAGAAAAATTGTACTTGATGCTCCGGCAACAATCATCTGTGCTGGAGGTTCCTTACAAGTTTGGGCTGCATTTGTAATATACACATGGAAACTGACATGGGAAAATAGGGTGTATCTCTAAACTACTGCACTTGATCCAACTGGTTCCTGTACGGACTAAAGTTCCTAGATTCACAGTCCCTGGTGGAATCTGTGCGGGCTGGAATAACACTAACTGCAAACTAGTAGATAACAGCTCGGACCTGGCTTCCTGAAAGGCCATCAAGTGTTCTTTGTTCCTCCTTAGAAACTTGTAAGAGATACATAGGGAAGTTGTGCAGAAATAAGAGAGATGTGAAAGTGAGAAACACAAATAAAAAGTGGAAAAAGCAAAGTACTTACATCAAGAAAGAAAAGGCTTCTATTACCTAACTATTATCAGGAGAAAGGAGTAGGATAGATAGATGCGACAGTAACTATAATAAACCTAGCTGGTCTCTATCTGACTGGCATAAATACTTGGCAGTATTCACTGGAACTTTAAGCAGGATCCACATTGGAATATAGCCAGCAATAAAAAACCCGCAAGGAGAAGGTATAAAAAGTCACACCTGCAATGTGTGGGGCAGACAAAATGACAGTTAAAAACACCTACTGACCCCAAAAAATATGAAACAAAGGTAAAGGATGATCGACACTCTAAAAAAGTCTGAATCTGCTGTGGCTCAGCAGGGAAAGACGCAACGAACACTCAGCACAGGCTTACCAGTTTTAGACATGATACATATCAGCAAATAGAGTTGAGTTTTGGTCTAAATTAAGGGTGTTCTCAGTGCTGAGAAATACAGATACTTATCCATCATGCACTATTATCAAGGAGCTGTCTGATTGGATCCAAATGTATTCTGCAGCAGAACAATAGTCATACATACATAATCAATAATCAAACATACAACCAATGTAAAGAGAGATATCTGGAATAGAAATTGCAGCGCTTCCAGAATGGGACGAGGTACATTAGACTTGTTATTTGGTACTAAAACTGTAATAAGCAAGGTACAATGTGTTTTGGCTATATTAACCTTCTTCAGGTACATGTTAGTAGCATGTCAGCTCCCAGTTAATTACATGGAGCTCCCCCTAGGATAATCCCATTACATTGACCTATTTAATGTTGACTCTGTTCATGAACTGAGATGCTACTAACATGTACCTGAAGAAGGCTAATGTTATTATTGTATAGCTGAAACGCTTTGTACCTTACTTATTACAGTTTTTGACCTATAAATAAAAATACCAAGTGGATTATACCTCGTCCCATTCTGGAAATGCTGCAATTTCTATTCCAGATATCTCCTGGTTTGACGGTTCCTCTAAAAGGCACCTGATCTATCCGGAAGCATGCTGCAGACTAGACTGGACGGAGTGACATTTTACTGGATCCTCTAGAAGACTGATATGCTATATGCCAAGACCACCACAAGGTGAGCCATACCAGAATCAAAAACTGCATGGTTCCAGTTATACTCTACACTTAAATCTTGCACCCCCTCTCTTTTTTTCTCCACCAGTCTCCAGTCAGGGGCAACACTATTCATCGGCCTAAACGTACACCCAATGTTATTAAACTATCTTCAATATGATAAGAACAAAGACTCCTGAAAGTGACAATATGGTCTCCATAGTACCCAGATCACAGCATTATCATTGTGTATGTGTACTTTACACTGTACATACTGTATATATTATGAACCGTACTATTGCATGTTTTTGCACTATACTATACCTACTGTCTACATTTATAGCTCATGTTTCCAGCTTGTTTCAGATATTCACTTCCAACATGAATTTGACATAATATTGTTAAATTACATGATCATTGACAGTGAAGTGTGAACAAGTACCTATCATAAATTCTCATGTTCATGCTCTTTCGGCACTATACCCTTTTACCAAAAAACAACGTAAAAAAATGAAAATTATTTGATAAATGTGCCGCAAATGGGAAAGTCACTAATTGAGAGGATTTCACGCTATAAAAAACTGGTGGAAAAGTGATCATGAATCAGGACGTATATGTGTAGTATAAAGACTACAGTGTTAGTATAAAGATACAGTGTTAACCTTGTTAGAAGTCATCAGTATGCAGAGAGAAGATGTTACAATGTCATTTGCAGTTTTAATGTTTTTGTTGGAAACATTTATTTTTAGATTTCACTTTTGAGCAAGTTTTATGAATGATGTTCACACTTCAAAAAATGCAACCAAGTGAGTTTATCGATTTATTTCACTCTCCTATAAAGCGCCATTATATTCCCAGCACTTTAACACCATCATTACTTCCCTACTGGGGCTTACAATCTAAATTCGCTATCACGGTCTCTTTCGAGTGTGGAAGGAAACCAAACAACCCAGAGGAAACCCATAAAAACTCCTTTCAGATGATGTCCTTGGTGGGATTTGGGAATCCTGGACTCCAGCGCTGCAAGACAACAGTGCTAACCACCTTTTCCCCAGAGTTGAGAAACTTTCATTGAGGAGATCCCTCCAGGGTCTTCTTACTCCACAAACCCCGAAGCTTACAAAATGTAATGTGTAAGACAATAAGAAAAATCCTCTTACTCACCTGACTGCTCACCTCTCCGACCTCTCTGCTCCTCACCATCACTTGTTTGGTCATCATCACATATTTTGATCCACAATGCTGGACCTCTCACACTGAACTACACTAGGACCTCTGGTTGTCTAAAAGGCCACGTTACACGACACAGCATCATTAAACGATATCTCTTAGACGTCACGGGTTTGGAGTCGTCCAAGTGACATCGTTAGGACGTTGTTGCGTGTAACACCATGATTCAACTACGATAAGTCATTGGATTGCTGATCACAGGTTTGAGAACATGTTCTCAAATCACATGATCAGCCAACCTGCCATATTGTTGTGTGTGACACCGCGATAACGATGTCGTTGACGACTTCACCCATTCACAGCAATGAGAAGGTATTGTTCGCTGGGTTATGCGGACGATGCCTGCTCACAACATCGTTGGTGCGTCGTCCATGATTCTAGACGCGTGGCATCTCACCAACGAAGTCAGAAACGACCGCACCCCCCAGTGAGATCGTTGCTGACATCATTTCAACGTCGTGCCGTATAACGGTACCTTAAGGCGCATGCGCAAGCCTGGATGCCTAGAGATTTGAGCAAAAGCAGCATGAACCATAAGATGTGATGAGCCCTGCACAGGTGATGGTGAGGAGAAGAGGCCATAGATATGAGAGATCGGATAAATTTGAGGGTTCGTTAACTCGTGGGTCCTTTGTATGTAGTCTTTGAAGAAGTGAATTACTAAAAATTTCCAAAAAAATTGACTTAAATTCATTTCCACTTGAATGTATTCACTTATCTCTACTGTCCACTTATGTTACATTAGTACAGAGTTGCAATTGATTGAGGGAATATTATAATGAGGAGGTAGGTGGAAGCTACACATAGTAGAATCTGCATTATATGTTATTATGGGACTAAGATCAACAGGTGAATGTTGTCTTTGTGGAAGAAAGTGACCAGTATTCTCACTTGTTTGTTCTGATGATGAGCAGGCTGTGTGATATGCACATTATTAAGAACTTGGCATTTATTAACAATTCATAGTTAATAAGCTCAGCTGAGCTGTCTCCAGCAGTAGGGGATGGTTATGTTTCTCTTGCAGCAGTGATCTGAAACACTGGGATAATCATTAGTGTACATTTTATTTATTACATTACAGGGACTTATAATTTTTCATATTTTTGTTTTCTACAGAATATACTAAATCCAAACTACGAGGATTTAATACCGACTGCGTACTCAGTGGTGTGATTATGAATCATGCTTCTTACGTTTAAGGCAATGCAGATCCCATGGCACATTTTAAATCTCAAATGATGGATTGGTTCTTAGTGAACATGAAATAAAAATGCGCAAAGAAAAGTAAATTCAATGCATTGCCATTCAGCGATAGTCAACATACTAGTGGGAGGGGGAATTGCTTTGTCTTTATCTTTCCATTATTTTGTAAAAAGTAATATATAGTTTGAAATATATTTTATGATAGCGGAAAACTGAATATGAAAAATACACACTAAAAAACAGTAATTCTTTCCTTTATTTTTATTTCTCACTTCATCATATTTTGTAATAAAAACTGAGTAATAAATGAATAGAAATCCTTACACAAATGTCCCTTTTTATTCTTATCTGTTCTTCTCAGTCCTATACCTTAAGACAACTGACATCTCATATTGAGAAAAAACTGCAACTTCCACATCTTCATCACTTTCCTGGGGTCGTTGGGGACCCACAAGGTCAATGTCTCATGCAGCAGGATGTGAAGTAGAAGGAGAAGACTCTTTAGTTGGATTTGGAGGTGGACATTGAGTTATCTTAAACTTAAACAGGAGACATGGCTGACAGTCATTTTCCATACATGGACGATGAAGACTATATTATATAGCTGAAATCTGTATCCAGCAGCAGCATCCAAAGCTAAGATGGATGATCACTCTTAACCATGTCAACTCTGACAACTGCATTAAAGTGGAGTGATTACAGTGCTTGAGTTCCTCATTGACTTACATTACAGTCAGTATTTGTGTTGAGACCGTCTGAATGTCTGATGCTCATCACAAGTCTTGAGCATACGAGCATGTTAGTGTTTGTTCATCATTAACTATAAGGTAACATGATCAGATGATCGCTGGGTCATTTCAGGACTTACACCTGGCAAGTCCTGTGAACTGGACAGAAGCTCTTTCCGTTTGATCTACTCAGCTCTCTATACAGCTCCTTACTATTTCAGCTACTAGTACTAGTGATGAGCGAGTAGTGAGATATTCGGATTCAGAATTTTGTAGCCGAATACTTTTTACTATTCAGGTATTCAACTCAAATACCGAGCCTAATGCAAGCCAATTAGTCATGGGCTCCATTCACAGCTGGCCATGCAACGAGCATTTCCAGAAGAGGGAAGGTGGGCTTTTTTTTGTGTGTTTTCACAGCATACTATACATTGCTGTACCCCCCCAGTGAGAGTCTTCTATTCAAATGGCTCTCACTAGGGTGCCAGCTTTCATTGTTCACTCAAGGGAGTCGGCAATTTGGGTCAGATTATTCACGATCGACACATCACTCTCAAGGACCATCAATGCACACCAAGCATCAAACATCCTGAAAATGGTACCATTAGTGCGAGTAACGAATATTGCCAAATACTATTCGCTCATCACTAACCAGTACCAGTTGTTCTTAACTGGATCCACCGCTGTATTTTCCAGATTGGCTTCATCATGTGCTTTCTTGATTGCACACCCTATTTAATTCTGGCCTTGTACGGTACTTCTTCCCTAATGAGATTATTGAGCTCTCAACCTTTAGGATAGCTGTGACAATGCTTCCTGCTGCTCCTCCATACTGCACTGTTGTTCCCGAGTTCCAAACTTTGTTTTTTCACTGACTACACTACTTGCTGCTCCTCCATATTATTCTTCTATTCCAGTTTATTGACCTCTGGCTTCCCACTGACTATGCTGCCAGCTGCTCCACCATATTAGGTTATGTTAACATAGTGCATTTTTGGGGTCAGATTTTGCCTTGGCTTTATTCTTATTTATGCTCATCTAAACCTGCGTTTTTGGTTTCCAGAAAAACCTATGTGATTCAGGGAAAATCTGACCACACACATTTAGCGTAGAGCTGTCCGGGTAAACCTTCCTCCTCGCTCCACACTCTTTTCCAACTGTCCCGACTCTTCTCCTCCACAGACTAGCCGCTCTTTGTTCCCCCTAGAGGTGAATATATCTCCCTCCAGGGTAACCTCCCCCCACTATTATAATGTGGGAGTGCAGGAATGGGTCCCACCTACCAACCTAGGATCCACTTGCAGCTTTGGAAATTTACACCTCTTTTACGGGTGCAATACCCCACTGTGACGGCTGACTACGTGGGGCGCCACATCATCATATAAGCAGCATGGATCTGTGAAACACTGTCCCTTTTCTGGTTTCGTATTTGGTCACCACTGTCCGCAAGTGGAGTGTGGATCCTGCAGCGGCCATACTATACGTTTACAGTGGGTCTCACAATGATCCCAGGTGAGCAGCCCCAATCGTTTGCTTCACAATTGGTTTAAGGATATGACCCTATTGCACTTTCTCTCCTTCTTTATAGTTTCTTTAAAAGAAAACACTGAATCGCTGGCAGAAGCCGCAGAGATCGGTCACAACAGGCAATTAGTTTGCAACTACCTGCCTGATAGTTCTTAGGCCCATAATAAAAAAAATAAGAAAATCCTGGTAACCCATTTAAATGTAACATTAGAGATGAAACTTTGCAAAAAGGATGGGTGATATAAATGGTACATCATTGGAAGTAGATGACATCCGAGAGAGGGACACCACAAAACATTTTTGGCTATACTAAGAAATTAAAGATTCTTGTTTGCAGTTCCTTTGTAACAAAATTTACCAAAATTGGAAAAATCAACCTTCTACTAAGTACAGTAAATATGCCTCATTTCCTTAAATTAGGAGTAAGTGCACACAACTAGGGATGGGCGAATCTACTCGCTAGGACTCGTTACTCGGCGAGTAGTAAGGGACTCGCAGGACTCGGTACTCTGCGAGTTTCCCAGCGTTTACTCGCATGAGTCCAATGCAAATCAATTGCAAACGCTGACAAAACTAGGATTGCCATTGTTTGCATTAGACTCGGCTACTGTGCCAGTGATAGCAGGGAAACTCGCAAATAACTGCTGTTACATTGCGAGCCGAGTCCAGCTGTCTTCTCTGTGCAGCTCCAGGGTCCTAGAGCCCGCCTGCTCACAGAGATGATGTAGCAGTGCTGAGATTGTTCTCCGTCTGCTCATTCCCTGTGCATAGACATCTATATCTATGCACAGGGGATGTAGCAGAGAGGACATCGCGTTTTGGACTACGTCGGACGGAAGAGGATTTTTTTAATTAAAGATGGAGTCCCTAATGGCTTTTTTTTTTATTTCAAATAAAAAATTTTCTCTGTGTTTTTTTAACCCTTTATTGGAGATTCTTAGTGGCTGGGTCAAACGTGGCCTGACATTAAGAATCTCGGGCTTAATACCAGCTTGTATAACAAAGCTGGTATTAACCCCTTTATTACCCAGCGTGCCACCGCCACCAGGGCCGCTGGAAGAGCGGGGTTCAGCGCCAGAGGATGGCGCTTCAATGAACGCGCCATCTTCTGGGGCGGCTGCGGGCTGCAATTTGCAGCGGGGGGTGCACAGAAAGCTTGGGCTGCTTAGCTGTACCTGGCTAGACATAGAAATTGCGCGGAGCCCCACGCATTTTTTTTTTATTATTACATGAATTTCAGAGTCAGAGTCTCAGAGTCAGAGTCTCAGAGTCAGAGTCTCAGAGTCTCAGAGTCAGAGTCTCAGAGTCAGAGTCTCAGAGTCTCAGAGTCAGAGTCTCAGAGTCAGAGTCAGAGTCTCAGAGTCAGAGTCTCAGAGTCAGAGTCTCAGAGTCAGAGTCTCAGAGTCTCAGAGTCAGAGTCTCAGAGTCAGAGTCTCAGAGTCAGAGTCAGAGTCTCAGAGTCAGAGTCTCAGAGTCAGAGTCTCAGAA
Organism: Allobates femoralis; assembly: GCA_033576535.1. Lineage (NCBI taxonomy): Eukaryota > Metazoa > Chordata > Amphibia > Anura > Aromobatidae > Allobates > Allobates femoralis. The sequence continues at coordinate 45,328,479 of JARQOC010000012.1, read as the reverse complement.
TTTCATGAAATAATTAAAAAAAAATGCGTGGGGCTCCGCGCAATTTCTATTTCTAGCCAGGTACAGCTAAGCAGCTGGGGGCTGGAATCCGCAGCGCAGGGATGCCCAAGCTTTCTGGGCACCCCCCGCTGCAAATTGCAGCCAGCAGCCACCCCAGAAGATGGCGCGTTCATTGAAGCGCCATCCTCTGGCGCTGAACCCAGCTCTTCCAGCGGCCCTGGTGGCGGTGGCACGCTGGGTAATAAAGAGGTTAGGGCCAGCTTTGTATTATCAGCTGGCCCTAAGCCCGAAATTTATGGCGGTCACGCCAATATTAGACATGACCGCCATGAATTTCTATTAAATTGTTTAAAAAAAAACACAACACAGAGAAAATTTTTTATTAGAAATAAAAAAAAAAGCCATTAGGGACTCCATCTTTAATTAAAAAAATCCTCTTCCGTCCGACACAGTCCAAAACGCGATGTCCTCTCTGCTCATCCCTGTGCATAGATATAGATGTCTATGCACAGGGAATGAGCAGACTGAGAACAATCTCAGCTCTGCTACATCAGGCAGCATGCAGGCTCTAGGACCCTGGAGCTGTGGCAGCCAGCACACTGAGCAGACAGGACTCTTATCTGTGCGAGTTTCCCAGCGATTACAGTTGCAAAGTAAACGAGTCCAATGCAAATAAATGACAAAACTAGGATTGCTTCAGGCTGAAGCTTCCGAGACACATCTGCGATTTGTAAATCTCACACTACTCGCTATTACTCGCTTCCCCATTCATTAACATTGGACTCGCTAGATTCGCAACGAGTAGCGAGTCCTTTGCTCGGACTCGCTAGAGTCAAGCGATTCCGAGTAATTTAGGATTCGCCCATCACTACACACAACCTTTTTTCCAGGCATTTCTGGTGTGTACTGGATCTTACACTAGTGGGTGTGGACCCACTGCATTATGTACCAGACTTACCCTGAAGGAGCAAGACTAGGCATCTACAACACAACATACCACTCCAGGGCAGTTACCGATACTGCAGCAGCTGACCCCAGGGGTCAGGGATACAGGTATGGGAGAAAAGGGAGGATGGTGTCACTACTTAGGACTGGCAGGATAGAGTGGATACAGGAGACAGGCAGGATGAGATCAGATTCATGAAGATACAGCAGACTAGTGAACGAACAGGAAGTAGGATACTAGAAACGTAATTGCTCAGGCACCTCCCTGCAGGTCAATTTGCCTTAAATACATAGTAATTCCCAGCCATTGGCTAGGGACAGTTTTAGAGTGTGCACAGATGGGAAGTGTGTGCGTGAGCCTTCAGAATATTGCTAGGAAACCTGCATGATGTGTGCAGGCCCTGGCGCCTGGAAGCGGGGACAGAGTAGGAGAGAGACATTAGGGAGACACAGATGGCTGGCTGAAGTGGGGAGTACATCAGCGTCCCTGCCAAGAGGGTAAGTTGGGACAGTATGGGGATGTGCAGTACAGGGAGCTTTCAGTATTCTTTTGTGTTTAACTCCATTAAACAAGGAAAAGAACTAGTATTTTTTCAAGCGAGTTCAGTGATAAAACATTGCTATCTTCCGGGCATCTTTTGAGCCACCCCATTAACTTGCATTGTAAATTGGGACCACCTTCAAGTGGAAAATGCCTGGAAAATGTTCGACATACTTATTTTAACCACTTGGCATCTTTAGAAACCTGAAGCAGTTAAATGACTGAACCTATGTACAGCAAGTCGTTATTACATAGAAAATGCTCAAAACAATGAACATGTGCATTTTTGTGCGGACCCGCCTGAAAAAGACGTTGCATGCACATACCCTAAAATTGCTTCGCATTGAGTTTTGATTACATGTCACACAAATTATTATGATTTTCAGCCACCCTACCATAGCACATTCTATACATACTTTTTACGAAATGCCTTTTTATTGCAGATTAACCTGTTTGAGTGATCTTTTAACTTGAGCATTATATACAAGTGGATAAAAAATGCCAGTGGAGCACAACAGAGATCAAACTTCAACAATTTCCAATTACGCCATTGCCTTCCAACAAGGTCTCGAATCAATCACAGGTAGGAAAAAGTTGAATATTCTAGTACATGGCCGGCTACTCAACAACATCTAAAATTACATCAAGCAGTTGTCAAGGTTCCTTCTGTCTTTGCTAAGATGTAGGTAGTGTTTTAGGAGACCAAGAACCAATCATAGTCAAGCGTTCCAAGAATCCTTTTATTGTTGCCTACCAAAGGCACATTAAAAAGCATGTAAATGAAAGCCTTGGAAACACTCAACCCAGCATAAAAGCTCAATGGGGAACTCTCGAAAAGGTGTAACATGTCAATCTGTGTCTGACAACATCTCTATTCTTATCCTTAAAATTGCATCTGGCGGATTTTGCAGTTCCAATCTCACGCTAAAAACTGTTATTTTAAACACTTTCTTTTTTATTCTATCTTGTATTCTCTCTCCGCAAAAATGCATATTTCTACGGTGTGCAATTTTTCCACATATTGTATCTTGTTTTGAAAAAAGAAAACGCAGCTCCATACATTCCAAAAATGTGCATTCCTAATTAGGTTTCTTCGAAGTAAAATTACCACTCATATAACTATACTGTAAACTTTCTTATATCTCTAGCTTGTAAGGCTGATATTGATAAAAGGCCACTAACATGGTGTTATGGGTTTCGCAAGGCCACCTACTGGTCCTTCTGAGGAATCTGCTAGTCGTGTTGATCTAACCCGGCCACAGACTATTGAATTCTAATCCCAGACATGCCCTAATTCACTGTGTAGGCTTACAGTGCCGCATGTTCTTGATGTTCCTGAATCAGTGAATACTTTGTGATATTAACTCCTTTCTGACCTTTGCCGTAGAGAGTTGGCCCGTGAGAGTAGTATTGAGCTTGTACCGGGGGATTTCACTGTGCACATCTTACACCACTATTGGGGAAGCCCACCTGGTTGCCTTACATGTACTTGGACCCACCATTACTGGTGGAGAAGCATTGTGGCACACAGAAGCTGCAGACGTTCGGAGCACCTGAGGAAGGCTGTTACCAGTCGAAACGCTTGTGTTTTTAATACATTTTTATTCTTTTTTATCATCTCAAATTCATCATTTAGATTTTTTCCAGCACCTGGACTCTTTAACACCAATTCTTATCAACCCCCTCCTTCCTTCCATACATGTGCTCTTTTATCTGTTGCAAAACCTAAGTCCATTGACATTCCATCTAAGTAAGCTCCATTGTACAAGAATGATTGCATCATTCAGAAGTATGTGACCCGTAGAAGGGCGAGATGCCCGAAACGGTGCCGTCGTCACCCCGGACCCCCCTCCCTGCACTGTGTATCCGCAACCCCAATAAAGGACACCGCTATCTGCTACCTCGGTGAGTGCCTTTTTTTCTTCCCTTTGATTCAGAAGTATATCACAGCACACCAGGGTAGGGAGCATCAGTAAGTACACTATGAGAGTGGAATGAGGACATTGCTGGTTAAAGTGCTTTAAACATATGGAGCAGAATGGATGTGTGTGATCATGTGATTGAAGAATACTTTTGTGAACTTATGATGAAGCTTGAATATTGGTGTATGTAGAGAATAATAACAGCTATCATTAGTAGTTTTCTCTTGGTTTTATCGACTGGTTAACCCCCTTCAATGATGGCTTTATAGGTTTTAGTAATCAGCATGGTGACTCATTGTATCCTCAATCCCCCTGAGGAAGCCATTTCCAGTGAAACATCTTAAGAAGGCTTGGAGCTAGTAATTCTATTAGCAAGTGCATTTGTTAGATACTTACTCTAATTGCCTGGAGGCCAACATGTTATGGACTGCAGCCCATAACAAAGAGGTTAATATGATTATTTTGAGAAAGACAGAGATAGTCTTATAGATAGCAAATAATTAATAGACTAGAAAAACATCAGATCGACAATTGCACTTGTGTTTTTAATAGTTGAAGAGCTTCTTATTTAATAATATAATTTACTAAAAGTTAAGTTATATGTTTAGCCATATTTAAATAAGGTTCTTTTGCCCTTTAGCAAATATGTTGTCTGAATAATTCATCCTTATGAGGACACAGCAATCTTTGTTTTTTTTTGTTCATACATGTAGGATGGGCTCAAGAGATTGCTGCTGTTTAACCACTTAAAGGATACTCTCCATCTTGACAGCGTCGTTTAAGTGGTCCTCCAAACAAATTGGCTGTTTCTCAATCATTGCTCTTCCCCAACTACAAAAAGCAAAAAAGGCAATCAAAACATTACATACACGACTGTTACCAATGAAAACTACACCTACCCACACAGAAATAAAGATCCTTAAATAACTCCAACAACGAAAGAATAAAAATATTACTGTTCTCAAAAAATGGCGGCACAAATAAAATGATTTCTAAATATTAAAGAGGTTTGGTATTACTGCAATTATGGTGACCTGGAGAATCTTAACGGCAGGTCATATTTCCAGTGCAATGAATGCCGTAAAACATCCAACAAACAATGATGGAAACTCTCCCTAGAAAAGAAGGAAAGTTAGTGCGGTGCTCCCTTTAGCGTAGTAAATAATATGTAAAGGTATTAGAGGATAGAATTAATAAGAAATGCAAGGCTATAATGAGCAACAACACACACCCGCTCTCTGAACTGTTTGCGAAGCAGAAGAGCGCATTCAGCAAGCGTCTAATCCAACTAATGTGTAAAAAGGAAAGATACAGAAAATCGTTTGTTCCGACAGCTGTGGGGATGTTTAACAAATGTATAAGTGTAAAGCGTCCCAAGACTATGTGAAGTTCTATGTGTATGGGGGGAATAGGTGAGGTACATGTACCAGTCTACCCACATCTGCTGTCCATATAGATTTATTTTGTAAAGTGTGAAATGTTCTTGATCTTTGTTCTGCTGCTGTAATACTGTAATTTCCTCCGGGATCAATAAAGTTTATCTTATCTTATCTTAAAGTAGTAACGGTGAAGTATAAATTTTACACTAACCTAGGAGTAGTAAATACAAACATGTTTGAAAGTCATTGGATGAACGAAGGGCAGCTTGTCCGATGCAAGGAAATGTCAGCAAGAATTAACCGGAAGTAGCGCTTTCTACATTTCAGCTAAAATCAAGCCTTCTTCTCCGGTGGAGTCATAGAATGGTGAAGTTGGAAGGAACTTCTGGGGTCATCTGGTACAACCCCTGCTCAAAGCAGGATTCACTAAATCATCCCAGACAGATGTCTGTCCAGCCTCTGTGTGAAGACTTCCAGTAAAATAGAACTCACCACCTCTCGTGGACGCCAGTTCCACTTGTTGATCACCCGCACTGTCAAAAAGTTTTTTCTAATATTTCCTGCCTTTAGTCTAAAGAAGGTCTAGTCTAGTTTAGCCTAAATATATATCTGATGAAGGCTTTTTTTTTAAAGCCATAATGAGTTGTATTTTATTTATTTTTTTTAATTTGTATCTGATCATTGGAAATCCATTCCATGCCCTGGAAACGGAAAGCGCTACCACCGGTTCATTTTTTTGGCAAAAAACAATCAGGACATTATTTTAGTTTTTTTTTTCACCATATTGCTTGTTTTTCAGTAAATTACATGCCAATAAAAACTTCAACTTAACCACTTGAAGCCTTGATTTTTTTTGTGGTATCTATCTATCTGATGGAAAATATTTTTTAAAAGAGTGTTTTTTCTTTTCTCTGCTTCTTAGAAATTTCTTCATAATGCAAAAAATTAAAATGGTCGAAAAGAAGTTAAAATCACAATTTTGGAGGATCATTCCATACAGCAATAGTGTTCTTACATTATTCCTTTTAGAAATGTATGAGTATATTGACCAATGGGTGTTGGGTGGGTGTCTTTCCATACTGGTACTATCCAATCAGGGCTGACAATATAGGGACACATCTTAATTTATTCACAACAATATCAGAAACCAGATAACACCAGTTAAACATTCAGGTGCACAGAAAATAGGAGGAGGAAGGAGTAGTCCTTGTCTCTTAGACTCCCCCCGACCCTACCTGGCAGAGATCGGCACTCTAAAGATTCAATATGGGCCCCCACTCACTGCTGGCTCGCCCTTAAACTTAACTTGTTATCCCTGCTAGTTGCACATCGCATCTTTAGGGTGCGGAACTCCGCAACCAAGAAGGGCCCGGAGGGAGTCTAATGGCCACTTTACACGTCCCAACATTGGTCTGATATTGGATCCAACGCCGCAGGGAGCGCACTTTTTTGGGCAGAATTCCAAGATCGTATAGGAGATGTTACACAGCGCGATATCGGCAGGCAACGCAACAGCGATGTCTACGCCCCCTTGTACGGGCGACCCAGGAACGACCATTTAACATTGGAGAGAATAGGGGAAGTTGTACTCCACATCGTTGTTGGGCTTTTACACAGCCGATCCGGCCACAATGTCAATCCAATATCAGGCTGTTGAGAGCAGGCTTATTTGATCCCCGATATCGTTTTGGCATCGTTCGTGCATCGTATTGGACATTTACACCATACACAAACGATATCTGGGGCCAACGCACGAACCACGTGACTTTTTGTCAGAGTTGGACGTCGATATCGGGACGTGTAAAGTGGCCATAAGAGACAGGGACTACACCTTCCACCTCCTATTTTCTGTGCACCTGAATTTTTAATTGGTGTCTTCTGGCTTGTGACATTGTTAACATTAATTAATAAAATTTAGATTTAGGGATTTATGTTTTTCTATACTTATAGCCCTAATTGGAGAATATATGGTTAATATAAATATTGAAGAGGAAATTCTTAAAGACCGGCACCGCTCAGACATAGAAGGAAGACTATAGAAGGACAACAGGGCAAAATTTGTAATGCAACCCAAATATAAAATAATTTTTAGACCCAATATCCATGCATTTAAGTAAAAAATTGTTTCCCAAAGCTGGAAATGCCTAAATGACAGATTATGGAATTATCGGGAGTTGCCAAAGTTACCGTCATGCTCTGCTACATCCGTCCACAGACGCTCTGCTATATTTGTAAATATGAAACTCGCGCTATTTATTCTGAGACGCCACCGGGAGAAGTAAAATGCGCTATCGCTTAAGGCTGAGTAAGTCAGTGGATCATATCACAATTTATAGCTTATACATCCAGTTCTATATCGCTCGCAGCATCCAAAGCCCGACATAACTTACATCGTGTATAGTGTTAAAAGCCAGAATGCAAAAATCACTTTGTAACTGAGAGAAGCAATCGCCGCTCTGATGGGATGTGTGTCTTTAATTTGATACCACTGATTGAACTCTGTTTCACAGTTACAGAAAAAGCTGTATAAATACCCCTCCAGCCATACAATCTTTAATGAAAACCCAGATATGATTTACAAGGAGCCGTTCTCGTGTTAGCCAAAATAATGCTGAAGTAATAGCTTCCACATCCAGAGGAATAGAAAATAAATAATATGGCAGACTTTTATCTTCGCGCTCTCAGTAGATGGGCTTTAAAGGACAGTCAGACCTCAGAAAGACTTTAAAGGAACGGAAATCTTTCTACAATTTTTCTGAAAGAACAAAATAAATTGTAATTTCAAAAATCCAATTATGAGGTTTTTTTAGAGGCACTTAGATGTGTAACTTAAAGGGAATCTCTCATGAGAATCAATCTGTCTAAGGCCCCTTTCACATCAGTGTTTTTTTTAATTTGCGGCAGATCCGGCAGATTCACCGCATCTGCCGCCTAAATGACCGACTTGCGGTACACTTGTGGCAAGCCCCATAGAATGTCAATGGGGCTTGCGGTCGGGTGCGGCAAATGTGGTTCTGCTGGATGTGGCAGATCTTGAAAAAAAAAGCACTGCTACCCGCGTGCCGGATCGCAGCAAAACCGCAATTGTCGCGCTTGCCGAAAGCCCCATAGAGAATGAATAGGGGCTTGCCGCAAGTGTACCACAAGTCAGCCGTTAGGCGGCAGATGTGGTAAATCTGCCGGATCCAGACAGAACCACTGAAGTTAATAGAGCTTAAGACGTCTATATGGGGATGCAGATAACAAAAAATTGACCAAAATGATACCCCAATATCTAAGATCCGATGTCTTCTTTCAGAGAAATCTACATTGAGCTGTTAAGATCTATAGGCCAGACATAGATCTCACCGAGAATCTCCCACCAGAGCTTGTTTTACACGAAAGGGGTAGTTACCAGTGTGAGACATGTAGATCAGGAGAGCAGCCTGTCAGTCATTACATGTCTCACATTGGTAATGTCCACCTTTTGTGTAAAATAAGCTCTGAAGGCAGATTCTCGGGAAGATCTATGCTTATCCCATCGATCTTAAGAGCTCATATACATACTAAGGAAAATGTTGATTTCTCTGGAAAAAGACATCAGATTGAAGATATCAGGGTATCCTTTTATTGATCTTTCATGACCTACATGCCCATATAGATGGCTTAGGAGGTGGATCCTACTGACAGATTCTATTTCCTGGTCTAAAAGCCAAACCATGCAACTATCGAGCACCAAGAATATTTTCACAGTCATTTTTAGGGCCCCTATAGATTCCAGAGCCTAAGAGTAACTGCACCATCTATGCCCACTATTGTTTATGGCCCTGGAAGTCTCAGATGTTTTTGTATAACAGGGTGAGCTGAAAGGGATCTCCATTCTCCAGTAATTAATTCCCATCAAAAAGATAGCCATGCACGCATTGTCGCTTTATTTTGGATTCCATGGACCTGATTTATCAAAACCGGCTTTATTTATTCAGATCTTGATGAAGGGCGTTTTGGAGTCAGACACTACTGATTCATTAGAATGTGCATGTCCATGGATTAGGAGCCTCTGACAAGTCTTGTGTATCTCCGGGTATCACGCCACTAATCTTATTCGAGTCAGTGGCTGGAGTAAGATTTTTGACATAAGGAATGCCACAGCTAGTCATGGATTAGATGAGCTGTGAGCGACACACTTCTGATGAGCCCCTGTCCTGTTCCAGCTCTGCTCGTTTCAGTGGAGCTTGGCGAAACTACCATGAAAATTTCATAACTCATAAAATTTTTAAGCAAGCCCAAGCCATAATCGCTTTAGTACATTGGGGCCATAACGAAGGTAAATTTTTCAGACTTGATTAAAAGTGACTTCACATATATGAAATGGAGAACATGACATACATTCTAGCAGGACGTAGCAATTAGACCTCAATAAAGAAAGCATTTATTGCAGATCCTGGTAGGAGGTGGATTGCAGGACTCCCGTCAAGCAGCCTTGAAATTCTAACATGGCCACCAGACCAAGGTCCTCAAGCTTTATTCTCTCAGTTTTAATACCTGATCGATAAACAATAAGTGTCTATTATTATCATTGTTTATTATTATTATTATTATTATAGTTCCATACATGCAAAAATGGATACACATAGACAAGTACAATAATCATGAAAAACACAAGGCACAGACAGGTATAGGAGGAGAGAGAAACCCTGCCCACGAGGGCCCACAGTCTACAAGGGAAGGTAAGGAAGGATACAGTAGGTGAGGAGAGACAACCCTGCCCATGAGGGCCCACAGTCTACAAGGGACAGGTAAGGAAGGATACAGTAGGTGAGGGTAGAGTTGAATATATCTATGTCTATGTCAATCAGTGCAAAAAAACTTGGCTTGTTAAGTGTCTATGGCATTGATCTATTATTTATTTTATTTGCTTATATATCACCCTTAATGGCCTCACAGCACTTTATCAACATCATCCCAATTGGAGCTTACAATCTAATCTCATATCAATATATCTTTGGAGTGTGGAAGAGAACTGGAGAACCCAAAGGAAAACCACGCAAACACGGGCAGAACATACATACTCCTTATAGATGTTGTCCTTGGTGTCATTTGAACCCAGGACCCCAGAGTTGAAAGCCTACAGTGCTTCACTATAAATTATTCTAACGAAGCTATTGTGGTAATGTTTGTATGGTGGGAAAACACAACAAAACTCTAGACACTTGTTCCTCCATTTTTTTCTTACAAACTGAACCCTAGGATTTCAAAGTAAACAGAATTAATGTAAAATTAGGGATAACCCCTTACCTGTGCTGCTGGATATGTTCACATCATTGCTGATATCTGGAACACCTCCCCCTTTCAATGAAGCAACACATGTGTACGTGCCAAAGTCTGTAAACTTTAAATCAATGATATCCAGATTCGTGGTGCCAGGAGTGACATCGGGGTCCGTCTGAGTTATGACCATTCTTTCAGAACTCCGTAAAGGACGGCCATTTTTAAACCAACTAAAGGTAAGTTCCTCGGATGGTACAGCTTCCACTTGGCAGGATATTTTTACTTCTCGGCCAATTTGGATGTTGTCATCTTTGTGGTAGGGATCAGGGGTTATCCAGTAACGTCCTTTTTTTAAAGCTAAAATAAGAAAAGTTTATAATTAGAAAAATGAGTTCTTTTTTTTTGGTCACAGATCGTGTGAAGTTGACATTGGATGAGAGTCCAAACATCACATTATTGTGACTAGAGACCTCCACCAAGTCGGGCTCTTTTTAATATTGGTGACTTTTTAAGTGACATAAGGATAAATGCACACTTTCAATTATGACTGCTCCCTTGGCACCCTAAATAGATACATTTTTGCATAGACAACTGCAGAATACCATTCCAGTTATATTCTATAGGGGGTGAGACAATGCGCAAATAGGGTCTTATCTCCTTACAGATATCGGCAAGAACTTTATTGAAAGCTGCTCACTTGGAAAAGTTGTGTTACACACAACAAGTATGCGCGCCTGGATACAACTGCTGCAGGACCCACACATCCAGGATCGACGTGGCGAACAATAGTTGTATTGGGACGAAGTGTCTCAGGATCCGCACTGCTGAATGAATGAAACCAGAAACTGGAACACTGGTTTCAACTGGTGCTCTTTATTCCTACGCATTTCGGAGGGTTAACATGCTCCTTCCTCAGGTTTTCTCCCTATATGGTAACGCTCTGAAACGCATAGGAATAAAGAACACCCGTTCAAATCAGTGTTCCAGTTTCTGGTTTCATTCATTCAGCAGCGCGGATCCTGAGACACTTCATCCCAATACAACTATTCCAGTTATATTTACACTGTATTCCAGTGTTTTTGCCAATTAGATGGTAGATTTTCATACCATGTCATACCAATGTACCAGAGCCTGTACATGTGTCAGTTTGTAGTGTGTGGTTTTTAGCCCAAAGAAAGCTGGTGCAGTGACCCACTCAAGCACACCAGATTTTAAATACGTTTTGGTCAACTTGAAGCAAATTTGTATAATGGTTACTATCAATTACCGTAAGTCATAAACCTGACAGTTATTCCTTTACATTAGAAAACAGTTATACTAAACCGTAGGGAGAGATATTGGTGGTTATACATCAAGACAGAGGTATGGAGCTTGGTGGTTACACATCAGGGATGAGGGACAGAGCTTGCCCGTTGCACAGCAGGATTTAGGCACAGAGCTTGGTAGTTACAGGTCAGGACTGAGTCACAGAGAGTTTAGTCGTTACACAAGGACTAAAGCAAAGTGCTTGGCAGCTACACATCTGGACTGAAAAAAAGCTTAGTTACACATCATAAACCTTTTATGGGTCTCTGAAGAAGTGGTCTGCAGTACCACAAAACGCGTAAGACAAGACAATAAAGGTATTGCTACCAACAATTTGGCGATTCCTTGAATTCCCTGGATCAACTGAATAGACGGCAGCGCATGTTTAACCACCCCTTCCTATCACTGTTTTAAACATCAAGATTGAGGCATAAAGCTTGGTGGTTGTATATCAGGACTATGGCACAAAGACTTGCAGTTACAAACGAGGAATGATAAACATAGCTTAGTGGTTACACATTCAGAATGAGGCATACAGCTTGGTGGTTATGGTAGATATCAGGACTAAGGCACAAAGCTTAGCAGTCTCGCATCAGGATTGATAAAAAAAGCTTAGTAGTTACACATCTGAAGAGAGGCATAAAGCTTGGGGGTTACATACCAGGACTAAGGCACAAAAAATAGCAGTTAGGCTGCCTTCAGATTTGCAGATGCCTCCGCAGCGTTTTGCGGAGGCATCTGCAAGCATCTGCATGCAGACGGCAGCTCCTATGTTTATAATGGAGCGCACGGCGGTCTGCAGATGCTTGCAGACCGCCGTGCGCACCCATTCACTCCTATATGTGATCTGTGCGCAGGCGGATGCCTGTGTACAGATCACACACTCTCGCCTGCACCAGGGACGCAACATGTCGCGTCCAAGGTGCGGACGAGAGTGTGTGATCTGTACGCAGGCATACGCCTGCGCACAGAACACATATAGGAGTGAATGGGTGCGCACGGCGGTCTGCAAGCATCTGCAGACCGCCGTGCGCTCCATTATAAACATAGGAGCTGCCGTCTGCATGAAGATGCTTGCAGATGCCTCCGCAAAACGCTGCGGAGGCATCTGCAAATCTGAAGGCAGCCTTACACATCAGGACTGACAAACAAATCTTAGCAATTACACATTCAGACTGAGGCATAGAGCTTGGTCGTTTGGTATCAAGACTAAGGCACAAGGCTAAACAGTTCCCTATCAGGACTGATAAAAAAAACTTACCAGTTACACATCTTTAGTGAGGCATAAAACTTGTTAGTTACATATCACAGCTAATGCACAAAGCGTAGCAGTTAGGCTGATTTCACATTTGCGTTTGTGTCTGCATGTGGAGGTCATGCAGATTCAAATGCGGGGAAAACGCTGCCATACTGATGTGAACACAGCGGAGATTCTCTGCATGCGTTAAGATCAGTATGGTGCCCTGCCAGACAATTAGTGATCGCGGCGGCGGGCAGAAGGCAGAGATCAGCGGCACAGATCTCCTCCATTGCAGCCGAGATCGCTGATTGGCCACTGGGAGAGATTTCAATGTCATCCGCACCATTCTCCTACGCTGTCATGTGGAGGACACTGCGGATCCATTGAGACCCATGCATTGTTTGTGCGCTTGCGGGCACTTGCTGATAAAACAAGCACCAGTCAACGCACAAAAAATGCAACAGGCTGCATTCGGAGGGCGCACAAATTATGCGCATCCAACCATAGACGCAACCGAATGCAGCCAAACGTAGCTACCATGCGTTCCCATGTTAAAGATAGGAACACACTGCACATGTGTTTGGCTGCGTTCTATCATGCTGCGTTCCGAACGCTAATGTGAAACCGGCCTTACACATCAGGACTGAGACATAAAGCTTGATGGTTACACATTAGGTCTGACAAATAAAGCTTAGTAGTTACATACCTGGGCTGATGCAAAAAGCTTGGTGGTTACACATCACAAATTTAAAGGCTACATATTGGGACTGAGAGACAGAGCTTAATTATTGTGATTACCAACAACTGAGAAACTATGCATAGTTATTGCAGATGGTTGTCACTGGCAATAGCGTTGCACTTCACCCAATATTTCACACCTGATAAAGTATACCATGCCCTCACTGAAGCACATCTTAAAAGAAGTACGGTAAATGATGCAGGTCACATATTTCCTCACTATCTTAGGCCATCACAATAACTAAAGGAGCAGTACAGGCTATGGCCTTGTTCACACATACAAATGCGTTTTTGCCTTAAATCCGTTTTTGGGAACATTTTGGACATTTTTTTTTCAAAGTCCAAAAATGCATATGCGTTAACATATGTGTGTGCAGTTTTTAATAAAACACGTGCGTTTTTATGAAGCAGCCCAAAAACACTGCTAGCTGCGTTTATGGGGTGCTGTCAAAAAACGCATGCATTTTTTTAACATGAGGTCCTATGGGAAATGCATGCATTAATGCATGGCACATATAGGCACCATGTGTTAACCCATATGCGTTTTTCATGAAAAAAATTACGAAGTCCCAAAATTTAGCAAAAACTTCCAGGACCTCAGGGGACACTATTGGCACCCTTAATGGTACCTTTACACGCCGCTACAGAAGGTTAGAAACCACCGGGTGCCTCACGTGCACGAGCACGTTCCAACGGTTCCTAACGGTACCTGATACCGCCTTTACACGCCGCTACAAGGTGCTCCACAGAAGGTTTTTTCGATCCCCGGAAGTACCGACGGGTGCCGAAGGTTATCTTCTGTAGAGCACATTCCCTCATTTACACGCCACTACCACAAGGGAATATGGGAGGACCTGAGGCAGCAGGGACAACACATAGGCGTGCCAGAGTTGTGGATTACGAGACGCTCGTACGGTGATTGGACAAAGCAATAACATCATGATTGGCCAGCCAGCGCAGGAAGGCTGGCTAATACATGACGCGAAAGCAAATGTGTAGTGTGACTGGTCAGCTCGTTAAATATGACGCCTTGTGCAGGGACAGCCAATGGGTACAAAGTAGCCCCCACCAATGATAGATAGCTGATGGGGTGTGGTATACATGACGCTCAAGGGAACGCAAATACCGTACCTGTGCCCCGATTACACGCCGCTACCATAGGGTTTATACCTGCTTGTTATTGAGCAAGGCTGAAAGACAGGTTTCCAAAGAGACCGGTGGCAACAACCTGAATTACACGCCGCTACCTCGCAGTGTTTTGAAGGTACAAGGTACAATTGTCTTTGACACCCGGTGGTTTCTAACCCGCGGTAGCGGCGTGTAAAGGCACAATAAGGGCTTGAAAAATGGATTTGTATGTGTGAACCATGCCTATCTCTATCTGATCAGTGATGGATAGCCGAATGCCCGCTAGCTGCAGTAGCTGTTGGATCTTAGCTAGGCCTGATGTGATCATTTTAGGAGGATGTATTCCCCTATAACTGGGGCCAATATGTCACCTCCAGTTGCAGTAGATATCAGCAATAAAAAAATGGCTCGCTTTATATGGAACACAATGTATTTCTAAACTAACACTCTCGCCAACACAAATCAAAGCTTCTAGCCAAGCTATATGTTCCCGGTATATTGAAGACCATGATAGGAGACATCTTTGAAAAAAAATGTTGCAGTGGCTCATTGTGATATATATAGAAAAACTTTTTTTTTTCACTTTTTCCCTTGAGATCGAAAAAAATGAAAAAGTTTAAAAATAATAGAGTGTATCTGGTGAACCCATGATAGCCCTATTGGTTGAGTTAACAAATAGACCTTCAATATATCTGTCTACAGTGAATTAATGTCGAAATTGAAAAATAAAATGTCTCAGCCGTTCCCTTGGATTGCCGGACTTTCCAATCATTTAGGAGAATCTGCCTGCAGAGTGCTGACCCAGCATGTTACTCAGTGTAATTACTGCTATGTTCATGCAGGAAGGAGACCGATAGCCGTTCTTCTGACCGGCGCACATTTTAATAACCATTATTGAATTTTCTGTATATAGCCTTGATCTTTTTTTCTGCTAGGATGTAAGGAGTATTTTTAGATTGTGCCCAAATACACAAACAGGCATATTATCCTCCTGCATAATTTATTAATTTGAATGTTTAATAAGCAGATTTACACAAAGGCTCGATTAAAACTGCTTACTTTGGAAATAATGCACAGTCCATAATGCGACCGGCAATCGAGAGTCAATATCGTAATAGCTTGTTTTATTTGGCCTCAGAGGACTTGGCCGAACAGTTAGCAGATGTCCAGTAGTGAACAAAGAAATGATAAGCCACCTCGCTATTATTGCCTGCAGTGGATTTTTCCGCCATTAGGACACTGCTATGATTAGTGGCCCCAGCTAAGGTATTGCCCCTACTTATTTATTATGTGTACAGGAAGAGTCAGGGCATAATAGCCACTGTCATAGAATGCAGCATATGAGCCGCTGAAGGGGGCGCTTTTAGTTTCAAACACCTAAATCTGGTGACAGGTTCACTTTAAGGAGTTTTCCCACCTAAGAAACCTATAGAAGATGACCCATTAGCAGGAAAGTGGTGGCCTCCATGAGTTTGAATTATGAACATGTGGCGCCCCTGCGACCAGGACCCCTTCCCTGTATGCAGCAGACATGCTGCATTCAGTGGTGCATTTAGATTGCCATGCAGCATGGGGGGGGGTGACAGGTCCTCTCTAACTGCCTAAATAGGAATAAGAATTAAGGTGGTATCTCCTCAGCTATGGTGACAGGTTCACTTTAAGGAGTTTTCCCACCTAAGAAACCTATAGAAGATGACCATTAGCAGGAAAGTGGTGGTCTCCATGAGTTTGAGTTATGAACATGTGGCGCCCCTGCGACCAGGACCCTTCCCTGAATGCTGCATTCAGTGGTGCATTTAGATTGCCATGCACCAGGGGGGTGGCAGGTCCTCTTTAACTGCCTAAATAGGAATAAGAATGAAGGTGGTATCTCCTCAGCTGGAGTGACAACCACTAATGCAGTGACAAGGTGGTCTCCAAGGATTGGATATGATCTTAATTTTTCTATGACACCCATGCCTCGCTGTGTATGTGCATGGGATTACAGATGAGGAGGAAAACACTCTTGCTGAAGCCAATGTGAACATTTATGGTGGCAAGTCAGACTATCAAGGGATAGGTCACATCTTCATTATTTCAAGACTAGCAGTGCATGTGCCTTGGATCAACATTGTTGAGGAACAGGTTCCTTCAATGTGTGGATTTGGGTATCCATGGTGAAATTGGATGTGGACAATACATTCATGGTGACAAGGTGGACTCCAAAGGTTGTGTGATATCTTTATTATTCTATTAGACCCATATCACAGTGCAAGTGCCAGGGTTTAAAAATGAGGGGAAAACAATCTTGATTATGCATAATGGGACATGTGTTGTGCCAAGGCACACTATCTAGGGATGGGTGATGTAATGCTCGCGGGTGAGAGTGGCAGTAGACCCACTGGGTTGTAGCACCAGCTTAACCCTGAAGAACTTGACAAATCAACTACCTCATCTTCACTAGTGCTTCTGATGGTAAAGTTAGACTTGTGCTAGAAGTTAACCACCAGGTGCCACTCCAGGGAGACACAACCCCATGACAGCTTGCCCCAGGGGTTAGGGAAGCAGGTAGGAAGAGTGTCTGGTGCAGTCCAGTACAAAATGGACAGTGGTTCAGCTGATTTGGTGGGCATGGGTGGTACAGCGGGTATGGCGAGTACAACAGATATAGCAGACATGGCTGGTACAGTGGGTACGGCAGGTATAGCAGGTAGGGCAGGCATGGCTGGTACAGTGGGTATGGCAAGTGCAGCAGGTATTGGAGGCACAGCAGGTACGGAAGGTGCAGCAGGCATTGTTAAAACAGCTGGGCACTAGGTTACAGGAGTGGTTAGCAAGCATAATAATGGACACTGGATACAGGAAGAAGGAACGGGGCCTGACAACTAGCAGTGTGTCTCTATCAATAGACCACATTGCTCAGGCACCTTCCTTAGAGGGGAGGGTGCCTTAAGTACCTTGTGTTCTCCAGCCAATGGTTGGAGACACTTTAAAGAATGTGCGCACTGCCCCTTAAGAGGCAGGGAGTTCAAGCACTTGCACCCTAAGTATGCTCCTGGAGGACCTGTGTGGTATGAGTAGCCCCAGAGAGCAGGAGAAGGGGAAGCAACAGGCGCTGTGGGACGGCTGGATGGGTGAGTGTGCTGGCCCCCTGCTGCCGCGTCATCGGTGGGAGCATTACCGGTGATATCTTCATTTCTCTATTAGGCTAGTATCTAATAGATTATTTTGGTAGAATATATTGTTTTCAGCATTGCATATCTTTAGCTTTTCGAATAACATTACAAACAAATATAGTACTAGCCTATATATCTCGCACAAAGATGTGACAGCTTTTCTATCAATGCACTTAATGGAAACCTTTCTATTGGCGCACTATAAGAATGCACTGCCCATGATGAGAACCCTGTATGGCTCCTGTCTATACCGGCACTGGCAGGAAAAATGCTCTAATAGTTTGCACTCATTTCCATTCCATTCTGGAAGAGAATTCATCATCTACTCCCAGTCTTGTCTCAGCTGTTGTAATATGCACTGACCAGTCTCGGGTGAAATTGAGAACATGCTACAGTTTTCCCTTTCCCCGGTCTGCTCATATTCAGATGCGTGTAACCAATGAAGTGTGACACTGTATTTCATCAACACATAACACGTGCGGCTTACACCTCTATGAAAATACATTTATTTGGAAGCGGCGACTCCAGTGATAAAAGAAAAATAAGTGTCAGAATGATTCGGCAATCCTTTAACCCTCATGGTGCATGCACTTGGAGTAAACCACTTGTTTTACTATTTTTGGGTAAAATGGGGCACAATAGACACTATTTATGACCTGTAGTGCTTGCTCTATGAGTCTGAGTTATCCTACAATTGGATTATTTCCAGAACAAAAAGATGAAAGTCATTTTCACATGGGTCTACTATGGACACATCTTATAATGAATGAATTGTCCAGACCATAGGTGGCTCCACTGAATGAAAATGTATCACTCAGGGGTGGACATACTAAAGTATTGGGGCAACCTGGGCAGCTGCACAGGGACCACTATCATTTCCAAAGTGGGTGATTGTACCCTACGAGGAACTATTGGACTGCAAAGGGCACATGTATTGTTCTTACACAAAGGCGCTCTTCTGTCTGTACCCACTGTTGGTAGGAAGGTTGGGTTTTATTAGCAATAGAAGTTCAGAACTGATCTTCAATGGGTTGTTGAAGACTGGTTAAAAATAAAATTAAAATGATATCCTAAATGAATCACCATAGATCCTATTTCAGAGCTTCTGGTAGACAGACAAGACATATCTAGACATGACCACTCAGTCAACCACTTCTTGAGGCCATCAACATCGCCACTGGCTATTGGATGAGTGGCCATTTCTGATTGTTCCAAGTGGGTTGAGGACGAGACAAGTAAGGCTCAAGTAGGCTCTAGAATTGGACATGGACATCTGAAGATTTTAAGCAGACATTTTTATTTCTCTCTACATTCCTATAATCTAGCTCTAGTTCTAGTAGATAGAGACCCAACTGAACATTGTCTTCACGCATATAGCTTTAACTTGCTTTAACATGAACCCATGGATTTATTCCTATTTGGAACAATTGTGGAAAATAATCTTAATCTAAAATTAGAGCTCTATGTACTTTTGTTCTATTGGGTTTCTTCCAGATTATGGTCTGTATCATCTGGCCATAACAGGAACTGTCACATTTTGTTTCTTGTTTCCATCAGAGGTATACTTCAGAAATATAGACCCTAAATATTCTCATCAAATGGTATTGTAAAAAAAAGTAAAACACTCTGTACATGGTATCATTATTTACTTTAGTCATCTAGACAGGACAGTACAACAGAGAATCCTCTCCTATGTAGTAGTGGGTGCAGGGAGGTAGTACTAGTGGGTGCAGAGGCCATGGAACCTAGGGAAATCAAAAAGGTCCCAGTACTATCAGGGACATGTTGCAGATTTTGCATTAGGATTCAAAAGCTACAAATGACACCACAGGAAACCCTATAGATATCTTTGTCAGTGCTTAAACCTGTTTACACAACATTATCAGGGACTTATCATTTGTACTCTACTAAATTAATCTCACAATCCAATTTTACTATGATGTACATTTGGTTCAGTACAGCAATAAAATATATGGTCAAGTTACTTAAAAGAAAGGTTATCCTGATCTTACTTGTATGAGATCCAGCCTATTGAAATATAATTGAGTACTTAGTCCATGGATTCGGGGGGTCAGACTGGGGTACATCATGTGATTCTTAATTGGGTCTTTTTCCACCAAGGTTACTTTAAGATTGGTTCTATGATAGTTAACAAGAAGACAACTTAACACCTATGTTATACCATGAAAAAAATCTTATTCAACCTTGGCTTCTCAAGCCAAACTTTGATCATGCTCTACAAGGGTTTAGACTATCATTAGTCCCACCATCTTCCTTCAAGCTTTAAATTAATCTCTCCATTATCATACCCCATCACCCCAAACATACGTATACTTTCATTAGTGTTCCACATCCTGATATCACCTTTGGAGGACCTGGGGTCAGGAGGTCTCAGTGCTTAATCTATCGCAGGCCTTCTATAGAGCTTATTTGACTGTTGTTCTGCTCCTGTACTTTCCCTTCTGTGCTGGAAGATTAAGGACTCATTCCCTGCTGGCTGAGAATTCTTTTAGCTTTCTTTTCAGCTGCAGCTTGTGATTATTTCCCCCTTCCACTATATCTACCCTCCCCTGACTTCTCTCCATGCCAGATATAGAATTTCTATTCTGACAATGGTGGATGAGCTTGTTTCTGTTAAGCAGAGGTGTTCAATCCTTTAGCAACAACCAAGCTTCCAACTGGATGATCTTGGAGCACTTCTATACCTTTAGCCCCGCCTGTGTGTTTTCCGGCTCTCCTGTCCCTGTCCCTTTACTCCCCCGGGAGTGTGGGGGGACATTTAGGTGAGTCATATCCAGGAGCTATGACCTAGGCATCCCCACTGGTGTGACATATACATACTAGTCAGTGGCGCACCTTGAGCCCAGAGGGCCCTGGTGCAGCCATGGTGAGGAGCGGGGGGGGTGGAGGGGTCGGGGGGCGGCGGCTCTCCTATCTGCGCATCGCACCGTATGCATGCATTCCTGGGAGCCGGGGAGGCAGTGGGGCAGAGAAGAGGAGGGGCGAGATCAGGCAAGGGAAGCAGGAAGCTTCCCGCTTCCCTTGCCTGACCCTCCTCTCCTCTGACATCGGGTTACGAGGGTCGGCTGGGAGCCCCCCTGCAGGCTTGAGGGGCTCTCTAGCCGGTCGGGGCCCTGGTGCAGCTGAACCAGCTGCACCATGGTAGGGTCCGCCCCTGATACCAGTAGTGGGTGGCCACATAAGGAATCATGAGGCAATGGATCAAAATGAGGCATTTCCTTTTGGATTCGCTAGACAAAGGTTTTATGGTTGATCGAATGGGACTAACATGAGAAATTACAACATTTACTGTGAAATATAAAAAATAGAAGTCTGATCTCCAAATGTAGTTTATGATTCATATCTTACATGAGCAACATAAAAGATGACAACCACACTTCTAGCATAGCAGGCCCGATTAAACAAAGACAATCCCAGCAGGTGGACCACAAAAGGATAAGCTTGAAGGAAACCTCACCCAGATGTGAGCGGTCCTTCTCATTTTGGAGGCATAACTCAAATGTTGGGATGTTGCACCATAAAGTGTCCAAAGGGGTCATCGCTATCCAACCATTTCAAACCCAAATAATATAGTATTATCCTCTACAGTGCTATACGGTACCCAGGTGCCCTACCCGCTTGCTTCTTCTTTAACTCCACTGCGTGAGTCTTCATTGTACTTTCTACATTCGTACACGTTGGTGTAAATGGCAATCACCTTTACAGTAACTATACTGAATCATTCATTCTTTTGTATTTTTTTTCTCAAAAGCCCCGGTGGATAATTCTGATTATGGACCGTATAAAATGAAGGCTGCGGACGTTTAACCTTCATAGGCATTTTATTTTAATCAGAAGAAATGTCATATATTTTAATGGTGACCTGAAATTCGAACAAATTGCAAATGAGAGGCCGCGCTATCGTTCACACCGATCTCATACGACTTAATAGCACGGGAACAATACTTTGATCCTGTCATATATATGTAAGACAGCCGGAGCCTCGGCCTATATGAAAGCAATATGTGGCTTGTGAATATCATGGTAATTAATGCTTTGAAGCTGCAGTGACATGAACATGTGTTCCCAGTTAGATAAATATGCCTAGTGTGCAGTATGGTCAGTCCACACTGCAGAATTAATCTATCCTACTACACGGAACATTCTGGATTCCCATGAGGTAGTATTAACCATTAACACGATATCTCTAAGCAGGGGTGTAGCTACCACTGGTGCTGCCATAATTACCTGCTAGGTGGCCTGGTTCAATGGTCCCGGTGCCAACTACTTTTTCAGGTAGCCTTACTGGAAGCTATAGAAAATCTTCATGACTATATCCATTTTTAGATACCTTATCCTTTCCATGCAAGGTTTCTTGCCCCATTAAAGGGGATCTGTTCAGCAGATCTTTGCTACCTCATCTGAGAGCAGCATTTTGCAGGCAAAGAATTCTGAAACTAACAATCTTTAACTTAGTTTACTGGCTGTAGCTGTTCTGTCACAATCAAAGACTTTAGTTTTAGGCATGTAGCAGACTGGGAGATTGAGATTAATAGAGCAGTACAACAGAACAATAGAGATTGTTCATTGACAATGAGGTGTCAATCAAGCAGGTAGTGTGTTGGACTGCTGTGTCTGTGACCAACGTCTGTGGTTCTGCAGTATTAGTTGGGTGTGGCTCTGCAAGGACCAGTTGCTATATGCATCAGGTAATGTGGTTAGTTGACCACTCCCCCAGCCTTTAATTAGTCCCATGACCTTCACCTAATGTCGCTGAAAGAGTTAATTCACTTTTTGATCTTTTGAGCTGTGTAATGCTGTGGGCAGTTTCTGCTGGAGCTTTCAGAAGTTGTCTTTTCCTTTGGAGTTGATGTTCCTATCCCCAATTCCTCAGTGGAGGTGAGGAGTTGTTAGCCATTGGTGTTCAGGAGCAAGGCAAGGATGGCGGACCAGACATCCTCACCTTTAGTGGTACTTCTGTGAACAGGCATAGCTAGGGACCCCTAGTCTAAGGGTCAGACTAGTTCCCCTGATCAATCATCTTTATCCCATCTGCAATCCTGCTACCTAACCCCTTTATCCATTATAGCCAGCCGAGACATTTACATAGCAAAAACCTGCTGACAGATTCTTTATAAAGGAGTCTGTCAGCACAGAATAACTGTTCAAACCAAGCATGGGCCACCAGTACATCCTTTGCATGACCAAGTAATTAATGACACCTTCCTGCCTAAATCCTTTGCATCTATAAGCCCAACTTTGTCTTTTTGACATCTCTAGCTTTACAGGAGACACAGGAGGTGGCGATAGATGGAATATAACTACGGTAGGTTTGAAGATCCATTTTGTTGCGTTGCCAATTTGGCTTTTTATTTTTTTCTGGACAAACCTTTGACAAAATTATGGACAGACAATATTTTTTATGGACACATTCTAAAGCCATAATAAATCATTATGATTATAAGTAATACATGTCTACAGTCTATAACTTATGAAAACATTAGCTGTTCTTATTGTAAACTTTAAAATGAGGATAATTACAGTCAAATAATTTTTGTAAGTTTTTCAGCTTCAAAAAAATGATTAATGCCTTCATTGTTTTTACTGGAAAGCCAAAAAGTGCTCTTTTATTACAGACTTTCCTGGAATTTCTAGACTGTTGGCAACCCTGGGTTGACCACACCAAGACTACAATGGGGATCTGTGGTTGGTTTGAACAGTCATTTTGTGCTGACGACTCCCTTTACAATGTATTTGGATGGCAACATTCTGTTGTTGATGAGAATCCCAACCCCACGCACAGGAGACATCCAGAGAGTAAAATGTATTTTGAGGCTTCTACAGTCCCCCCGAGACTTTCCACCCTTTCTAGGAGCTTGGGAGGAGGCAAGTATGACAAAGATGTAGATGGCCCAAGTTCTGAATTTACTCTGAAGTCCCAATTTAGGCAGTGGTCTGAATTCTCAGTAAAGTCCTTACACAAGACTAAGACTATTTTTTGTATCAATGGGGTATTTCTTATACATTTATGGCTTATCCACAGAACATACTGTAAATATATAGTGGATGTGGGTCCCTTATCTACATTTGCACCTTTTGAAGAAAAGAGCCCCCTCACATGCTGTCAATGGAGAGGTGGTCCGATACCCACACAAATGAATATGAATTCCACTCCCTATCGGTGTGTACCAGATCCCAATTGTCAAGATAGTTGTAGGTCCCATTGGTGGGAATCTTATCCACTGATAATTATGGCATATACTATAGATAATCCATAAATGTATGATATGGGAACACTCTTTTATGACAATTAGGAATATATTAATTTGTGCAATTCAATTGTGCAACTTTTCTTACACTAGTTACTATACCATGAAACAGGCATGAATCCAATGGCCGGAGGGGCATGAGCAGTGGTAGAAGTCCTTGGATGCACTAATGGGAGTAGAAGAAGCAATCCACAGATGGGTGGGAACAGTGTGGGTAATAACGTTCTGAGCTAGAGACTGGAACTAGTCCAACTGCTAGACACAATACTCAAGCAATGAGTGAAAGTTCTATGTGGTTTAAGTAGACCCAAGCAGAAAACAAGACGGCGTTTACAGGTTCAACATTGGCCATCTTACTAAAGTGCCATTGCCGACACAATAACAGCCTAAAGTGATAAGGAGTGAATAGCTGGCATAATAGCAAAGTGAATAATAGCGGACACCAGTGATCAATCCACAGAAACACAACAGATTCCTGACACAGATCCTGTTCCTGCACAATCACCTTGATGTACTGTATGCAATGTTGGCTTCACAGATTAGTTGGCTTTTAGTTGCTCTCAGATTGTGAATTTATTTAGGGGTCTGTCTGTCTTTTCTTAGGATAGAAAACTAATATCTGATCAACTAGTCTTGAATTTTGAGTAACTTATTACCATTTATATGAATGGACTAAACGTAAGGATAAAAATGAGTTAAAGAACACGGGCATTGGATGCTGGATAACTGGGATAGAGTCAATGGAAGGAAAAAGACAAAAAGGATGCATTTCTATAAAAGAGCACAAAAAGCAAGAGATTTATCAAAAGTAGTGTTAGACAAAACTTCAGTAGTGGCCATAGCAGACATTATTACTAAGGACTCTAGAAAAAGAAAGCAACCACTAAGCCAAGGTAACATCTTCTCTTTTACATTGCACTAGTTTATATAAATCAAACTCCTGGAGGTTAAGGGAAGATTAAAGACAAGAATTGGATACCCTTGATGAAGCATGATGGAGGAAATGTAATTGATGGGCATACTTTGGTGCTGGTATGATATGGGAAAGGTTAACTACTTTATCTAATGTCCATATTATAGTTGGTAACAATAACTTCAAGTAGTTAGTCAAGGGCCTGAAGCTACTTCTTCGCTAATAGATGTAAAACTTTTCTAGCAGAAGGGTATTCTATAATCTAAATCTGGGAGTGACTATAGATTATCTAAACCAAGAAAACCTGTTTTTTCTCAAATACAAATAAATGGAGAGAATCACTTATGTGCCACCGACTCTCCATCAACAATGGCACACCATGGGGTCTTGTTCTTAAGAAAGGTTGGGAGGCCAGCATCTGCATCTATCCTATATTTCTCATAAGCTTTGTGGATATTTCATAAATGTTCATGATGGGACAACCCAAGTTCCTTTCAAAGGGTAAAGCACAAAATAATATGTATTTGTAGTTTTCCTACAGACGTTTTCAACTTATTGTCCCCCAACCTGAAAGGCTATCTTCTAGAAGAAAAGGCTATTTCCGAGACACAAAGATATTTGCCTTTGAGATATTTAGCCATAGACACCATGTTGGTACATTACATAGTGACAAGTGCTCATTTGCCATTCAGTATTATAAACTTTTAGGATTAATGAGGCATAAGCTTCTGCTGAGTACCTTATGGCCTTCAATGTTAAGTCACCAGATGGTAATGATTCCCCTGGAGTGTCCTTTTGTTGTATTAAAAACTGGCAAGTTTGAAAATCTGCAATATTAGGAAAAATGAAAGCCCCACATTAGGCTATTTACACATTTTTCGGTAAGAATCTACTACAATATGTGTACAAGTCTATCTACAAGTCTGAATAGTCTGCAAGAGTTCACCCAAGGCTCCTGTACAGTAGCTCAATCAAGGTGTTGTCACAATGAGAATGGGTCCACATCATCTTTGAGATGCCATCACAAACGTTTCATCTGAAGCCCCAAAATTGGAATTCATATAGAACCTCAGATGAAGCAAATCAAAAGAGACCGATGGAGATGGTTTGTTCTCAGACATTGTCTGTCTTTTTTAGGCTGCCATGATGTATGTCCACCGAAAAAGACGGAAATTGCCGGAACGTAGATCAGATAAAGTGTCTCCATCTGCTTTTTTTATTTGCTTCATCCGGGGTTCATTAAGAATCCCAAATTTGGGGTTTCACACAATCATTTGCAATAGTAGATGGTGTCAGTTGTACATTCCTGTTTAAGCGTTTTGCAAAGCTGGATAACTATAGAAAGTATGTAAAAACGTATAAGACTGGCGTCACCGTATATGTAGGTGCTGGCAGAAAATAATCATACTTACAACAATAGGATATCTGCCGCGACACTACTATATATATGAAAAATGTAAATTAATGAGTGGCACTAAAGAAAAGAAGATCAAACTGAATTGTGCAAATGTGTAATGCTTGATCCTTAGTGGCCACTAATGAGACTAAGACCTCTGATTTCATTTTTAGCACAGGGCAGTTTCTGCATTACACATTTGCACAATTCAGTTTGATCTTCTTTTCTTTAGTGACACTCATTAATTTACATTTTTCATATATATAGTAGGTCGCGGCAGATATCCTATTGTTGTAACTATAGAAAGTAACCACCAAAGAAATAAAATGAAGGGTTGGTGTTGACATGAATTTTTACTTCTCAACTGTGAATTACCTGTCTCTAATTTTCGGTCAAGAAGGTGTTTCATAGCGGATTTATATGGTACGCCATGAATATCCTACCAGAGGGAGTCCATCCACTGAGACTCCAATTCACAATTATAATGAAGGCAAACTAGTGCTCTGTGTACATTGTTAACTGGATTAGTTTTACCTTAGAGACTCAAACTAGCTCTATCAGCCATTATAGGCCTATGTGGTATCCATTTGGGGAAGCTGAACCCGGTCATTAAGATCTTAAAGGTTAGCTATTTGTTTTAGTGATCAGTTGGGACCTAGTGGTTTGACCCTCAATATTCACACATTTCTGGCATATCTAATTGAAGGCTAAAGCTTTATTATTTATTTATTATTTTTCTGAAGCAATCAAATCAAAATAGGCATGTGAGCCCACCAGGACTTCTGTTGGGTCTAGAGCAGTGATGGCGAACTCCAGGCCTCGAGTGCCACACACAGTCCAGGTTTTCAGGATTTCCATTGCATTTGACAGTTGGCAATCAAATTATTAACTGTCAAACTCTAAGGAAATCCTGAAAACCTGCACTATGTGTGGCACTCGAGGCCTGGAGTTCGCCATCACTGGTCTAGAGGGTTCAAACCATCATCTAAGCATATAGTGCATTTTGAGCTCTTTAGACTTAGATGACATTGACGAAGACATTGCTCCTATGTGGGACCAAGCGATGATAGACAATCCGCGCTACTGCACATAAAAGATGAATCCTACAGGGTCTTCAGGGTAGAGGTGTTTATTGCTTCAACGCGTTTCGAGACCGTCCGGGTCTCATCATCAGAAATACCCAAAAAATTTGATAAAACTTATGGTGTATTTCTGATAAAGAGTCCAGGACGGTCTAGAAACGCGTTGAAGCAATAAACACCTCTACCCTGAAGACCCTGTAGGATTCATCTTTTAAGTGCAATAGCGCAGATCGTCTATCATCGCTTGGCCCCACATAGGAGCATTGTCTTGCCTTCCAAGCAGCAGTTGTGCGAGGCTAACATACCGGTTGTGGGTCTCACCACCGAATGAGGTGAGCAGTGAATGCACTGATTATTCTTGTTTTAAAAAGGATAAAACCCTATTGCACCCTTGTATCCCCTCTGTTTCCAGATTGACGAAGACATGGCTCGTACACAGTCTGTTTTTTCTGTGGTAACATATGGCTGTGAAACCTGAATGATAAAGAAACACGACAGAGGAAGAATCAAACCCTTCAGAATGTAGTGCTGGAAAAGGATGTCAAGAAGAATAAACTAATCAATATTGGAACAAATCAAGCCAGAAATGTCACTGTAAGCCAAGATCAAGCTATGACTTGTCTACACATCATAAGATGAGAGTAATCACTGGAGAAGGACATCATGGTCGGAAGAATCGAAGGACAAGGAGAAGAGCAAAACCATCAACCTGATGCTTTAATACAATTAACATATGGCGGAGAAGACTCTGTCAAAACTATCTAGACTTGGAAAAGACTTTGGTGGACCTATCTAGGGTTGGAGAAGACCCTGGTGGACCTATCTTGGGTTGGAGAGGACCCTTGTGGACCTATCTAGGCTTGGAGTAGACCATGGTGGACCTACCTAGGCTTGGAGTAGACCATCGTGGACCTACCTAGGCTTGGAGTAGACCACGGTGGACCTACCTAGGCTTGGAGTAGACCATGGTGGACCTACCTAGGCTTGGAGTAGACCATGGTGGACCTACCTAGGTTTGGAGAAGACCATGATGGACCTATCTAGGCTTGGAGTAGACCATGGTGGACCTACCTAGGCTTGGAGTAGCCCATGGTGGACCTACCTAGGTTTGGAGAAGACCATGATGGACCTATCTAGGCTTGGAGTAGACCATGGTGAACCTACCTAGGCTTGGAGTAGACCATGGTGGACCTACCTAGGCTTGGAGTAGACCATGGTGGACCTACCTAGGCTTGGAGTAGACCATGGTGGACCTACCTAGGTTTGGAGAAGACCATGATGGATCTATCTAGGCTTGGAGTAGACCATGGTGGACCTACCTAGGCTTGGAATAGACCATGGTGGACCTACCTAGGTTTGGAGAAGACTATGATGGACCTATCTAGGCTTGGAGTAGACCATGGTGGACCTACCTAGGCTTGGAGTAGACCATGGTGGACCTACCTAAGTTTGGAGAAGACCATGATGGACCTATCTAGGCTTGGAGTAGACCATGGTGAACCTACCTAGGCTTGGAGAAGACCCTGGTAGACCTATCGAGGCTTGGAGAAAACCCTGGTGGACCTAGCTAGTCGGGACAAGATCAATCTTCGTACAGAGTGTTCATTCATCAAGTTGCAATGGCTCGAGATTGAGCTGAAGTCTATTAAATAATAATAATGTAAACAGGCTATACTTGTTTTAGGTGTCTTTTGGGATAGCTTGTGGGTTCATGTACTTTGAGAAATAACAATATTTTTGGCTATTAATTAACCTGTAACTTGCATTTCACATCAGTTTACCCGTCTACTTTTTAGTTTTAGCTAAGCTAGTTTGACACTAGCTACAATCATGACTTCCATACACAGCACACACAGACACCAGGGATTCCTGCTCCTCTGTCATTATGAGCTAATTTCTCAGAAGCCTCTGCACTGAGCAGGGTAGCTGTGATTCCATCATTGGATTGAGCATTTACTAGAAAGCAGTTGCACTGCCGGTCTTCCTGCTTCAGTCTGCTCTTCCACTCTCCTTCCTTCCCTATGAATTCACTTAGCAGCTGTAATCTGACCCCTCAGTGAGCCGGCAGCTTGTTTTGTTCATTTTCTTTTGACCAAAGTGAATTTCAGTTGTTTTTCAGATCGAAAGGATGAGTACTGAAACCCGGTGGCGGGGGAATAAATGGCTCATAATTAAAGAATAAGCATATTTCTCTGCTAAGATATAATACAAAGTTTCTTATGAATTAATTTCTTAAGAATTAGAAGAAAAATATGGAAAGGAGAAGGTGGGAGGGTGATTTTTTAAAGAACTGGAAATTATGACTAACAAGCAGCCAAAGCCGCCTCATTGCTATGAATGCAGATTGGTTTCCGAAGAACTTATTGAGTCATAACGAAGTTCAAACCATTTTTGGGTAACTGGAGTTGCATCCTACTTTCCGATAATTAGATGCTAAGTATCACGGAGAACAAACACAGCCGTACCGCATTCACAACATTTTATTACCATTTTTAAATTAACTCCTTAGGGACATGGCTACTATGGGTCTGAAAAAGGTTTTCCAATAATATACAAAAATTGTCCACAAAATAGGATAAATTACATTAGTAACCTATACAGACCGGTCAATTTCTTTATTAAAATTCAGGGGAAAAAAAACACTTTTTGGATTTTTCTCAATTTTATCATCGCCACGTTCCAAATGCTATAGCTATTTTTGTGCGTGACAATGTTTTTATTGACATCACTTTGGGGTACTTGTAATATTTTTAAATGGAAAAAAAAATATTTTTTCCCGACGATTTTCCCATTACATTGTGCAGTACTTTAGAATTTTAATCAAACTTATACATAATTTTTAAATTTGCAAAAAAACTTTTTAATGGAAAAAATATATATTTTTGTGCTTTTACATCCTCACAACCTTTTTATTTTCTGTTGAAGTAGCTGGATAGGGGCTTGATTACTGTTGGACAGAATACCTATCTAGGCTTGGAGAAGACCCTGATGGACCTATCTAGGCTTGGAAAAGACCTGGTGGCTCTATCTAGACTTGGATAAGATCCTGGTGGACCTATCTAGGCTTGGAGAAGACCCTTGTGGACCTATCTAGACTTGCAGAACACCCTGGTGGACCTATCTAGGCTTGGAGATGACCCTGGTGGCTCTATCTAGGCTTGGAAAAGACCATGGTGGACCTATCTAGGCTTGGAGAAGACCCTGGTGGACCTATCTAGGCTTAGAGAAGATCCTGGTGGACCTATCTAGGCATGGTGAAGACCCTGGTGGATCTATCTAGGCATGGAGAAGACCATGGTGGACCTATCTAGGCTTGGAGAAGACCCTGGTGGACGTATCTAGGCTTAGAGAAGATCCTGGTGGACCTATCTAGGCATGGAGAAGACCCTGGTGGACGTGTCTAGGCTTAGAGAAGATCCTGGTGGACCTACCTAGGCATGGAGAAGACCCTGGTGGACGTATCTAGGCTTAGAGAAGATCCTGGTGGACCTATCTAGGCTTAGAGAAGATCCTGGTGGACCTATCTAGGCATGGAGAAGACCCTGGTGGATCTATCTAGGCATGGAGAAGACCATGGTGGACCTATCTAGGCTTGGAGAAGACCCTGGTGGACGTATCTAAGCTTAGAGAAGATCCTGGTGGACCTATCTAGGCATGGAGAAGACCCTGGTGGACGTATCTAGGCTTAGAGAAGATCCTGGTGGACCTATCTAGGCTTAGAGAAGATCCTGGTGGACCTAGCTAGGCTTAGAGAAGATCCTGGTGGACCTATCTAGGCTTAGAGAAGATCCTGGTGGACCTAGCTAGGCTTAGAGAAGATCCTGGTGGACCTATCTAGGCATGGAGAAGACCCTGGTGGACGTATCTAGGCTTAGAGAAGATCCTGGTGGACCTATCTAGGCTTAGAGAAGATCCTGGTGGACCTATCTAGGCATGGAGAAGACCCTGGTGGATCTATCTAGGCTTGGAGAAGACCTGGTGGACCTATCTAGGTTTACCCTTTTTTTTGTACTATTTTGTGTTACATATAATTTTTTAATCAATTTTACATTTTCTTCATAATGGAAACAAGGAAAAATGAACCAACAGAGCTATTGTCATTTTCACTATGAAGAATGTGGTGGTAAGAAGTCTTTAACTAAGCAGTTGTACAGATTACAACAGTATCAAATATCTATTTTTTTAATTCAATAAAAAGAAAATAGATTTTTGTAACTTGATTTTGGTGGGGGAAGGAGGGATTTTTTAAATTTCTTTATTCCCATTGGGGCAGTATGAGCTAAATGTAAATTATATGTTACAGCTGATACTGACTGTAGATGCCATGATAGACCGACCAATAGATCTACCATGACATCCTACCCGTGATATGGTAATAATGTGGCAATTAAGACACATTGGTATGCCTTTTCACACTAAGGCATTCTTATCCAGTTATACTTAAAGGGACACTGCTAAGTCATTTGTCAGTATGATACTAATAGTACCCTTAAATAGTGCTTGGGCAGACCTTTTAAAAACATCTAAAAATTATTACTGTACACTCTGTAGTTTTCTTGCTATAAGCATCTTCACACCCTGGCTGCACAAGTCCAGTCTAATACTTGCACTGCCGACTAGTCACTAGAATGTAAATATTAATGACATATTATCTCCCACACAAGTTGGTATTAACTTGCCTCCCCCCTGTGCTGAAGTCAGTCACTGAAAATCTCAGGCTTCTGCAAGATGCTTCCGAGGAAGAGGGGGAGGGTGAGAGAGAAGGAGAGGGAAGGGGAAGGAAAGGAAGGGGATGCAGATACCTACCTCTACAATGTATCTTATATCAGTGTGCTGCTGTTACCAGGGCAAGCATGAAGTACTCTGAATAGTACATGCTGTGAGTCAAGAATAAATTAGTACATATAGTACTGCATAAAGTAATATTTGCTATTGAGAGTCAAAGCTGTATGCCGCCTAACCCCAACACACGATTTCAGTGAACCTTCTTTCAGGGGAGTAGAAAAGAGCAGGATAATGGGTGTCAAGTAGACATGAGCAAATAGATTTGATGAACTCTGGTTTACAAGGCCCAT
This sequence comes from Allobates femoralis, assembly GCA_033576535.1. Classification (NCBI taxonomy): domain Eukaryota; kingdom Metazoa; phylum Chordata; class Amphibia; order Anura; family Aromobatidae; genus Allobates; species Allobates femoralis. The sequence goes on along the minus strand of JARQOC010000012.1, from coordinate 45,296,144 downwards.
CATAGTCCATAACCTGGGGCTCTAACAACCGCCTCCTAACTGACAGCATTTCCAGCTGACAAAGATGCCAGAAAAGGTCTCTCTCCGATTAGTAGGTCCAGTGTGATGTCGTTCTTCAACCATGACTTCTCACCAGGCCTACAATTTGTGCAAATCTTCAAGTATTCCAACAAGAAAGAGGCAATTTTCATGACCTTCATCCAGCAGCCATGGACTATTGAAGGACACCTGAACCAGGACCTAGCAAATCAATTCGCTTAACTCGAGTTCCAAGCTATTTCTTCCATTCATGAAAGGATTCAGGGTTCTCAACATGAAATGCAGCAATAATATTACAAATAACAAGTCTAAACTATGTTGCTAAGAATGAATGGGGGGCAGCTATTCAGGATCCTGATCTATTACCAACAGATGAGAATATCTGCAGAGATCTCACTCTCTTGATAATTATAGTGTGGACGGACTGGCATCACCTTAAAGTGTAGGTGCAAGCAGAAAAATATAAAATATTAAAGAAAAGATAATCTGCTGCGACACTAAACATTACGTTATATGAATAGCTAGATAACTACAATGAGTGACAGAGGTGTCTGCACAGCTAATACAGATACAATGAAAAAATGCATAGCAAAAACTGCTCTAGAATATAATGAAATTGAGAAGCCTTAGCTTCAGCAGTGGCCACTGCGAAAGTGCCCGATAACTGCGCCAAGGTGCCTCTTGTCTTATCGGGTCCTATCACTATGACTACACTGGCAGAGTATATTGTGTGAATGGGTTTATATGCCATTTGTAATTAAAACCTGCAATGTTAAGTGTGTTTTCTTGGACTCCAACAAGATGGAGGTCTCAGCTGGCAAAGGGCGGGGGAAGGGGAAGAGGGAGCACAGTCAGAAAAAGGTTTTAATTACAAATAGAGGCATATAAACCCATTCACACAATAGTACTCTGCAGTGTAGTAATAATGCTAGGACCCGATAAGACAAGAGGCACCTTGGCGCGGTTATCAGGCACTTTCGCAGTGGCCACTGCTGAAGCTAAGTATTCTCAATTTCATTATATCCTAGAGCAGTTTTTGCTATGCATTTTTCATTGTATCTGTATTAGCTATGCAGACAGCCCTGACACTCATTGTAGTTATCTAGCTATTCACATAACGTAGTGTTTAGTGTTGCAGCAGATTATCTTTTCTTTAATATTTTATGTTTTTCGGGTTGCACCTACTCATCAAGATGATGCCAGTCAGTCCACACTATAATTATTAGTACATATGTTTCTGACTGAGCTCCCTCCCTCCCTTCCCCCGCCCTGTAGCCAGCTGAGACGTCCATCTTGTTGGAGTCCAAGACACACTTAATATTGCAGGTTTTAATTACAAATATAGGCATATAAACCCATTCACACAATAGTACTCTGCGAGTGTAGTCATAGTGCTATGACCCGATAAGATGAGAGGCACCTTGGCGCGGTTATCGGGCACTCCGCAGTGGCCATTGCTGAACCTCACTCTCTTGAGGACCTTCCACATCTTGGAATACCATAGTCAATTAATTTCTTTAAAAACTGTGTAGTTCTTCATTTGACCTGTGGGGGTGCTTCAAGGTCATTAGCCCTTAGCTGTCAGGTATGCCCCAAATACGTTTCAAATAAAAGTGATTGTCAGAAATAAGAACCTTTTTAAAGTGAATCTTTCACTAAATGAGGCCTCATCATTGACCTGATGAGGTTGGTATACTTGGTTTCAAAATCAATGGTTCTATGATCTAGAAACTAAAATGTGTCTATCGGTATAGTCAGAGTTTATGAGTTCAAATGTGTTCAGTCTTCGCCCACTCTGACAGTTGCAGCTTGTACTGAGCAGTGTGATTGAGTGGCAGCAGGGAGAGAGGGACACTGAGGATCTATCAATCAGACAAAATGGGTAGAGATTAAGAAGAAGCAGGGAGGAGGGACGCTGATGAGCTGTCAGTTGGGCCAAGTGGGCGGAGATTGCGCTTTACAATTCATATCAGAATCATTGTATCATCATGTTTGAAAGCTTAAAGCAAATACACCAGCCTCATCAGGCCAGAGTCAGCTTCTTTATATCTTATGCAGTTTGTGTTGTAAGAGCTACTTACAAACACTTTCTATACTGTGCATGAACAATTGAATAACTTTTGCAATACATAACTTGTTTGGTTTCCCAGAGTAACATGTATTATACACTGTGTGCAGAATTATTAGGCAAGTTGTATTTTAGAGGATTATTTCTATTATTGATCAACAACTATGTTCTCAGTCAACCCAAAAGACTCAAATATCATAGCTCAATATTTTTGGAAGTTGGAGTGTTTTTTTTTAGATTTGGCTATCTTTGGAGGATATCTGTTTGTGCAGGTAACTATTACTGTGCAGAATTATTAGGCAACTTAATAAAAACCAAATATATTCCCATCTCGCTTGTTTATTTTCACCAGGTAAACTAATATAACTGCACAAAATTTAGAAATAAACATTTCTGACATGCAAAAACAAAACCCCCCAAAAAATGAGTGATCAATATAGCCACCTTTCTTTATGATGACACTCAACAGCCTCCATCCATAGATTTGTCAGTTGCTTGATCTGTTTACGATCAACATTGCGTGCAGCAGCCACCACAGCCTCCCAGACACTGTTCCCAGAGGTGTACTGTTTTCCCTCCCTGTAGATCTCACATTTTATGAGGGACCACAGGTTCTCTATGGGGTTCAGATCAGGTGAACAAGGGGGCCATGTCATTATTTTTTCTTCTTTTAGACCTTTACTGGCCAGCGACGCTGTGGAGTAGTTGGATGCATGTGATGGAGCATTGTCCTGCATGAAAATCATGTTTTTCTTGAACAATACCGACTTCTTCCTGTACCACTGCTTGAAGAAGTTGTCTTCCAGAAACTGGCAGTAGGTCCAGGAGTTGAGCTTCACTCCATCCTCAACCCGAAAAGGTCCCACAAGTTCATCTTTGATGATACCAGCCCATACCAGTACCCCACCTCCACCTTGCTGGCGTCTGAGTCGGAGTGGAGCTCTCTGCCCTTTACTGATCCAGCCTCTGGCCCATCCATCTGGCCCATCAAGAGTCACTCTCATTTCATCAGTCCATAAAACCTTTGAAAAATCAGTCTTTAGATATTTCTTGGCCCGGTCTTGATGTTTTTTTATTATGTTTCTTGTTCAAAGGTGGTCATTTTTGAGCTTTCCTTACCTTGGCCATGTCCCTGAGTATGGCACACCTTGTGCTTTTTGATACTCCAGTAACGTTGCAGCTCTGAAATATGGCAAAACTGGTGGCAAATGGCATCTTGGCAGCTTCACGCTTGATTTTCCTCAATTCATGGGCAGTTATTTTGTGCCTTTTTTGCCCATCATGCTTCTTGCGACCCTGTTGGCTATTTGCCATCAAACACTTGGTTGTTTGGTGATCACGCTTCAAAGGTTTGGCAATTTCCAGACTGCTGCATCCCTCTACAAGACATCTGACAATTTTGGATTTTTCAGAGCCCGTCAAATCTCTCTTCTGACCCATTTACCCTAAGGAAAGGCATTTGCCTAATAATTAAGCACACCTTATATAGGGTGTTGATGTCATTAGACCACACACACCCTCATTACAGAGATGCACATCACCTGATTAACTTAATTGGTAGTTGGCTCTCAAGCCTATACAGCTTGGAGTAGGACAACATGTATAAAAAGTATCAAGTGATCAAAATACTCATTTGCCTAATAATTATGCACACAGTGTACTGCAGAGCTGCATTCACGATTCAATGGAAACTATATACAAAACAAGTATATAATAATTTAGCATAGCCCCCATAATGCAGTGGGGTTGTTTCATTTTCTTACATTATTATACTAGAAAGTAGAACACTTTCCAGAAAGCAAATAACTAAGGCTGCTTTCACATAAGCGTTTTACGCTGATCGCGGCAGTTGCGGTGAAAAAAAACGCAATTGTAGCGATTACCGCATAACGACCGCACTTGCGGTTCACTTGCGGCAAGCCCCATACAATGTCTATGGAGCTTGCGGCAGGTGCAATTTCAGCACTTGCGGCAGGTGCGGCCGCGAAAAAACCACGGTATGCCGCGTTTTTTTTGCGGCCGCACCTGTCGCAAGTGCCGATATCGCACTTGCCGCACCTACCGCACACTTACCGCAAGCCCCATAGACATTGTATGGGGCTTACCGCAAGTGAACCGCAAGTGCAGCCGTTATGCGGTAATCACGGCAGTTGCGTTTTTTTCACCGCAACTGCCGCGATCAGCGCAAAACGCTGATGTGAAAAGGGCCTAAAAAAGTCTCTATGTAGACACTAAACAGTGTGATATTTTATCTGAAGAATTGTGAATGCAGACGTAGGTTTGAGTTGTCAGACTAGCTGCTGTGTGACAGGGTCCCAACGACCGCCGAGGTCGTTTTACGGGTCGCCGTATCGTTGCTGCGTCGTTGAGTAGATCTGACTGTTTGACATCTCACCAGCGACCACGTAGCGACGTTCCAGCGATCCTTACCAGGTCCTTACCAGATCATATTGCTGTCGGGATCACTGGAACGTCGCCAAGTGTAACGGCACCCTTAGTCAGGCAATGGCAATGGTCAAACAATCCAAGATCAACAAATGAATACAATACAACACAAGATCAGTACAACAAAGGTCAGGACAACATAGGGATGAAACCAGGGTAAGGTATAACCAATAACTTGCAATACAAGATGGGTGGCTTGGAATAATTATTAATAAACACCTCCTTTATAGTACAGTATTATTTACCATGAAGGGGTCACCCTACGATACATGAATGATGGTTTCAACCAATGAGAAAGCATTTTGTGGAACAGTCAACCTTTCAAGTCATATCCTTTAAACACATCATAATAATTAGATTGCAGATGTATATTCATCTTCGATACACACAAACATTTCAATATCAAGTAATTATTTTTTTGCTTATGAGAACTGATGCATTCACATTTTCAATTTAAATGCAAATATTTTTAATGGTTTGCTCCTAGTTTTCTGTGTTTTCTGACTGAGGATAAAATAAATAAGAGAATTTTTACTGTTGAATATATATGTGGCAGACAATCGTCAGTTTTCACAGTGAATGAGCAAATTGACTTCTGTTTGCCGTCTAGCGGACCCCTCTGCGTGGCGTCTATTGTTGATTCCCTCTTAGTCCTATTAAAATATTAGATCCAAGTATTTCAAGCTTGAATTTCTATTATTTAGGCATCTGATGATCCAGAATATCTGTAAATCCTGCTATCATAAGTCTCATTAATAGGTGGCTTATAACGATGGACATAGCGTCCAAAATTCTAACTCGGCACATAACTTAAACATGGCCAAGAAATTAAATTTGCATGTACCTAATTCATTGCAAATTGAATGTGATTTTCTCTGTGCAGCTGCTTCTTGCCTCTTCTCCAAGTTACATGATGTCCTCTTCCTCCACCTTCCCTCTGTATGGGTCTTTCCGTACTGAGAAGGTCTCTGACATCAAATTGTCAGAGCCCTAGTATAATCTCATTTTATGCCAGAAAGCTGGCATACACTGCTTGATAACTGTCCAATCAGTGTTCAATTTACCTGCAGTGCCCCCACTGGTGAAATGAGGCATTACACTGAGTAGATTCAAAATTAAAAGAATGGTTTGTCTGTGTAATGCAAGACAGGTCCTCTAGAGTGAGAAGAGGTCATCTCAATGAGTGTGCATGATTGTCCACGGCTCCATTCTAACAGAGCTCTTCAGGGCTCCCGTTCACGGGGTCAGTGAGGACCACCATTAATCAGGAAGTTATCCCCTATGCCACAAATAGGGAATAACTGGAGAGGTGCTCGATCATTTACTCTACCACTCTATTTATTCTAATGAGATTGATAAAGATTAACCAAACTCAACATTTGCCAATCTCCGGTGCTCCCGTCAATGGTGTGCATGATAGTCCATGACTCCATTCTCACAGAGCTCTTCAGGGCTCCCATTCATGGGATCAGTGAGGACTGCCATTAATCAGAAAATTATCCCCTATGCCACAAATAGGGGATAACTTGAGTAGGTGCTCGAATTTTTACTCTATCACTCTATTTATTCTAATGGGATTGATAAGATTAACCAAACTCAACATTTAGTAATCTCCGGTGGCTCCGTCAATGGGTGCGCATGATATGTCCATGACTCCATTCTCACAGAGCTCTTCGGGGCTCCCATTCACGGGATCAGTGAGGACCGCCACTGATCAGAAAGTTATCCCCTATGCCACAAATAGGGATATACTTGAGAGGTGCTTGAATATTTACTCTACCACTATATTTATTCTAATGGGATTGATAAAGATTAACCAAGCTCAACATTTGCCAATCTCCGGTGCTCCCGTCAATGGGTGCGCATGATAGTCCATAGCTTCATTCTCACACAGCTCCTCAGGGCTCCCATTCATGGGATCAGTGAGGACCGCCATTAATCAGAATATTATCCCCTATTCCACAAAATAGGGGATAACTTGAGAGGTGCTCGAATTTTTACTCTACCACTATATTTATTCTAATGGGATTGATAAAGATTAACCAAGCTCAACACTTGCCAAACTCCGGTGCTCACATCAATGGGTGCGCATGATAGTCCATGACTCCATTCTCACAGAGCTCTTCAGGGCTCCTATCACGTGATCAGTGAGGACCACTACTGATCAAGAAGTTATCCCCTATGCCACAAATAGGGAATAACTGGAGAGGTACTCAATCATTTACTCCACCACTATATTTATTCTAATGAGATTGATAAAGATTAACTGAGCTCAAAACTTGCCCATCTCCGGTGCTCCAATCAATGGTTGCGCATGATTGTGCAATGCTACATTCTCACAGGGCTCCCGTTCTTGGCCTCACTGAGGACTACCAGTGATCTAGAAGTTATCCACTATCTCGAAAAGGTGAAATCTCCCAAACCTAAGAATTCTCCTTCATGCCTATGTCATCAATCTCTTAGACCTGGACAACCCTCCACCAGGGTGTATAAAAAAGGGTTTTCTTCTTTTACACATCCACAGCATGAAGATCTGATCATTTCTATCATACCACAGCATCCAAGAGCACCGAAATCAGTCAAATTTGACTTCCAAGAATTAGAAAACACCCCGACGTCCACCCCCATATTCACAAGAGGATTTTGGATTCTGACAGCCTTTGACTAATGTATGGATATCGATTCAACACGACGAACAAAGCCGATCTTTCATCTTCATTGGGATGAATTATGTATTTCTGTGATTTCTACATTTCTCTGTAATGTTATATATTTATTTCATACCATGCAGATTCCTCAGCTACATTGTTAGTATTCATACAATTTAGACATCATTACAATTTGAATGTGATACCGTAGCGGGCTGCCATGCATATAAAAATCCTCGGAGAGCAGCGGCAATGACCTATGCTTCCTACTGAATAACTTGGAGAGTAAATCAGCTTTGTTTATCCCCAGCCATTCTTTCTTTTTACTTTATTTTCCAGCTGCCTTAATTATCGGCACAGTTCGCAGTTTATTTTATTTTTTTTTTCCTTTTGTAATTCCAGTTTCTCGCGCATCTGTCACTGACGGATGAGTGTAGAAAACTCATCTCTGATTGTTTTCAGTCTATTCTACTTTTTTTCTGTTTTTATCCAAACACTGTGATAGGATTGATGGATGGCTCTATCACAATATTTAAAGGAGAACCGCCCACTGAATTAAAGTAAACAAATACTTGTAGACTAGGAGGCCACCCAACAGCACACCATGTGGTAAGGCACTGTATTGCAAGTTGGATCTATGCTTTTATTGAGACATTTTAATTATTGCATTCATTAATTGGCAGATTGTGAAGCTACACAGGGTCTAAATCTCCTTGTGGGGTCTTATACTTAATCATAGCGTCCATCTTTTAATTTTCCATTGTGTAGACTTTTTTAAATCATCCAATAGATGATAGCAGATAATACAGTATGTAGCTTTCCTGTTCTTGTTTTTTTTATGGTCCGGTCACCATTGAATTTGAGTTGGACGCCATCCAGCATCTGGACCCAAAGTGCTAAGGCATGCACAACATCATGGAACTGGACAGTGCACCTTATAAAGCCATTCATAGACCTGAAGAGGAGACTAGAGCAAGAAGAAGGATAGAAAAGTCTAGTTCGAAGTCTGAAATATGGTAAGGGTTTGGGGTCTGAAATTGGGGGTTTAGTCGAGAGTCTGATAACAGAGTAATGGTTTTGGGGCTGAACTAATAAAGGGGAACTGGATAGTGCACCTAGTAAAGGCATTCACAGACCTGAGGAGGAGCCTATGAGCAAAGAGGATAGATAGGATATCTAGGTTGGAGTTTGAAATATGGGTAGGGGTTTGGGGGTCTGAAATTGGGGGTTAAGTTGATTCTGATAATAGGGTAAAAGTTTGGGGTCTGAACTAATGAAGCGGAAGGGGTCTAGTCTGGGGTCTGCTTTGATTTTAGGGTCTTGACTGGGGGTCTTCAGGTTACTTTTCTGGGTTGTAAAATTAGGTATCTAGTCTGAGGTGTATATTCATTTTGCTGTCTGAATTAAAAAAGATTTGGCCTGGGGTCTGCATTCGTCTTAGTGTCCGGGCTGGGATCTAAAGCTGGATGTTGTGTAGGTGGACTTAAATGAGGGATCAGGTTAGGTTGTGGGTCTGAATTCATTTTCATATGAAATTTGAAGTCTAATCTTTGGTCTAAAGGATGTTAGCATAGGAACTTAGAATTAAAGTAATGTTTTGGGGTTCAATTTGATGTCTTGTCTGGAGACTCCATCAATCTCAGTGTCTCATCAAAGGAATGTATAAATTAAATAATTTGGGATTAGAATTTACTTAAAAGTAAGGCATTGGGTCTGCATTATTTCAGGGATCTTGTGTGGGATCTGCCCTAGATGTAATGACTGGTTTTTGGCATCTGGTATGAGACCTGAATATATTGTGGGGTCTGGTCACTGAATATTTTTGCGTTCCTCTAGAGGCTGGGGGTAGCTGTGAAGGTAAGGGACCAAGGATACCTCCTTAGCAGACTCAAAAGGCACCCTTATCTGCCTGTAGGGGGCAGTACATTGGCAGACAGCCAGTCTATACCTGCTCTTTCTGAACACCAGTTTGTGTTAGAGGAGGGGCAGATTTAAATTTTCACCCTGGGCAGCAAAAACTGTACAACTTCCCTGAGCATATATAATCCCGCGCCGCTGATTCGTCGCTGCGGAGAGCGGCAACCAATCAGGGCCGCGGGATTCATATTTCCCGCCAAGCCGGCTTGGCGCGCTGTTTGAATTCCGCGTCTCTCATTGGCAGCTACAGCGACCAAAGAGAGACACGGCGTGCGGCTTGGTGCGAAGTTTAAATGCCACGTATCTGATTGGTTGGTGCTGAAAGCTGAAAGACAATGTGCTCAGTGTATTTCAAATATGGCGCGTGCCGCTATTCTGATTGGCCGCCACGTTCAGCAGTGACGAATCAGAATAGCGGCGCATGCCATGGCAGCAGATTTGAAATACACTGAGCAGATTGTATTTCAAATATGGCGCCACTATTCTGATTGGTCGCTGCTGAACGTGGCGGCCTATCAGAACAGCGGCTCGCGCCATGGCGCCATATTTGAAATACACTGAGCACATTGTATTTCAAATATGGCGCCATGGCGAGCGCCGCTATTCTAATTGGTCACTGCTGAAGGCGGCCTCAGACAATTATATATTATATATTATATATATATATATATATATATCAAATTTTTGTGCAGAGGGGAAAACCGGGCACTATCTGTGTGTTGCGATTAGTGTAAGTCCATTCATTATTCCTGACTGAAGGAATCCAGCATCAAGGAGGTGCTCACTATCCGTCAGTATATATTAATCCAGCAAGGTAGACAAAAAAAGCCAGTGGCACTCACCATAAGTGATCTTCAAGTTTTTAATTCCACATATACATGTACGGAATCCAGATGATGGGGGAGGGAGGTGCGGGAACGAGGACGACGGCAACCGTTTCGCGGCTCACTTGCCGCTTCTACGGGTCCTGATCCATCATCTGGATTCCGTACATGTATATGTGAATTAAAAACTTGAGGATCACTTATGGTGAGTGCCACTGGCTTTTTTTGTCTACCTTGCTGGATTAATATATATATATATATATATATATATATATATATACACACATATCTCAGCTGTGATTAGTATGAAACCATTTTGCCAATGAGGCAATTCTAGAAAAAGCAAATGTAAGAGTATCTGGCTCAGAAGATGTAAAACCCAATCCTAAATTTTACACTTATGCTCGTATTTGATTCTCATAAAGACGTAACATAATGTTGATTCCACAGTTTATTTTCCTAAAATGTCTTGGAGCCCCTTGCGCTGTATAATGAGATTCGAGCAGCCGCCGTACACACGAGCGGTGTGTGTGGTTTTTGCATTAGCCGTTTATTGGTTTGCACCTCTGTAAATACTCAGAAATACAAACACATTGTCTTTGGGATTTGCTACGAAAAGTAAGTCTGCGAAAGTCAGCCGTTCCCAAATACACCGGAGTATTCTCCGCATATGTTATCATTTTCAATGGAGAATAGGCAGGATATTAAACTTCTAACTGAAACAGAGTGGTTTCTTAAAAGACCAGCTAATTAAGCAATGCATTTTAACTCCTTAGTAGAGATGATGAATAAATTAAATTAAAGTCTGCTTGAATATTACAATATAATCTGCATTTGCTAAAATTATTTTCAATTGGCTTCCACGCAGATTCAGCAAAGTGGTGGATGTTGTCTGCTACTTTCTGAACAGTAAAAGGCATTCAAAAGGTGAAGCAACACCTATACTCACCTCATCACTCACTTGTCCACCCCATGCTTCTCACCGTCATCCGTCTGGTCCTCGTATTTTCTTTTGATCTCTGCCACTTGCACTAAAATCTGAGTCTCTCAGACTGAGACTGTCCTAGCCATGTGCAAGGAAGGTCACCAAGTCACAATGTCATGACGCGGTAACTTTTGCGTAGAACCCTCAAGTTCTTATGAGAGCAAGAGGTCCCAACTCAATGGGAGAGACAAGCGATTTTAGCATGAGCTGCGGGAATCAGAAGAAGCGACAGGGACAAGATGGGTGATGGTGAAGAGTGGAGGAGCCAAAGAAGTGAGACTTCAGTGCATAAGAAGCCTTACAGTTGAGGAGAAAAGCTTCTCCACAAATCGAATTTTAGGGCAAAAAAATGTGTAAAGAGACAAATTAGAATCTGCTCATCTCTACTCCTTAGTGACAGATCACTTTTTGTAAAAATTGGCACTTTATGTCGTAATAGCACTCAAATGTTTCTACGAATCCAACTGATTCAGAAATTTGTAGTTTTAGGTCAATATGTTTGCACTTAGTAATGAATATATCTGAAATCTACACAAATTTTGAAACACTAGCAAATATCAAACTTTGAATGTTTAAACCCTTAAACCATAATAAGGTTAAAGAGGTAGCCACCTTCCTCTTTTAACAGTTTAGTGCCGCTGTCATTAATAACACAGCACTGTCAGGGGGCTACTATGACAGGGTCCTCCTACTCTAGAGATTAGAAGGTTTTAGCGCGTGGCTGTACACACGCCTGTTTTGTCCTATCCACTCTAATATAAGCACTAAACTCTTAGCTTGGTTAATTACCAATGACAGCTTGCTATACCTTGGTATCAGTGAGGAGGTGTAAGCCGTGGTGAGAAAAGTCGCTTTGGACTCGTTTCTGAAAATAGCTGCTTGGGAATTTCTTGTACCTTTGTCTAATTCCCTTTGTATCATTAATGTACAGTGAGACAAGTGTTCCTGCTGCCCTGAACACTAGTCAGGGACGAGCTTGGGGTAAGACAAGAGCAGAAATATGATGGCCGCACAGGTGAAAGAACCTGTCTTTTCACGTTGGGGAGTTCAGGGTGCCTAGGTTAAGTGTCAGAAGTTACCATTTCTGTCTATCCTTTGTGGCAGTATTCCCCTTCCTTTCTGTTCTGCAGTGCCATTTAGCTCCTTTTCGGAGTGTGACAAGCACCTAGAGGGGTTTAAGCAGATAAAATTGGTGATAGCAGTAGGTTAGATGATACCCACTGAATATTTCCCATTAGGAAGCCTAGTCTCTTATACCGCAGGTCAGTAATAAAGCATATTGATAACCATGGATTGTAAAAAAATGCAAAAAAGCTATAGTGGAAGCTGAAGTAGTCATACCTGAGCCTTTATGGAAGGAGGTCATAAGCCTCTATGCAACATCTAAAGTCACTGGTATTAAATTAGTTGTCCAAGATTAGAAAGATCTGCCTTCCAAGATCACCACAACCTCTGTCTTTGGTATTGTCACTTGGGTCAGAGCTGCAATAGCACAAACATCCTGATGACAAGGGTGGTGCTGTTTATGGAAAAGAACAGCCATGTGTTTCTAAAGTGGACACCCATGGAAATGTTGAAGCCACCCACAAATTATAATATCTTCTCCTGTTTCACTGTATGCTGAATTACATATTGTCTTCATCCAGTAGACTTGGCATGGATCAATTTACAGGTTGGGTGGCAGTTGAGACTTTAAATTGAGTATAAAATCTGTGAATCACTAAAGGTGGACATCAACTACAATCTGAAGATCTCCATTGTTATAAAGAAGTAATTTAATGTAAGTCATAGCTGCCCTGTCTGTCAAACAATAAAGCCTATGTAACGTATCTGGCAATGTTTAATTAATGAAATACTCCTTTAACGGAACTTTTAGAATGGTAACGATGGACACATCTTTACACGACTTATAGTAGTACCAAGAAAGGAAAGCTCAATGTTCTTCACAGCTACAACTTTTCATATCTTCAAGAAGGGAGAAGTGGCCACCTAATCTTTAGGATGAATCGCGATACGTGCAACCACGACCATGTGGATGTCCATATATCACATACATACAACATTGACAATCACAACAGCTCATAGTCATTAATCAGGGGATCAAGATCATAAGGAACAAAGAATTCCAATTTTCTTACCTCTCACTACAATACTAGTGGACTTCTTTGCTGGATTGCCAACATTGTTATTGGCAACACAACTGTAGGTCCCGGCATCTTCCGAGGAGATAGATGGTATGGTTAATATTCCACTATTTAGAACAGTTTTTTCTGAAAGATTTCCAACAGATGTTACCCAAGTCAATGATGGTGTTGGCTCTCCACCAGTCGTGACACACACTAAGGTCATTGTTTCACCTGGATTGACTACAATGGGATCTTCGACCATAAGTTTAATAGAGGGAGATGCTGAAAAAGAAGAAAGAGAAGGGAATTAGATAAGCTACTGTGAAAGGTTGGATACTTTGCCAACTATTTCTAAGTTTAATGATCCAAATAAATGATAAAGCCCTTCTTTGAAGACACCACTCCCCATGTACACTACATTTTTATGACTTTAAATTCCCTTCTATTGGTTATAAAAAAAATAGTTTCAACTTTCCAATGTGTAATAAAGCAGCCTACAAAGCTCAGGTTTCATGGTGGTGTAGAGAGAATATGATGGTGGATCTTATGTTGGGAAGACGTCAATAATCTCATGACACATTGTTACATTGAGCCAACTTAGAGAAGTCAATTTGACCAAGTGGCCCTCCGAAAGGGTCAAATTAATCTGCCCCCATGTGATTGGGATCCTGTCCATTGGGTGTTTCATGGATTGAACTTCGAAGGCAAAGCGGCTATAGAAACACATCTCTCAATGTCAAGTGTGTTGGTGTAAAGCCCACCAAGAAATAATAAAAATACATTCACCGTTGTGTAGAAAATCCTGCCTCCCCATCGGACAATAAATACTTTTGTATTTTTGATATCAATGACTGCATTTGAGAATTTCAATGGGAGTTAGATTTTAATTTAGTGATCCGTTCACAAAACCAGGTAATAACAGTGAGAGTTTTTCAATAGGTGCCACTAAAAGTGAAGAATAAATGGGCTATGGAAAAAGAGAATGAAAAAGCAATTACAACCTCTTAGCGCAGTATTAAAATAGCATCTTCGGCTGAGTATGACATTAATTGCAGATCAGTGGAAATGGTGAGTGCCCCGGATATTTCACAGCATAAAGAAGCAAACAATCTTTTTGGAAGCATGTCAAAATAATAGGATATGAGGCTATATTATATACAAATAAATATATATATAAATATATATATATATATATATATATATATATATACATATATATAAATATATATCCATATCACAATACATGCCCTATACTTCAAATATTCAAATAATCTGTTGAATTCAATGTATTATTTCCTTCTGTCGGCCACATTAGGAGAGGATTACTGTAGAGTGTTTCAAGACTGTTTGGATTAAAATGGATTTTCCAATTATAGGCTTCTGGTCTCTTGTTAGTCTGCACTGTGTTAAAATAATAAAATCAGATACTAATCACCCACCCTGGGTCTGTAGTGCTAAGGTAGTGATGGGGTGACCGCACTGTGGCCAGCAAGCGCTGTATGCCAGACACACTTTTCACTTGCTGTCACAATAATGCACACTCTTAAAGGGCAGGGTATTTTTCACCCTCCTTCCAGTCCTGGAAGGGAGGACTTTGGCAGAGCCCTTCCCAGGTAACAATAGTGGGGTGTCCGGTGCTTGGGTGCGATCAAATACACCAGTACAAACAGGAAAAGAAGTGCAGATCCAAGCAATGCATAAGGAAAGGCTAGGGACAAAGCCAACACCAAAAAAACAGAGTAAGGCTAGGGTCACACATGACAATCAGTTTTTTTTAATGGATCCAATAACAAATACGTTTTTTTTTAGGCTGTTTTTGAGCCTCCTGTGCAGCTATGCATTTTTTGGACTTTGCCATAAAATGCTAGCAAAAACAGACCCGTTAACGGATGGTGCCTTTTTTTAACGGATTTGTTTCCCATAGGGCCCCATGTTAAAAAAAGGGGATCCGTTTTTTTTACTGTACCCAAAAAATGCTGCATGCAGTATTTTTTTGGGTCCTGTTACAAAAGGCATAGCAGAGCAGTCACACTTGAGTCCAGGATCCGTTAACAGGATCAGTTTTTGGACTTAGAATTATAAAGTTGAAAAACTGATGCAAATAACAGATCCAGGGCTTATGTGTGACCCCAGCAATAGAAACCCGCTGTTTACCTTAGCAGCGGCCACACACGAAGCTGCAGAACGTGTGCTTCATCACAGTGCACAAGAAAACGCTGCAGACCGCGTTTTCTGTGCACTGCACATGTCCTGCGGATTTGTGCGTGGTCGTTGTTAAGGTAAACAGTGGGTTTCTATGGGGCAGCGTTGCACTGCCAGCACATAGCGTTGAAGCTATGCGCTGCTGCTGAATTTTCAAAGTTTTCAGCTCTTGCGTCTGCCTAAGTGTGACCCTTATAAAATAGGAAGGGGGAACAAGAGGCGCAATAGTGCCCTATCACTCAGACACTAAGAGATGAGAGGTATATTGTCAAAACCACTCACCTATTCCAGTTGTGATGACCCACAACTGGCTTGAAGGCATATAATCAATACCGGCTGCTGCAGGACCTCCACCAACCACTCGCACGTGGGAAGACTCTCAGGAAGCTGGGAAAAGGTGTGTGACAGTCCGCGCCACCGGGTACCAAAGAAATCACCTGGATAACCCTTGAGGAAGGCGCCAGGTGGAGCGCTGAAACATGTTGGAGAATAAAGACAAAGCTTGAAATAACTTCCTGCATCCCAGGTGATTTCTTTGGTACCCGGTGGCGCGGACTGTCATACACCTTTTCCCAGCTTCCTGTAAGTGTGACCCTAGCCTAAGAGAGAAAATCAGAAGAAAAACACAAGAACTAGCAACCTTACCACCCTAACACAAGTGAAAATAATCAGTAATGAGCCAGCTGATATGGCGAGTTTAAATATCCCACTCATGGATCAGCTGACAATGCTTAGGTAATGCCCAATCTCCACTGTCTGCCCAGAGAGGCAAAGGAGGGGTGCGAGGAGGATGGCGTGGAAGAAACCTCCAACCAGATAGCTCAGCCAGGAGACACAGCATCCCATATCTCCTGTCAACAGCTGACTCTAAGGGACCCAGAGTACCGGGACCCCTGAACAGCATCCAGGTGTGAGTAACAGCATTCATCTCACAGAAATCCCAAAACTTGAAATAAGTATGACAGGACTCAATACCAAGCCAAAGCAAGCATCTGAACTAGCTCAGTTCTCTGGAGGTGATATCCCATACCACATGGCCAATGAGAGATGATAAGTGACCTGAAAGAGAGCAGGAGTACACCAAGAAGTGCAAGGGACTAAGGTGCAGCGGTGTGAGTATGAATAACACCCCTGACCATTGGAGACCGGCCACAAGGCTCCCCAACGTCCAAACCACCAGACCTGACAGGGCCCGGCTTCAGTTTCCTGCTGCTTTTCTGGTCATAGACGTGACCTCACTATTACAGGGCAAATCACCACTGCAGCCAATCACTGAGCTCAATGGCAATCACAATTTACATTAGCAGAGAAGCTGATCTTGGTGATTGGCTGCAGCACTGATGTTTGATGTAGTTGTGATATCTTTGCTGCAGCCAGTAAGGAAGGATAGATAAAGCAGAATAAAACTGGAAATGGACCAAGGGATGGTGAGTACCATCTGATTTTATTATTTTATTGCAGTGTTGACCAATAGAATGTTAGAAGTGGAAAACCCTTTAAAGTACAGAAATAAGAAGGCAATGGCAAAAATGCCAAGGGGTCTCCACCATCTAGGGGCAACCACCACCATAGTCAAGTAAGTTTTCATCCACTACAATTGTCACACAGGGCACTGCATAGCACTATTATTTTGTAACTATTGCTTTTTTGCAAAAAAACGTATATACTTGGCAACTTTTAAATCTACTGGCAAGAACTGCCTAAATTATTTTCAATATAGCCACATACGATACCCTACTTTTCCATGACCCTTCCACATCCTATCATTCGCTTCCATTCAAGAAACCATCATGGACTTTTTTTTTAATGTTTCCTCAATTCTAGAAGGTTTCTTTTTATTTCTGTTAACCTAAGTGTTTTTAAAGAATGATGTGTGTGTA
Organism: Allobates femoralis; assembly: GCA_033576535.1. Lineage (NCBI taxonomy): Eukaryota > Metazoa > Chordata > Amphibia > Anura > Aromobatidae > Allobates > Allobates femoralis. The sequence goes on along the minus strand of JARQOC010000012.1, from coordinate 45,279,010 downwards.
ATAGAGGTATTTTTGGACACTGAAAAGAATATTTTATCTAGGTGCCTCCACAAACCTGGACTGTATCCTATCTAACATCAGTCAGCTCTATAGTTGTGTCAATGATATGTTGACTTTCTTTTGGATGATTATGTATAATAAAGAAAGGATTGCGCCAAATAGTGAAGATCCTTGTTGGAGGGGAAAAAAGAGATTTAGCTGAAAGAAAATTAGCTGAACCTGATGAAGATAGCGGGGGATATCGTAACACGTAGTGGTGTCAGAGAGCATTTGCAATTTTACTAATAAAATAGGTCGGTATACAAACTTAAGCTTCCTATCCTTGTTGCCTTAGCGCTCCATAACACCGCGTTATCCTCCTTTTGGATGATTATGGCTTTTTTGATATTGTGTGTTCATATTTTAGGCATTAAGAGACTGATAGGTTCACTATGATTCATAATAATGTGCTATAGTTTAATTGCTTTGATTTGTTTTGCTTTGGCCAAGAATAGAAAGGATCTGGAGCGTTCTCATAAAATCCGCCTTTATTTGTCCATCTTCTTGTAGATTCTAGTACTATGATTTATAAGATGCATGAAATGAATCAGTCAAAATAGAACCCCAGATTGTTAAAATGTGTCAACGTTGGTCAAACATTAGATGACAGGACTTTGGCGTCTCAATGTTGACTCTAGAACCTAATAATCACCAATCATGATTCTAGTGGCATTCAACAAATGGAAGGCTAGGCTTTGGAAGGAAATATCTTCATTCATATGTTTGGTATTCCATCCCATTCATTTTCCTTATTGTTGAGAAATCAAACTTCCACGAGTCTAGAATTCTACTTCTGAAGGTAATCTCATAATGGGAATGCAATATAACTTAGCCATTCAAATATATCACTACACAAGTCCTCTATTCTATAGCCACCTGTCAATAATTAGGCAGTGGATTAGAGATCACCTTTTAGTCTTCTTTTCAGCACCATGTACTGTTTCTATGCATGAGCTTTTTCTGATAATCGAGGGAGATGGTTTATTCTCGTGATTGGTGAGAGTCATAGAAGTCTGATTCCAGCCAGTTGGGAATAACCATCTAATGGGATTGTGCCCAGGAAACCACTTCTCTTTACACCAAAGTCTTGGCTATGACTGAAATGCAACGTTACTATTCAAATAAAGTATAACTTAAAGCCTCTACTAAAATAAAAAATAGGCAATGAGTTTTCTATTACTTAGTCTTCTTTTCAGTACCATGGACAGTGTCTATAAGTGTGCTCAATGATAGTTGAGGGTGATGGTTCATTCTAAGGATGTGTAAGGGTCATAGAATTCAGACTCTCGTCAGCCAAGAATTCACCCTCTAATGGCATTGTCTTCAGAAGAAAACTTGTGTTAGGACCAAATTTATGGCTATGACAGGAATGTAACTTAGCCATTCCGATGAATAACGACCAAACTCATCCATCCTATAGACACCAATAGAAAAATAATCAGAGTTTACTATCACTTAGTCTTTTCAGAACCATGAACAGTTTTTATACATGAGCTCTATCTGATAAGTGATGATGATGGTCCATTCTCAGAATTGGTAGGAGTCCTAAAAGTATGACCCACACCATTTAAGACTACAGCTCTGCTGGAATTGCCTCCTGAAGACAATTGGACAGAAGACATGACTATGGGAAAAATGTAAAGATAATTGTACTTACTCTAAGAAAATACAACAAAGTCTTTGTTTGGTAGCCACTAGTTATAAATTAGGTAATACATTTGCTTTCACTGTTTAGTCTTTTAAAGTGAGGGTGATGATAAGAGTCCTTGAAGTCACACTCTCCTCAATTAGGAACACACCTTGAATGGGATTTTCTCCTGAAGTCAACCTCCTTTTATAAAGGAATAGCAAGCACACCAAAAATAGGCACAAGTGTTTATGAATGCTTTATATTTTTCTACCCACATATCCAAACAACAACGAAGTATAGCAACATTTTGGGAAATGTACCTTTCATCAGGCTAAGTACTATACTATGAGGAAAATGAGGGAATGTCCTTATTGGACAAAAAAATGGAAAAAATTAACAAGTACCAGTATATGATGGAATTAAATCACTACATCCACTGCTTTTTGGACCACTAGAGCCGTCCCTCTATGGGCTGTAGTAATTTCCACACTCTCTTTGGATCTCTAGATAGCCTAGTGATTCAATGTCTTCATATACTGGTACAAGGGGATTTTTGTATTTTTTCATCCAAGAAAGACATTCCACATATACCCTATTCCTGGCCTGATGAATGGTACACTACGTGAAGCATTACTCTTGTTTACTGCGTGGTGTAATAAATGTTTTGGGGTCTATGTTGGGTAGAAACCTAAACAGCATTTATATGTTGGGTAGAAACCTAAACAGCATTCATAAAAACATTCCTTTTTGTGATTAGTTTTGGTGTGCAATTTTTTTTATACACAGTTAATTTTTTGATGAAGTTGGGAATAATGTGGTCTTGTAAAAAAATGGAGATCAGCTTCACTATGTGTACCGCCACACATGGTGACATCGCCGGAGATATTGCCGGCGACGCTCGGGGGCACGCACGTTTTTGGCGCCCCGCCAGCATCGCCGTGGCGTTTTTACATGCGGTGATACCTCCGGCGGCGCACCGGCGATGCTACAGGCAGCATCGCCACTGGGGTGTCTGCAAACCCCAGCGGCGATGCTGTAACATGGGAGCCTACGGCTCCCATCGCCTGTAACATCGCGATCGGCATGTTAGATGGGGCGATGTGTACACATCGCCTCAGAGTGCTCGCCTGGTTTCAGAGCCCTGCTAAGAGACCAGGCGACCACTCAGAGGCGATATTTATCACCGACATCGCTCCTTTACATTAGGTGCCGCTGATAGGCCACGCCCCTGCATCGCCTATGTAATCGGCAGCGATGTCACCAGGTGTGACGGTACCCTATGAGTGCACAATCAACAAACTTCAATATAGTAATACCCACATGGTAAAATCTAGGACAGTGGTACAGAACATGGCAAAAAGTCAACAAGGCAATGCATTTTGACAAAGGACCACACTAGTCAGAAACGCGAAACCTTGTTTACTCTTTGTCATGTTCTATATGCTGTTCTAAATCTTATCGTTTAGCTTTTACTATATTGTATAAACCTATTACATTTTATGGACGGGATTGATGCTGGCTCTTACATTTTACTTTCGAGCAATAATAATAATAATAAGCACCCAATCTCTTCTTTTCAACTCAAATTGGAGGTTGATCTACCTACCTTTTGTCTATTACAACCTCTGTTTATAGAATGACGTTACGACCTTAGCCAAAATGTGATATAACAATACATGTAGCCATTAGAATAAATTGTAGCCCAAGTCTTCCATTCTGTAGCCACTAATAGAATGCCTGACATTGAGACAGGAGCCATTGGATAATTAAGAGTGATGCTTCAATCTCAGGATTGCTAAGGACCTTAGAAATCAGACTCCCGCCAGTCTGGAATGTTCCTCTAATGGGATTGTCTCTTGAAGACCACATATGTTTAGACCGAAGCCAAGGATATGGGTGAAATGTAAAATTACATGTAGCCAGTTGAATAAATTACAATCCAAGTCCTCTATTCTATATCCACCAGTAGAGAACTAAGCAAGGCATTTGTCATTGGTACTTTGTCTTCTTTACAGCACTGAGGATAGTGTCTATACAATCTAATCTAATAATCGAGGGTGATGGTTCTATGATTGAATAACGCTCTTGAAAATCCTAGCAGTTGACTGCCCATGAAAATGTCTTTCTCCTCCATTCTTTTGCAAAAACTGAGTTTCTTCTTTAGAAGAAGAACCAAAGGAAATGATCAGTTCATAGAGTTCCTTCTGTCTTAGGCGTTGGACAGTTAAAGACATGAACCAACAAAAGAAGACCTGGCACCAATTGTTTGTAATGGCCCTTGATATTGTTATAAGAAGTTAAAGAGGTTGTCCACTACATGATTGCCCCTGGTTAATATAAACTCACAGGTCAATGAAATACTTCTACTTAAAGAGGTTGTCTACTACTTAGACAATCTCATCGCAATCTGAGTTGTTTCCCCGTTAAAATAAAAATACTCACTTCCGGTGCTGACGCCATTCCAGTATTGTCGCCATTTGCTCTCGTGGCGCTCACATGACGTTATTACATCACATGAGTCCTGTGCCCAATCAGCAGATGATTCAGGCTTCAAGAGGGAGTCAGAGTTGTGGCTGCCCACTCACTTCATATTGGTGTTTGGTATGTCCAAAGGTGTGGATTGGGAAGCCAGGGATTGTGTGACATAAGATAAGATAAGATAAACTTTATTGATCCCGGAGGAAATTACAGTATTAACAACGTCATGTGAGCCCCAGGAGAGTAAATGTCAACAACGCTGGAATGGCGCCCCTGCCAGAGGTGAGTACAAGTGTTTTTATTTAAATGGACACAAAGATTCAGATTGAACAGAGGTTGTCTGAGTAGCGGACAAGTCATTTAAGTAGCAGAATTTCATTGAAGAGAAAATCTTACCCCATGGATTTTCCCAGCTTATTACCTTTACTAGACTACTGTAGAATTTGTAATAAAAAGTAGATGACCCTGTAACATTGGTAATTCAGATTGCGGCTGTTACACATAAATGACATTGCTTTTCTCAATGAAAGATTAAGCTTTGCCCCTTTTCTCTAGTCTCCCAATAACGTAATCTCAGACACGCACTGCGTGGTGTGTATTTTGCGGATTTTTTATATGGTTTTATATACAATTCTTTTCCTGAAGAGTTTCCCTGGTTTTAAAATCTTGGCATTTTATTGCCTTAAATATATCACCTATACTTGAAGTGTGCCTCGTTGCTGCTAATGTTCTGGGTCTGATCGTTACTACTCACCCTTAGCATCATACTTAGATTCCTCCCGCCATTAAGAGATTGTTATACTCTGCATATCTATTTGCTAGCTAAGAGACTTTCATGGCTATCTGTACCTCAATTGAGGATAGTCAGCTTTTTAACTTTGCTCTTTTTTACTTGTCTATTTTAGCTTTGCACTTCTTTTTTTGAACTGGCCTATATGTGACCGACTGACAGCTTTGATTTGGATATAACTGGCGATACAATCTGGCCTGTGAGACAACAATAATAACCATGGAGAGCCGATACACTAAGTGGACATGGAGGAGGATTGTGGAGTAGTATTATGTGGACATTCTTTATTTTGATTGTGTCTCCCCACTTTCTATTCATGTCTCCCTCTTTATCCTTCCTCCGTTCGTATACCTCCTATTGTGTAGCTTTTGCTATCACTAGCACAATTGTGCCCCACTTCTGGTTGTTGTTCCCTCCTCCCTTTTCGTTCTCCGGCCCACTGTCCCTGATAACCTCCTCATCACTGCCCCCATTGATAAATGAGAGATCTTATGAAAACACTGTAAGCATAGGAGAAGGGCAAAAAAGAGCTCTTTTTGCCTTTTTCCAAAATGGCGGCGAGCAGCGTGCGCATGCGCATTGAACCGCCGGAAGTTTACGGTGACGGGGACCTCCAGAATGGTTGCACACCGGATGTGATGTCATGGGAAGTTTTCTTCCCGACCACAGCGCACCCAGGAGAGTCCTCCCCGCTGCTCCACTTCCGGCGGAAAGGTGCGTTATGCAGCCGAACAAGCTGCAGCTGTTACCCGCTCCCCTATATAGGCCAGCCACCTAGAGCACTCAGCACCACTCGCCCCTTGAGAAAGCCGGACGCGAAACACGTGTCGGGGCCCCTGAGACGAAGGCAGGAGTGCACTGGACCCCTTCAATCACACCCATGGGTAAGTGTCAGTGGGATTGCCTGTAGCTTTGATTGCACAGATGAGGTGACACTTCACTACAGCGCTCGCGCTGGTTTTGGTTTGTCCTTCCTGAGCACAGGCATTTCTTCTTAGCAACCAGGGTGAGGGTACCTCCGTCCTTCTGCATCTCCTGCCTCCCTCTCCCACCTCCCTCTTCCACACTGTCCTATGTTTACCTCTGACTGTTGCCTGTTTTTGTACCACCAGTTACTAAATTAAAACTTTTTGTACTGCAAATATGTGTGTGGACATTCGGGTGATTTAATCTGGGTCACAAAAACATCCCCGGTCTCTTTCTCTTAATTGATATGTCCAAAGGTGTGGATTGGGAAGCCAGGGATTGTGTGACATAAGATAAGATAAGATAAACTTTATTGATCCCGAAGGAAATCACAGTATTAACAACGTCATGTGAGCCCCAGGAGAGTAAATGTCAACAACGCTGGAATGGCGCCCCTGCCAGAGGTGAGTACAAGTGTTTTTATTTAAATGAACACAAAGATTCAGATTGAACAGAGGTTGTCTGAGTAGCGGACAAGTCATTTAAGTAGCAGAATTTCATTGAAGAGAAAATCTTACCCCATGGATTTTCCCAGCTTATTACCTTTACTAGACTACTGTAGAATTTGTAATAAAAAGTAGATGACCCTGTAACATTGGTAATTCAGATTGCGGCTGTTACACATAAATGACATTGCTTTTCGTGTGTAGTTTTCTTACATTGAGAAGTAGCAGTTATCAATTCCGTGGAAGATCATCCGTCGTCTTCACTTGAATGATTAACACGTTCATTTCAGCCGCTCGAGCTTAAATACTGCAGCAGAGGAATGTAATTCTCCAGGCTAAGATTCTGCGGTATTGTATTGGAAAGATTATGACCTTGAGCAATTGTATTATCTGACGGCTGAGTCCCTTTTGTAGGGATGTGTTCTCTGTGCTATTTTGATTATTTTAACTTTATCCTCCGCCTAGCCATTATTATATAAGAGACAGAAGCATTAAAAAGATTAAGTTCTAAAATTCAGGTCAATAAAGACCATGCAAATATCTGCACGCTGCTATTATCTTAAAGTGGTCACAATGTACAGATGCGCCAGGCATTTGGCATGACCTATTGAGATATGGGAAAGGAATGAGGGATTGAAACATGGTTAAATTTAATGTCATGAAAGCTTAATACATCCTAAATGAGATTTTTATAAATTCTTATATTATTGGCTGCAATTCATATCCCAACCACTGGGTGTGCCCTTATAGACACACACAGCATACACCTCACCCAACAGAGTATCACGGAATTATGTTTTTCTTCAATGCTACCACTTTGGTAAAAGGTAATATAGGACACATCTGTCCATGTCTGAAACCATGCCCGAGCTGTGCTCACTTTCATGTACTGTATAGTTTGCTGGCTCACTATTTGGCACCAGATGGTATTGTGTTGTTTTTCAAAATAGCATCATATAAGAATCAAATGTGTAAGGGAGGTAAAGAGGCAGTCGCATTCCTCCCTGAAAACCCTAATCGCATCATTAAATTGACACGTGGATTGTGTTATGCATCTGTTAATAATGTGTACTGTGATGTAATATAAAGTTTTGTGATATGTGTATTGTCAGATGTTTGCCTGTGTAATACATGTATAGATATACCATTATAAGCTGTATATTACAGTTAAGTAGGATGTTTGCAAGAGAGTTTTGCCCAGCAACAGACCGTAGGGCAAATGATAGTTATGTTTTGGGACTAGCCGACAATGGGAAGAGCTAGTTTCTAGGGTAAGTGATGGTTTCCTGCACAACTTCAGTTAGGTCCGTGCTAGTGACTAGTATGGACATATGGTTCAAGAGATGTTTAAAGCCACATGCAGTGGATGACTCATGGAAATCGGGGCAAAGAGACCAAAATGAGAAAGCATGATGCAAGTGTGTTGACTGAAAAACAGATTAAGAGACACCATAGTATCATCAAGAAAAGTTGCACAAAGCTAGAGATGGTCCAGAGGATGGGACCAAAGTGACACGGCCCCAAGCCTAAGAGGTAATTGGTCAGAATGGACTGATGATGATTTAAGTCAGCTTTCCATGGCAGGACCTTATAAGCGTCTGGGAGCAAAGTGCCAACGACTAACTGTATGGCAAATCCCATCCTCCTTCTCTTACAGGGAGAAGAGTCCTTGCAAGAAGCATCTGTTAGCATAAGGCTCTATTCTTGCCTTATTGATCAGATTTCTTGTACCCCCTTCTCTATGAGAAGAAGAGACATGGAGCCAAAGATGCAGGATATTGACTGTCACAGACTGTATTGTGTTATCTAGGCATCTACAGGACCAGAAAGACTGGGAACAGCCTAATGGGAACTCGAACTGTGTCTGATAACGTGATATATAACTGGAACTGTCCTTATATTATGTGCCCGCTATCTCACATGTGAGGTTGTAACTGAAGAACTGTGGAAGCTGTTGTGTAAAGAACATGAACTGCCGGTCTCTGTCTAAGTCTGTACCATTATCTGGTCCTGGCTTGCCAAATTCAATGGCAACATGTGGCTTGAGAAAGGTAAGCCTACACAAGACAAGTTCATGCACCCTACAGGACCCCAATTTTCATGTAGCTTACCGGGCACCCAGAGTCCAATTCCTTACCCACGACTACTGCCTGGGGCCACTTTACATTTGCACTGCTTTATTTAACTCAACATCACTTCCTGTGCATGACAGAAAATATTACTCCTCCACTCCTGGAGAGGACATAACGGCAACACTCCTACTTTCCCAGAAAAACTCACTTCCTTTTAGGAGAGACAAAACAATCCATTCCTGCCCACTCTGTAACAAAACCCATCCTACTATCTGTAGACACAAAGACCTCTACTATCTGTAGACACAAGACCCATTCCTACTATCTGTAGAGCACAAAGACCCATTCCACTATCTGTAGGACAGACACCATTCCTACTATCTGTAGAGACACAAAGACCCATTCCTACTATCTGTAGAGTCACAAAGACCCATTCCTACTATCTGTAGAAGATCACAAAGACCCATTCCTACTATCTGTAGAGACACAAAGACCCATTCCTACTATCTGTAGAGACACAAAGACCCATTCCTACTATCTGTAGAGCACAAAGACCCATTCCTACTATCTGTAGAGACACAAAGACCCATTCCTACTTCCTGCAGATACAAACACGCGCTCAATTCCTGTAGAGACAAATACCTGCCTCCATTATCTGTCCAAAGACATACAACTGCTCTTTTTTGCTATAAAGAGACACTCCACCCCCTATAGAGGGAAAAAAAACTGTCCTAAATTCCTGTAGAAGGTAAAATAACCTGCTCTGTTCCAGTGGAAAGGGCAATGACCCACCCTGATCTCCTTCAGAGATTACCCTTCAATCCACCTAGGTAAAAGTTAGCCGAATATTTGGACAGTGAACAATTGTACGAGTTGGCTCGCATGCCCCCACAATGATTTGAAAAAGAACCTCTAACAACAGATTTCAAGTCCAGATTGTAACGTTTAATTTGAAGGCGTGAAAAAAATTGATAGAAAATGTAGGAATTGTACACATTCTTACAAACACTCAATTTAGAGGTCAAAAGGTAATTGGAAAATAAACATAACCAAACAAAATATTTATTTCAATATTGTGCGAATATTTGAGCAATCACAGCCTTACATCGGAACCCATGGACATCACCAAACGCTGAGTTCCTCTTCTTAATGCTTTGCCAGCTTACAGCCGAGCCTTCATGACTTGCTTGTTTGTGGGCTTTCCTCTTAAGTCTGATTTCAGCAAGTGAAATCAGCTCAATTGGGTTAAGATCTGGGATGATTGGCCAATTGCAGAATGTTCACTTTTTGGCACTCATGAACCCTGGGTAGCTTTGAGCTGTTTGCTTGGGGGCATGTCATTCTTCTATGAACACGCCAATCAACTTTGCTGCATTTGGCTGAATCTGGTGAAAGTTATCCGACACTTCAGAATTCATCGCTACTCTTGTCTGCTGTTATGTCATCAATAAACACAAGTGACCCAGTGCCATTGAACGCCATGCATGCCCATGCCATCATGTTGCCTCCACCATGTTTTACAGAGGATGTGGTGTGCCTTGGATCATGTGCCATTCCCTTTCTTCTCCAAACTTTTTTCTTCCCATCATTCTGGTACAGGTTGATCTTTGTCTCATCTGTCCATAGAATAATTTTCCAGAACTGAGCTGGCTTCTTGAGGTGTTTTTCAGCAAATTTAACTCTGGCCTGTCTATTTTTGGAATTGATGAATGGTTTGCATCTAGATGTGAACCCTTTGTATTTACTGTCATGGAGTCTTCTCTTTACTGTTGACTTAGAGACAGATACACCTACTTCACTGAGAGTGTTCTGGACTTCAGTTGATGTTGTGAACGGGTTCTTCTTCACCAAATAAAGTATGCGGCGATCATCCACCACTGTTGTCATCCGTGGACGCCCAGGCCTTTTAGAGTTCCCAAGCTCACCAGTCAATTCCTTTTTTCTCAGAATGTACCCAACTGTTGATTTGCTACTCCAAGCATGTCTGCTATCTCTCTGATGATTTTTTTCTTTTTTTCAGCCTCAGGATGTTCTGCTTCACCTCAATTGAGAGTTCCTTTGACCGCATTGTTGTCTGGTCACAGCAACAGCTTCCAAATGCAAAACCCACACTGGAATCCACCCTGACCTTTTAACTACTTCTTTGATTACAGGTTAACGAGAGAGACGCCTTCAGAGTTAATTGCAGCCCTTAGAGTCCATTGTCCAATTACATTGGTCCTTGAAAAAGAGGAGGCTATGCATTACAGAGCTATGATTCCTAAACCCTTTCTCCGATTTGGATGTGGAAAATCTCATATTGCAGCTGGAGTGTGCACTTTCAGCCATATTATATATATAATTGTATTTCTGACATTTTTGTAAACAGCTAAAATAACAAAACTTGTGTCACTGTCCAAATATTCTGGCCCTAACTGTATAACATCCATCCGAGTTGCAGGTTAAAAGGATACTAAGTGCAAACCACACCATTAGGCAGAACTCTGAGAAACCCAGACACCCTTTAACCCCCATACAGGGATTTTTCTTTACTGAAAGGTCCAGAAGGGGTTGCTGACAATAGATGGGTTGCAGTCCAGGAATAGAAAAGTTGCCAAGCAGTGTTAAAGCCGAGAGGTCAGAAAAGTACAAGATTGTTAGAATACTACAAAAACAGGCAGAGGTCAATCCAGAAAATCAAAATACAACACAGGAATACCAAGTGAACCAGGGAATATATCTAGCAATCAGCAGGTGCACACAGAGCGCTTGAATAGACTGCAGTACTTTCTAATTAGCTCAAGTCAGAGTTAATGACTGCAGCTGGGCAGCCATACAACACATCCACAAGCCAGATGATATCACCAACCGCACCCTTGGAGTGAACACAGCGGCGCCTGGTGCCAGAGGCAGAAGTTACAGGAGCAGACTCTGGGGATGTAATACTAGGGGTCCGAACTTTAGTGTGTTTTTTTGGGGGTGCAGTTATTTAACATATCTTTTAAAAGAAATTATTTGCAGATTGTATCTGATTATTTATTGAAAGATCACATTATCTGTAGAATATTTTATCTGACAGCACAGTAATTAAGAATAGCCCATGTTAGATGGAAACAAGTTCATTGACAGCAATGACGTTGGCACAGCGATGGTGATACTGAGGAGCAAGATCAATATGCCTCAGCAATCACATTATTGCCATTCATGCCTTTGGTTCATGAAAATTCATGAATTTGTAGGAAGAAAAACGTGTGTTACTTTATCTTTAAATGTAATATAAACAGTAAATGTAATAAAAAGTGCAAATAGATATCAAATATGCAGACACCCTAACAAGATGACAGCAAATTAACTCTAAAGCCACGGGATTCGTACAAATCTCAGCAAGAAATTTGCTGGCTTCATCCAGTTTAAATAACAAAATAGTCTCATTGCGCAGCGTGATTGCCGGAGATGTTCCTGATCTACAGTGTTCAGCGAGAAAGCTAAAAAGGCTTATAATTACATATATAATATAATTACACTGTGACGGGCTCCGGCACTTCCTCTAGTAAGGCCGATCTGTTATTCCTGATATTGCTCCGGACTTAATCGAGTTTTTGGAAATTGGATAGATACCAGAACCCACCGGGCTGAGATCCCCAGGGTGACCCTGGTGAGCTTGTAGTTTGGCATAAATTTACTAAATTAGTATGTTTTATTGACTCCTACTAGAGAGAGAAAAGGATGGGAACGTGAGTCCAATGTCATGTATTTTTCAAGATTCCCCCCTTAGTAAACATAACTACCTTAACCCCTCCTAGAGAATGATGGCATCACAAAATTCCACCTACATTCCCACCCACATGGTAGTAACCAAAATGACATCTTCAAAGTAGTCCCCAAGGTCCCAACCTCATAACAGTCCCCACAATGAAAAATCTTTGGGCTTCCAAGAGTGTAAGTCTGATATTAAAGCACAACACTAGAGTTGAGCGAACCCGAACGGTAAAGTCCAGATTCCATGCCAAGGTCCATATCTGAGTTCGGATGCTGTTTGTATGCTAATAAAGTTTGTTGAAAGGTTGCAGCGCAGCCGATCAAGCTTTTTGGACAGCATGCCGTGCATACCTGTAGACTTCTTTGAACAATAAATAAATAATAAAAATAGCTGGCATTGGGTCCACCTCCCTTTTTTGATTACCAGCACAGATAAAGCAAACACTCAAAAAAGGCAATCTGGAAGAGCCAGGCAAAGCGCCAGAGTGCATCTAATGTGATATACACCTTTTGGGATGGATGTGGGCTGGTATTTTTAGGCTGGGGAGGGACAAATAACCATGGACCTTCCCACCCTAGTAATACCAGCCCCCATCTGTCTGCTTTACCTTGGCTGGTTATCAAAAATAGGAGTGACACCACACAATATTTTTTTAATGTATTCCCTATCCACATTTGTTTCCATAACAAATACCCTCTTTTGCTTTCTTTGTTAGCCCCCTAAACCCTACTGTGAGCATTTTACACCATTTTACAGCACCAAAGTTTGGGTTCACATTGATTTATATGGGGTTAATAGTCCGGGGTCAAGTTCAGGTCAAGTCTGGGTATCAAGCCAAACTTTCAACCAAAGTCTAGCCAAATTTGCAAACTCGAATATTCATGGGTCTGCTCATCTCTTCATTTAATGAACCTATCACTCCTTTGTGATTCACCATGAGAGATGTTGACCATGCTACCTTAGGCTGGTTTTACTCTATCATTTTTCACCATCAGTGTGAATCCATCACAAACTGGACGCACCCACGTCACTTTTCGGCCCCATTGACTTTCAATGGGGCCGGAGACACTTGCGGATGCATCCAGTTGTGTACGGTTCCCCCGATCCCGGTAGATGCCGGTGTCCATAGATTTTTCACAGAGACAAATTGCACAGTCTACTTTTTGGAATTTATGGAAAAAAACACAAGGAAATACTTTTTCCTTATTACCATTTTTTTCATGACCGGCACTTAAAAATAAAATGCGTAATGAAAAAATGGCCATGTGCCAACCATGATCTGAACCTCATTGTGAGTATATGCAGGTCTATAACCATCACTGTGAGGACGATCCTAAGCATCAGGAGTCGGATAATAATATGTGGTGCTCTATGGCACCCCAGGAGGTTGGGAATAGCAATGACACCCATTGGTTTTGCTCTTGTATACGAGATTCATAACATCCCCATTTTTTCGACATCCCAGGGTTTATCTAATTAATAATTATGCATAGTTTTAATCAAAGTGTCAGCCCAAATGAATATGTTCTTACAACAATTAATTCCAGATGGATCCAGCTAAATATAACTTGATTTAAAAACAAAATTAATTTCTAGCATTTAGAAATGACACCGCAACAGCGCAGAGAACTTGGCAGAGCCCTATTCTATTGTAGATAGCGATCATTCATTATTTTATGATCTTACTTTTGGACTTAGTCATGTAACCTTCACAGAGAAGGGCTTAACCTATTTTTTTATTTAAATATATCAATTTCAAGCTTAAAACTATTTTTGCAATTGGGTTTCATTCCTTTGGCTTTTACAGGTTCTTTGTTTGCCTATATGTTCAACTTTGAGGTGGTTCGTGGTCATCAATAGACCATCAATATACGGTAGGTCATCAATATTACAATAAACTCACTGATGGACTCTTAGTGGACTCATTCTGCAGCCGGCAATAGTCAGCTAACGCAGAGGCTTTACAAGGCAAGCAGTACTAAATGTTTAATAGAACCCAATGGTATAAATGATTTCAGCCCCAAATACATGAGTTAAGGTAATATAACAAATCCTGAAGGTTGGACAACCCCATTAATGTAACATATTTCATATAAGAGCAGTGGCTGAGGTGTTTCGCTGTAGCCAGTTGTCTTACAGCCAGTCAGATATATAGAAAAAGGGCCCCGTAGTAAAGATCAAACTTGGCCCCGTAATATGGTTTTGCGTTTTGACATTTAGAATTGAAGGATTTGATTAAAGAAAAAACTAATTAACGTAGCACACTTCCTATTAGAGCAGTGGAGGAGAACTCTAGCTGTAGCCAGGTGCCTTACAGCCAGATATAGAGAAGAAGGGTGCCATAGTAAAGATCAAGTGGCCCCCATACTATGGTTCTGGGTTTTGCCATGTAGGATGTAAGGATTTGTTTTTTTCCCTCCCAATCCCAACCCTTTTCAGTTTCCTTGGATCAATTCCATACAAGTTCATGCCACATAGTAACAGAGGGAATGGGAAAGTGCATTACATAATTCTGACATGCCCCATACAAATCAGTGTTGAGCGGGATGATGGGTATGAAATACGCCAAAGTGTAAGGCAGCTCAATGGGGATGTGTGTCGGTTCCTATCTCCTATGTTCCTACTTTGAACTAGGAGGCACCGCACCTTTGTGACAGCTTAAGCAGGACTGTATCAGTCCTTTTTTCCTGGGACTTTTGGTACCACTAAATCAGGGAGCTATGGAGTTAATTTTGGTCTCATTTTGATAACTATTTCCAGAGCGGGCCAGTTACTCCAAAGGATCAAAAAATGCTAAATCGGACAGACTTGGTGCAAGTTACTTTCTGTCGAAAAATGATTTATGTTGTCAAATGTCACCAGCAACAAAGGTGCGACGCCATCTAGCAGCCGAAGCAATAACAAAGGGGAAGGGAACTGGGACAGATGTTACAAGAATGAATAGAGGATGTCATACATCATTAAGGATCATTACAGTGCTGGAGTGTAGCTTTAAATCTAACTCCCCTGTCCCCAGTCTTATACTCACCTTCCATCACCAACATCCTTTTCCAGCGGCACTCCGTTTGGTCAACAGTGTTTTGGGACCCGCCAGCAGCTGCACTGTTTCATGAAATGCGTCAAAGGTCACAACTCAATGCAAGTCTATGAGAACCTCTATCTGGCTCCATTCTTGCCTCGTTCAGGCCTCGTTTTGGCCTCATTGTGGTCATATTGTGGCCTTGTTCTGACCTCATTGTGGCCTCATTTTGGTCTCATTGTGACCTTGTTCTGGTCTCATTGTGGCCTTTTTCTCACCTCATTCTGGCCTCTTTCTGGCCTCATTCTAGAATAGTTCTGGCACCCACAGAATTATTTTAAGCGTTTGTGATGTAACATCTGACTTCTGGCCAGTGAGAACCTGCAGGCACAAGATGGCGCCATGGGACCAGAGCGAGGGCGGTAAAGTATGAAAACACCTGAAGATAAGTATTACACTAGGGGAGGGAGGCTTACATTTAAAGCGCCAACTCATCGGTGAAAATATAATGTGGTGCTTTAAGAGTTAAAGGGTCTGGATTTTCTTTTTAAACCCTTAATGAGGTGTCTATCACCAAAGGCAACGAGGATGGACTTAGTCCCAACTGTTACAAATAACAATAGTTGTCTTGGCCTTTCAAATGTGATGGCCAATGGTCAAGAAACCTGGTAGATGGAGGTTAGAACAATGAAAAATGATGAAAAGTTCCTATTTTTTACATTTTATCATTTATTTTTTGTGTGTATTCATTTCCTTTAAGCGTCAGAATAACATTTGAGGGGCATTTATCTCAAGCAACAGGGTGAATGGAAAAATAGATGACAACCAATTAGACATCTACAGTGACAATCTGACAGACATGTTCGATAATCTGGAAGAAGTCAAAACTCATTGGAAAAAATGTTCTGTACAAATGATAAAATATCAGCATGAAGTGAACATTGGGTCAGGCATGTCTTACCAGTTCTGTTGGAAAGCTTGAAGGAAACCATCTTGTCTGGAATGTTACAGACACTTCGCACCGAGGCGATACAGCTGTAATTGGCATAATCCTGAGGTCTAAGATTCTTCAGCTTCAGAATTTTCGTTTCACCCTGGAACAAAGATTAAGGAACATGAAACCTTGAAACTTCACATTTTGTTCTTCTGCAGAAATATAGACTGGGAATTGAATCGAGGAACATTGTACTCTGTGAGCCGACTCGGATGTATCATAAATGGACCTACAGTAGACCTTTGAAGAAGACCTTACTAGACCTTCTACGTTCATTGTGCAGAGAAACAATTGAGTAATGCTGAAGGATTCAATTTCTGCAGGTCCAAATATCACTACTAGTTATGTTTCTCTAATTAACCATGTCTTTAATTATTAGTCATTAACATATCCTTAATTAGAGATGCTATGAACTCTTAATCGACACAGAGAATCTTCATATTTATGTATAACTAGCTGTAGTACCAGGCTACGCCGGGTTAATAAATAACTGCTGTTAGCTATAACAAAATAGAATTTGAATATGTCATATTAATGACCTGTAGGAAAATAGAAGCTGAGCTGTGATTGATTGCTATAGGCAGCCTAAGGGTATGTGCACACTGGCCGGGTTAGGGTCGGATTAGGTGTGTAAACCGCCGGTCGGTTTACATAAATTTCATGTAAATTTATGTTAATCCAAACCGGCGTTTGGATTAACATTGAAACCTATAAACCGACACCCGGTGTCCATACACCGGCGGTTTACACATGCTCATCCGTTGCTAACCCGCTGGGTTCCCAGCGGGTTAGCAACGAATGAGCATGTTCTATAATCCGGCTGGTTCTGCAGCGGCTGCAAGCAGAATCATGTACTGCTTCCAGCCGCTGCAGAACCGCCGCCGCTAACCCGCTGGCCACCCACCCGACACCCGCCCGGCACCAGCCGCACATACCCGCCAGGATGCGGTGGACGGCTCCGGAGCTTCCTGGCGGGTCCGCCCAGCCGCCGCCGACCAACCCGCCGGCCAGTCTGCACATACCCTAATAAATCTCCAGCCAACAGTAAACCCTCCCCCTGGCCGGGCAGTATATGTTACCTCACACATACACATAATAGACAGCTCATGTGACTGACATCTGCCTTAATTCCCTATATGTAAAACAAAAAGGAAAAGGGGTGCAAATGTGTAGGATCCCTTATTAAAAACGTCTATGTGGCGTGGGTAGGTGGCCACTCACCTTATCGGGTTGTGCAAATCCTGAACAACCCAGTTTAACAGCCTCCACACTTGTTCCTTAGAGCGCTCCTAATCAGACCGCCATTACTATTTTTTGCATTAATTCCCTATATGGCACATGTGTTGCACATTGGCTGTTTTTAATCAGATGCTTATGTTTGGAAATTAAAGATAGCACACGTATGAGGCGAGGCAAAATTGTTTGGTGAACTGGAACGCGCAGGGTTAAAAGTTTGCCTCACAACATAGCCTATGACGCTCCCGGGGTCCAGACGTGTGACTGTGCAAAATTTTGTGGCTGTAGTTGCGACGGTGTAGATGCCAATCCCGGACATATCTCATACACACACACATTCAGCTTTATATATTAGATAGCCAAAAGGATGAAGGTCTATTCCACCCGCGGAGGCTCAAAAGTCAGATGTATTATTTCGCTTAATGGACGGTCTTATACAAAGAACCTATCAGAAGACCTAGTGTCAACAACATAATTCAATTGCTAGATTCAGTAGTGAAAGATAGGTTCAACCCTATCTTCTGGCTAAGAAAATTGGCTTTAAATCTTCTGTTCATAAGGCTGGACCACCATGGTGGCCAATTCCTAGATGGTGAACTGAACCTCAAACATATTACCTGCCTAATGCCTCCACAGTGAGATTATTTCAGCTTCGTTTTCGGATATTTTACCCTATCAATTTCGGGACTGTAAGTGATGGGATCCTGTCCATCAGTCTCTGAGGTCACTGATTGGCTGCAGTGGTCAGGTGATTGATGAATTGGATTTCACCCACTTGAAGTTTTGACATCATGTCGTGAACTTCAGCCAATCAGTGTTTTGTGGTCAGGTGATTTATGGACATGATGTCATCATCTCTGGTCCTGTGTATTTCCACAGCTTCTGAGAGCAGGCTGATATGGAGGTGTGTGGGGAGCCAGCAGAGAAAAGGTTAACAGAGATTGTGACTGAGCTGTGTGGAGCCAGATGACAGATCTTTTCTTAGCACAAGCTTCTGAGGAGCTTGCACTGATCCTGACCTGCTGACATTGCTTAGCAATTGTGCTATAGCCTGAAGTAATCTGATACATTGCTTCCTCATGAGCTGCAGTCAGCAGTGTAGGCCATGCCCCCTTTCCCTTATATGGTTACAAGCCCCGTATTCACTGTGAAGATGGGTCTGACTGAGAATAAACATATATCTTCTTCACACACAGTGCAGTGGGGACACTTGTGGAAGGTTTATGAATGGTTTTCGACCAGAATTTTGTAATGAAGTATACTTCAAAGTTTATTATCATCACTTGCTCTCCATTATTATTATTAAATAAATTATTAAATAATTGGCCATTAATGCTTTAACTTCTTCACCCTTGGCAATTTTCCATTTTTAGTTTTTCCCTCTCTTTTCTTTGAGTAGTTATGACTTTTTTATTTTTCCATTAATATAGACATTTGAGGGCTTGTTTTTGGCAGGGCAAGTTGTCTTTTCAGATGAAAATCATTTATGTTACCATATAGTGTATAGGAAAATTGTAAAAAAATTCCAAGTGCGCTGAAAAAAGTGCAATTTTGTTTTTTGGGTTTTTTATTCAATATCTTCACTATAAGGTAAAACTGACATGACAGTGTGATGCCTTGGGTTGGTACGAGTTTGTAGATACCAAAGATGCATACTTATTCTGTTACAGAATTTCGCTTTTGTCGCCATATTCTTTGACCTGTAGCGTCTTTATTTTCAGGATTTTGGGCTGTGTGATGGCTTATTTTTTGCGTCTTGAGCTGATGTTTCTATTTATATCAGTTTTGGGTAGATACGCTGTTTTGATTACCCATGATTGGATTTTATTGGAATGTTGTGGCATTTCTGAACGCAGTGATACCAAATATGTGTATTTTTTACATTTTATTTAAATTACTTATTTTGAATGGGTTAAAAGGGGGGTGATTTGAACTTTTGTGGTTTTTTTTCATATTTTGAAAAACATTTTTTTGTTATTTTTCTTTATTTTACACTGGCCTCTAGAGAGCCTCAGCACTGTACAGTCCGATCGCTTGTCCTATGTACTGAAGAGCTACAGCCGTTCAGTACATAGCACAAATGATCACTGTCTGTGCATGCTGGTGCTCGCCAGCCATCCACAGGAAGTGATCCCAGAGAGCTTCCGGGGTCACCACAGGACCCCGGGCTCTACAGGTGACAGATCAAGATCTCATGATCTCTTTACAGAGTCTCAGATCACAGCGGGGGAACAGCGCGATCCCCGCTGCGGGGCTTTGGATTTATTGACAGCGCAATTCAAAGGGTTAACATCGCCGATCGGATCGCGGATCTGATCGATGGTGTTAGCTACACATCTCAGCTGAGTTGTGCAGGGGATGATGTGGTTGATGAAGAGATTTATGAAACAGTTAAAGGTTTTTTTTCATTTTTTTCTTTAATAATGCCCTGGGAGTTGAAAGAGAATAAAGCCATTTTTTAGCTCTTACACATCTTTTGATGTTGTCACATGTCATTTAAGGTAACATAGCAAACTGTCCTAGGCAAACGCTCCGATTCGAGATCCCACAGAAGCAATTTTTCTTCGAAATTGAAATCTGAAGGGTTTATAAGTTTTTTTTCTAAAAAGATTGTAGCAAGATATCAATTAGCAAAGGTTGAAATATCCTCTAATAAATGTAAGAGTTCTCTATGGGTATGTACTGTAGGACACACCAATTTGAGAGTGACTTTTGGAATGATAATGTGTCACTAGGGTCTATGAGTAAAATCAGAAGTATCCTATTAAATAGAGATGGGAGAATCAATTTGCAGGACTTCAGTCCTTCCACCAGGTCAGTGATCTGTGACCGCTTGACAGGATCTTTGTATAGGTTGTATAGGTATTATATCATCCTCCCTTCATAGCAAGTTCATGAATCTTTGCAATATACTTGATTTCCTAATTTTGATTCCTTCTTGTTGAAAGTACTGTTTTATCTGCCGAGTTTATGCTCCTTTACATGCTGCATAGATCTGCTGCTTTAGCTAGAATCAATACCCAAACACTATGTACAAACCCTTCTCTGTCTCAGCATGGTTGAGGTTAGTAGAGAAGCTGACAAAGGGAAATTGTCTGGAAATTGTGCATGAGAACAGATTAATCTTGGGGCAGCAGTTCAAAGGAGCTTCCAAAGGAGCATAAACTAGGAAAATAAAGCAGCACTTTCAACAAGGATTTGAGGAGAGAAAGAATCAACATGAGGTAATGAAGAATATTAGAAGGTTTACTACCTTGAAAAAGTTGGTCAATAATGGATTAAAAACATTTGATGTACTTTATAATTAGTGATGCATGAGAACTACTATGCACTTGTAATGAGCAGTTGGATGCTTGGATAGGCGAGTTTCAAGGACTCTGGTCAGTAATCTGTGACTGCAGGATAGGATCTCTGCATATCTACCAGTCTCCCAGATTTATATGATCCTCCATGCATTGCAACTTTAGAATTTTTTTAATACTCTTCATTTTCTTATTTTGATTCCTTCTTTCCCAAACATATTTCTGAAAGTGCTGCTTTATCTGCCCAGTTTATGCTCCTTTACATGCTGCTTTGACCTGCTGCTCTTACAAGAATCAATACTCAAACACTATCTACAAACCCTTGTCTGTCTCAGCATGGCTGTGGTTACTAGAGAAGGTGACAAAGGGAGATTATTTGTCAATAGTGCGTGAGAATGGATTCTCCTTGGGGCAGCAGTTTACAGCAGCTTCTAAAGGTGCATGAACTAGGAAGATAAAACAGCACTTTCAACATGGATTTTAGAAAAGCAGGAAGCAAAATTGGTTGATAGCTGACTAAAAACATGTTATTTACTTTATAATTAGTGATGAGCGAGCATTACCATGCACGGGTGCTTGACACTCATTATGAACAGTTTGTGCTTGGATGGGCTCAACTCAAGTACCTGAGTATAATGGAAGTCAATGTGAACTCAAGTAGTTTTCCTGAAGGTTTTCCCATTGACATCCATTATACTTGGGTACTCGGGTCCCGCCCATCCAAGCATCCTACTGCTCATTACGAGCATCGAGCACCCGAGCATGGTAGTGCTTACTCATCACCATTCATAATATACTAAGCAAACCAATGACTGAATTAGTTAAACACAGGGGCGGACCTACCGTGGTGCAGCTGGTTCAGCTGCACCAGGGCCCCAACCGGGTAGGGGGCCCCTCAAGTCCCCACATGTCCCTGTGTCAGAGGAGAGGGGGCTAATTGAGGGAAGCTTCCTGCTTCCCTCGGCTGATCCGCCCCTCCTCTCCAGCTCCGGCACCCAGATCTACAATGCGGCGCAGGTAAGAGCCGCACGCTCCCCCCTGACTCCCCCAACCCCCCCCCCAGGTCCTCGCCTGACGCTGCCAGCACCCCCCTTCCCCGGCTCCTCGCCTGACGCTGACAGCACCGCTCCCCCCAACGGTCCTCACCTAAGGCTGCACCAGGGCCCGGCAGGCTGAAGGTCCGCCACTGGTTAAACAGATTGTCCCAGATGAGAAATCATTGTGACTTTTCAGGCACAAAACAAACTTGTCCATGAGTTTTGTGTGGTTATTGCAGTTCAGCCTTACTAGAGTCAATAAAACTATGCACCGTCCATAGACAGATGCATCACTCTTCCTGAAAGAAAGCTGCCATGTTTTTCTTATTTGCCGTAACTTGAAAAATATGATATTCAGAAGTTTATTCATGACTAACAGTAACACAAAATGCCTCATTGTATGTATTACACAGAGGCTTTTATGGTTTAGAAGGTCTCAATTTGACTCCTGTCGCACATTGTGGAAAAGACACAAAAGATCGACTGAAAGCAAAGTGCAACTACAACAACAACTGGCTATGTAATAGGTGAGTGCTTATGAGTATATTAGAATGTCATTCTTGTGAATGTATTCATTGCATATTTTACAGAGTGCGACTTTGATATAAAATCCTGTGTATTAAGCAATGGGAAGAAAGTCACTGACAAAAGATGGAGAGCGACATATACTGTGTTCACTTACAAAGCGCCATTCATTGCAGTAATAAAAAAAGTTCATGTACTTCAAAAATGTTCTGTGATTTTTGTTCATCTAGAAATGCAGCTAAGTTTTCTAAATGAATATTTTGACTCAGTACTGCCACCTAGTGGAGGACTCCACTCCATAGGTCAGGGGTGGGGAACTCCAGTCCTCAGGACCCCCCAACAGGTCATGTTTTCAGGATGTCCTTAGTATTGTAAGGTGATAATATAATTCTAACCCCTGTGCAATACTAAGGAAATTCTAAAAACATGACCTATTAGCGGCCCCCGAGGCTTAGAGTTCCCCACTCCTGCCGTAAGTTAGTGTCCGACTCTTTAATGAGATTTACCACATGAGAATTTTTGGCCAAACCCAAGGTTTCTTGTCCCCCAAAAAGAACTTCTATGCATTTGTAGTTAGCTGTTTCAATGTTTTTCTACATCATCACTTTAGCGTAGGTTACCGGTTGGCTATGTAGGAGTAGGGTGGCTTTAATGTAGCTCAACGCTGTACTGTTTCTTCTTGAGGTACCGGTCAATGCTCTCATGGAATAAGTATGCAAATTAACTCTTCTTCTAGGCACAGAATTTTGAGGCTTTTTTGGGTGCATTTTGTTGCATGTTACACCATGCCCCTATTCTGATGAACCACATCTCTTTTGTATGAGGTACTGATCCCTAGTCGGACTAGTAGTAAAAAATGATGTAAAAATGGTGCAAGTCATAAAAGAGAGATTTTTGGTGCAAATTGCTAGTTTTAACTACTGGAGATATTCACTTTTTAAGGCAAGATCCTACATTTTAACAAGCTTGTCTTCATGATTTAGGATTAGACTTCCATCTGCAGACACCTGTTTTGAGGCTCTTTTTCCAATCTGCGCAGAGCAGGATACTGTTTGGCTGGGTAAAATATCTTTGAGGGAAGTTAGTCTGCAGATCACTATTCTCATCATAGTTATTGATACCCTAGTCTGCAACCTGTCCTAGTCATTATAATGTTAGTGGGCCTGGACCCACTGAGCCATGGATCAGCTTACCCTATAGAGGTGTAACTGAGTGTTTATCTGGTTTTCACCAAATCCTCTGATGGTGAGGATGAGCTGCGCTGTGGGTAGACACTTGCTATCACTCCAGGGCAGTCCCTGGTACCGCAGCAGCTCACCAAAGGTCAAGGACACAGGTATGTAGAGCAGGCAGGATAGAGCAGGTACAGGAGGCGGACTCGATGGGTTCAGGTACAGGAGATGAACTGGATGGGTTCAGGTACAAGAGGCGGACTGGCAGGAAAGGTTCTGGTTCAGTAGACAGGCCAGGCAAGTCCAGGTTCTAGAGACAGGCGAGTCAGATTCACATACGAGAGATAGGTGGGTCAGATTCAGGTATGGTAGACAGGTGGATCAGGTTCAGGTACAGGACACAGGTGGGTCAGGCATGTGTATGCAGACAATGGGCAGACAGCAGACTGGTGTACTGATTGGATCAGACTAACCAGGAACCTAATTATTCAGGCAACACCCTACAGGGGAAGGTACCTGAAAACGTAATCGCCATTTAAATTTTTATTTAATAATAATGAAGAGCAAGTGATTATAATAAACTTTGTAATACAGTTCATTAGAAAATTCTGGCTGGTTACCATTCATAAACCTTCCACAAGATGTCCTCAGTGCACCGTGTGTGAAGCTCATTCTGTGTCAAAGCTGTCTTCACAGTGAATACGGGCATGTAATCAGATAATGGAGAGGGGGCGTGGCCTACAATGTGACCTGCAGCGTTCAAGGAGACAATGTATCAGATTACAGCACAGAGCTGAGCAATGTCAGGATGTAAACTCCTCAACATAAGCTATGTGTTCTGTCATCTGTCTCCACACAGCAATCTGTTAACTCCTTTCTGCTGGCTCCCCACACAGTTTACTATCAGTCTGCTCTCACACACAGTGCTATCAGCTGCTGGCCACACCGACACAGCCATAAAATGCAACTTTTAAAACACCACAGAAAAATGTGAGAAAATACGATAAGTCATATGGCATAAAAAACATTATCTTAGCTGCTATGTGACCCATCATTAACAACCAGTGCAGTATTGTTTTTTTTTGTTTTCTTTTCAATGAAATGACATTTACACTTTAAATAACTAGAACCTCCCAGCCATAGGCTGGAAAACAGTTCTGAGTGCATGTGCTTTCCCTTTAAGAAGTAGAGAGCACGTGTGCCCTAAGGATCCTGCAGAAAAAATCTGCATAACGTGCACAGGCTCTGTTGCACAAGGACAACCTCTCCAGAGAGACCAGAAGATAGGACCTATAAGGACACAGCTGGGCAGCGCGGTGGTGAGCCTTTGGCGTTCCTACCAGGAGGAGGCACGAGTGTTGTGTGGGGATGCCATCAATACAGTCACTAGGTCACCATTACAGTTCTCAGGGCAAAAAGGGGAAATTCCCGAAATCTAGAAACTAGACATCTCTGATACTTGAAAGTGTATAATCAGGTGTTTATCATAGACAATATACAATATGGAAAGGCGAAACTTGAAGATCCTCCACTCACCTCCAACCCTTGTCTACTATAGCTGGATTCTTCTCATATGACTAAGGAGTCTTTAGGGTCCCTGAGGCACTGAAGACCTTGGCATTGTATAATCATTATAATCAGTGGAGTAACTAGAGTGTGATGGGCCTCGATGTGAAATGTTGACCTGCCCCACCCCTGCGCACACCTAGGTCAGATGTATCAATGTATGGGCTCCATATAACATTCTATATTCTATAAAGACTCACAAATTGACCCCTCATCCTGCTATATATGGCTCTCCTCTAGAAATATGGCCCTTATTGTGGTATACAGTGGGCACGGAAAGTATTCAGACCCCTTTACATTTTTCACTCTTTGCTTCATTGCAGCCATTTGGTAAATTCAAAAAAGTTCATTTTTTTCTCATTAACGTACCCTCTGCACCCCATCTAGACTGACAAAAACAGAAATGTAGAAATGTGTGCAAATTTATTAAAAGCGTGGCAACTGGGTGGATTATTGATTTGGCCATTTCCATAATGCTAAGTATCTCTACTTTTTCATTTTTATTTTTTGTTCTATTTAGAATTAAGTCGTTGTCGAGTGCAACTATTCATATTTTGAAATAGAATTGTATTTAGTTAGCTCCTTCATTGACAGGACTGAGTGCAGCATAATATTTGTATATAAATGGTTTTCTCCACATACAACTTAGAATTATCACCAAAAAGTTCTATCTTCGTCTCATCAGACCAGAGAATCTTATTCCTCATAGTCTGGGAGTCCTTCATGTGCTTTATTTTTGCAAACTCTATGCGGCTTCCATATGTCTTGCACTGAGGAGAGGCTTCCGTCAGGCCACTCTGCCATAAAGGCCCGATTGGTGGAGGCTGCAGTGATAGTTGAGTTTATGGGACTTTCTCCCATCTCCCTACTGCATCTCTGGAGCTCAGCCACAGTGATCTTGGGGTTCCTCCTTACCTTTCTCACCAAAGCTCTTCTCCCACGATTGCTCAGTTTGGCTGGACAACCAGGTCTAGGAAGACTTCTGATAGTCCCAAACTTCTTCCATTTAAGGATTATAGAGGCTACTGTACTCTAAGGAACCTTGGGTACTGCAGAAATTCTTTTGTAACCTTGGCCAGATCTGTAAAGTGCAACCTTATATATGCAGCCCGATATCTCTCCATAGAGTGCAGCCTTATATATGCAGCCTGATATCTCTCCATAGAGTGCAGCCTTATATATGCAGCCTCATATCTCTCCATATAGTGCAGCTTCATATATGCGGCCTCATATCTCTCCATATAGTGCAGCCTCATATAGTGCAACCTCATATCTCTTCATATAGTGCAGCCTCATATAGCGCAGCCTCATATCTCTCCATATAGTGCAGACTCATTACATCATCTTCATACAGTATAATGCACCCCCTTTTCCCCCCATAATCCTCTGACCACTGTATACTTAGTTATTAAAAAAAATAATTTGTACTTACCTCTCCCGGTTCCCTTGCTGCTCCAGTCTCCTTGCAAAAACTTAAGACTCAGGAGGAGGCGGTGCCGGTGTGTGTTCCACTGTGGAATGCATAATAGAGTGTAGGAGGCAGCACAAGCCTACTAATGCGTTCCACAATGGAACGCACATGAACAGCCGGCCACGGTAAGAGGAAGTGAGGGGCAAGGCGGGGGCAGCAACAGCAGTAGGAAGTAGGAGGCTCCACTCCCCTTCCCTCCATGACACACGAGCCCTAAGGCAGAGTGTGCTGCCGCGCAGTGACATGGATGTGTGTCCTCTGGGATACACATTCATGTGAAGCAGGAGCTGGGATTGTAGGGTGCTGGGGGCGTCAGGCAGCGCGGACCCCTGTACGTCCGGCCCCGTCGCAGTTGTGACCCCTGCAACCCCTATTGTTACGCCCCTGATTATAATATAAAAGATGGGGGCACAGTAAAAAAAAGTAAAAATGATCTTAGACTGGAATACAGTGCTCAAGTCAAACTCTAAGGTGGAGAATGACACACCAGATCTGACATGCCAATAATGAGGAGACTTAAAAACTGCAATGCTCCTCTGGGAAATAAAATATGCAAATTGTCTCTTCAGAGAGAAAGAAGACAAACTCTCATCATTTCCTTTTTTCATTTTTCTCTACTAGTACTGATTATCGAATATTTGCCTATTATAGATTTTACCATTATTATTTTCGACAAGGGCTCAATTGTAGTTTTATTAGCATTGTTTATGGTATATTATATATTTTATACTTTAATTGTTTATTCTATGTATATTAAAGTAAATTAAGCCGACTTGCGACGGTTTAATTTTTTATTTTATTATATAATTTTTGGTATGTATTATAGGCCATACTTAGTGGCATATATATATATGTGCGTGTATATATGTATATATATATATATATAACTGTTTTTTCAGGTTTTTTCTGTTAGATATATAAATATATATATGTATATATATATATATATATATATATATATATATATATATATATAAGCATTTCATGATATTTTTAGACTGGGTCTGAGCCTCCAGCACCAGATGCATTAGGACATTTTACGAGATGCAGCAAAAAAAAAAAAGAAAAAACTAATTCTGCACCAATCTGTTTTAAGAAAAAGCAATTCTGGGCATACAGACATGGTAGTTTAGAGTGTTGTGTGCGGAAAAACAGGTGTACTGGGGGTGCTCATTCAAGATTAAGCTATATTCATTTGTAGAATTAGGCTGAAGGCAAACTGTCACATTTCCTCGCCCAAGTGTAATGCAAGGGAAACTTGCATTGCACTCGGACCAGTATTATTAAATGATACCGGTCCCATTAGCGTGAGTTCCTTGCATTACCCGCGCTGTGATTGAATGTGATATCCCCGCACGAGTTGCCATTAAAAGTATATGGGTGCGAGTCAAACTCGCACCCATACCGCACACTATGCCATAGTCGCACACGTGTGCATTTAAAATCGCTTCAAACTCTGCGGCTGTCAAAGCTGCAACCTGGAAGAGCACAGTACCAGGCTGGGTCTGCTTTGAAGAGAACAACAGTAAATAACCTGGTAAGAACTGCATGCCCTGTGTCTGTCCGCTTCTTCTGCGCCTTTCTGCACAACAACTTTCACCACTATCATCCACATAGACTCTCTTACAAAATCCTAGGGGTCTGCTCCACCTGTGGGGAGTGTTCCATACAAGCTGCCTATCCATCTATTCCCTGGGAACCTCCCCAAGCAGCGCTGGTCATCCCTGACCAGAAACCACAGGTGACGTCATGATCATCTACAAATCCCACGTTAATATACCCCTTAATTTGCTCAGTCAGGGCCAAGGAGCCAGGCGACCGCCACCGTGACTCCCCAGAAGACTGCAGGTCCGGCTACTGAGTACCCTGGCCCTAGCGAAGCAACCGCTGCATCTACACATCCTCAGATTGAGAGGATCTGTAGAAGTGTTGAGCTGACACGAAACAGCTCATCCAGATACTATGCTGTGCTTGTCCACCCACCATCGCATGTCATTTTAAGAAGATGATAAAAAGAGGATTTTATGAGGTGTAACCCTGGTGAGTGCCATTTTTTCTTTAACTCTACGAATACATTTTATGGCATGCTATAGTGCAGTAGAACAAGTATATACCGTAATAGTAATATCTGAGCATTTGAGCTTTTATTATATAGTTCCAATTAAAGAGGATCTGCTGCTTTCAATGTATATGTATGTTTTTGCTAAACGGCCCTGTTCCCCTGAATCCGGCGATGTTTTTCTTTTGTTCCTGCGCCTCTCCGTTCCTGAGATATGGCCTTTTCTTTCCTGTTCTTAAAGTGTAGCCTTTTCTACAAGTGGGTGTGGTCTTTTTTCTTTTTTGTAGGCGCCTTCGAGATGATTACGCCCAGTTGGCTAACAAGATAAAATGCATTTATCTCAGGAACGGAGAGGCGTAGGAACAAAAAAAAAACATCGTCGGATTCAGGAGAACAGCGGCTTTCACACCAGGTAAAAAAATGAATAAATAAATAATGCAAAATATTTATAATAATTGATGAGCAAAAATTAGGTAGTTACCTGATCTAATAAAGAAAGGTTATATTAATCATGGAACAAGTGTAACAAAGGGAACATTCTTTATTTTACTTGTGATATTTTTTTCATTCTTCATAACTATATAATATTTCATTCTACTATAACGGATGCATGAATGTTTTTTATATATATATATATATGTGTGGGCTTAAAGGTCTGGATGCCATTGACTTCATAAAATAATGAGGCGGATAATGAAAACAAATGAAGCCTGAAAGGCCAAATGCTATTTATAGGGTCCATATAGCACGAGAGTCCTCCACCCGCGAGAGTCCATTCTATATGTATCGTTAGATCTTGCCCTTTAAGCATTTCTTATTCTTTAAAAAAGTAATGATTTTCTTTACCGCGGGTGTCTAAGGTTACTATGGAAACCTTATAGTCTGTACAAGGTCTCCGTGGAGAGATACATTTAACACCCCGGTTACTTAATATTTCAATGTATCACGTCTTGTGGAACAGTACAGGATTCTATAAACGGAGAGATGTTTAGCTATATGAGGCGTCGTCTCCTATAAATATATAACAGAGTCACACGGGAATCATCGCGGCACAAAGTATACGTCTCAGACCAATCACAGCAGAGAAATGATAACATTTTTATATCGGACTCTACATCGCCCCTTATGGCTGAAAATGGTATCACAACATGATTATCACAATCAACTAATTTTTGGCCCCTATCATGATAAAAAATATTTCCCAAAATAAAATGTAAGTCCATAAATATAATTTCAGAGTCTGATAATATCTGTATGATAGCAGAGTATCCAAAGTCTTTCTTCACCCTTGTTGTATGGCCAATTTATAGGGTGCTCCCATGCGTAACGGTAATATGGCACCCCAGACTTTGAGAGATACTCGGATAGGGTCCGACTCCATAGATAGACAAAATAAAGGAATCCAGCGCTCAGTATAACTGATAGAAAAAAAGGCTTTATTGATGGTTACATGGCCTCTGTGTTCAAATGTGATATTTCGGTCAATGACATAGGGGCCCATAATGACTATCGTGAAGCAGCGCTTGCCAAAATTGCGAAGGGCGTTAAAACAGACTGTAATTAAAAGAATTTAAAGAGAATATGTCATCCAAACAATTATCTGTTGTGTAAATCAGGTTTCAAGTTGTATATGTATTTTAAAAAAGTGATGGTAAAGTTTTTTCTGTAAAGTTGGTAAAGAGTTTTTTTTAATCAAACTTTTTATTAAAACTAACAATGAGAAATCTTGCAATTTTCACAATGACCAACTCAGACTCCAACCATCTGTTGTTTTAGGAAAGATACATGTACATTGGCAGCAACAGACTCTATATTTTGTATTTAGGCATCTAATGAGCGTGTGAAAAGGTAATAAAAAAGAGATAAAGAGGAGGTGTTATTAATCATTATACAGGAGGAGGTGAGCTGTGATATCACCTATTGTGAAAGGTGGATCCTGTGTTATCTACTGTATATAGAGGTGTTATCAGTCATTGTACAGGAGGAGGTGAGCTGTGATATCACCTATTGTGAATGGTGGATCCTGTGTTATCTACTGTATATAGAGGTGTTATCAGTCATTGTACAGGAGGAAGAGGTGAGCTGTGATATCACCTATTGTGAATGGTGGATCCTGTGTTATCTACTGTATATAGAGGTGTTATCAGTCATGGTACAGGAGGAGGAGGTGAGCCGTGACATCACCTATTGTGACTGGTGGATCCTGTGTTATCTACTGTATATAGAGGTGTTATCAGTCATTGTACAGAAGGAGGAGGTGAGCTGTGATATCACCTATTGTGAATGGTGGATCCTGTGTTATCTACTGTATATAGAGGTGTTATCAGTCATTGTACAGGAGGAGAGGTGAGCTGTGATATCATCTATTGAGAATGGTGGATCATGTGTTATCTACTGTATATAGAGCTGTTATCAGTCATTGTACAGGAGGAGGTGAGCTGTGAGATCACCTATTGTGAATGATGGATCCTGTGTTATCTACTGTATATAGAGGTTTATCAGTCATTGTACAGGAGGAGGAGGTGAGCTGTGACATCACCTATTGTGAATGGTGGATCCTGTGTTATCTACTGTATATAGAAGTGTTATCAGTCATTGTACAGGAGGAGGTGAGCTGTGATATCACCTATTGTGAATGGTGGATCCTGTATTATCTACTGTATATAGAGGTGTTCTCAGTCATTGTACAGGAGGAGGTGAGCTGTGACATCACCTATTGTGAATGGTGGATCCTGTATTATCTACTGTATATAGAGGTGTTCTCAGTCTTCTCAGTCATAGTACAGGAGGAGGTGAGCTGTGATATCACCTATTGTGAATGGTGGATCCTGTGTTATCTACAGTATATAGAGGTATTATCAGTCATGGTACAGGAGGAGGAGGTGAGCCGTGACATCACCTATTGTGACTGGTGGATCCTGTGTTATCTACTGTATATAGAGGTGTTATCAGTCATTGTACAGAAGGAGGAGGTGAGCTGTGATATCACCTATTGTGAATGGTGGATCCTGTGTTATCTACTGTATATAGAGGTGTTATCAGTCATTGTACAGAGGATGAGGTGAGCTGTGATATCACCTATTGTGAATGATGGATCCTGTGTTATCTACTGTATATAGAGGTGTTATCAGTCATTGTACAGGAGGAGGAGGTGAGCTGTGACATCACCTATTGTGAATGGTGGATCCTGTGTTATCTACTGTATATAGAAGTGTTATCAGTCATTGTACAGGAGGAGGTGAGCTGTGATATCACCTATTGTGAATGGTGGATCCTGTATTATCTACTGTATATAGAGGTGTTCTCAGTCATTGTACAGGAGGAGGTGAGCTGTGACATCACCTATTGTGAATGGTGGATCCTGTATTATCTACTGTATATAGAGGTGTTCTCAGTCTTCTCAGTCATAGTACAGGAGGAGGTGAGCTGTGATATCACCTATTGTGAATGGTGGATCCTGTGTTATCTACAGTATATAGAGGTATTATCAGTCATGGTACAGGAGGAGGAGGTGAGCCGTGACATCACCTATTGTGACTGGTGGATCCTGTGTTATCTACTGTATATAGAGGTGTTATCAGTCATTGTACAGGAGGAGGAGGTGAGCTGTGATATCACCTATTGTGAATGGTGGATCCTGTGTTATCTACTGTATATAGAGGTGTTATCAGTCATTGTACAGGAGGAGGAGGTGAGCTGTGATATCACCTATTGAGAATGGTGGATCATGTGTTATCTACTGTATATAGAGCTGTTATCAGTCATTGTACAGGAGGAGGTGAGCTGTGAGATCACCTATTGTGAATGATGGATCCTGTGTTATCTACTGTATATAGAGGTGTTATCAGTCATTGTACAGGAGGAGGAGGTGAGCTGTGACATCACCTATTGTGAATGGTGGATCCTGTGTTATCTACTGTATATAGAAGTGTTATCAGTCATTGTACAGGAGGAGGTGAGCTGTGATATCACCTATTGTGAATGGTGGATCCTGTATTATCTACTGTATATAGAGGTGTTCTCAGTCATTGTACAGGAGGAGGAGGTGAGCTGTGATATCACCTATTGTGAATGGTGGATTCTGTGTTATCTTCTGTATATAGAGGTGTTATCAGTCATTGTACAGGAGGAGGAGGTGAGCTGTGATATACACCTATTGTGAATGGTGGATCCTGTGTTATCTACTGTATATAGAGGTGTTATCAGTCATTGTACAGGAGGAAGGGAGCTGTGATATCACCTATTGTGAATGGTGGATCCTGTGTTATCTACTGTATATAGAGGTATTATCAGTCATTGTACAGGAGGAGGAGGTGAGCTGTGACATCACCTATTGTGAATGGTGGATCCTGTGTTATCTACTGTATATAGAGGTGTTATCAGTCATTGTACAGGAGGAGGTGAGCTGTGATATCACCTATTGTGAATGGTGGGTCCTGTGTTATCTACTGTATATAGAGGTATTATCAGTCATTGTACAGGAGGAGGAGGTGAGCTGTGACATCACCTATTGTGAATGGTGGATTCTGTGTTATCTACTGTATATAGAGGTGTCATCAGTCATTGTACAGGAGGAGGTGAGCTGTGATATCACCTATTGTGAATGGTGGATCCTGTTTTATCTACTGTATATTGAGGTGTTATCAGTCATTGTACAGGAGGAGGAGGTGAGCTGTGATATCAGCTGTTGTGAATGGTGGATCCTGTGTTATCTACTGTATATAGAGGTGTTATCAGTCATTGTACAGGAGGAGGAGGTGAGCTGTGATATCACCTATTGTGAATGGTGGATTATGTGTTCTCTACTGTATATAGAGGTTATCAGTCATTGTAGAGGAGGAGGAGGTGAGCTGTGACATCACCAATTGCAAGTGGACATAAACTAAGATTAAAATTATATGAAAAAATACCCTTTAGTAAACAAATAAGTAAAAAGCAAGCGCACGTACATAGCATAAGGGATTAGTAAACACTATGTTTGATAAGAAATAAAGCATAAAGCTATCCTATTGCGACAAGATGTACTCATATCTGGACAGCACTAAACACTCCCCAATAAGAAAACCTTACCATGTGTCAGAACAGACCTCAATATGAATATGGATGAGGACAGACTGGTTCTGATATTGGACGCACAGCCCTGGGAAGCCTAATGAATGCAAAGCTCAGCTCAATGAAGGGGGCCACACCCTAGATGTACTCAATACAAGAGACTGAAACGATGCAAAAAAATGAGCTAGTTCATCTGTTTAATGGCCAGTGTGGATCTGCTCTTATATAAACCAATTCACTGTGGGGGGTACACCTGATGAAGACGGCAATCCGACGTCGAAACGCATTGTGGAATAAACAGAGTTAAGTAAATTATCCCCCAGTGTGGCTTGAACGCATTAGCGCTCCTTTGATCACAAAATTATTGTTATTGATTTGTGTGAAGCTGCTATGTGCAGGGAGCCCGGGAAGGACCTGCCGTGACATAATTCCGCTGACCGGCCCCCGACATCACATGACCGCAAATTGAGGAAGTGGAGCTGGAGGATCTGTGCGGCAGCGCTGGAATCACCGCAGGCTAGTGCAGACACCTTTGTTGTGCGAGGACGGCACAATATCAACAGGTGAGAGGCTTAAACACCCCCTCCTCTCATTAGTCACCACTGGACCACCAGGTACTCCTCATTGCGCCCTCTATGTTTGTATTTACTTGCATCAATTGTTGTCTAATGTTGAAGGGCTCACGTTTTCCGCACCCACTCACTGTGGAGGAGTTCAAAATAAAGCATTTTCTGAACCGTGATTCGGGATTTGTTATTTATATATTACAATGCCCGTGTTCCTTATGGTATGTCGGTGACTTTAAAACCTGGATAAATTTACACCAATATACCATAAGGAAAGAATTGATGGAGTGAGCAATTTCCTAACATTTTGTGGAAAAAGGACATACAGAGAAACAACTATGATTTTGGATCATAGATGCTGTCCCAAGTATGTGAAGAGGGGAAGACCGGGTTCGGGTTTTGAAAAAGGAGTTACAATGGATTATGACGTTGAACACATTGAAACCAAATGGTCTCAATGTGGACTTTAAGACTGGCCATTTAATGTGAATAACATACAATGTACTTGATGCACTTACCTATGCATTCCCATTATATATAATAGTATTTTAATAAGACAAAAAGAAATTTTTTTGTTTGGTTGAAGATAATAATTTTCTTTTGTTTTTTCACTTGCAGGCAGCTAATGGCAACATGTTGCATTTCTAGTGCGGACCAGAGTGTGTGATTTGTGTGCAGGCGTCCGCCTGCGCACAGATCACATATGGCAGTGAATGGGTGCTGTGAGGTAGCAACCGGGGAACCCGCTTGCAAAACGACAAGAACACGTTTTTTTAAGTTAACCAATGTCTACCCGTTTATTTTCACATAGTAATCACATAACCCTGGGTAGCATTTTTGACACATATCACATTGATTAACAACACTTTACATAAATACACCATACCTTTACATTTAACATCACATAACACTTATATTGCACATAACGTTTTATAGTAACCCGGGACCTATAACCATCTCTGTCCCCATTGGAGCTCTACTAACAGCTCCCGTGGTGGCTACGGCCTCCGGCCTATCTACACATTCCACATACATTTATCAATTCATAAGTTACCATATATCAATGGGCTCTATAGGTCCCAATGGCGGAACCAGCCGCCTGGCTTTAGTTCCCCAGCTCCACACTACCCCGGAATCAGGACTCCAGCCTGACCGGGTTCTTACACACCGTATGTGATCCATCCTAACACATCCATGGATCACATACATCCTCACACACGCTCACAGCCCATCATACGATATCCATGGACTGCGGCTCCCCTGGGTCCATAGCAGGGATTGGCCTACCTGAGTCACCGGGCAAACCGAGCTTCACCAAGGCCTCCTCACCACGTGTTTAGGCCGACAGCCGCAACCAAACCTCCACCCTGTGGCAAGTCTCCAGGTCGACGACTGTGCCCACGCCTGAGTCGAGCGCCCTCCAGGATCAGCCTTGGTTCCCCACTCCAGGAGCCCTCGTTACCCCCGCATCTGGCCACAGGTTCACACATACCATCGAAGGACGGTTTGAGGGACAGGTACCCGCCACATGCAGCAGGCCAAGCCTCCCTCTCGTCCCCACGGGACGGAATTCCTCCGATCTCACACCCACACTCGCTGGGTTTCTCTAACAGACTGACTCTCCTCAGCTCTCTGGCTGGTAATCAGCCCACATGCTCTTAGGCTGATGTCTGGCTAAGAATGAATCTCCCAATCACTCAGGTGGCCGGCTCTTATCGTGCCAGCCACTCCCACATGGACACACCCCCTCAGCTGCTGTTAATCAGCCTGTCACACAGCTCAGGTTAACTCCCTGTGTTCCGGGTTGTCAGCACTCACTCATTACATCCTATTCCTCATGGATCTCATACCACTCTCACTGCCGCTCATTAGGCTCATGATACCTCATTGTGTTCAGGTTGGTTCACACAGTATTATCATCACAGGAAAACCGGCCAGTGTGCACAGGATCATCCTCTGATCCTACATGTGATGTACCCCGGCCATGCGGAACATGCCGGCGGTGCCTCACAGTGCGCACGGTCATGCGCAGTCAAGCGCAGCACCGTGCGCTCCCATTATAAAGATAGGGGCTTGCGGTGCTGCGTTCACATTGCGGATCCCCTCCGCAGAAGGCTGCGGAGGGGAACGCTAATGTGAAGCCACCCTAAGCCTGAGTGGAATGGGCATTGGTGTCACGAGTACAAGGGGGGCTCAGGGGTTAAAATCCCATGTGGTTCCATCGGTACATATCGAAGGAATATCCCACTTAGTTGTGGGATCTCCTGTACCTAGTGATACAAAAAGGAATTGGGTCTTAGGGCCCCGTCACACCTGGCGATGTTCCAGCGATTCCTGACAACGATACGACCTGGTAAGGATCACTGGAACATCTCTACGTGGTCGCTGGTGAGATGTCAAACAGTCAGATCTCACCAGCGACGCAGCAATGAAATAGCGACCCGTATAACGACCTCAGCGGTCGTTGGGACCCTGTCACACAGCAGCTAGTCTGATGAATCAGACCTACGTGGCCGAGTTCTGAGTTGCCAATGAGGTCGTTGTTAAGGCGTCAAACACACCAATGCATGCTGCCCAGCGGGACCCCGATGATCATAAAATGGTCCAGGCCATTCTGACACGATCGGCGATGTCACAGCGGGAGCCCGGTCACTGCTATGTGTCAAACATAGTGAGATCGCTGTTGAGTCACAAAACTTGTGACTCAACAGCGATCTCGCTAGGTGTGACGGGGGCTTAAGCCTATGTACACTGATGGTTTATGAATATGGCTCCCCATAATAAGCAAACAGAGAATTAAGTGTTCTGTTATAGACTTTTTGGTTAATCTTAATACCTCTTTAAAGAGGTTATTTTATATGGGATAGAATTGATGGTGCACCAATATAGACATAATATATATTAAAACAGCTGAGGTTTGGAGTAATATTGTGGAGTTATGACAGCTTGGGACCCAGTGGAGGGTCTTATTACATAGTAATCATGCGCACATTAAAGCTGACAGGAGCAGACCACCGCTGGTCTCAGGATGAACTGCGCAGGAGAAAAGTATTGTGGGAAATGGAGTCTGGATATTACGAGCATGCGCAGTGAGATAGGGAGAACGCGGGTGGATCCATGCATAATGGCATTTTTGTTTTGAGTGGAACTCCTGATCATATATGACTGGTGAACACCTGTAAGTGTTTTTAATGTTTTTAGTCAATTAATACTTTTTGCACAATATGTACATTGCATTGTACTTGATATTTAATATAAGCACATGAACATGAGCACTATTGTAACCACTTCACCACTGTACCACAATCAAATGTATTATATGTATGAAATATGTGTGTAACGTGAAATTAATTGCAATTGTT
The DNA here is from genome assembly GCA_033576535.1 of Allobates femoralis. Classification (NCBI taxonomy): domain Eukaryota; kingdom Metazoa; phylum Chordata; class Amphibia; order Anura; family Aromobatidae; genus Allobates; species Allobates femoralis. The sequence goes on along the minus strand of JARQOC010000012.1, from coordinate 45,241,489 downwards.
TTTAAGTGGAAGATATCAGGCTGTACCTTATAAAACTTTGTCATTTCACTATACTCACTGCTTGAGAAAGGATACGAAATCCGAAACATCGCCACGCCACTGGCAATAAAGGTCCACTAATTACATTATTTTGGTGCGGTCTTCATTTTTTATCATATTACTAAGACACTTTAACAGGTGTGGAAAAAACCTTGCACTTTTTTGAATAAGTTTGGTGCTGTTCCTAATTTTCTGTCATATATATATGTATACAGTGCCTTGTGAAAGTATTTGGCCCCCTTGAACTTTTCAACCTTTTGCCACAATTCAGGCTTCAAACATAAAGATGTAAATTCTAATTTGTTTGTGAAGAATCAACAAGTGGGACACAATCGTGAAGTGGAACGAAATTTATTGGATATTTTAAACTTTTTTAACAAATAAAAAACTGAAAAGTGGGGCGTGCAATATTATTCATCCCTTTACTTTCAGTGGAGCAAATTCACTCCAGTTGTTCAGTGAGGATCTCTGAATGATCCAATGTTGTCCTAAATGACTGGTAATGATAAATAGAATCCACCTGTGTGTAATCAAGTCTCCCTATAAATGCACCTTCTCTGTGATAGTCTCAGGGTTCTGTTTCAAGTGCAGAGAGCATCATGAAGACCAAGGAACACACCAGGCAGGTCCAAGATACTGTTGTCGCAAAGTTTAAAGCTGGATTTGGATACAAAAAGATTTCCCAAGTTTTAAACATCTCAAGGATCACTGTGCAAGCGATCATATTGAAATGGAAGGAGTATCAGACCACTGCAAATCTACCAAGACCCGGCCGACCCTCTAAACTTTCATCTTGAACAAGGAGAAGACTGATCAAAGATGCAGCCATTAGGCCCATGATCATTCTGGATGAACTGCAGAGATCTACAGCTGAGGTGGGAGAGTCTGTCCATAGGACAACAATCAGTCGTACACTGCACAAATCTGGCCTTTATGGAAGAGTGGCAAGAAGAAAGCTATTTCTCAAAGAAATCCATAAAAAGTCTTGTTTGAAGTTTGCCACAAGTCACCTGGGAGACACCAAACATGTGTTATAAGGGGCTCTGGTCAGATGAAACCAAAATTGAACTTTTTTGCCACAATGCAAAACGATATGTTTGGCGTAAAAGCAACACAGCTCATCACCCTCAAAACACCATCCCCACAGTCAAACATGGTGGTGGCAGCATCATGGTTTGGGCCTGCTTTTCTTCAGCAGGGACAGGGAAGATGGTTAAAATTGATGGGAAGATGGACGGAGCCAAATACAAGACCATTCTGGAAGAAAACCTGTTGGAGTCTGCAAAAGACTGGGACTGAGATTTATCAAGACAATGATCCCAAACATAAAGCAAAATCTACAATGGAATGGTTCAAAAATAAACGTATCCAGGTGTTAGAATGGCCAAGTCACATCCAGACCTGAATCCAATAGAGAATCTGTGGAAAGAGCTGAAAACTGCTGTTCACAAACGCTCTCCATCCAACCTCACTGAGCTCCAGCTGTTCTGCAAGGAAGAATGGGCAAGAATTTCAGTCTCTCGATGTGCAAAACTGATGGAGACATACCCCAAGAGACTGCAGCTGTAATCGCAGCAAAAGGTGGCGCTACAAAGTATTAATTCAAGGGGCTGAATAATATTGCACGCCCCACTGTTTAATTTTTTGTTAAAGTCCAAAATATCCAATAAATTTCGTTCCACTTCACGATTGTGTCCAACTTGTTGTTGATTCTTCACAAACAAATTAGAATTTATATCTTTATGTTTGAAGCCTGAAATGTGGCAAAAGGTTGAAAAGTTCAAGGGGGCCGAATACTTTCACAAGGCACTGTATGTATTTCACTTCATGTATTGATTATCATCTTTTTAATGATAAGCTTATTTATTCAGATGCACCCGTATATGCAGCCAACCCTACCGGAAAAAAATCTTAGCATTCACTATCAAACATTTAATTAGTGGTCAAGCTGAAAATGGAGAAAGAGACCTCCTCATGGAAGTGGTTACAGGTCAGACCCCGTCACCGTGAATGACACATCCTAATTGTTTTTGTTTGGAAAACCCCTTTAAGAAATGAGAATGGATACATTTCCAATGTTTAATATATGTAATAAAAGAGATCAGATACCTTGTTTCCTACCTGGGTGAAGAAAGGCTCATATATCTCCACACCTTTGTCAGAGCCCTGTAGAAGGATCTCCTCGCCCCGTTTCCAGCTGTACCGGACTGGAGGATTGGAGTTAGCAATGCAACGCAAGAAAACAGTTCTCTCATAGTAAAATTGTTCCTTGGCCTCTCCTATACTTTGATGTACAGTCACAATGGGATCATCCAAATCTGAAAATGAAACGATACACAGAGAAGATTATGTTAGATCCTGTAGCTAGAGACCGAGTTACAACAGTGAGTTCCTGGAGGAAATGCTGCTGTGATAGAGATGTACGGTCCCAAGACTTTTGTGCAGTGTAACAAAACTTGGGAACAATTTTATCAATTACATACAAGTTATCTGTACAATCTATGTGCCCCCAGGGGGAAGCTTTATAAAACTACAAGCTCCTTGTTGTTAGGCTTAAGACATATAGTGTGTTATTAAAGGACTATTCCAGTTTAAGCAGATGATCATTGTTATATTTGTGTGGGTCACGGTTCTGGGACTTTGACTGATCGTCAAAGCATGATCCCCTGTCCCTCATTCTCAATGCCAAAAATAATTGATTATGCATGTGCCCTGCTGCTCTATTCAGTCAAGAACATTGAATAAAGATATCTCAGTACCATGATCATCAGCGCATGCACAGAGTTCTAGAATTTCGACTGATCAACATGTAATTAACCCATGTTTCTTGTTTCACCCAGCCAGAAGTGATTATATGTGTGCCCTGTTGCTACATTCAATCAATGGCACTGATACAAACAGGCAATATCCATCCTTATCAGCGCATGCGCAACCAGAGTTTTCGAAACTCCACTAATCGACAAGAAGGGATTCCATGTCCCTCATTTCTCCTAGCCAGCAGTGATTATGTATGTGCCCTGATTCTTCATTCAGTCAAAGTGACCTGGCTCATCAGCACATGCCCAACCAAACTTTTGGGACTTCGATTGATCAATAAGAAGTCTTTCCCTGCCCCTCATTTCTTCCAGCCAGGAACAATTATGTCCCGGCTGCTGCATTCAGTAGAAGGCACTGATAAAGTCAGCTGAGAACAATGCTCACCAGTGCATGCGCGAGTTCTAGCACTTTGACCAATCAACATTAAGAGAACCAATGGCTCTCATTTTTCAGGAGGAATTACATAGATTATGTATGTTCCTTGCTGATCTATTAAGCCAATGGTACTAATGAAAATAACCTTGCAAAATACTGAATAGCGCATGCGCAACCAGAGTTCTAGGACCTTCTGTGACTGACAAAAGGGGAACCCATGTCCATCATTTCACCAAGTCAAGAGGAATTGAATAGACTGATTATTTATGTGCACTTCTGAATCCTTTACGTTTAATGATTAGTGGGCACTAAAATGCTTAAGTGCTCATTAGTTGTTACTTGAATCGAGCAGGTCAGACATTCGGACGTGCTTCACTCGGGTACCTAGTATAATGAAAGTCAATATAAAACTCAAGAATTGTTCATGAAATTTTATCTATCTTTCTATCTTGTCTCAGTGCTGGAAATTGAGCATTGCGTTCAAAAACCTGCGATACTCGGTGAGCATGGAACGTGCCCGGGCACCCTGATCCTCGATCGAGTATCGTACAGTGTCGAGCACCCTTAGGCTACATTATTACCACTAATTCAGTCAATTGCACTGATGGCAGATGTCATTGTCAAACAGCACCACTCTCGTCTTAAGGCTGAGTCTGGTATTGCAGTTTATTTCTATTTCATTACGCAAAAGTCTTTTTTAATGAAACATTTTACTGAGCCCTAATATTAATAGTTTCTAATTTGGGTCAGAAAACTCGCCTTGTTGCCAAGAGCAATAAATCACATTACAGTAAAGGGGTATTCCCATTTTGGACATTTATGATACATCCAGAGGAAATGTGATCAATGTCTGACATTTGCTGATCCCACCTCTAAAGCCACCGTCACACAGCACGACGTTGGAACGATGTCGGCAACGATCTCATGGGCGCGCAGTCGTTTCCGACATCGTTTTGACATCGTTGGTGAGATGTCACACGTCTAGATATTGTGGACAACGCACCAACGATGTTGTGAGCAGGTATCATTCATACAACCCAGCGAACAATACCTGCTCATTGCTGTGAATGGGCGAAGTCGTAAACGACATCGTTATCGCGGTGTCACACACAACAATATTCCAGGTTGGCTGATCGTTGATCATGTGGTTTGAGTCTGAGAACATGTTCTCAAACCTGCGATCAGTGACCCAATGATTTATCCAAACAACTTTGCCGAGTCACACGCAACGAGGTCATAACGATGTCGCTGGAACGACTCCAAACCCGTGACGTATCAGCGACATCGTTAACAATATCCTGCCATGTAACGGGGCCTTAAGATCCAAACCTTCCTCAAGAATTGGCCACAGTTTGATGAGCTGTCGGGAATGGCAAGAAGGCTGCGCATGCGCTGCTGCCTCCCTTCACTCTTAGAATAGCTGAGCATGCTTCTTGGGCTTTTTCCACAATTGACATATAATTGAATGAAGAGAAAGAACAGATGTGGAGCTCGGTCTCACCATTAACGGTGGCACAAGACAGGACACCAGTTGGCCATATTTTTCCCAGAAATGAGTACACCTTTATCAAGTACACACTGTGCTCTGATTGGTTGCCTTTTGTCTTAGAAATAAGGTATTAAGTATTTTTAGGTCTGAAAAGATGTTTCTTTTTTCCAAGGAAATTCTAATAAATTCCACAGATTGAGTTGGGAATCTTAGTAGTTCCATTTGCAGAACAGTAATGTTAAAAAAAGGGACTTTTGGAAAGTCGGGCCGATTGCCATAACTATACTGGAGGCAATCCTGGATAGATGGGCCGTGACTGATATTACAAATCAGCTTTATTGATGTAGAGCAGAGCTGTAATACCAGTAATAACCAGTAGACTGAGTGTGGCGCTGTTTTTGGACATAACATATCAGTGGTTCTGTAAGATTTAGGACAGTGGTTACTCTTTTCTCCTGCACCACATCTGTACTCATACACTTATTCACGGCACAGACCCCCAAGAGGACATTGGATCATTAATACTTCTATGTTTAAACTGTGCTGACCCTGAGGGATCACATGGAAATATCAAAAGGAGACGTCAAAGGTCCCGTATGTTCAATCAGCGTTATACCATCCCCATGTAAGATTCATGTTGTAAGGGTTGTGCCAAGTTGTTCCGTAGTGATAATCTCCTGCTAATAAAATACTGTTGAGTTAAACCAGCAAAACAGCTGACACATCACTGGAGTCATGGTCTCAGCCCCTACATTATGGTGCTGTTAGATTAAATAGCAAATACCTGGGGTTTCTCATAACAAATATTAATGTTATGCTGTATTATACAGCTGCTGCAGAACCTTATAATGCAAACCTCAGCTGCTGCAGAACCTCATAATACAGACACCAGCTGCTTCAGATCCTCAAAATACATACTTCAACGGCTATTTAATCTCATAATATACACCTAAACTGCTGCAGAACTTCTTAATACACACCTCAGCTGCTACAATACTCAAAATACACATCTCAGCTGCTGCAAAAACTCATAATACACACATCAGTTGCTACAGATTCTCATAATCCTTACCTCTGCGGATGCAGAACCTCATAATATACACCTCAGCTCCTGCAGAATCTCATAATACCCACCTCAGTTGCAGCAGATCCTCATAATGCATTCCTCAGCAGCTGTTTAACCTCATAATACACCTCAGCTGCTGCAGAACATCAGAATATACACATAAACTGCTACACACACTCCTAAGTCACACCTCAGCTTTTGCAGATCATCATAATACACACCTCAGCTGCTACAGGTCCACATCATACACATGTCAGATGCTGCAGAACCTCATAATATACACTTCAGGGGCTGCATAACCTCATAATACACACCTCAGCTGCTACAAAAGCTCATAATACACACCTCAGTTGCTACAGATCCTCACAATACATATCTCAGCTGCTGCAGAACCTCATAAAACACTACTCAGCTTCTGCAAAACCTCATAATACACACCTCAGGTGCCGCAGAAACTCATAATACAGACACCCATCTGCTGTAAAACCTCATAATACACACCTAAGCTGCTAAAAAAAACTCATAATACAAGCCTCAGTTGCTGCAGATCCTCATAATACATACCTCATAATACCGCAGCTGCTTCAGAACCTCATAATACACACCTAAGGGGCTGAAGAACCTCATAATATAGACCCCCCCCATGTGCTTCAAAACCTCATATTACACCACCCCACTGCTACAGAGCACATGTCACGTGTCAGCTGCTGCAGAACTTCATAATGCACACCTAAGCTGCTGTAATAATACAGAGCTCAGCTGCTGAAAAAGCTCATAGTACACATTTTGGCTGCTACAAAGCCTCATAATACACTCTTCAACTGCTGCAAAACTCATAATATAAACCTCGGCTGCTACAGAACCTCATATTATATATACCCCTGCTGCTGCAGAACCTCATATTACATTCCCTAACTGCTGCAGAACCACATAATACACACCTCAATTGCTGCAGAACCTCATAGTACAAACTCCAGCTGCTGTGGAACCTCATAATACACACATTGGCTTCTATGGAACCTCATAATACACACCTCAGCTGCTGCAGAACCTTGTAATACATACCTCATAATACACACCTACCACAGTAAAGAAGAAAAGCTTGCCCAATCCTATAAAAAGAAGTTCTGCAGCAGCACAGGTGTGTATTTTATGGTATAATGCCTCAGTACTTCACGTTATAAAAACAGCTCCCTGAGGAGGGCGCTATATGGCAACTGTGCTCCATGGTGTTGTGATATTCTGATATTTCACAGTGTGGGGCATTATCTATACAGTGTATTGTGTGTATATCACAGAATAGTTTAATTCCCTGTTCACGCACTGAGGACGCCGTACAGTACATTATCCTAACAATATCTGAGAAGATCAAAAATAGACACAAGGTGCCGGGGCTCCTGTAATTTCTACAAAGGTTAGGAGTATTTGCTAAGCCCGGCTCATCCAGAAGAGACAGCTGCAGCCTCCCCTGGATCGCACGTGCTGCCGACGCATCTGGTCCGAAATGAGCAAATAAAGTATTTACAGATTTTATTACAAGTTCTCCCAGATATATTGGAACCGGCTCCAGTTCAATCTCCAACACTGAGAAAATCCATCCAAGAAGCATCGTATACTGCAATTATTATAGCCAATGGTTGTAAGATTCATCAAGTAGTAAACTTTGACCGCCTCATTTTCTAATTAATTCACAAATTAATTTAATCAATTAAAATTATGGCCTCTAGTATATTATTCTTAAATATCCTTTTAGTTCTCCCTGAAATCAATCCTTCCTTCCTTCCTTCCCAAATTAGTTTAATCAAAGAGGATTTGTTACTTGTTATTTTGTAAAAATCCACAAGCTCTCTTGATTCTGCTGCTCTTTTCCAATTTGTGCTGCGTCGCTCCATTACAGAGATATTCCCATTTGTTGCTTTTGAAGCCCATGTGAAATCTCTGCTTGTAGTCCAATGGGGAATTTCTTTAGAGTCTTCTCTGGGGGTGTGATCTTTTACCCCTCCTTTCCAGATGCTGCCAATTAAAGCACTAGCAAGATGTGATTGGCCTCACTTGGAAGGAAGGAATGAAAGGTCAAACAGTCAGAGAAGAGTCTAAAGAAATGCCCCGTTGGACTACAAGCAGAGATTTCACATGTACTCCAAAAGTAACACATGTGAATATCTCTGTCATGGAGCAATGTAGCACAAAAAGAAAAAAAAGTGTCAGAATCAGGGGGAGCTTACTGATATTTTTAAGCTATTTACCTCCTCTTTTTAACAACTCACAGGTCCTCTTTTGTAATATCATGACATCCTTTTTATCTTGAATTATCATTTGAGCACTATGTGAACTAATTCATTTCATTCTTTCATGAGCAATACAACTGTGCAGGGTAATATATTGAGTATTGCTGTAATCTGAACGTGTTTCTTGGATTAATTAATGTATTAATTTATTCTATAATTCACAAATGTACTTAATTAATTGATATGATGACATCCATTATGATATCTTGAAACAATCTTGTAGTACTGTCTGAAATAAGACGTTCATCCACCCACTCATTCATCTATTCATTCATTTTTGTATTTTGTATTTCACAAACACAATTAATATGATATCCCATACATATTGATACATACCGTATTTGAAATACTGTCTGAACTAAGCAATTCATTCATTCATTCATTCATTCATCTATTCATTCCTTAAAGTTTGGAAATCTGAGAAACAATTTGACTTTCAGAAATTTATTTGAAGTACAATATCTTTAAAATGGAGCCCTATGTGAAACAAAATAAAATTAATACATTCATTAATATATCTGCATAGTTTCATTTAATTTAAACATTCTTCAAATCAGAATGTTAAATATGAGCTAATGGCTTTACAATAAAGAGGTGAATAGTTCTAGGAAAAATAAAGTTTGCTACGGATCAGAAAAGAGCAATGATTGATATTATACCTAATTCATTAATTTTAATTCATTCCATCATTCCCTTTATCAAAAATGTTAATTTTATTAATTTGCTTTTCCAATGCTATAAGAATGAACATTTGTTGAATGAATGGATGAATGAAATAATTGATTTCTTTTCTTATAGAATTAAACTAGAAATAGGCCCAATGCTAATGCATGGGGAGGGCAGTCTCTGTGCCTGTCTACCCTTGTGCGCTCTCTCCTGTCTGTGCTGTCTCTTCCCCTGTGTGCTCTGTCTTACTTGTGTCCAGGGGTCTTTAAAGAAAAAAAAATTACGGTCCTACTCTGCTCCTTGGATTTTTCTTTACATCGCATATGAAGTCTTCATTCTTCATCTTCTAGACAAATAAGAGACTAGGAAGCAGGTAGCACAGGTACTGGAAGCCACAGGCAAACAGGAGACTGGAAAGCAGGAAGTAGAGGAACTGAAAGATGCAGGCAGACAGAAGGCTGAGGACAGGAAGCACAGGTACTAGAAGCCACAGGCAAATAAGGAGTTTAGAAGCCAGGAGGTAAAGGAACTGAAAGATGCAGGCAGATAGGAGACTGGGTGCAGGAAGCAGAGATACTGGAAGTTACAGGCAAACAGGAGACCAGAAACCAGGAAGTAGAGGAAGTGAAACATGCAGGCAGATAGGAGACTGTATTATAAAATAAGCAAACTTTAAAAGCTTTTTATTAGTAATTCATTAAAACATGAGTAAGGAGCTCGTCAGACAGACCAACAATAGACAAATACAAACAGATAAGGCTCTTTAAGAATATAAAATAGGGAGGGGGAACAAGAGGCGCAATAGTGCCCTATCACTCAGATACTAAAGGGCCTGTCACACGCGTCAATGTCGTCAGTGAGATGATCGCTGACGACATTGACGGCTGATTGCTGGTGAGCTGTCACACAGACAGACTCACCAGCGATCAATTGACCAGAGACATCATGGAAACGATTTAAATATCGTTTCCACGATGTCTTGCTCCCGCTGCCAGGCTGCTGGAAGCGGGAGCAGGCTGGTCTCCAAGGTAAACTGCGGGTATCTAGGCAGCGCGCGCTGCCTAGATACCCGACGTGTACCTTAGTTACCAGCCTCCTCCGCTCACCGGCTGGTATCTAAGGTACACAGCGGGTAACTAGGGACCCTAGTTACCCGCTGTGTACCTTAGATACCAGCCGGTGAGCGGAGGAGGCTGGTAACTAAGGTACACGTCGGGTATCTAGGTAGCGCGCGCTGCCTAGATACCCGCAGTTTACCTTGGATACCAGCTCCCAGCGCTTGTGAGAGGCGCTGGGAGCTGGAATATCGCTACTCCCGGTGTCACACGCAGCGATGCTGCGTGTCCACCGGGCGACAATCGCCAGGTTTTAGGACAGATTCTAAAACCTGGCGATCATCAACCAGCGATTTATCGCTGGTTGATTCAGTATGTCACACGCATCAATATCGCTGCAACGTCACTCGCAGCCGAGATCGTGCAGGCGATATTGACGCGTGTGACAGGCCCTTAAGAGATGAGAGGTATATTGTCAAAACCACTCACCTATTCCAGTTGTGATGACCCACAACTGGCTTGAAGGCATATAATCAATACCGGCTGCTGCAGGACCTCCACCAACCACTCGCACGTGGGAAGACTCTCAGGAAGCTGGGAAAAGGTGTGTGACAGTCCGCGCCACCGGGTACCAAAGAAATCACCTGGGATGCAGGAAGTTATTTCAAGCTTTATCTTTATTCTCCAACATGTTTCAGCGCTCCACCTGGTAATATCCCTGAGGAAGGCGCCAGGTGGAGCGCTGAAACATGTTGGAGAATAAAGATAAAGCTTGAAATAACTTCCTGCATCCCAGGTGATTTCTTTGGTACCCGGTGGCGCGGACTGTCACACACCTTTTCCCAGCTTCCTGAAAGGCTCTTTAAGTGTCTGATAACCAGTACAGGTATTTGTCATTTTGATGCAGGGCTTGATGTAGGGTTTGTGTTCCTGGGACAATCACCCGTGCGCTGCATTACAAAAGGCCTGACTGACTCCTGTACCATTGGATGAGATCAATCCTTTTTTTATGATTGGTTTCTTTATCTGGACATAGTACAATATTTACTGTGGTACGGTTGACTATGGGTTTGCAGATATTTGTACTGTAGGCCATTCTTTGCCCTGTACAATAATACCAGTGTTCCTGTACTGGTGATCGCACATTTGAAATGCCTTATCTGTTTGTATTTGTCTATTGTTGGTCTGTCTGACGAGTTCCTTACTCGTGTTTTAGTGAATTACTAATAAAAGGTTTTTAAAGTTTGCTTATTTATAACAGACAGCAGACTGGGAGCAGGAAGCAGAGGTATGGAAGCCACAGGCAAACAGGAGAATGGAATGCAGGTAGCATAGGTACTGAAAGTGGCAGGCAGACAGGAGACTGGGAAGCAGGCAGCAGAAATACCAGAGCCATAGGCAGGTAAGACAGGTACTGGAAGCCACAGGCAGACAGGAGCCTGGAAAGCAGGCAGCAGAGGTGCTGGAAGTCACAGGCAAACAAAAAAACAGAAAGCAAGCAGCAGAGGTACAGAAAGCTACAGACAGATAGGGTTCAGGAACACTAAAAGTCTTAATACCAAGACACAGGTGTGTGTCTCCGTAAGCTTTATATAGGCCTAGGCAGATGATCACATGGAATCATGTGACATGGAGCACAGCAGAGTTCAGCAGACCGGTGTAAGGCTGCTTTCACGTTGGCATTTTTTTAAAAAATGCGGCAGAATTACTGCACCTGCCACATCTTGCGGTCAGGTGCGGCAAGTGCGGTTGAAGCAGATCTGGAAGTTGCGGCCGCGAAACAAAAAACGCTGCTGACCGCAACCGGCAAAACCGCACTTGCCACACCTGACTGCAAGCCCCATAGACAATGCATGGGGCTTGCCGCAAGTGCGACACAAGTGCGGCCCTTAGGCGGAAGATGCGGCAGATGGGGTAATTCTGCCGCATCTGCCGCATTTTTTCAAAAACGCCTATGTGAAAGGGGCCTAAGGGGAGTAAAGTCCGAAATGCATAAACATGTCACAATATGTAACAAAATCTTTTTCCAAAGCTGGTAGTCTCATGCCACTCAATTTGAGATATGTCAAGCTAAGAGAACACGTAAGGACGTACACATCTGTATGCAATGTTCATATTTCCATCCCTTGTTATGTTCAGGTGTTTAGGAGACCTTTAGATTTATGGGGAGAACGGCACAAATTCCGCTACGTATCGCGCCCTCAACATCCCGAGTCATGTCCTCTGTAGTGATCACCACATCACAGAACATGGAGCTTACATCTTATTTTGCTTTGATTTTCTGAGCTTAAAAAAATAAAAAGGTATTGACATATGAAGTGACCTTTATCGTATGATACCTCATCCACTCACCCAAGTGAATGTCACAAGGGAGAATTTAATTAAGTTATGTTGGAAAATAAAGATAGAAAAACTAGTGGAACTGCATTTGTTACCTCTTTCCAAGTCAGATATGATAATAATAAAATATGAATGTAAAAAATCTCTTAAGAAAGGGGCCTTGTTTTATATTGCCGAGAAATTAGTAATGGTTGCGCATGCGCGACTCTTGTTCTTGACCTCTGAAAATTGACAGGTTTCTTTCTATATAAACAGAGTGAGAGACCTATCCATCTATCTAAGCTGGGGATGAAGAAACCATCAAGACCTTGGCCAGAAAACTGGTCTCTACTTTCTTGACTCCTTCTTAGGGTGGAGGCACACTAGGAGCGTGTAAAACGGAGCGTTTTGTACGCTAGCCGACTGCGTCGCGTATTTGTCCGCGATCGCGGTGTGAGTTGTGTGCGAGTGGGGTGCGTTTGCAATGCGAGTGCGTTTTTTCAGTCACAAACAGCGATCCGAGTGTAAGGTGTTTTTGAGGCATGGAGGCACTTCAGAATTGGAATCAGCTTGTACTTCCTGTCACGTACAAGCGTATTTCGCGCATGTAACTTGCATGGTGTGCTGACTTCATGCCCGAAAAAAACGCCGCCATAGACTTGCATTGGCCATACGCGCGTAGGAATCGCACGCATACTCAGCATGCTGCGAGTGGAATTGCATTGCCGGCGACATGCAAGAGGCGATTGCGTAAAACGGACCACTGTGCCCTGGCCAATTTGTTAACATCAGTGCGAGTGACATGCGTTTTTTACAAGCGTGAGACTCGCGCGAGTCTCATGCCAGTGTGCCTCCACCCTTAAAGTATGTTTTTCTCTAAAATGCCGCATTTTATAATGAACATTCACTAAAAGGAAGAAAGTATGTTCCCCTATCTTAGACCTTTACAATCTATTCACCGAACAGACGATAGATTGTCTAGTAGATGGGAGTCCTATATATCTAGAGAAAGGGGCAGTATTGCCTATCGCCAAAAATGTAGTAATGGTTGCGCATGCGCAGATCTTGTACTGGGATTTTGAAAATGTACAGGTTTCTTTCTATGTAAAAATAGTGAGAGACCTATCGATTTGTCTGAGATGGGGGTGAAGGAGCGATCGGGACCCCCGGGGAAGATGACTGGTCTCAATGTTCTTGCTCCTTTAGTTATGTTTTTCTCTAAGATGTTGCATTTCAGAATAAAGCATGCACTACAAAAACAAAAGAATGTGCTCCTATCTTAAACCTTTACAGTCTATCCAGAGACGAGATTGTCTAATAGATGGGAGTCCCATATATCTTAAGAAATGGGCCATGTTTAACATCGCCAAGAATGTAGTGATGGTTGCGCATGCGCAGCTCTTGCATTGGGATTTAAAAATTGACAGGTTTCTTTCTATATAAAAACAGTGGGAGACCTATCCATCTGTCTGAGCTGTGCACAAAAAAAACATCAGGACTGTGGCCAAATGACTGTTCTTGCCTCCTTCCTAAAGTATTTTTTTTTCTAAAATGACACATTTCAGAATGAAGTACGCACTACCAAAGGACCAAAGTAGGTGCCCCATCATAGACATTTATAGTCTATCCACAGAACAGACCATAGATTGTCTAGTAGATGGGATCCTATATATCTTGAGAAAGGAGCCATATTGTATGCAAGAATGTAGGATTTGTTGCGCATGCACAGGTGTTGTACCGAGCGTCTGATAATTGACAGGTTCCTTTCTATATAAAGATAGTATGGGACCTATCATATAAGAGAGGGGTGAAAAAGCCATCAGTTCCTTGGCCAGATGCCTGGTATCTACGTTCTTGACTCATACTTAAGTATATTTGCTTCATTTCAGAATGTATTGAGCATTAAGAGGACTAAGAGAACAAAAGTATGTTCCCCCTCCACATTACATCCTATAGGATCATTTTTGACCTTTCTTCTACATCCATAGATTATAGATCAAGCTATGATGTATCTACACATTATACAAGAGAGCAATCACTGGAGAAGGACATTATGGTTGTAAGAATATAAGAGACAAGGCAAAGAGGAAGACCAGCAACTTGATGGCTTGATATTATCTCTTGTCTTCAGCAAACAAGACCCTGGTGGACCTATCTAGGCTGCACAAGACTGACCTTCATACGCAGCATTCACAACCTCAAGATGCACATCAAAGCAGGCTGCTCTTAACGGAGTAGAATTAGCAAGTGTTGTTTTGTTCATAGAGGCGCCGTGATCCAATAGTGCCATGACTGGAGAACACAATGAATGCTGGTAAAATATAAAATAATGATTTCTTTTTTGACAGCTTCTAGACTTGTGGGAATGTTTTCTACATGATGGAGAAGTTAATCTGTCACTAGACAGAACCATCTCGTATAGAGTTCGTGGTGATGGCTTTACACTGCTCCATCTGGAGCTCGGCATTGTGCTTGGTGATGTACAGTTACAGGTAGCTACTTGGCCATGAAGCTCCTCGTGGGTGCATTGTTTGTGCTTGGTGATGTACGGTTACAGGCAGCTACTTGGCCATGAAGCTTCTGGTGGGTGCAGTGTTTGTGCTTGGTGATGTATGACTATGGATGTATGACTACAGGCAGCTACTCGGCCATGAAGCTCCTCGTGGGTGCAGTGTTTGTGCTTGGTGATGTATGACTACAGGCAGCTACTCGGCCATGAAGCCCCCCCGGTGGGTACAGTGTTTGTGCTTGGTGATGTACGGCTAAAGGCAGCTACTCGACCATGAAGCTCCTGGAGGGTGCAGGGTTTGTGCTTGGTGATGTATGGCTACAGGCAGCTACTTGGCCATGAAGGCCCCGGTGGGCGCAGTGTTTATGCTTGGTGATTTACGGCTACAGGCAGCTACTCGGCCATGAAGCTCCTGGTGGGTGCAGTGTTTGTGTTTGGTGATGTACGGCTACAGGCAGCTACTTGGCCATGAAGCTCCTGGTGGGTGCAGGGTTTGTGCTTGGTGATGTGTGGCTACAGGCAGCTACTTGGCCATGAAGCCCCCGGTGGGTGCAGTGTTTGTGCTTGGTGATGTACGGCTATAGGCAGCTACTCGGCCATGAAGCTCCTGGTGGGTGCAGGGTTTGTGCTTGGTGATGTACGGCTACAGGAAGCTACTCGGCCATGAAGCTCCTGGCGGGTGCAGGGTTTGTGCTTGGTGATGTACGGCTACAGGCAGCTACTTGGCCATGAAGCTCCCAGTGGGCGCAGTGTTTGTGCTGATGTTACCAGAGAAGGTCTGCATTCTGCAAGTATGAGGTCAGCAGAGAGATGGGGAGTTCTCTACCCTCTGCCTCTCAGCCGTCAACCCCCTTTTCCAACGTTACGGGGCCTCCGCTTCATGGCTGACTGCCGCGGTTCCTTCCGTTTGTCAATAATATCACTTACAAGGTGATGGGGGAAGATTTAGGTGGAAGAAATGTGATGAACCGACTTGTTACCCCGGCGGCTCCTATTCCAGGATGCGTTGGTATCAGTGAGCTCCGCACCACCGGCCTCTCTGTAAACTGTTTTAGAAACTGCCATAGAAGTAACTGGAGAGCAAGGTGCAAGCGCAGACGCCTCTCCGTCCAGAAAGGCGATTGGCGCAAGTGTCAACAAAAGTCTTGTTTTGGAAAAAGTAGGTATAGAAAATACTCAAACTAAAAAACAAAACTCCACAAAGTCTTTAATTCATAAAAAGTTACCTATCTGGATCCCATTTACTACATGGATTTTTTTCGAGCAGTGGGACAACAACTTTTTTGGTTCTTTAAGCTACAAATGTGGGATAATTGTGAAGCCTCGTAGCCAGGGTTACTCCACCGCCACCGGAATATTTTATCAATGAGTGTTCCAGTTTCCTAGGCAACGCAGTGGTCACATTCTCAATGTACCATAGGAATCGTGGAAGATGAATGTCTAATGGGAGAGTAATATGCTGCCACTGCATTGTTTAAGGTTAAGTTCCTTAACTAAAAATAGATGGAATATGAACAGTTTATTGTGTAATCCCACAAGAGGGAAAAATCTCAAGGAATACACTTTTTAATCCAACACTCATAATCTGGTGTTGCGGTATTACTTGCGCGACATTTGACGGTATTACTTGTGCAGGAACCTTTGTAATATTTGGACACGCTATGGCCATTTTCTAATGAAAACTGTAGCATTATTTGATTATCTGAGCTAAAATGCCATTATAATTTGCATACTATATGGCAGTATTATTTAAGCAAACAAGGTATATATGGCGGTATTATTTAACCAAATATGGTGGTATTATTTGGGAACTATTTAGAAGCATAATTTAAGCGAGAGTGGCACGATTTGGACACTGTATGGCGGTATTATTCAATTAACCTAGCAGTATTATTTGCACACAGGATGGCAGTATTATTTTAGCCAAAATAGTAGTAACATTCCTGTCCCTAACAGTATTCAAGCAAAAATGTTAGTATAATGTATATGGCCAGTAAGAATAATTGGATCCATTATGGCAGTATTATTCAAGCAAAGATGGCAGTATTATTTGTGCAGCATATGGGGCTACTTTTCTACCCAAAATGGTGATATTATTTAGGCCCTCCTTGGCAGTATAATTTAAGCAAGAATGGTAGTATTAATTAATCAAAAATCTTAGGTTTATTTGTGCAGTATCTGGCAGTATTTTTGGTGGTATTATTTGGGGATTCATCAGCCGTATAATTTAAACAAGAATTATACCACTATTTAGACACTGTATGGCGGTATTATTTAAGCAAAATTGCAGCATTATTTGCACTCAGGATGAGTATTATTTCAGCCAAAATAGTAGTAACATTTCTCCGCCGGGCAGTATTCAAGCAGAAATGGCTGTATTATTTGAGAACGTTTTATCAGAATATTGAGAGTAAAAATAGTAATAGTAATTGGACCCTGTATGGCAGCATTCATCAAGCAAAGATGGTAGTATTATTTGCACACTATGTAATGGTATTATTTAATGAAAAATTTCAGTATTATTTGAGCAGCATATGGCTGTATATTTCAAGCATCATTTTGGAATGTGTTGGCAGTATAATTTAAAGTGTAACGTATGTTTACATTTTTATTCAGTAATAATGTAGAGCAAGTGATTTTAATAAACTTTCAAATATACTTTATAAGTGGAAAACTATTCATAACCCTTCCACAAGGTGTCCCCACTACACTGTGTGTGAAGCAGATATATGTTTATTAACAGTCAGATCTGTCTTCACATGGAGTATGGGACATGTAACCATATAAGGTAAAGGGGGTGTGGCCTACACTGCTGACTGCAGCTGGTGAGGAAACAATGTATCAGATTACTTCAGATTACAGCATAGTTGATAAGCAATGTCAGAATGTCAGGATCACTGCAAACTTCTCTTTCCTTACCACAAGCTTCTAATCTCTCATCTGGCTCCACACAGCTCAGTCAGGCTCTCTGTTAACCCCTTCTCTGCTGTCACACTGCTCACTATCAGCTGCTGGCTGATTATACAAAAAAGGTAGTAACTTTTGGCACTTTCTTGAAGTAACAATGATAGCAAAACCTGAGAACATTTTGTCGGTAGAATGCAAGCAAAAATAGTAATGTGCCATGAATAACGGTATTATTCAAGGAAAATTGGCGGTATAATTTTGGGACTGTTTGGCGGCATAATTCAATCAAAAATGGTATTAATAATTTGTCATTTTTCAAGCTAATGTTATAGTCTTCTTTGCATACTGTATACCGGTATTATTTTGTGGCTATTTGGCACAGGGAAGAGAGTAAAAACCACAAGACATAAGGAATATGGTTGTTTTAATCCACCGATTCCACAGTCATAATCTGGAATCACATTAACATAATCTTTACAGGAAATCTGATTGTACTTTGTGAGGTCTTTAATCTGAGCTCCGACACATTTCCACCACCTACAGTTAGAGAACACCTTCTTTTTAGTAATTAGTTTAATGGATTTTTTTTTGCGCTTTGATTTCCAATAAAATGCAGAAATTAGTTAATTTGGTTTTATAGGTTGGTCATCAGGGCGGAAGGAAAAACATGTAATAATCCTAACATTATATTGCCGTATTGATTTGGCGCACAGGCGTGCATCCAGAGGATTTTTCATTTATAGTGAGGGTCAGTGTTTTATTTTTATCTGGCAATTAATCATGGCAGTGATGAAAAACCATATGGCGGTATTATACAACAAACAATGTAGTAGTATTTGACCATTTCGGGGTGTTTTCTCATCATTAGTGCAAAACAGGAGGTCTGATCTGGCTGGGTGAGAGGCCACTGACAGGGGGGATGTGGGGGGTTATTTGGGGAGAGTGCCCAATCGGTTTATAGAGACGTATAGGCCATGTGATGCTTCTCTGGAAGAAAGGTAAATGAATCATCAGTCGTTTCAGGACCCAGCACAATAATTGACCCCAACAGTAGACAATAGTCAAGAGTAGACCTGTCGGAACCAATCACTTTCCAGATTGATCTATGTATTTTGGTTTACAGAGGCCATCCAGTAGGTTTTTACATTTCACAAATGGTGGAATATAAGGGTTAACTTGAACAAAACTGATACTTACCTGAATCCCCGCTGTTCCTCTGTGTAGATGTCCATGTCCTTCACCAGCCTCCTCACCTCTTTTTCCGGTAAGAGAAACCATGTGACCATTACAGCCAATCAATGATGACTTATTAATGTCTCATCTGAGCCAGAAGACACAGCCTTGTAATTATCTCTTCTGGCTCAAACAGGACATCATGGCTGCAGCCAATCAGTGGCCACCGATCAGAGGAAGAAGCAAGCAGGACTGGCAGGATAGATAGGCGGAGGTGTGAAGGCGGTGCTGACTTTTAAGACCACTGTGGGCACATTCAACTTTGGTGGGGTCTGTGGTCATAAGTCCACAACTAACATTTATGTGGTCTGTGGTTATAAATCCACAATCAACTTTGATGTGGTCTGTGGTCCTAAATCTACAATTAACTTTTATGTGGTCTGTAGTAATAAATCCATATTCAACTTTTTTGTGGTCTGTGGTCCTAAATCCACATTCATCTTGATGTATGTGGCCCTAAATCCACTTTTAACTTTGATGTATTCGGTGCATAATAAATCCACAATCAACTTTGATGTGGTCTGTGGTGCTAAATCCACATACAACTTTGATGTGGTCTGTAGTCATAGATCTGTATACAACTTTGATGTGGTCTGTGGTCCTAGATCCACATACAACTTTGATGTGGTCCGTGGTCCTAGATCCACATACAACTTTGATGTGGTCCGTGGTCCTAGATCCACATACAACTTTGATGTGGTCCGTGGTCCTAGATCCACATACAACTTTGATATGGTTTGTGGTCCTAAATCCACATTTAACTTTGATGTGGTCTGTGGTCCTAGGTCCACATTCGTCAAGAGGACTATTAAAGGAAAACAAAGCAATTTATTTTATAAAACCTGTTTGCAAAAATGATTTTTAGCTAAATATCAATGCATTTAAGTAAGAATAAAAAAAATTGTCCTAAAAGGAGGCCATTGGACACCCCCCCCCCTTTAATGACAGCTGCCTCCCATGATCACTATGTCATCTCGGTGCATGATTATTTCCAATTATTTGAATTGCTGTGTCTACAATGTGTTTCCATGTAATTTTGCCGGCAAATACATTTAGCCATAGCGCTGTTTATTTATTTTGCTTGTACGCCAATAAGCAGATCCACAGTCACTGATTACTTTTGATTAGGCGCGTTAGGGGGTTTTCAGCCCAAGCACGTATCAATTTACAAATGATCAGGCCTTTGCATTTTGTTCCTCTTCTTGATTAAAAAGCTTTTGCCTTGGAATACCTTAATTAAATGCGCTCGTGGTCAATATTTCCTTGACAGCTAGTCAAGAAGTCTTTATTTGGCCATAATTGCTTTGTAGATAAACCTATGATGAACCAATTACACTGCTGGGGAACACCCCTCGATCGGAGGACATTGTTTTATTAGCCTTTTACGAGTATATCAACATAACTTTATTAGACAGGCATGTCCTCCGCATGCAAAAGGATTCTTTCCCCCCCAAAATAAAACTCTATCCTCTAGTGTGGTCTTTTTATACTCCAGTCAACCCTTTCTTATTGGTCTTCTGCCGTCTTGGTCTCAAAGGTGACAGCCATTACAAGGCTCAGTGTCTCCGTCACACTGCTCGTGGCTAGATCTGAATACTGGAGTCCACTGTCGGCAACTGCGTCCATCCTGCGGCTACTTATGTGTTCAGCATGGAGATGGCCATATTCATAGGTTAAGGTACATCGAGCACACCGATATCTACTGGACCGATGGACCATCCAAATTCCATCTGGTCTGTTTGTCTTCATTGATCTGGCTTCACTGGACTATCTTCAGCACCTTAGATTCCAAGGCCATATTCTGCAACACCCAACACCCATCAGCTCCTGTGCCCTCGGCTTGGACTAGGCTTTGTGATGTTGTGATGACATGTGTCTTTAGGCAAAGTCATGACATGTGTTGCCTTTGCAGTGCAGGAGTCAATGAAGATGGGCCAGTATGGGAAGAAGTCAAAGGTGGCCCAGTGAAGATCAGAACTAACAAGTCGTAACGAATGGCAGGATAGGTGAAGGATGGAATGGAAATGTTTCACATTTTTGTTAAGACCTTCCTGACTCTTCATAATCTAACAATATGGTGGCTGGAATCTACTATTTTCTTAGATTTGCCCAAAGTGAATTCAAGAACATTTTTGAATTTGGGCAAATCATATCTTTTGGTACAATTCAAGGACAATTTTGTTCGCCTGAAATCATATACTTTTAAGGGAATTAATCTGCAGATTTTTTCTTTATAATCTGAAAACAGCATATTGTAGGCCTAATTCCATTGATGTTTCACTCACCAGGCTGTGTTCTGTAGTTTCGATACAAGCAGTGTTTTATCAGCAGGAGATATTCACCGCTGGACTAGGTCTCACAAGCAGAACAGTCAAGCTAATCTATGTAACCCCGCCCCACCACTGACTCACAACTTGCTGACCATATATAGTCCATCAAGAAAGAAAAAGACACTCACCCATAGTTTGTCCTATCAGTCTCCTTTATTCCTTTGTAATAGGACCAGTTGAAGTGCCAGATAGGGACGAAACGGGCCGTTGTCCGCTGCCTTCCACCCCCTTCCTATTACTTGTAACACGGCACCGGAATAAAGGAGACTGATAGCACAAACTATGGGCGAGTGCCCTTTTCTTTCGTGATGGACTTTAGTTCACTGGAGCACACCCTAGTTCACTCACACACAGCCGGACTGAGCGGCATTCACAAAAGGAAAAGGCTCCCGAGGTTTATGGTAGTGCCTGGATTGATTTCTTATCAAGTGACAATATATAGTGTTTACAGGAAGCTGTCAATCAGTGGTGTGGGAAGGGGGTCATACACAGATCAGCAATTATAGCAATGCTACATCTCCGGAAGAGAAAACAGGGATTTTATTGAAACTTCAGCAAGGAGTATAGTAAGCGATACATTGCTGGAATCAGATTCTCTGCCTTTACATCATGCTGCTTTTATTTTCCATAGTAAAAACCTAAGGGGTGACAGATTTTCCTTAAATCCAGTTAACGTCTGGTGTGTGTACAATATATGACAGGTGTGTACAGAAGTTATATAACCAGAGCTCATGAGTTGAACCCGCTACATACAAGGCATAATTCTATCTAAGTGGTTAGACAAAGGAGCAGTTGCCTTCTCCATTGGCCTGAGTGTCAACCCTAAACGTGATGAGGTGCCAATGCTCTATATCTCCATCTACATCTGGGCAGAATGGGGTCCTGGCTAAAATCCCACCCAAGACATCTGCAAGGAATTTGCATGTTCTCCTTATGATGACATACTGATAGGGAATTGAGATTGTGAGCACCAATGGAGACATACATGATGTCTTAAAAGTGATTGGGAATATAATGACTCTAAATAAGCAAAGCATCATTTATTCATCTTCTTTATCCTTTTAGGAAAGGAGCAGGAAAAAACTATCAAAAGTCCATATATCTGCAAAGTGAAAAACTTTATTGATTACAAAAACAGGTGTGGGTGAGTTATCCATAGTGGAAGCAGGCACTTACGGGTACAGAATAAATATTTTATATGAATATATCATTAATATTACGGTAGACTAGGTTGGAGGTAGAATTACAACTACTTGAGAACATTAACAAGTGGATTGACTCTAAACTGTAACCCTCAGTGACAAGTCTACCATCTTATATTAAGGATACCGGTGAGCTGCTGAGGAGAGTGGATGGCCTACATGTGGGAGAGGATACGTTGCTTGTGTCTGGAGATGTCGAGTCTCTACACACCAGCATAGACACTCGGATGGATTAGCCGCCACTAAATTCTTTTTAGATACATCTAATCTTCCCCCATCTATTCGTGCATTGACCCTGGAGTTATTGGAATTTTTATTGACCCATAATATTTTTGTATTTAAGGGGTCCTTCTACCTACTGATCCAAGGAACAGCGATGGGAGCATCCTTTGACACCTCCTATTATTATTATTTATTATTAAGTATTTATATAGCGCCATTAGGTTACATGGCGCTTTACAAGTGAGAGGGTAGACAAAGACAAGTGGTAAAAAACGACGACAAATCGACAAATCAGTCATACTGGTACAATAGGGCTGAGGATCCTGTCCGCGAGGGCTCACAGTCTAGAGGGGGTGCCAATGCCAATCTATTCCTGGGGCTGTGGGAGAGGGACCTCTTCCAGTCAGAGGGAGTGTTGCCAATGTACCGCATCCTTTTCTGGATGCGGTACATTGATGACATCCTTCTGATGTGGCAGGATGATGAACAATCTCTTCACTAATTTATATGACTTCCTTAAACAACAACAATCACAATATCCATATAACATATTAATGGAGTAAAGGGTCGATTGATTTTCTAGATGTCACCTTAAAATGTGACATCTCCAATACACTCCAAACCGATATATTTAGAAAACCCACTGCCACGAATATGTTGTAAATATGTGAGCTGTGGGGTTGTCTCTTTTTTCTGTACTGCACTCCTTAAACTCTCTTTTGAATATCTCAATAAAAATGGATTGAAATTGCATTCACAGACGTTTGACCGGTTTTTGTTTTTTTTGGTTGGTATATAATTATTACGGTTTGTCCGTAGTCTGAGAAGCATGCACTTAGGACTCTTTCATTAGTGTCTAAACCCCTAGCTGATTCATAGGGACATATACATGCATATGGCTGTAAATAAATGTCTGTAAGGCTGTAGGAGACCATAGATTAATCAGTCGGGAGGGCACACAATATCAAAGTGGTACCGTCCAAAGGGGACACATAAATCACCAATTAGGTGTACAAGCAGCAAACAGCGGGTGAACATTTTACCTCCAGGGCAAGACTAGTTATATGTGTCTAACACCGATGAGTGCGCCGCACCCAATGTGCATTTCGTCAAGTGCCTTTGTCAGGAAGCATGAGAGGAGATGGGAAGGGGTTGTTTAAAACTGATGCCTGTCCAATCGTATTGAGGCATCATATCCATGGTGACGCTTCCATTGCCCCGCTCACATGGGAAGTTACATCATCCAGTCGCATCATAGAGAGGAGGGACAAGCAGTCATGTGATCCACAGGTCTTCTCTCAATATAGATATGACCTGGCAATGTAAGCAACCCAAACAGAGAAATGCACGCAGACACAATTCTACCTCCAGCCTAGACTAATATGGTGACATATTCATATAAAATATATATTTTATACCCATGAGTGCCTGTTTCCATTCTGGAAAACTCACCCACACCTGTTTTTGTAATCAATAAAGTTTTGCGCTTTGCATGGACTTTGGATTGTTTTTTCCTGCTCTTCTCTTAAACTATTTAGTGATCTGTCCTATAATATATATGTACATACAGGGTGGGCCATTTATATGGATTCACCTAAATAAAGTTGGATTCAAAATGGCTGAATTCAAAATGGCCACCATGGTCACCACCCTCTGGAAAAGTTTCCCCCTCCCATATATTAATGTGCCACAAACAGGAAGTTGTTATCACCAACCACTCCCATTTTATTTAGGTGTATCCACATAAATGGCCCACCCTATAAATGGCCCACCCACAGTGCAACGTGTAGCACAGTGGTCTGTACTAATTCGTACCAATTCTCCCTTTAGGGCCTGACATCATAGGGGTGGGGGAGCAGACATAGCTCCTGCTAAGAGAGACCAAGAAAAGGCAGATCACTAACCGGTGGAAGAACATTGGGAGCTCCAATGGTGGAGGCAAGGTTACAGCAAGTGAGGATATTAGTATAAAGTTTTTTTGTTTGTTTTTGTAGCCCCGTCCCATCTCACTCAGCATTTAGGGTAGCTTCAATTTGTACTAAATATATGCGCTACTGGAATTGAGTACTGAAAGAAGAGACGAGGACCCGGCAGCTACAGCAACAAAGAGGGCAGGAAAGGTGAATACAACTATTTTTCAATAATGTTTTAACCTTTGCACTCAAAATAATCTAGAAAAATGAAGGATGGCTGCTTACCAGTTTGCTAGATTTTGGGGAAATTTTTATTTTGGGAAATACTGTACATTACTAATAGGGATTGATTTTTTTCATCTTTAATTATGCACTAAATGCAAAAAAAAGTTCTCATAAAAAAACAAGTTCTAAGGGGGTTTACAGTGTTTGTGTGGGGGGGCAATGATTGAAGCGACTCCTTGAAATGAAGAGTAGGGTCAATAAATAGCGGTTTTCTCTCCATGTACTGATGGTCCTGTACATTTCATGATTTTATAGATTTAGATTCAGGCTTGGAAGAATTTCAATGTGCAGTAAATATTAATCTTGGGATGAGATTTCCTTTGGGTGACACCGCAGACAAAAGAAATTTCTCTTTATAAAAGGTTTTCATTTTCCTTTTGAAACTACGGACCTCTAGTTTTTCTTTCACATCACAGAAGGAGCTTTCAAAATCCAAGCTTAAAATGATCCCTTATTTTGATGCAGGCATAAAAGGCTTATTAATACAATGTCGTTCATGCAGGAAGTGTATTGTTAGGTGGGAGAGGGGCGCCGGTAGAAAAATATTGAAGTGGGGTAGGGGTGCATAACAAGGGGAGATGGCAGGTCTCCAATGTGATTAGGAAGTATGGAGCACACAGAAGGATTTGTTCAATGAATATTTCAAGCGATTCGGTTCATATTGATCTCTTGCATATCTCCTATTCTCAACATGTCATGAAAAGAAACCCTCCTACCTCTTAATCCTGACCATCCCTGATCATTTTAAAGGTAAGATGAACCTTCAAGGATCTGTTCACATTGAATAACACCTAGATACCCTGAAAATCAGCTTGTTATATACATAGATCTCTAGTGATCGTCTTTAGAACCTGGTTAGAAGTATCTCATTTCCCAGCAGCGCCATCACTGGTCAACTGAGGAATTACATGGTTTAATAATGGCAAAGTGAAGAGGGAAGAAAGGGGTTACGGTAATTCACCATGCTGCTGTATAAGAACGAAGGCTATGAACCAATAAAATATGCATGTGATTTTATTTTCTATGTGTTTCGGGACAGTGTTGAACTCCTGAAGAAGGAGCCATGGCTCCGAAATATGTAGAAAATAGCCCACATTAATATTTTAATTGATTTATAGCCTTTGTTCTTAAATGGCAGTGTGGAGGATTAACCCCTTTCTCCCCTCTTCACTCTGATGTTCAAACATTGGGACCACACCAGCCTATGGTATACCCTACATGTTTTTCCTCAGTTGTGGCTTCACACAACTACCCCAGGTGGGCAACTTTTCTCCATATCCTTCTATTATATCTCACCCAGATAGGACCCTATCTGCACCTTTTTCTTTTGTCCAGCATTTTTCACCTATACTTGAGCCTCCCCATGATGAGGATTCCAGCCCCCAGCTGCCTAGTTTTACCTGGCTGGCAACCAAAAATACAGCAAAACCCCACGTCATTTTTTTTGTTATTGCTTACAATTTTTTTTAAAAAAGGTTTCCCTGTATTTTTGATTACCAACCAGGTAAAACTAGGCAGCAGGGGGTAGGTGGCAGCCCATACCTGCCTGCTGTGCCTGAGTTGGTGACCAGAAAAACAGC
Organism: Allobates femoralis; assembly: GCA_033576535.1. Taxonomy (NCBI): domain Eukaryota; kingdom Metazoa; phylum Chordata; class Amphibia; order Anura; family Aromobatidae; genus Allobates; species Allobates femoralis. The sequence goes on along the minus strand of JARQOC010000012.1, from coordinate 45,215,194 downwards.
GGTGCCTCACGTCACATTATGACATAAAAAAAAAACTTTTTTTCTTTTTCCAGCCTTAAGCTTAGCTTTATTCATAGTCACAACTGTGAACAATTGCTAAAAAAAAGCTGCAAAATCTGCATGAAAGAACACAGCAAAAATGCACCAAAAATGCACCAATAGGCCAATAGCTTATTTGTGAGGATGTTTGAAACATGGTGCGGTTTTTGGACATCAAATAATAGCAGCACACATTCTATGTCGACACATAGCCTAATAATGAAAAGAATGAGTGTCCAGGATCCCCCATCTCCACATCTTCACTTGTTTTCACTGGCCAAAAGCCATGATGGAATACCTACATGTTTTTTGGAATTGTGGTTAAAAACTACCATGAGAACTTTTCTCCTCTCTATTTATCTCACGCCAATCGACTATGCACCTTTTTCTTTGAGTCCACTTTCTGCACCTATATTGAAGCCCCATGATGAGGATGCCTAGCTCCCACTAGACCATATTTTCTGTCTAACGGCAAATACAGCAAAACCACGCCCATTTTTATCAGTATTGTTAATTTTTTTCAAAAAAGGTTCCCGATTTGACTTACCAACGCAGCGTAACATGCAGCAGGGTTTGTGTGCAGCTCTCCATACCTGCCTGCTGTGCTGATTTGGATGACCAGAAAACAGGGTGCCCGTCAATTATGCATTATAAAAAACCACCAGCCTTAAGTTAGCTTTTTCATAGTCACACGTGAACCATTGCCTAAAAGCTCCACATATCTTCCTGAACAGACCAGCAAAGCACCCAAATGCACCATAGCCTACTTATGTGAGATGTTGCCAACCCCGCTGCGTTTATTACACAATAACTTAGCAGCACACATTCCTATGTCCGCACATACTAATTAAAGAATGACTGTCCAGACCCCCCATACAGACTACCATTCTAGCTTTTTGCTGGCTGGAAAAATATGTATAGGCAATCTTGGAAATTTGGAAATAAGGTATTAGATGAACGGGATGCAAAAATATGGCTCCTACCTTCTGTGGCAATCCAGTTTCATCACTTTAGATAAAGCTCGAACCGAGCCAAAGCCCATACCATGGTTGCTTCAGAAGCCAATTTCCACGTCATGGGCAACCTTATAAGCCTAGCCAACTAGCAGATATTATGTTCCCAGGATCCATGAACTCACCGAAGTCCTGTGTGAACGTCGAGTGCCAAGCAAAGAACGCTTCTAGACTGCACAGATTACCATGATGCCTACAGGAAGCCCCATTCTCGCTTAAGGACCACGGAAAACATTGAGTGACCGGTTTGACTGTGTCCACAGACAAACACAGTAAGGTATGGGCTTTCCTGAGCTGCATCCGGTAAAAGCGTGTTACTATAGCTGGTTCACGAAACTCAGATGCTACTCGCATGTGCGTTTCTGCAGACTGCTGTGCAGTTACTAATCCGAACACAGATCTTGCCTAAGTTTAAATGCACGATCATACTGAATCTAGAAAATGGAACTTCACATGGCTGGTCACCTTGCAGTCACTATTTTTCTGGGGCCCAAATCATGGATTCCGTGTATCATATCAACTCTGCCTGACTCCAGTAGTGCTATGCGTTTAACTTTCGCCATTTATGGCTAAAAGTGCTAGTTGATTTGCACGGATCCGTTACGGTGCGCCTATATGTACATGGTTAATGGGTGCCATGGCGCCGCAAGCATCTGCAACGCCTTGGGGTCCATTACGTAAAGTAGGCGGCAGGTGCGGTCTTGGCCATGCGGCTGCAGTGCATCTGCGAAAAGAAATGCAGTCTAAGCGCTTATAGTAAACTCCGTGATAGCGCTGCTAGTGAAGCAACCATTTAGCAATAAATAAAACGGATGAAATTAGAAAGGAATCAGACCAAATCTTCCAAGTCCATACGATTAAAACTTAATTTTATAACCATCTTTAAAAGTCCATAACATACAATTAAAATCCATGAAACACCTTACGTGTTTCAGATCCCTGATCCTCACCCATAGGTGTAATATAACTGGTGTTCCCATTATTACTTGTGCCATTCCCTGATCCCCCATTTAAAGCATTATCCCTTTAACTGTATAAAGTGTACTAAACCGCTGTTGGTTCAGTTCCCACTGTCTCCTCATTGTCTGCATCGTTGCATCCTCATAACCTGCTTATATATGTATTGATCTTTATGTTTTCAACTTCCTTTACTGTTAATCCGTAGGAATAGGACAGAGATATGTAAAAGAACATACATACTTAAGATTTAAATTTCCATCTTTAAATAATTAAAGAATTTTCGGTAACAGCAGTTGTCAGTCTTAGCTTCTTGAATTGAGAAATAATGTATGTATAATAATACAGTATTAGTCATATAGTCATCAAAGTCGGGACACAGACAGGTGGCCATGTTGGCCGATAAGTTCCTTAATCAGTACTAAAATTTATATTTTATGAAAATAATTTCTGTAAGGCTTCAATAATCCGTAAAGTATTTTAATTAGAAAGCCCTAAGGTCATTCTCATTGTTGATTAGATCATTCATTGTCATTCTCCTGTTGGTCCAGGGTTAAAGTATATTCGACTTTCTTTTCTCCTTTATATTAGTAATTACGCACTTTGTACTAAACATTTTGCTCTGTGAGGGGCACAGCTCAAAGATTGGGTAAAGATAAAGTAGTCCCATTCAGGAGATATATAGAAACTTTCAGTGCTGTCATACAAAGAAGGAGTCATCTCCGCATGCGTAGTCACCTCTCCTATCAAGATGAAACACTATGGCGCCAAATTTTGTGATAGACATTAGTCTCAATGGTTGAAATCCACCTCTACCAGACATATACTATAAGACATATCTTGAGGATATGCCATAACTGTTCGAGATGGGAATATCCTTCTAAAACCGATATGAATGGAATGAACTTAGATTTACAGTAATTTGCTTTTACATATTGATTTTAATATATGTGGTGCTCTGCTCACAAGGTAAACACAGACTCACCTACAGCACGGATGGGTTTCCACAGTGGGTACATAGACACAAACAACACCTTGCACCCCAGCACAGTAGGGGGAGCTCAACTTGCTGCCTTTAAGCAAGATCCCCTATAAATACTGGTGCTGAGGGCGGAGTTAGACAGAGTGTGCAGACGCTACAAGACTGTGAAGACGTTCTGGTAATCGGTGCTGTATTAGGCCCGAGCCAGTGACCCTGAACAGCCTTCGAGAAGTCCTGCAAGGCCCAAGAGTGGGGTTGGAAGGCGAGGAGAAAAAAAGACAGAGTGTTAATCGAGGAGCCAGTGTTAGGTTCACCCAAACAGCACACCGGACACCAGAGCCTGAGTCTACTGGAGAGCACCTGACCCAGTAGAGAACACCGGTATACCGTGGAGACTTCAGTCTCCTGGGCACCTGCGCAGTCACTCATCAGGGAGCCAGGCACCGCGGACAGAAAAATAGCGGTAGTTCATAGAGGGTGTCCCGCTGGCAGCACAGGTGGAGAGAGAGAGCAGAGGAGGCCAGCCAAGTTTCACACGGGGCAAGGGCTTCACACACACAGGGAAAGAAACAAGAAGGCATTATACCCACTCACTGTGGAGACCCAGAAGTGCACCCTGAACACCCGGCAGTGCTCAGGACATATACGTGCAACTCCACCAGTAAAAGGTAAAGAGCAACCAGTGGTGTATGTGTCAATTCCTTACCCTGCCATCCACAGAGACTTTCCCAATATCCAACAGCCCGGCCAACTCCCTGCTCTATCCCTCATCTTTGTAAACAAACACCCCAGGGATCCAACTCCGCCTGTGGGGAGCTTCACCACCTAGCTGCTCATCCATCATCCCTGGAGACCCTACGCAGCGCTGGTGCAGTCACCAGATACCACAGGTGGTGTCACGATAAACTTATAAACTTTTATTCCCATTCCAATTACCCCTTTTTAGTTGACCACCAGGGCCACGGTCTGGGCAGGCCACCAGTGACTTTCCTACCGCAGCAGAGGGCCCAGATACCCGAGTCCCCGTACCCAGGGCTAATCATATACAGTTGACCATATCCCCTAATTGGATCAATTGGAACTGGATGTAAAGATTGGAAATAATCTGCGCTGGTATAGATGAATGTACTCGGAGAAAGTAATTCTCAATGCAGGTGATTTTATTCAATGCATTTCAATGTGTTATCCTCACTTCTTCAGGAAACTCACTCATTGGTTAGGCTCCTTTCACATCAGCGGTATTTCAATTTCGCGGTAGATTCTGCAGATGTCGCTGCATCTGTGGCGTAAAATCCTACTTGCGGCACCGATCCGGCAAGCCCGATTCATTCTCTATGGGGCTTGCGGTCAGGTGCGTCAAGTGTGGTATTGCCAAATCCGTCAGATCCGGCATTTGTGTCTGCATAAAAAAAACGCTGCTAGCAGATTCAGCAATACTGCACTTGCTGCACCCGACTGCAAGCCCCATAGAGAATGAATGGGGCTTGCCGGATCGGTGCCGCAAGTAGGCTTTTGCGCGGCAAATGCGGCGACATCTTCCGGATCTACCGCAAAATTGCAATACCTCTGATGTGAAAGCACCCTTTTTTTAATTAGATCAATTGGCATTATGAAACTTCTCTTATCATAGCAGAGGTCTCATTCAAGGAAAACTCCAGTCACAACTAATACTGCTGTAGAACTGTGTGAAGGGTCTCTTACTATAGGCAAAGAACACAACCAGACACAATGGTAAAGGATGGGACCTTCCTTTACTGAAACCTGGACCTATGTTCCTCAAACCAAAAGAGTGAAAATAAATTAATAGACCACACACACCCAATCAGAGTGCAGCGGATGGAGTAGGACCCCTGCACTACATAACCTTATTGGCCAAAGTGTTCTATATATATACTATACTATACCTAACCAATGCTTCCACCTAATGCACTAGTAGAATTTTAATCTAAGGAAGACTATGCAATCAAATAAGTGCTAGTGACCAACACGGTGGTCAATTAACTATTAACCTGCCAGAGTGACTACGTCCTCCAAGGTGTAGACACTGCCTTATTTACATAAGAAAATTTTAGTTTATTAAAGCTTTTTTTCACCTTTAACATTATTAACTCTGAGCTCAGACAGGGATGATTAGAATAGTACTATGAAGCTGCAGGTGCAGGCAGTGATAGCTGGGGAAGCATAAACCACCTGACAGGTTCCCTTTAATTCTGCTTACACACTTCCATCATTATTAATGTAGCGGGGCCTGAGCTCAGGTCTTACCGAATGAAATCCAGTCACAGACAAGAATGGCTGTCTGTCCTGTCGGACGATAGCTCAGTGGCTGCAGAAGGGGAAGATGGACTTGTCACTTGAAGCAGGATCAGACGTTTGGAGGTAAGGAGGCCCTCCACACAAGTCCCAGCAGATGTCTTCTGGGTAATTCGACTCTGCATCCAACCACAGTCATGCTCAAGTGAGATTACTCTCTCTGGCAGATGTTATTAGCCCAAAACAACTGTTTCTCTGGGATACCAAGGACATTGATTTCAAAGGATGGTGATGAATGTCATTTACACATTCTCACCAAGGGCATAACGACAACAGGTGCAGGGGTTACAATTGCACCCAGGCCCTGGAGTCTATGGGGGCCCCAAAAGTCCCTTTAGCCAAAGAAAAAGACTATTTCTTTTAACGATTTGCAATAAACGTGGGCTCCATTAGAGATTTTGCATCGGGGCCCATGAACTTCAAGTTACGCCACTGATGCTCACTCTTTCTTCTGACCAGAAACACTGCTGTTCACCTTGAGGTCCACAATACAGTTTTTCATATCTATCATAGAGTCTATGCAAGAGACAACAGAGACCACCTGTGGCCGGAGGCCGACACTGCAAACGTATTCCTCACCATGTCACACTGCGATTAGGCCTGGTACATCCCTACACATGCATAAAGACATCCCGGTCATACTCATAACTGGCTTACAGTACATATCATGAGTAGGGTTGACAATTTACGGTAATTTTTTATTTTTTTATGGATAGCTTATGAAAAAAATCACAGACAATATTTTTTATGGGCATATTGGAAAACCATAAAAAATCATTATAATTATAAGTGATTCATGCTTACAGCCCATAATTCTGACATCAACACATTACCTGCATTAACTGTAAAATCATGATAATTACAGTCAGTATAATCTGTTTATTTCTCTTCATCTTAAAAATCATGGATGCCTTACATTTTTAATGGACAGGTGATAAAGGTGAACTGTCCACAATTTCTGGACGGTTGGCAACCCAAGTCATAGCACAGGTCGGCTTAGTGTGAGGATGCCCAGAGTTTCAACGTGAGAATGAGCAGTAGGGGTTTCGAGATCAGTAAGACATTAGGTTTTTCTCTTAACCTCTTTTGGCCCTCTACAGTTGAGAAAAATCACATCCGGCCGGCCAACATTTTGGTCAACTAGTACGGAGAAAATTATAATTAATTTGTATTCTGGGGAAAGCTGATTGTGTAAAATGTCAGGGGAGTCTAAATACATTTGCCCAACTCAAGAAATTGCTTTTGGTAGACTTAAAAAAAAGACTGGAATAAAATAATATTTCATTTCATGCACCAAAAAAATACATTCAGGTGTCACAGAATACCTGGGGAGTCATGGGATTAACTACCAACTCCAGATGCCTAATCTGCCCCTTAACACTGAGCCCTTATTCCAGAGGTACGCCTGAAGGTGGCGAGGTCTGAGCCACCAGCGTAACCCTATCTCCTGAGACACCATGAAATTGTCCCTAAGGAAGGAGCTCGGATGTGGCTCCGAAACGCATAGGAAAGGAGAAATAAAGGAAGTTTTTATCGGAGCATTATCTCCCTTGTGATCTTTGTGACACAGCAGTGCGGACCATGGTACACCTTTCTTCCCAACAATAGATCATCGTTTTCGTCCACAAGCAGTGGAGGTGGAGGTCCAGCGGCAGCTGTATAAAACGCACAAGCCGGTTGTGGGTATACACAACCAAGCAAGGTGAGTGGACACCACACATCACCAATTCCAATAGTGTCACCATTGATAGGGCACTATTCTGCGCCTCGTTTGTCTCCTTGGTGTTTTCACCCCTTAACACTGAGCCCTTATTCCAGAGGTACGCCTGAAGGTGGCAAGGTCTGAGCCACCAGCGTAACCCTATCTCCTGAGACACCATGAAATAAACCCCTTCTCCCCACCCGAAGGAATAGGAAAAACCAAAAGAAATACTACTTAAATTTGCTGCCTAACTCCAAACAGCAGCAGGGGAATGACACCAGGCCAGCTAATTCTCACAGTGGTGGCTCACACACTCCTAGGTGGTCGAGGTAAGAATGAGCTATCACCGACATCAGGTGATGGGCAATGCTTAAAGGCTGGGGAAGTGGTCAACCTCATCACCTGATACACACAGCAACTAGTACCGCAGAGACACTGCAAGCTTTCCTAGCACTACCGGTAAAGACAAAACACTGTCCCTCACCGGTACTGATGAAATAAACACCAAAAAGTAACACAACACAAAAAGCTGTCACAGACTCGTGACATCAGATCTGGAGGTCTCGTATTTACCTTTTTCGGCTGTTTTGCTTGGCAAAATCTGCAGACAGGTTCCCTCTAAAGACCATTAATAGAAGAGCCCATTAGTTTGAGTGTCTGATGTCATGTTAACTTACAATCCATCCGCTCCGCGATCCACCAAAGCTCCGAACAGCAGAAAATCGCCAAATGCGTCTGCAAAAACAGAGCTTTTATCATAATGACAGTGGATGCCTGGGTCAGACTATAGCGATGCTTAATATGATAATTTATTTTCTACCACCTAAAATGAATGTGTTCAAGCATTGAAAAGAGACTTGATTGCTTCATTCAGCCGGAGTTCCAAAATACTTCTGAAAATTATGTATATTTATCTCTCAAATCAGACTGCGGTCTAAATATAGGCGCCCTCCGTTCTTTTCCCAGGGCCTTGTCTATGGAAATAGAATGAAGAAATACAAATCTTCCACTCATTATTCTTTCTGTCGCTTCTTTTTTTCTTCAGACGTCGGCTGAATTGTTTACATGATGTCGGGGTATTTGGGACGCTATCATTAGCATAGAAAATGTGCATGTGCGCGATGTCACATTGGGAAAACCAGATCATCACCGTTACATTGTTCTAATAAAACCCTTTTGATTGGATATTGATGAAACTGGATCCGTTAAGTGGAAAGCAAATTATTGTTTTAGAAAATGTTTCAATTATCGCACCTGAAATTACACGGGGAGAAATTCCGAGGACTCGAAATAAAATGTAATGTGTACATTGATGACGAGCAATTAAGTTTACATTAAGCAATTGTTATCTGCAAACTCGGAGATGGGAAAATAAATGGATTCCGAGATGGAAGTATCATAGAAGGCGTCGGCGAAAATTCAGTTTACTGCCCTTGCTCTAAATAACCTTAGTAAGGCAAAGTGTTTCATTTGGTAATGCACCCCCCAGGAATCAGCACCAGCTCTTTCCTCCAAAGTTACACTCTCAACTTGCAGTGTTGTCCATAAAATATGCAAAACTTTCTAAAAATGTGTATATAAGAGAGAAAAAAATATAATATAAAAAATATTAAAAAGAAAGAAAGAAAGATGAAAGAAAGAAAGAAAGAAAGAAAGAAAATAAGAAAGAAAGAAAGAAAGAAAGAAAGAGAAAGAAAGAAAGAGAAAGAAAGAAAGAAAAGAAAAAAAAGAAAGAAAGAAAGAAAGAAAGAGAGAGAAAGAAAGAAAGAAAGAAAGAAAGAAAGAGAGAGAGAGAAAGAAAGAAAGAAAGAAAGAAAGAGAGAGAGAGAAAGAAAGAGAGAGAGAGAAAGAAAGAAAGAAAGAAAGAAAGAAAAGAGAAAGAAAGAAAAGAAAAAAAAGAAAGAAAGAAAGAAATGAAGAGAGAGAAAGAAAGAAAGATAGAAAGAAAGAGAGAGAGAAAGAAAGAAAGAAGAAAGAAAGAGAGAAAGAAAGAAAGAAAGAAAGAAAGAAAGAAAGAAAGAAAAAAAAAAAGAAAGAAAGAAAGAAAGAAAGAAAGAAAGAAAGAAAGAAAGAAAGAAGAAAGAAAGAAAGAAAGAAAGAAAAAAGGTCTGCAAACCATGTCCTATGAGGAATGAAAGGAATGAAACTTTCCTATGGGAAAGTTTAGCTTGTAAAAATGAAGACTGAAAGGAGAATTAATAATTGTCTACAAATATCTCAAGGGCTGTCTCACTGTAGAGGAATCCGCTTTATTCTCATTTGCACAAGGAAACAATAGAAGCAATGAGATGAAACTGAATGGGAGGAGACACAGATTAGATATTAGAAAAAACTTTTTGACAGTGAGGGTGATTAACAAGTGGAACAGGCATCCACGAGTATTTACATGGTGTTTGTAAGACTTTTAGTGTGATGTGAAGGTGAGAACCACGTGCAAAAAACATACGGGATTATCCACAGTGTCGTCACAAATTCTGGGAAAGCACAGATAAAAAATCACGTGTTTCAGCTGCCAACAATGGTGAATAACGGCACAACATGTATCAGGATAATAAATCGTACACAATCATTGTAACACCTAAATATTCTATAGACCAGGAAAAAGGTGTAACATCATAAAGTACAAAATGAGCACCGCAGGGCACACGTGAGTCAGCGACGGCAAAGTGACACATATCACTGACATTTTATAAGTGTTCAGGGCTTGAAAGTGCACAAATGACAGGTTGAGTAATGGGTGGATACTTCACTGTGTAATATAAGGTTGTGCGCCCTGCTGCTAAGGATCAGCTGCAAAACTGCACAAGTCACAGCTCGTCCTCTATGAATTATAGATTTTACTTAATATAAAGTTCATGGTTTTGTTGTTTGTTCTAACTTCAGAGACAAGAAGGAAAAGGTAACATGAAGGGTTTATCTATCTATCTATCTATCTATCTATCTATCTATCTATCTATCTATCTATCTATCTAATAACTAGAAAAAAATACTCTGCAGCACTCAGCTATTAACAATGATGTACATATGCTAACAAGCTATATATATATGAGAAAAAAGTTTAAAAACTTACGTTTTTTTAAAAAAACTCAAAATCTTATCTTTTTATTTCTGAAGTTCTTGGTACATACATGTATGTTCAGAGTGTCACTTCGCCATTGGACTCGGTGGCTGGTGTTCCTGCCTCGGCCACTGGGAGGCTCCGGATTCCTTTAGCTGATAGTAGTGGTGACAGGAGGGCCTTGTCCTCATATGGACCTGCTCCTTTGACATCTGCCTCTGTCGCGGAACACCGCCGTGTTTCTCCTGTGGGTGATGTTGATTGCAGAAGAGAGGGTCCTGCAGAGGCATCTGGCTCTGTCGCTGAACACCGCCGTGTTTCTCCTGTGGGTGATGTTGATTGCAGAAGAGAGGGTCCTGCAGAGGCATCTGGCTCTGTCGCTGAACACCGCCATGTTTCTCCTGTGGGTGATGTTGATTGCAGAAGAGAGGGTCCTGCAGAGGCATCTGGCTCTGTCGCTGAACACCGCCGTGTTTCTCCTGTGGGTGATGTTGATTGCAGAAGAGAGGGTCCTGCAGAGGCATCTGGCTCTGTCGCTGAACACCGCCGTGTTTCTCCTGTGGGTGATGTTGATTGCAGAAGAGAGGGTCCTGCAGAGGCATCTGGCTCTGTCGCTGAACACCGCCGTGTTTCTCCTGTGGGTGATGTTGATTGCAGAAGAGAGGGTCCTGCAGAGGCATCTGGCTCTGTCGCTGAACACCGCCGTGTTTCTCCTGTGGGTGATGTTGATTGCAGAAGAGAGGGTCCTGCAGAGGCATCTGGCTCTGTCGCTGAACACCGCCGTGTTTCTCCTGTGGGTGATGTTGATTGCAGAAGAGAGGGTCCTGCAGAGGCATCTGGCTCTGTCGCTGAACACCGCCGTGTTTCTCCTGTGGGTGATGTTGATTGCAGAAGAGAGGGTCCTGCAGAGGCATCTGGCTCTGTCGCTGAACACCGCCGTGTTTCTCCTGTGGGTGATGTTGATTGCAGAAGAGAGGGTCCTGCAGAGGCATCTGGCTCTGTCGCTGAACACCGCCGTGTTTCTCCTGTGGGTGATGTTGATTGCAGAAGAGAGGGTCCTGCAGAGGCGTCTGGCTCTGTCGCTGAACACTGCCGTGTTTCTCCTGTGGGTGATGTTGATTGCAGAAGAGAGGGTCCTGCAGAGGCGTCTGGCTCTGTCGCTGAACACCGCCGTGTTTCTCCTGTGGGTGATGTTGATTGCAGAAGAGAGGGTCCTGCAGAGGCATCTGGCTCTGTCGCTGAACACTGCCGTGTTTCTCCTGTGGGTGATGTTGATTGCAGAAGAGAAGGTCCTGCCTTCGTTCTTCTGTCAGAAGTGGGGTGGTTGGTGCCAGTCGTGCATCACCATCTGGCCTGGTTCTAGGGAACACCGGATGAGATCATCAGGCTGTGAGCTCCAATGGGAAGTAACCGCGCCCTTCAAATACCTTGGAGCCTGTCTTGCAGGCCGCTAGATATAGTCTTTTTTCCCCAGTGATATAGTGTGTGTTTGGTTTTGACTCTGATTTTTGCCTGGATTTTCGACTCTGCTACTGCCTGACGATTTTGTACCTTTGCTGCCCTCCTGGTTTTGACTCGGACTCCTGACTACGTTTTTGGGGTCCTGATTTTTCCCTTCCTGGTGACCTTCCTGCTCCGCTGCTCATAATAGGCAGCTGCCCCCTGGGCTCCGCTGTAATTCCAGATCCCTGTATGGGGGTTAAGGGTCTCGGAGTTTCTCGGGGTGCTGCCTTACCAGCAGCTCAGCCTCACGGTGCATGGTCATCACACAGATGACTGGAGCTAGTGAGAGCTCGTCCTGAGGCCAGACTGAAGAGCAGAGAAAGAGAACCAGGGGAGCTCAAGGAGAAAAGAGGGTCCCAGAGGCACGGGCAGTGAGCAATCTGCCCGTGTGGCTCGTATCCATTGTCAGGCACAGGCAGTGGATGCAACAGGCCGAAGAACAGGGGCACCGGGACCCCAAGACTAGTGGAGAAGAGAGACCAGGCTCAGCTAGCAACCCCGAGGCTGTGGTACTTCCAGGGTGACAACCGTGCACATCTGCTGAAATGGTGACAAAGAGGGGGTTAACGGAGATACTACATAGTGGCCCTAAGAAAAACCCAGAGCTGCTGGGAAAGAGCTCTGTGTGGCAATGCACAAGGCAGGAGGGCGAAGCAAGTGCAGTGTGAGATGACCGAGGAAGGAAAGAGAAAGGGTACCGGTTATGTGCCATCCTACTACCTGAGAGTAGGTGGATCCCTGCCTCCAAGAACCCAGCACCCAGTGGGCTGTTGCAGTGAGTAAAAGATCTGAAGACCGCAACCCGCTGTGTCTGTGAACTTTCTTGATGCGTCGTGAGCACCAGAGACATAACTACCAACTCACTTATTTACCATCTGCTGCCCTGGGGATCAGCCCTACCCGTACAGGACTTTACAACACTGCTGCCTCCCTATCATCAGTCCCCAGATGAACTGTCGTGCAGCGGCACCATCTATAGCCGCAACCTGAGGCATCATGTAAAACAGTTATCATCAGGTCTGGTTATTCCTTCCCTAATGAACCCTCCTTACCTCATGACTTTCCCTAAAGGAGAGAGCCACCCACACCGAAATTTTAATGACACTGTCTGGGTGACAGAGCCAGGTCTCAACCCCGTGACTTCCATGAAGCCTCAAAGCCCGGTTCCAAGTATCCTAAGGCCCTGGAGGGGAGTATCACTTTGTTCATTATATCATAGAGTCTTCCCTAATTGTGGATAGCCTCATTGATTATATTATAGAGTATACTATAGATTACACCACTATATAAATAGCACAGGATCTATCATTCACAATAGGTGATATCACAGCTCACCTCCTCCTCCTGTACAATGACAGATAACACCTCTATATACAGTAGATAACAAAGGATCCACCATTCACAATAGGTGATGTCACAGCTCACCTCCTCCTCCTGTACAATGACTGATAACACCTCTATATACAGTAGATAACACAGGATCCACCATTCACAATAGGTGATATCACAGCTCACCTCCTCCTGTACAATGACTGACAACACCTCTACATACAGTAGATAACACAGGATCCACCATTCACAATAGGTGATATCACAGCTCACCTCCTCCTGTACAATGACTGATAACATCTCTATATACAGTAGATAACACAGGATCCACCATTCACAATATGTGATATCACAGCTCACCTCCTCCTGTACAATGACTGATAACACCTCTATATACAGTAGATAACACAGGATCCACCATTCACAATAGATGATATCACAGCTCACCTCTTCCTCCTGTACAATGACTGATAACACCTCTATATATAGTAGATAACACAGGATCCACCATTCACAATAGGTGATATCACAGCTCACCTCCTCCTCCTGTACAATGACTGATAACATCTCTATATACAGTAGATAACACAGGATCCACCATTCACAATAGGTGATATCACAGCTCACCTCCTCCTGTACAATGACTGATAACACCTCTATATACAGTAGATAACATAGGATCCACCATTCACAATAGGTGATCTCACAGCTCGCCTCCTCCTCCTGTACAATGACTGATAACACCTCTATCTACAGTAGATAACACAGGATCCACCATTCACAATAGGTGATATCACAGCTCACCTCCTCCTCCTGTACAATGACTGATAACACCTCTATATACAGTAAATAACACAGGATCCATCATTCACAATAGATGATATCACAGCTCACCTCCTCCTCCTGTACAATGACTGATAACACCTCTATATACAGTAGATAACACAGGATCCACCATTCACAATAGGTGATATCACAGCTCACCTCCTCCTGTACAATGACTGACAACACCTCTACATACAGTAGATAACACAGGATCCACCATTCACAATAGGTGATATCACAGCTCGCCTCCTCCTCCTGTACAATGACTGATAACACCTCTATCTACAGTAGATAACACAGGATCCACCATTCACAATAGGTGATATCACAGCTCACCTCCTCCTCCTGTACAATGACTGATAACACCTCTATATACAGTAAATAACACAGGATCCATCATTCACAATAGATGATATCACAGCTCACCTCCTCCTCCTGTACAATGACTGATAACACCTCTATATACAGTAGATAACACAGGATCCACCATTCACAATATGTGATATCACAGCTCACCTCCTCCTGTACAATGACTGATAACACCTCTATATACAGTAGATAACACAGGATCCACCATTCACAATAGGTGATATCACAGCTCACCTCTTCCTCCTGTACAATGACTGATAACACCTCTATATATAGTAGATAACACAGGATCCACCATTCACAATAGGTGATATCACAGCTCACCTCCTCCTCCTGTACAATGACTGATAACACCTCTATATACAGTAGATAACACAGGATCCACCATTCACAATAGGTGATATCACAGCTCACCTCCTCCTGTACAATGACTGATAACACCTCTATATACAGTAGATAACATAGGATCCACCATTCACAATAGGTGATCTCACAGCTCGCCTCCTCCTCCTGTACAATGACTGATAACACCTCTATCTACAGTAGATAACACAGGATCCACCATTCACAATAGGTGATATCACAGCTCACCTCCTCCTCCTGTACAATGACTGATAACTCCTCTATATACAGTAAATAACATAGGATCCACCATTCACAATAGGTGATATCACAGCTCACCTCTTCCTCCTGTACAATGATTGATAACACCTCTATATACAGTGGATAACACAGGATCCACCATTCACAATAGGTGATATCACAGCTCACCTCCTCCTGTACAATGACTGATAACACCTCTATATACAGTAAATAACACAGGATCCACCATTCACAATAGATGATATCACAGCTCACCTCCTCCTGTACAATGACTGATAACACCTCTATATACAGTAGATAACACACTATCCATCATTCACTGTGGTGATATAACCCTCATTGTAAAATCATTCCTTCTTGCTACATATGATTTTTCATCATTGCTTACACTAGTAGAAATCTGTCATTTCCCCGTACATTATACACAATGTGACAGCACTTGGCGGCACACAGAACTGTTTGGTGGATTGTTCTGTACACTCACGATACAACTGAGAAATAATTACTTGGCTGTTTACCACTGACTTTATTATAACACAGCAGAGTCCATTCCAAGGACCCACATGTTTTTCATTTTTATGCTTTTTTATGATTTTTTTTCCTTTCAATGGCAGCAGATATTAAGCTGTACGTTTCAGGAAAATAATAAGCTATTGTCAAGGCATAAAAAACTCACTCCATTATATAACAATAACTACAAGTATCCTTCATGAATAAGGAGAACTAAGGTACACAATAAAAGAACACAATGGGTTGTGTAATATGATTACAGTTAACCCCTAATGAGATTAGGTACTTTGGATAATCTTGTTTTGTTAGGTCCACGATATTGCTGAAACATCACAGGTTTTGTGACGTAACCTCTCCAGTGATGTCGCTATGAGTGACACGCATCAGCGATCAGGCCCCTGCTGTGAGGTCGCTGATCGCTGCACATCATTCAGGACGATTTTTTGGTCCTTGGTCTCCCCCTGGTCAGCACGCATCACTGCGTGTGACAGCGAGAGATCAACGATCAGCGATCTCACAGTCAATGCCCAGCGCCGCACATTAGATGCTGGACACTGGTAACCAGGGTAAACATCGGGTAACTAAGCAGCGTGCTCTGCTTAGTAACCCGATGTTTAGCCTGGTTACCAGCCTTCCCCCGCTTAACCTACCCTGTAAGCGGGAGGACGCTGGTAACCAGGGTATGTCGTTGTCGTTGCTGACTGGTCGCTTGTGAGTCTGCCTGTTTGACAGCTCACCAATGACTGCATAGAGACTTTCCAGTGAGCCCAGCCAGGTCGGATCGCTGGTGGGATCGCTGGAAAGTTTCAGTGTGTAAAGGGGCCTTTAGGCCAGCTTCACACTATGTTTTGTTCCTGTTTGTGGGGATCCTGTTTTTTGCAGGACCCCAGGAACAGGAACGGACAGGTCCAGATTGGCAGCTCCGGATGCCATTTCTGTGTCCGGGTCTGGGATCCGGACACAGAAAGAGCAGGGGGGAGCTGAGCCAGAAAAGTGCTGTCGGCGCTGTCCACTTTCACTTTAGCAGTGCATCTATATACACTGCTAAAGTGAAATGAAGTCAATGGATGGTTAAAAATAAAAAAATAATGCTAAATTCTCACCTATCCACCGAGTGTCCCTCATGAATTCATCTCCTACGGCTTCAGGACCGGCACATCAGCTGACTGGGAAGGGGTGGGGCGGGGCAACCCGAAACCGTGCTGATGTGGTCATGTGACCTATCAGCTGATCGGCTTGCCACACCGCTTCCCGATCAGCTGATGCACAGATCCTCAAGCCGTAGGAGATGAATTCATGCGGGACACTTGGCGGACAGGTGAGAATTTATTATTTTTTTATTTTTAACTATCCATTGACTTCATTTCACTTTAGCAGTGTATATGGAAACACTGCTAAAGTGAAATTACACACATGTACCACATGTACAGAGTAGTGCTCTTGTTCTGCGCATGCTCTGTACCCTGGAACTGGATCCGGGAAACGATTCTGTTTTTTACCGGATCCGGCTCCATAGGTCTCCATGTTAAGTGTTCCGGACCGGATTCGCTTCTGTCTGGTTTTGTCACCGGGGCCAAAAATGCTGCAGACTTCATTTTTGGGACCGGAGAAAAACAGGACTGAAACGAATCCTGTACTGAATACACAAAACCGAATGGCCAAATATGGCCAATCCAGCATCATAGGGATATATGGGAGGCAAAAACGATTCTGTTCTTTTTGTTTCAAAAATGAACAAAGCAGGGTCACAAATAGGGATGAGCGAGTAGAATCATTACTATTTGGTACTCGCCGAATAGTAACGATATTCGGCTACTCGCTATTTCCCGAGTTTCTTGTGATTACTCGGGAGTAGCGAGTAGTCCTTTCACTTCTGTAGTGTATCTATATATACACTATACACTATCTATATATACACTGCGAAAGTGCACTAAAAGTGAATAAAACTTGTTAAAAAATAAAAAAAATACCATACTCACCTATCCGACACCTGCACCGAGACTGGCAAAGAAGACATCCGATCAACGACAAGGACCTGTGAGTCTGACAGCCAATCAGATGGCTGGTAACGATCTGGCCAATCAGCTGGCCAGATGTCACAAACCACCTGATCACTATCAGCCACCTGATTGGCTAGATTGCCAGGTCTTGAACGTGCATCATTGACCTGGCAATTTGGCCAATCAGGTGGCTGGTACGATCAGGTAGTTTGTGACGTCTGGCCATTTGATTGGCCAGATTGCTACCAGCCATCTGATTGGCTGTCAAACTCACAGGTCCTTGTCGTTGATCGGATGTCTTCTTTGCCGGTCCTGGTGCAGGCGTCGAATAGGTGAGTATGATATTTTTTTATTTTTAACAACTTTTATTCACTTTTAGTGCACTTTCGCAGTGTATATATTGATACACTGCGAAAGTACTCGCCCGGCCCATTCATTAACATTGGACTTGCTATACAACGAGTACCGAGTATCGGGATCTACTCATTGCGAGTTTAGCGAGTCTGATTAGTTCTGTACTTGCTCATCCTTAGTCACAAAAAATGTAGTGTGAAGCCTGTCTTAAGGAAATGTAGCTACAAGGGTTCAGTTTTCCCGCACTGCCTCTAGAGGAGAAATGAAGAATTACACTGTACTGCACACTCGTGTTGGGTCCCCAAGATAGACAGATGCCTTTTGCAAGTGCGCTCTGTTCTGGCAAAAAAATGAACGGCCACTGACCCTTGCTGCCCATATTAACTGGATATTTACCAAAACTTTATTATTGTATCCACATCCATGTTCATTCCCTTTGTGCCGAGTCCTGTCGCTAGTCTATGCTTTTCCTCTTTTGCACACACCAGAGGATGACAGTGCAGCATTCTGGGTCACTATGGCACCAGACTATGATCTTGAGAGTTAACTCTTGCACGTGTTATCTAGTTGTTCTGCTGCCCTGTGATGCACCGGTGCTCACACTATTTAATCCTGTGACTTTCACCATTGGTTGCCAGTTATAAGCTTACCTTCCTGTTTGCTTATGTTATAGCCTCTACTCTTCTCTTGATTCTTGTTCTGACTGTGACCTCGCAGATTATTTTATCAACCCTTCTGCCTGATGTTTCTTCTCCTGTCTGAAACCTCCTGGCAGTGACGTGGCCTCCCACCCATCCTATCCCACCATGTCCTGGCCGGTCCCCAGAAGCTTTTATTTAGATCCGTCACTGCTCACCTTTCTCACAGTTTGCCTCCTCTTTTTCCCATTCCTAGAGTGATGGCCTGGCACAGAATGACATCAGAGTCCAAGTCGAGCCAGAAGCCAAAGAATGGATTGAAGAGGAAGCGTGGGACAAGGAAATGGGAAAAGAAGAGGTGTAAACGACCAAACTGCGGGCTGCAGGAGTGGAGGAACAGGTGAGTTAAATTACTTTTTGTTGTTGTTGGCCTGATCCGTTAAAGGAAAACTGTCAGGTCAAAAATCCATGTATAATTGATATAATTTTCTATTTCCTTTCTCTAACCTCTTTCTGTTGATGTATTTCTTTTATTTATATTTCCTTCCTATCCTCTGTAAACTTCAAATAACGAGATTCATTCCATCTGTCACTCACAGTGAATGATCCACTTAGTTCTCTGCTGTCCACTCCCCATAGGATGAATATTCATGTCACATAGTCACACCATCATCAGAACATAAGCTACTGAAACGTGACACTGCACTGTTAGCAAAGGGAGGAGGGGGAGAGAGCTGCTGAGAGGGAGGAGAGAGCTGCTGAGAGGGAGTGCATAATTACACGACAGTTTATACAGCATCTGGACTATTCCTGTTTGCTTATAATGGAGAGGACTAATCCAGGAGCTCCCTGCAGGGTCTGACAATGCTGATAAAATGGAAACTACAAATGGTGCAATAATGATTTTACATGTTTTTAAAATGTCTGCCCAGGCATTATTCAAGGGTAACATTAGTATCAAACTGAAAAATTACCTGAAGGTGTCCCTTTAAGTAAAATGGCAGCTGCAGATGACTCTCTCCCTCTCTTATGCTACATTCTTCTCTTCCAGCACCTCCAGCGCTTCATACACCTCATGTAATTTCTTGGCTTTGCTTGAAGCTTAGTGAAAACTTGAGGCACCAAGGAGTAAAGGAGATTGAATAGAGCAGAAGACTGTAGCTGGAGGGAGGAAATGAGCAAGCGGAGAATCGGGAGGGGAGTTTGGCCACTTTTACAGATAAGGAGTCAGGGGAGTATGGTTGTCATGTTTGTCTCCCATGCCTTGGAGACTTGTGACAAGTTTGGGCCCAGAGTCTCTTTGGCTTGAAAGACTCTGGTTTAAATGTTCATTTATTTTGGCTCACTATGGGTTAATGTCAGTTCTGTTAGCAAGCCCTGTGATCTGTTCAGGTGTGACCACTCCCATCTCATTTAAATAGTCACATGACCCATCACTCAGGGCTGGTAATTGAACTTCATTCTTAGCCATGCTGCCTGGATGGAAGAAGCCATTTTGGAGTGCTCACCATTGCCAAGCTGTCTGCTGCCTAGGAGAGTGGCAGCAGCTGTGAAGTTATGTTAGTGTTTCCCCTTTATGTCTTCCTTACCTTCTTGTTGGTTTTAGTGCAGCTTTTGAGACTAGTGCTCCAGCTGGCCATTTACCTAGTGAGGGTTAACATCAGCGCCAGCGAGTGACTAGGTATTCTGCTCGGTGGCAGGGTGAAAGAACCCGTATAGGGATGGTAGGGAGATCAGGGTACAACTGCAGGTGAGTGCAGGAGGTCTCCCTTTCCCCTGTCACTCAGGAGCAGGATCCTCCTTCTTGTATTCATCGCCCCCTGCGTTCCTCCTGTTTGTAATTTTGTGTTGTGCATCAGACACCACCAAAGTCCGTGGTGTGACAATGGTGCTTTTTGTTTCTTTAACCCCTCTATTTACTATCTTCTAGGGGTCTGAAGAAATCTCATAGCTTAATACTGGGCTTTAATAAAAAATTTGATTTCAATTACCGTATATACTCGCGTATAAGCCGAGTTTTTCAGCCCAAAAATTGGGCTGAAAAGTCCCCCCCTCGGCTTATACGCGAGTCACTGTATACAATGTATACAGTATACAGTGCCCCCATCTATATACAGGCCCCCGCCGCAATCCTGTAAAGGAATAGGTTAGTATACTTATCCATCCGCTGCAGCTGCCCCGCCGCCATCGCGATTCAGCATCTTCCGACTCGCGTCTTCTTCCGATGGTCGCAGGCAATGACGTCATTGCCTGTGCGACCGAGGAGGAAACCGGAAGAAGACGCGAGACGCTGGAAGTTGGAAGATGCTGAATCGCGATGGCGGCGGGACAGCTGCAGCGGATGGATAAGTATACTAATCTATTCCTTTACAGGATTGCGGCGGGGGGCCTGTATATAGATGGGGGGGCCTGTATATACCTCTGGGGCATATATATGTGGGGCTGCTGTATACTACCACTGGGGCTATATTTACCTGTGGGGCTGCTGTATACTACCACTGGGGCTGTATATACCTGTGGGGCTGCTATATACTACCACTGGGGCTATATTTACCTGTGGGGCTGCTGTATACTACCACTGGGTCTATATTTACCTGTGGGGCTGCTGTATACTACCACTGGGGCTGTATATACCACTGGGGCTGCTGTATACTACACTGGGGCTGTATATACCTCTGGGCTGCTGTATACTAGCACTGGGGCTGTATATACCTCTGGGGCTGCTGTATACTACCACTGGGGCTGTATATACCTCTGGGGCTGCTGTATACTACCACTGGGGCTGTATATACCTCTGGGGCTGCTGGATACTATCACTGGGCTGCTGTATACTACCACTGGGGCTGCTGTATATACCTCTGGGGCTGCTGTATACCACACTGTTGAGGGCTGTATACCTGTGCTGGGGTCCACCCTCGGCGTATACACGAGTCAATAGGTTTTTCCAGATTTTTGGGGCAAAAGTAGGGGGGTTGGCTTATACACGGGTCGGCTTATACACGAGTATATACGGTAAATAAATCCCAAATTCATTGTATATGTCCGTCCCTAATTTCCCATGTAATTGGGGACAAATCATTCCACTACTTCCATGTAAAAACAGATGGCTGTTATCTAATTAGCATTGATTAAAATGATGGCACATCGGGGCCACCCATTAGCATTTTTGATATTTGGGCAATGTTGATGCTCTTAACGATGCCATATTTTTCCCATTGCTTTCCATAAATCTGGTGACCTGTGGTAAATCTCCAGCGCCCTTCCTTCATCTTAATCTGTTTATTTTTATAGCATCACTTTTCATCCTTTATTATAGACTTTGTCATTTAGGTTCATCCTTTGTCATAACCTCTTCTATTTATGTGTAGACACAAGCTATATCCGGCACTCAATCACATGCGCTCCGCAACTGCAGAGAATAATAAGGAACGGATGCTCTACACAACTCTATGTGACATGCAACAATAAAGCGATGGATGAGAGTAATCAGCAGCTGTATGGACTGTACATAAAGAAGGATGATGCCCTATACATCATTATACCCTATACAATATGAAAGGGCTAGAAGAGAATAATGGCCTTGTGTACTTACAGTAGACATCCACTCGGATAGACTTTATTGCAGGAGAGCCCAGCCCGTTTTCTGCTTTGCAATAGTATCTTCCTCCTTGATGCCTCTGGATGTTTGTAATCCTCAAGGTGTCGTTGAATACACTGGAGTCTTGGAATCTATCGGACGCGCTTCCTGCCGTTTTGGTCCACCTGATCTGAGCAAGCATCAGAAAATACTGTTAGAGTTGTACTAAGTAACGACAGCAACAGTTTGGTCAACATGACCTTGACATTGTTTATTGGAAAAACATTTTTGTGGCAGAAAAATCCTACATTGGTCTTAGGTTCATTCACAAGTATGGGCCCAATGGTTCAGCAGAAGACAACTCTACGTGAAGGTGATTTGGAGTCAGTAAAAAGAAGTATGGTAAGAAATTGGTGAAGGGTTTATTAAAGATTTATTAGTATGGCATACACTTTCCCAATCCATCTACTTTGTATAGACCTTCATGATCCCTATATTTTACCATCACATATAGTTCCCTGCTGTCACAGAGTGGTATAATGGTCAAGGGAGTAAGGTAGCAGGATGGTAACGACAGGAAAAAGGTGACCAGGGAAACTAGTCTGACCCCTAGACTGGGGTTTTCTGGCTCTCCTTTTTCTGAGAATTACCCCTGAAGGTAACATAGTAACATAGTAACATAGTTTTTAAGGTTGAAGGAAGACTTTAAGTCCATCTAGTTCAACCCATAGCCTAACATGTTGATCCAGAGGAAGGCAAAAAAAAACCATGTGGCAACACTAAGCTCCACATTGGGGGAAAAAATTCCTTCCTGACTCCAGATACGGCAATCAGACTAATTCCCTGGATCAACGCCCTATCAAAGAATCTAATATATATAACTGGTAATATTATAGTTTTCAAGAAAGGCATCCAGGCCCTTCTTAAATGTTAGTAGTGACTCACTCATTACAACAGCATGTGGTGAGGATGTCTATGCCACCACCCTTGCTCCTGATCATCCCTAGGCTGATACCCCCTCACCTCCACCCACAGTCCAGGAAGCACATAAACTCCCACAAAAGAAAGAAAACTCCATACAAAATACACCAGGAAGGCTTCAGCACAAACAGCTCTTAACGTCTTCACAGCTCATGGTCCTTGCAGAGACTAAACTCTATCAGAGACATCTGCTCGTGGAATACGGAACTATTTAAAGGCCAGGGGTGTAGACAACTGTGTAACCTGACACACCCCTTCACCTGAAGAACAGCACATGGCATACAATACAGACCAAAAGTTAGGACACACCTTCTCATTCAAAGAGTTTTCTGTATTTTCATGACTATGAAAATTGTAGATTCACACTGAAGGCATCAAAACTATGAAGTAACACATGTGGAATTATATACTTAACAAAAAGTGTGAAACAACGGAAAATATGTCTAATATTCCAGGTTCTTCAAAGTAGCCACCTTTTGCTTTGATTACTGCTTTGCACACTCTTGGCATTCTCTTGATGAGCTTCAAGAGGTAGTCACCGGAAATGGTTTTCACTTCACAGGTGTGCCCTGTCAGGTTTAATAAGTGGGATTCGTTGCCTTAGAAATTGGGTTATAACCATCAGTTGTGTTGTGCAGAAGTCTGGTGGATACACAGCTGATCGTCCTACTGAATAAACTGTTAGAATTTGTATTATGGCAAGAAAAAAGCAGCTAAACACAGAAAAACGAGTGGCCATCATTACTTTAAGAAATGAAGGTCAGTCAGTCCGAAAAATTGGGAAAACTTTGGAAGTGTCTCCAAGCGCAGTTGCAAAAACCATCAAGAGCTACAAAGAAACTGGCTCAAAGCAGTGCTCTGAAACCAGGCGACCATCATGGGGCGACGTGCATACATCGCCCCATGTAACCAGCCGCCGGTGACCTGTTTTCAGACACCCTGGCGGCGAGGCCGCCTGACAGCTTGCCGGCGCGGGGCTGGTGATGTCGCCCCGTGTAAATGGGGGACGGCGATGCTGGCAGGGCGCCAAAAACGTGCGCGCCCCCACCAGTCGCCGCCGACATCCCCAGCCCCATCACCGGGTGTGACGGGGACTGTAGGCACGCCATCAGTAAGACCCTAATTATACATTTTATTGTATATCTTGCTTTACAATGCTTAAACCCAACTCATCGAGCGCCAACGTGCCGATTATTCCTAAGTGCAGTGATAAGGTAGCACGCCTTCGCTATCTGCAATCTTCGTCATCCAACATAAACAGCGTACAGCACTTAACAAACATTTATCATGTTAAGTCAATGGATGTAACATGTCAGAGGTTCGTTTGGAGCTTGCTACATCTGTACACCATGTAGGCATCTCATTATGCGTAGACTTCTATCCTTGAGGATAATAGTAACAATAGACATGCGCTTCCTTCTACTTGGATATTATAATCCTTCCTGATATTTTTAATTCTAATGGTTTTTCGAAAGATGAAATGTCATTCACCAATGAACTTTGCAATGCCTGGGGCCTAACAATGCCGATATAGCGTGATCAAGCCTTGGTTCATTGGTGCTCACTCTTCTACAAGGGAAATAAAGCAAAGTACACAATAAAGAATAAAGTGTGAATATTCCGATCACATCGGCATAACGTACCTCTTTATATAGAATACATTCACTTCTGCTACATGTAATGAATAAGAGGAAGAAAGGAAATAGAAGAATGTACAGAATACTAATAGTGCTTCGTGAATAGATGGGAAGCAGAACAGATTTATATTATGCTCAATTCTTGAATGCTAGGTTATACTATTTAAGGGTCCGGGATATAACCACATTTTATATACCGTATTCTTTGTTTTGTAAAGAGGCACTGTGAATTGCTCAAAAAAATTAGTGAAATCCCTTCTAAAAATCACTGAATACTACTGATTCTGACCCTTGTTTCCATTTTGCACCATGTCACTCCAGTGAGAAGATATTCACACTTGTTACTTTTGGAGCAGAATATGTGAAATCTCTGCCTGTAGTACAACTGGGTGTTTCTTCAGTCTTCTCTGGGGTTAAGTGTTTTCACCCCTCCTTCCCAGATGCTGCCCACCACAGCTTAAGGCCAGAGTCACACTTCCGAGAGACTCACCAAGTCTTGCATCACATAACCCCAGCACGACCGCCCACTCTATGGAGAGGAGAGTGCTGCTGCATGTATTTGTATGGAGCTACATGCTCCTATACAGGGAGTCGCAGATGATGCTGATGTGAGACTCAGGGAGTTTCCCACATGTCTCATGTTAGTGGAACTGCAGCCTAATAGTTGATCTCATAGTGTCAGGTGCTGCATAGCTGTCATTGAAAACATCTAGGAGACAGGGGTGAAAGCTTTGTCATTTTCTAAGACAAATGAGTGAAATACCTTGTAAAAATGCCTGATTACCCCTGATTCTGCCACTTTTTTATGTTTACTCCAATGTTACTTCATTGAAGAGATATTCACATATGTTACTTTTGCAGCACAACATATGAAATCTCTGCTTGCTGTGCAGCTTGGCATTTTTTCACAGCCTTTTCTGGGGTCAAATACTTTCGTCTCTACTTCCCAGATGCTACTTATCACAGCTTGGTAGCAGATCTACCAGTCTCAGGTGCTGCAGAGCAATGATTGGAAACAACCGGGAGTGAGTAATGAAAGCACAAGTTCCCAGGAAACTAATGTCCAGTTGGTTTGCGAGCAGAGATTTCACATGTTGCTCTTCAAAAGCAACAAATGCAAATATTTCTGCCATGGAGTGACACAGAGCAAAAACTTTCCTCAAGTTGCACTACTCCTTTCTTAGCCAAGTTTGTTAGTATGGCTCTCTGTCACATCCCAATCAGAGTCTGCCCTGTCGACATCTGTTTCTGTCACCAGTATTCACCCTGTAGGTGGTACTGGTGGCAGAGGAGAAGTCCGAGACTGTGATTAAGTGTAGGCTCTAAGTTTAGAGTGGCTGAGACCTGCTGTACATCAGTCTGACTAGTGGAAGTGTAAGCTGTCATTAACCCCTGAGCTTCAGCCTATTGGAAAGCACCAAACTCTACTATTACCTTCAGCTTCTTGCTGGAAGCTGCCAGAAATAGCTTTTGGTTTCCTTGACTAGTGTCCTGTCTTGTATTGGTGTTTTTTCTGTTTCCTGTTCGACCCCGGTCTGTTTTTTGGATGCTTCTTCTGTATCCCCATTTTGTACCTTGCTGCCAACTTGGTTTTGACCCAGCTCCCTGACAATTTTGATGGATCCTTATTTTGTTCTTTTCATGACCTCCCAGCTTTGACCCTGCTTGGCGACTTTCCTGTCTCTGGACTGCAGCCCTTCCATAGGCAGCAATCTCCTGGACCCCATTGTAAATCCAGATCCCTGTATAGGGGTTAAGTTTCTCAGGGTTTTTCAGGGTCCTGCCTAGCTAAGAGATTTGTGCCTAGTCTGTCCAAGATCATCCTTTTTGCTTTGGTTGGACGTCACACTCTCTAGCAATACTTGTTCTCTCTCCTTGTCATTATGCACTCTTTTGCGCATGCACATGATTTCAATCAGTTGGAGAATCAGTATTAATTCCTAGTCCAGTCACTATTCCCCTTCAGTACTCACTAATCCCCATAATGAATAAAAAGACCATGTGCATTGGCACCACCATTGAACAGAATGTTGTACATGCGCCGTAATCTCACTATTTTCTCTCTTTGCTGTAGAACAGAGCAGCGATTCTGCAGAGGGCTGTGAATAACGGTAATGAGTGGCAACTGAAATGGGCATAAATATTAGTTTCCCCACTGCCTTCCCTTCCTATTCAAGTAGTGCGTGCACAGCTTCATGAAGCTATTGTAGAACAAAGAAAGAAAGTGGAACAAGAAATGAGGCAAGGAAGTGACTAAAATGGGAATGGAAATTGGGCCACCTCCCTGGTCAGAAACATGTGCATGCGCAAAACACTTTGGGCAACCTTCCTGATCAGAACCATGCGCATGTGCAGAACACATTGTGCCACCTTCCTGGTCAGAACCATGCGCATGTGCAGAACACATTGGGTCCCCTTCCTGGTCAGAAACATGTGCATGCGCAAAACACTTTGGGCAACCTTCCTGGTCAGAACCATGCGCATGTGCAGAACACATTGGGTCCCCTTCCTGGTCAGAACCATTTGCATGCGCAGAACACATTGGGCCACCTTCCTCGTCAGAACCATGGGCATGCGCATAACACAGTGGGACACCTTCCTCGTCAGAACCATGTCCATACAAAGAACACATTTGGCCACCTTCCTGGTCAGAACCATGTGCATTTGCAAAACTGTGTGTCTCGTCTTTATGAGAGGGGAACAGGAACACCCATCCGAAAGCAAACATTGATGGATTTAGCTAGGAGGGGGACAGTACAGCTCGCAGTGTATGAAAATATTTACAAGCTACAGGCAATAAATAGTTAAGGCTTAAAAAGAAAAATAAATATAATGGCTAAAAAAAAATTCGCAAACATGGGTCATATCTTTTAATGCTGGGATAGATTAGGGAGTTACTTGATAAAAATCTGCCAGTGTTGAATTTATACCATCCAATATCATAATATGAAGTGATTTACCATGCATCAGAACAAACCACTCCGTGATTAATATACCCACTTGCGCTATACAAGCTCTCTGCCTTTTCCCTATTGTACCCACCGAGATGACAAATAATAGCATCCAGCACAGCACAGCAAATTGTGGATTTACATCTCGGGCTCGATGGAATAGCTTTATTTCGACGATTGAAAATTACAGATTCTATAGACATTGCCTTCTCTAATGAACAAGAGCAGAAAAAGAAGATGGATTATTTTCGTGAAGAACAATCAATTTAAGAGGACACTTGAGGCGGTGAGTGCCGCCAATATATACAGGTGGAGCAGACCTTCGGTCATAGACGTAGGTGCACTGAAGTGTCGGAGTCACATAATATTACAGGGACAGGCCCTTGACTTTCATGAACTGGAAAAGATTGTCAATCTTGTCTATTTGGGGAACGTCTAGATATCCACATTCTGGAGCCTATATTAGGCTTTCATGGCTCACAGTTATTGGTGGAGGGGAACTCTTGTGGCATATGGGACCGATGTAACATTTAATAATATATTTATTCATTTATATAGCGCTATTAATTCCATAGCACTTTACCTATATCAGTATATAATGGTATTTCCAAAATTGAGATATCTAAAAAGTGAAAGACCCACCACTGAGAGCTTCGTCAAGTCTGAGAATTCCCTACAGAAATGAAGCCGTGTCTGCACTTATGCACCATTATTCTATTCATTGTCTATGGGACTGCCAGAGATCGTAGGACACAACAATCTTATAGACATCCCATAAATGTGCAATCGGAAAGTCATCAC
Organism: Allobates femoralis; assembly: GCA_033576535.1. NCBI lineage: Eukaryota > Metazoa > Chordata > Amphibia > Anura > Aromobatidae > Allobates > Allobates femoralis. The sequence continues at coordinate 45,187,052 of JARQOC010000012.1, read as the reverse complement.
ATATCTGTAAGGAAAAATCCTTGAATATACAGATGTCTTCTGCCATTTAGGATAGAGGATAATGACCCCCCTGTAATTCAAAGAAAAGGACCTGGATCCTTAAGAGCATGGCTTTGCAACGCTTTGGGTATTGCCTATCAGACTACCAAAAAAAGGTGAGTGCAGTGCTCAGTTAATTTTTGCAGTCCCATTGATAATGACTGAAGCAGAAGCCAAGCAGGCGCACCTGATATCCATTTGACAAGTCGCTTTCTCAGAATCACTGGGGATCCCATGAATGAGGAATTGTCATGCCTCATGATACGAGCAGTGAGCCTGCGTTGTGATTTGCTTCTTTCTTCCCTGAGACACTGTGGACAGGTGTTCTCACTTGTTATTTTTTTCTGCCCTATCACCTTTTTGGAGTGGCTTTTTAAACCTTCCCCTGGCTGATCTTTCCTGCTGGTGATATTCTTTGTGGATCCTACTTGGAGTTGCAATCATACTGCCTTTGGATGTCTCACAGTCAGATTGAGATGTGATAGGGTATGTTCTATGCTGTTTCTTATATCTGTCCTACTTCTTTTTTTAGCTAGGAGGTAAGAGACATTTTTTCTAGCAGTAATAATTCACTTTTTCACTTTGTTTTTGTGGTTTTAGGTTTTCTCACTCAGGCATCCTTTCTATTTTTTCACGCCTTCCAGAATCAGGGCTTTTGTGCTCTTCCCTTTTCCAGTTTCTGAGGAGGTTTTAGGAACACTCAATAGCTGATTAGGAAGCCAGGTCTGAGTTGCCATCTTCTAGTTCTGTGGTTAGGGTTATTCCAGCCTGCGCAGGGGCCACTATTGACTGCAGTTAGGAACCTTAGTCTGTACAGGAACCACTTGAGTCAGGTGTGTTTAGTCTGAGATAGGCCCTAGGTTTTTGTGTGAGTTACTACCAGTGAATAATCAAAATAACTTCCGATTTTGTGAAAACACCAAACTTGGTGGTTACCTTTAATCTGTCACAATTATGTGGATACTTTCAGGAATTTGGCATTGTAGGGAAAGACAGAGGCATGGTTTAAGTTCAAGTCTATATCATTAATACGTGCAACATAAAGGGTTCTGGTGAAGGTACAGCAAACAAAGGAGCAGGACAAACACGAGAAAGCAGAAAGACTTTCAGGAAACAGTTCTAAAACCCGGCAAGGCCGTCAATAAAAATAGTCCAGATAAACAGTTCACATAGCAAACCGGTAACAGAAACAGTCTGTAAGTAATTGTTCACGCACTGCAAGGCATGTAAACACAGTCCCGAACTTTAGCACAGTGCAGTGCAGCACATACTAGAGTCCTGAAACAGTCCAGAGCACCGAACTTGCAAAAAATAAACAAACAAACTAAATCACAGAAGCAGAGTCTTAACTTTAGCAGAGCCTACGTGCAGCAAAGTGAACTGAAGGGGACCGGCAGCAGAAACAATCCTTTACTGAGCACAATTTGTTGCTGGAAAGCAAGCTGAGAACAGGTCAGGCCAGCAGAGCAAACAACTGCAGAGAAGGCAAGAAGAGTTGATCCGGCATAGCTGGAGACAGAGCAAAACTCAGATGATGCACTGAAGAGCTAGAGCTGAAGTAAAATATTCAAGCAAGGCCTGGATGTCAGACCGGAGCTTATGTAAGCAGGAAGGCAGGAAACACATGGACATGACGAGGCAGTAAACACCATCTTGAATAAGAGCGGATGACACAGAAGGTAACCTAGAAAAGCCGGAATCCTGACATTATCTTTCTATACATTAGGCCTATAGTGCTTGATTGTTGGGGTCCAAACCTGACATTTGCACTTAGTTATACATCTGCCTCCTTTACTTTTCGTGTATTGGTAACAAATCATATTCTAGCTAGGGATGGGCGAATCTACTCGCTAGGACTTGTTACTCGGCGAGTAGTAAGGGACTCGCAGGACTCGCTACTCGGCGAGTTTCCCAGTGATTACTCGCACGAGTCCAATGCAAATCAATATCAATCCTAGTTTTGTCAGAAACGCTGACAAAACTAGGATTGCCATTGTTTGCATTAGACTCGGCTACTGTGCCAGTGATAGCAGGGAAACTCGCAAAGTAACTGCTGTTACATTGCGAGCCGAGTCCAGCTGTCTTCTCTGTGCAGGCTGCCAGCTCCAGGGTCCTAGAGCCCGCCTGCTCACAGACATAATGTAGCAGTGCTGAGATTGTTCTCAGTCTGCTCATTTCCTGTGCATAGACATCTATCTATGCACAGGGGATGTAGCAGAGAGGACATCGCGTTTTGGACTGCGTCGGACGGAAGAGGATTTTTTTAATTAATTATGGAGTCCCTAATGGCTTTTTTTTTAATTTCAAATAAAAAATTTTCTCTGTGTTGTGTTTTTTTAACCCTTTATTGGAGATTCTTAGTGGCTGGGTCAAACGTGGCCTGACATTAAGAATCTCGGGCTTAATACCAGCTTGTATAACAAAGCTGGTATTAACCCCTTTATTACCCAGCGTGCTACCGCCACCAGGGCCGCTGGAAGAGCGGGGTTCAGCGCCAGAGGATGGCGCTTCAATGAACGCGCCATCTTCTGGGGCGGCTGCGGGCTGCAATTTGCAGCGGGGGGTGCCCAGAAAGCTTGGGCATACTTGCGCTGCGGATTCCAGCCCACAGCTGCTTAGCTGTACCTGGCTAGACATAGAAATTGCGCGGAGCCCCACGCATTTTTTTTTTATTATTTCATGAATTTCAGAGTCAGAGTCTCAGAGTCAGAGTCAGAATCTCAGAATTTCATGAAATAATAAAAAAAAAATGCGTGGGGCTCCGCGCAATTTCTATGTCTAGCCAGGTACAGCTAAGCAGCTGGGGGCTGGAATCCGCAGCGCAGGGATGCCCAAGATTTCTGGGCACCCCCCGCTGCAAATTGCAGCCCGCAGCCGCCCCAGAAGTTGGCGCGTTCATTGAAGCGCCATCCTCTGGCGCTGAACCCCGCTCTTCCAGCGGCCCTGGTAGCGGTGGCACGCTGGGTAATAAAGAGGTTAGGGCCAGCTTTGTATTATCAGCTGGCCCTAAGCCCGAAATTTATGGCGGTCACTCCAATATTAGACATGACCGCCATGAATTTCTATTAAATTGTTTTAAAAAAAACACAACACAAAGAAAATTTTTTATTAGAAATAAAAAAAAAAGCCATTAGGGACTCCATCTTTAATTAAAAAAATCCTCTTCCGTCCGACGCAGTCCAAAACGCGATGTCCTCTCTGCTACATCCCCTGTGCATAAATATAGATGTCTATGCACAGGGAATGAGCAGACTGGGAACAATCTCAGCTCTGCTACATCATCTCTGTGCACAGACATTCATGTCTGTACACAGGGAATGAGCAGACTGAGAACAATCTATGCACTGCTACATCATCTCTGTGCACAGACATTCATGTCTGTACACAGGGAATGACCAGACTGAGAACAATCTCAGCTCTGCTACATCAGGCAGCAGGCGGGCTCTAGGACCCTGGAGCTGGCAGCCAACACACTGAGGAGACAGGACTCTTATATGTGCGAGTTTCCCAGCGATTACAGTTGCAAAGTAAACGAGTCCAATGCAAATAAATGACAAAACTAGGATTGCTTCAGGCTGAAGCTTCCGAGACACATCTGCGATTTGTAAATCTCACACTACTCGCTATTACTCGCTTCCCCATTCATTAACATTGGACTCGCTAGACTCGCAACGAGTAGCGAGTCCTGGGCTCGGACTCGCTAGAGTCAAGCGATTCCGAGTAATTTAGGATTCGCCCATCACTAATTCTAGCTCAATGCTTTATCATGACAATCTTGCAAGACCCTCAACTGCCTGTGATCCACATTGTAGTCACTGTGTGGCCGCACACATAGACACATATAGCATATACATCTCCTGCCACAGTATCATGAAATCATGTTTTTTTTTCAATGCAAATGCTGTAAAAATGGACCAAATGTTTGCTAGAAATATACAGAATATATATAGAAAATCATCATTTGGCCTAAGAAAGTACAATTATTGTGGACAAGAAAACGTTATGTCATGAGAGTTTGATATCGGGGCCCAAATATGAATGTTACTTGGGAAAAATTCAATATAATTGAAAATTCAGCAAATGTAATATTGGTTACTGTCAATTATGTGTATGGCACTTAAATTAGTAATTATTATTTCACTGCTCTCCGGCTTACCATTCTGGCTCCCTTGCCTAATTGTGTTCTGCATAGCTTCACTTGCTTGGCCGGCTTGTCACTCCGCACCTCAATTGAATTTTGTAGGTTGGATTCGCAGCCAATTTTTATGATCATTTAAACTGTTCTTTCCCCTTCATTTTTTTCTCTCGTTCCGACGAGATGAACAGTTTCACATTTATAGAATCCAGAAGCCAAAATTTGGAGACAGAATCATATTTACAGAATATATAATGGTTGTTTCCTAGCAGCAAGAGGAAAAGTTCAGTAAGCTGATAAAATAAAAAACCTTGCACGGGCTGTATAGATGGCACCTTCCTTACCTTTATGCTTTGCTTTATATATCCTGAAATGTGTAGGGCGAAATGACTAAAAAATGAGTCTGTGATACTCTGCCAGGAGATGCTTATATGCGTCTGCATATTGCCACCCAGTGGTCGTGATGTGATTTGCAGCTTGCTGAATGATTTTCTATCTCATTCTTAGGGTAAGCTTTTTTCCTTCTGAAGATGTATATAACAGATCACTAGAGTTCATCTTCTTTCTCCCTTAATTTGCATATTCTATAACGTTCTTTAAATGTATTGCATTATATCCTTAAGGAACCTTAGATGAAGGCATGGGGGAAAACAAATTACAGTTTCCAACATTGACATAGCTGACATTAGGGATGGGGGGCACATTTTCACATTTTATCCTGGATAACCCCTTTAAGTCACCCTGCTCAAATGGGGGTGCCTGAGCAGTGTGGTTTAACACTACAAACATGTTGCTAGTTCTCAGGTCACATTCCTAGTATCCTGCCCTGTACCTGAGCCTGTATATCCCATACCTGTGTCTGCAAACCTAGTAACTGTCTGAATCTTCTCTACCAGTCATGCTTGCCCTATCTGTTGCACCTGCTATTGCACTAAACCAGCCATACTGCCATGCTTGCGCCTGCCTGAACCAGCTGTGCCATCATAGCTGATGTAAATGTCTGAACCAACCATGCCACCATTCCCTTTGCAGCTGCCAGTCTTAGCCATCCAGTCTGTTCCCGACTGCATCCCAGACCCCTGGGGCGGCCTGCTGTCATGGTACCAAGATCCCCAGGAGTAGCACCTGGCAGCTACCTACCAGGTAGCTGCTTAGTCACACCCCTCCAGGCCCAAATCAGTACCGCATCCCAGTGAGTCTACTCCCCCTTGCTCCTTGCACACACGAGCATTACAATATTTCTGATAGGGAGCCTATGCACTGACATACACATTTAATGATAAATTATGGTTTCCTGCAGCCACCACTAGGGGGAACTCAGTTATTACATAGAAGTAAAAAATGAAGCAATACGCAGTGAGCTCAGAAGCTCCCTCCAGTGGTGGCTGGATAATGTTACCACATAATGTGTGAAGGTGCAGGATCTTTGGAGCACTGTGTCAGAAACATAAATGCACAGCTGCTACAAATGTATGTGATGAAATAAATCAGCCCAGATTTTGGAATTTGAACATGACACGATGGTGAAAGTTTTTTTTGCAATGAAAAATTGATTGTCTATCACACGTACCTTCACATTTGTAGGCTGTGAAAAATATATGAATGCAGATATGTGTTTCTTTTTTTCTTTCCTGCAGATAATGCTGGGTACTAATTTAAGCATGAGTCAAGTTGAGTTTTGTCAGTTGCTCAGTGAACATTGGTAAAATCTTTCAGTGAGCTGAATAATGTCACACTAAATCATTTTCAATTTTCATAACAAGAACTCAGTTAATAATGAAACAGCTGCCTCATTCTGGGCAAACCCCCGAAAACTCAATTTATTTGAAAGCATTAGAAGTTAATAGGGATTATACACTTTAACTCCATTATGCAGGTATTCATACATTGTTAATTCACATCTTGTGTACACAGAGCCAGACAAGAACATGTTCCTCCACTGAGAAGTTGTAATATTAATTTATATAAGGGAAAATTTTATATATATATATATATATATATATATATATACCGTATATATATATATATAAAAGAAAAAAACTGCACAGCACTCACTCACAGACAATGTGAACTGGTGCCAGCAGGGACGCTGGGCCAACCCACTAGAAAAAAACCTTGCAGCACTCAGCCACTACCAGTAATGTACATATGCTGACAAGCTATATATATATATATATATATATATATATATATATATACTAGCTGTGAGCCCGATGCAAATGCATCGGGTGTCTAGAATACTATACTTTGTATGAGGATTACCACAAGCGCGCCGCAAGTGTAACGACTCGCTGGCGCCGACCAATTAGAAGCGCGGCTCAGGCAGCGACTCGCAATGGCCTCGCGGCCATTGCTCGCGCTACCTGACCGGTAAATCGTTAAGTTTGAGGCCGAGCCTCTGGTTCAATTTTCGGACAGCGACTCGCAATGGCCGCTTCGCGGCCATTGCTCGTACTCAGCCTGCGCAAGCAATGGCCTCACGGCCATTGCTCGCGCAGGCCAGCGACTCGCATTGCTCGTACTCAGCCTGCGCGAGCAATGGCCTCGCGGCCATTGCTCGCGCAGGCCAGCCACTCGCATTGGCCGCGCTGACGTCACAGAGTGACATAGCCACGATCTTTTCAGGGACCGACACGGAAGTGCCTATGGCAATTATATAGTAGATACTGTACATTGCATATGGAGGGGTGAGGAGAGCGGAGGCTGGAGGGGAGAGCGGAGGCTGGAGGGGAGGGCAGAGGCTAGAGCAGAGGCTGGAGGGCAGAGGCTGGAGGGGAGGGCAGAGGCTGGAGGGGAGAGCGGAGGCTGGAAGGGAGAGCAGAGGCTGGAGGGGAGAGCGGAGGCTGGAGGGGAGAGCGGAGGCTGGAGGGGATTGGCTGGAGGCTGGAAAGGAGAGGCTGGAGGGGAAAGGCTGGAGGGGAGAGGCTGGAGGGCAGAGGCTTTAGGGCAGAGGCTGGAGGGGAGAACGGAGGCTGGAGGGGAGAGCGGAGGCTGGAGAGGAGAGCGGAGGCTGGAGGGGAGAGCGGAGGCTGGAGGGGAGAGGCTGGAGGGGAGAGCGGAGGCTGGAGGGCAGAGGCTGGAGGGGAGAGCGGAGGCTGGAGGGCAGAGGCTGGAGGCTGGAGGGCAGAGGCTGGAGGGCAGAGGCTGGAGGGGAAAGCGGAGGCTGGAGGGCAGAGCAGAGGCTGGAAGGGAGAGCGGAGGCTGGAAGGGAGAGTGGAGGCTGGAGGGGAGAGCGGAGGCTGGAAAGGAGAGCGGAGGCTGGAGGGCAGAGCAGAGGCTGGAGGGGAGAGGCTGGAGGGGAGAGGCTGGAGGGGAGAGGCTGGAGGGCAGAGGCTGGAGGGGAGAGCGGAGGCTGGAGGGGAGAGCGGAGGCTGGAGGGGAGAGCGGAGGCTGGAGGGGAGTGCGGAGGCTGGAGGGGAGGGCAGAGGCTGGAGGGGAGAGCGGAGGCTGGAAGGGAGAGAGCAGAGGCTGGAGGGGAGAGCGGAGGCTGGAGGGGATTGGCTGGAGGCTGGAAAGGAGAGGCTGGAGGGGAAAGGCTGGAGGGGAGAGGCTGGAGGGCAGAGGCATTAGGGCAGAGGCTGGAGGGGAGAACGGAGGCTGAAGGGCAGAGCGGAGGCTGGAGGGGAGAGCGGAGGCTGGAGGAGAGAGCGGAGGCTGGAGGGGAGAGCGGAGGCTGGAGGGGAGAGCGGAGGCTGGAGGGGAGAGGCTGGAGGGGAGAGCGGAGGCTGGAGGGCAGAGCAGAGGCTGGAGGGCAGAGCAGAGGCTGGAGGGCAGAGCGGAGGCTGGAGGGGAGAGTGGAGGCTGGAGGGGAGAGCGGAGGCTGGAGGGCAGAGCGGAGGCTGGAGAGCAGAGCGGAGGCTGGAGGGCAGAGCGGAGGCTGGAGAGCAGAGCGGAGGCTGGAGGGCAGAGCGGAGGCTGGAGGGCAGAGCGGAGGCTGGAGGGCAGAGCGGAGGCTGGAGGGGAGAGCGAAGGCTGGAGGGCAGAGCGGAGGCTGGAGAGCAGAGCAGAGGCTGGAGGGCAGAGCGGAGGCTGGAGGGCAGAGCAGAGGCTGGAGGGGAGAGGCTGGAGGGGAGAGGCTGGAGGGGAGAGGCTGGAGGGGAGAGCGGAGGCTGGAGGGCAGAGCAGAGGCTGGAGGGCAGAGCAGAGGCTGGAGGGCAGAGCGGAGGCTGGAGGGCAGAGCAGAGGCTGGAGGGCAGAGCGGAGGCTGGAGAGCAGAGCAGAGGCTGGAGGGCAGAGCGGAGGCTGGAGGGGAGAGCGGAGGCTGGAGGGCAGAGCGGAGGCTGGAGGGCAGAGCGGAGGCTGGAGGGCAGAGGCTGAAGGGCAGAGGCTGGAGGGCAGAGCGGAGGCTGGAGGGCAGAGCGGAGGCTGGAGGGCAGAGCGGAGGCTGGAGGGGAGAGCGGAGGCTGGAGGGGAGAGCGGAGGCTGGAGGGGAGAGCGGAGGCTGGAGGGGAGAGCGGAGGCTGGAAAGGAGAGCGGAGGCTGGAGGGGAGAGCGGAGGCTGGAGGGCAGAGCGGAGGCTGGAGGGCAGAGCGGAGGCTGGAGGGCAGAGCGGAGGCTGGAGGGCAGAGCGGAGGCTGGAGAGCAGAGCGGAGGCTGGAGGGGAGAGCGGAGGCTGTAGGGCAGAGCGGAGGCTGGAGGGCAGAGGCTGGAGGGCAGAGCGGAGGCTGGAGGGCAGAGCGGAGGCTGGAGGGGAGAGCGGAGGCTGGAGGGGAGAGCGTTGGCTGGAGGGGATAGCGGAGGCTGGAAAGGAGAGCGGAGGCTGGAGGGTAGAGCGGAGGCTGGAGGGTAGAGCGGAGGCTGGAGGGTAGAGCGGAGGCTGGAGGGGAGAGCGGAGGCTGGAGGGCAGAGCGGAGGCTGGAGGGCAGAGCGGAGGCTGGAGGGGAGAGCAGAGGCTGGAGGGGAGAGGCTGGAGGGGAGAGGCTGGAGGGGAGAGGCTGGAGGGGAGAGCGGAGGCTGGAGGGCAGAGCAGAGGCTGGAGGGCAGAGCGGAGGCTGGAGGGCAGAGCGGAGGCGAGGGCAGAGCGCAGGCTGGAGGGGAGAGCGGAGGCTGGAGGGGAGAGCGGAGGCTGGAGGGGAGAGCGGAGGCTGGAGGGCAGAGCGGAGGCTGGAGGGGAGAGCGGAGGCTGGAGGGGAGAGCGGAGGCTGGAGGGGATAGGCTGGAGGGGAGAGGCTGGAGGGGAGAACGGAGGCTGGATGGCAGAGGCTGGAGGGCATAAGGGAGGCTGGAGAGGAGAACGGAGGCTGGAGGGGAGAGCACAGGCTGGAGGGGAGTGCAGACTCACCGCGCCGCGGCCCGTGCGTGTGCTGTAGGAGGAGAGGAGGGGCGGGCAGAGCTGCCGGACAGGAAGTTCCGTCCTCCCTCCTCTCCGGGCGCACGGCGGGCGGCTGTGGTGAGCAGGGGGCCCCCCAGGGTGTGGAGCCAATGGGCCCCTCATGCCGAGTGGCGGGATGACAGCGGCGGTCGCAATGCCCGCTACGCGGGCAATGCCTCGCACGGCGTGGTGACGTCACAGTGTGACATATCCACGACGTGCCGGGGTCCGACACAAAACGTGCTACGGCAATTATATAGTAGATAGCTTGTCAGCATATGTACATCTTTGGTAGTAGCTGAGTGCTGCAAGGTTTCTTTCTAGTATATATATATATCACAGAAAAGTCTCTTTCCCCTTTTTAATCTGTATTCTTCTTACTTAAATGCATGTATTTGGATGTAAAACTTATCTTTGCAATCACATTTCATTAAAGATTTTGCACCTTTTGCCTCCTACAGCCTCTATCTATCGCTGGCTGCAGAACGAGCTAATTTAGAATCCATCAGTGAGCTCATTTGTATAAAATGGCTATTTGCCAAAGTGATTGCAACTCACTTGTCTTAATGTCGTTTGTCGTTTATTAAAGTAATAGTCACGGGTGGCCTGTGCCCAGACCGGGGCCCTGGTGGTCGCTGAAAAAGGGGAAAAATAAAAGAAAAAATAAAAATAAAAGAGTTTGTGACGCCACCCACGGTGTTCGGTAATGATACCGGCGCTGCTTTCAGACCTCCGGGGATGGTGATGCTGCAGCTAGATGATAATGTGGCGCCCCACTGGTCAGTGCGCCACAGTAGGGGTACTGCACCCATGACTGAGTGTGCAGTTTCCTGTCATTGGGGAATGTAACGTCAACCTGAGGCACTTATCCTGCATTCACACACTCTAGAGCAGGGGACTATAGGGTTAAATCCTTTGCTGACAGACCCAGTCCCGGTGGGAGGAGTTTCAGGCTAGAGCAGTGTGAGTGTGGGAAGCAGAAAAGAAGAACGTCTGTGGAGAGAGACAGAGAAGGACCCTTCAGGGGACACCACAGGGAGGGTGCCCAGAAGGAGGAGACCTAGTGCCGGACCTGCTACAGTCCAGGGTAATCCTAGTCCATGGAGTAACTAGGAGCTGAAGCCGGGAGCAAGAGACCGGTCCATGGTTGAGCACCCGGTAACCAGTGAGGACCCGCCAGCCGAGATGCAGCCCATGATCACTAGTGCAGAAGTCGGGGCACAGCAAGATGACCCTGAGGCCCTACCAGATGAAAGCGGCAGCGAGACCAGAGCGGAGCCCGAGGAAGATGAGCAGAGCCGTGCACCACCTCCGGCCCCGGAGCGGGGACTGTATCGAAATGACCGGGTTAGCTATGAGCAGCACACAATGCTGCGAGGATGGTGTGCCCTGTGTGTTTACAAATGTGTGGGCTAGAATCTGTAAAACCCAATTATGTAAATAGTGTGTAAAGACTGCTTTTTCTGTGGACTGATAGATTTTAATGAGGACTACGCCATTATGTTTATGCTTGAGCCTGGACTGTGATCTTAAGCCAGAGACTCTGTGTGTGTATTAAAGCAGCCCAGCGGTGACAAAGGACACTATGCTTGGTGACGGACAAATTACCGCTGGGTCTGCAGTGAGTGTACCGGCCCCGTTAGGCCACTGTTAAATTTTGTAATGTTACAAGAAATGCGCCTTCCGGACGGGAAGAAACTAAGTATACTTAATGTTATTATTAAAAGTGTTTATTGTTATACTGCATATTAAAAATTGCTCTGTAACAGGTAGGGGTAGAGACACTTGAGGACAAGTGTGTTTCACCAAGGGGGAATGTGGCGCTCCACTGGTCAGTGCGCCACATTATGGGTACTGCACCCATGATTGAGTGTGCAGTATTCCTGTCATTGGGGAGTGTAACGTCAATCTGATGCTCTTATCCTGCATTCACACACTCTAGAGCAGGGGACTACAGGGTTAAATCCATTGCTGAGAGACCCAGTTCCAGTGAGAGGAGTTTCAGGATAGAGCAGTGTGAGAGCGGAAAAGCACAGTGAGAAGCTTTACTTCTGTGGAGAGAGACGGAGAAGGACCCTTCAGGGGATACCACAGGGAGGGCACCCAGAAGGAACAGCGACCCAGACAGAAGAAGGAGACCCACTGCTGGACCTGCTACAGTCCGGGGAAATCCTAGTCCACCAACGGAGTGGCGGCTCTGAGTCACAGTACAGGCGAATTCACCCTGAGCTGTCTAAACCAGCCAATCGAGAGGTTGTATTATCAGCCCCGACCCCACTATCCAGAATGTGCAGCCCCACCAGAAGCATTAGACCGGGTTGAGCCCCTTAGAGAGAGAAAGAAGGGTACCTCATATCACCCAACAGACCTGGTAGACAAGCGGGCTGTGTAGGGCAGCGCAAGGATAGTAAGAATGCGCAAGAAATAGAACGGGACAGAGAAATAAAGCAGAAGGTACTCTCTGGGGGCCTCAAAGAGACGCTATTCTCCTCAGTGACTACCCGGCCAGCTACCCGCTAAAGACTGTGTAATTTTGAACCTGATCCGTGCACTTTTACAAGTAGACACCCGTACAGAGTCTATAAGCCTCCAGTGTCTTATTCTAGCAAGCTAACTCACAGACCTGCTACCATATCCAGCACTACAACAACCAGAACAGCAGCTACACTGCCCTGGGGACTCAGCTCCACCTGCAGGGAGCTGCAACATCCAAGCTGCAATACCATCACCTCCGGAGGTCTGAAGTGATGCTGGTGCCCATCACCAGAATCTGAAGGTGGCGTCACAACAAACTTTTAAACTATTTATTACCATTCCCCAACCCTTTTAAATTCACCACTGGGGCCACGGGTCTGGGCTGGCCACCAGTGACATCCCAACCACAGCAGGGCCCAGACACCCGAGTTCCCATACAACCCTGGGTTAGTCAATAACGCCCCCGTAGGTGGAGCGGGGTCCCCGGGGCAGTGATTTAGAATAGGGATTTGCATCAGGAGGTGGCTCTGCAGGCAGGATGCTGGCACAGTCTGAATTGAAGAGACTGGAATGCAGTTCCTCCGGTATGATGTAAATGAGACCCCACACACTGTTTATGCTCTGCATGGGTTTACTGATAACTTTAGGCAGCTTTCAGGTATTACACAGTCACGGGTAGCTGGCCTGGGTAGTCACCATGGATTGGAATGTCTCCTTGAGGCCCTCAGTGATGTTCCTGCCGGTTTCTCCTTCTGTCCTCATCCTGTGCTCTCTACTCCTGTGTCTTCCTAGCGCTTCCCTGCACAGAGCCCTACGCCAGTCCCCACGGATCCTGACAGAGTTGTCCTATCTGCGCAGGTCCTTGACCCTATACAGGGGCTTTTGGGGATGTATGCAGGGTTGGTTGCAACTCCCTAGGGCAGCTTGCGTTCCTCTGGATTGGCGACTGAGGGATGAACATCTGCCCTGCTCTCGGAGCCGTTCCTCCGTTCCTGGACTGGGTCCCTCCGGGCCGGGTATTGTGACAGTCCAGATTAGGGTGTTAACTAACACTCGGGGATCCCCCTTCTGTCTGGATCACCTCTCCTGAGGTGTCCTAGTAGTAGCATAGCTGAGCAGATCAGTGAGAGAGAGGAGCTGTATTAGCATAGCTGAGCAGATCAGGGAGAGAATGAAGAGCTTTAGCGTCAGTACTAGCATAGCTGAGCAGACCAGGGGAGAGAGATGAGCTGTAGCATCAGTGTTACCATAGCTAAGCAGACAAGTGAAAGAGAGGAGCTGTACTAGCATAGCTGAGCAGATCAAGGAGAGAATGAAGAGCTTTAGTGTCAGTACTAGCATAGCTGAGCAGACCAGGGGAGAGAGAGGAGCTGTACTAGGATTGCTGAGCAGATCAAGGAGAGAATGAAGAGCTTTAGCATCAGTACTAGCATAGCTGAGCAGACCAGGGGAGAGAGAGGAGCTGTAGCATCAGTGTTACCATAGCTAAGCAGACAAGTGAAAGAGAGGAGCTGTACTAGCATAGCTGAGCAGATCAAGGAGAGAATGAAGAGCTTTAGTGTCAGTACTAGCATAGCTGAGCAGACCAGGGGAGAGAGAGGAGCTGTACTAGGATTGCTGAGCAGATCAAGGAGAGAATGAAGAGCTTTAGCATCAGTACTAGCATAGCTGAGCAGACCAGGGGAGAGAGAGGAGCTGTAGCATCAGTGTTAGCATAGCTGAGCAGACAAGTGAAATAGAGGAGCTGTACTAGCATAGCTGAGCAGATCAAGGAGAGAATGAAGAGCTTTAGCGTCAGTACTAGCATAGCTGAGCAGACCAGGGGGAGAGAGGAGCTGTACTAGGATTGCTGAGCAGATCAAGGAGAGAATGAAGAGCTTTAGCGTCAGTACTAGCATAGCTGAGCAGACCAGGGAGAGAGGGGAGCTGTACTAGCATAGCTGAGCAGATCAGGGAGAGAATGAAGAGCTTTAGCGTCAGTACTAGCATAGCTGAGCAGACCAGGGAGAGAGAGGAGCTGTAGTATCAGTACTAGCATAGCTGAGCAGACCCGGGAGAGAGAGAGGAGCTGTAGTATCAGTGCTAGCATAGCTGAGCAGACAAGTGAGAGAGAGGAGCTGTGACTTTAATGCAGGTTTGGTGTGTTCTGGACACACCACCTTGCTTCTTTATACGCAGACTCACCTGTATGCTGTCTGCTGGACATACTTGGGATGTCCATGCTGCTGGAAATATAGTAGTGCTATAGAAAGAAAGCAGTGACAATGTGCACATGCTTGACTTGTTAAATAGAACAACTTAGGGACATAAATAGGGGAAACAAGCAATATACAGACAGCAGGAGGGATTTTTTCACTGCTTACAATTGAAAAATTTATTGAACATGTGAGTTTAATAACGAGTCATAGATGTGGTTTTAACTCCGGGAGACTCTTCTCCATCTGTATATCATAGATTCCCTTCAGAAGTGTTATCTCTTACAAAGTGTATTTAAAGTTTGCCCTTTAAAATCAGTTCATTGTGCGGCTGTTATATAAGGTATGGACGCCCTGCCCCTATCCTGTCTAGTAGTTATTATTATCATACAGAGGATATTGTTGTTGTCAGTCGTAACCTTTGCTGAATCCTACAGCTTGTTTCCCATTTGTAGATACAAAGCTATGAATATGTACGAGAAATGATTCAGAAAATTCTTCTTAAAGGGTCCCGAAACCTGGAAATGAATGTTGAAATGAAAGGCTGTTTTTTGCTTTGCAGCACATTATTCTTACAAGTTTCGCCTTTTTGAAGTCTATTATTGATTCAGATGTTTGCAAATAATTTAATATTTGCAACATTTTCAAATTTCATTAATTTTTTTTTTGGAATATGCGACTTTTTGCTCTAAAAAGGCACAAAAATGGACAAAGCAGGTTTTTCAATTTTGTGCAAAATTCATGAACCAGCGCGTGCGCCATGTTAAAGAATCTGGTTCTAAAAGCAACAACAAACACCACAAGGCAAAAACAAGTAACTTAAAGTTAAAAGAAAAACATATATGATGAATTTCACCCAAAGTGTTTGATTTCCTAATGATAACTAAGTTCCACCTTTGACTGGTAATCAACTAAATTCCCTCCACCCAACCTTTGTTCTGCTACACGTACGGCAGTGGGGGGAAGCTCCTGCTGCAATCAGTTGTTGCCATGTGTTGACTGCTGCAGCCTATGTGTAAAGCTCTCTGCAGTTTTAAAAGGAGTTAAATCCCTTTGGCACATTCAGTGTTAATGTACAGATGCTGATGTGGCTCTGCAGCAGTGGCTCTGCAGGTGGAGTTGTTGGTTTGTCAGGTGACCACACACCTGGACTTTAAATAGCCTCCTCATCCACCAGCTAATGTCGCTGATAGAGTTTCACTCTGTCTTGACTGTGTGAGCTGAGAAGATGTCTGTGCATTTGTGCTAAAACATCTTGGTGCTTTCCCTTTAGTGAAAGTTGCTGTGTATCCTAGTCCGTGGGTGGAGGGTAGAGGTAAGGGGAAGTTAGCACAGGGCTGGTTGAGGAGAAGTGGGCAAGGGTGGTAGTCCAAACTTCCTCACCATCAGAGGTACCTCTGGGTACAGGGTCAGACTAGGGAACTCAGTCTATAGGGTCAGACCAACTACCCAGTTTACCTTGCATTTTATTGCCATCCTGCTTCCCATTTACTCATCCCCTACACCACAAACCCTGACAGTTGTGTTACAGCCACACACAGACCAGGTGGGAGATATGTTTGAGCTCCTGTATCCCACACAGAAGATTTCTTTATATATTTCACAGTATATAAATGAGGATTTTATAGTTTAGTTCCATATTAAACATTGCTACATTTGTAATACCTACTACCGTGTTTCTCCAAAAATAATACAAGCTCTAATATTAATTTTTGCTCCTCAAAAATCAGGGCTTATTTTTGGGTAAAGTCTTATTTTAAGGGAAATGGGGTATTTGCTCCCTGTAAGTGCCAAATGCTTGTATATGTATCAGAAAGGGACTGTTATCCCACCTCAGAGACAGGGAACAGGAAGAAAACTCTACTTCTATCTCGTGTAACTACAATTAAGTTATGTGTACTAAGAAAAGATTCATAAAGAACCTCCAGTATATCCAGGTCAGGAACCTGCTATGTTATGAGATGGAGTACTGAAAAATGCACAAAACCAAAATGTGTAACTGGAATAGCCACAAACCAACCACACGGTAGTGTTATAAATCAGATTGAATGATATAAACTCAGAAAATGCTTTATTGAAAACTTTTAAAAACAAATTGCCTGAGTAGACATCATGTAGACAATAGGTCAATATAAGAAAGAAACCCCTGAAAAAGGAAGAATCAAAGTGTGGGCAAAGGCAGCAGATGTAAGTCAGTGTAGGCAAGGCATTTAGGGATAACCAGTAAATGTCACTCTAACAAGTACATTGCCAAGCTGTATATAATAACAAAGTGTGCTTACCAATAATAATGAATGGTACACACAGCCCCGATGTGCGTTTCGCTTAAATGCTTTATCAAATAGAGCCTATCTCAAGGACAGATATACGCCAACGGTCATGAAGGTGATATTGGACTGGATTTGGGGTCTGGGATTTAGGAGCAACCAGAAAAGCTTGGGTAGGAAAGGTCACCCCCATACATTCCAGACCTGAGCCTATAGGGCCTATATAAGGCAGCTGGGTTGGATCAGGTTTGTTTTTACAGTTTGAGAAGAAAAGACCTTTAAATGTGGATAGATGTTCTTCAGGATCAAAACCTAAGCACCTCTGGGGTTGAGAACAAGCTACGTAGGTCTAGGGTCACACTTGGAGGGTGAGCCACATTTCCCGGATCGGCTAAATGCATAGCAAAGCCTGCTGTAACGGCTAGCGTTAACGTCGCAATGCTGCCCCATAGTAACCTGTAGTTTACCTTGGATGCGGCCACACACAGAGCCCCCGGAAGTGCGTTTTAGCTGAGCACACAGGAAAACGCTGCAGACAAACCTAGCCTTAATGTTGGTTGTGCACTATGGCCCAAAGCTTAAAGCACAGTCTTTAATCTAAAACTGCCCTACCATAAAGATAAGATAAGATAAGATAAACTTTATTGATCCCGGAGGAAATTACAGTATTACAGCAGCAGAACAAAGATCAAGAACATTTCACACTTTACAAAATAAGTCTATATGGACAGCAGATGTGGGTAGACTGGTACATGTACCTCACCTATTCCCCCCATACACATAGAACTTCACATAGTCTTGGGACGCTTTACAAAGCGAGGGGTTTTCTGTTTAAAAGACTATGGGTCGATTTATTAAGAATGGCGTAGCTCAGAGAACAAGGCACCCAATCCATTAGGAGTCACATGACTCTAAATATATTCAGCGCATGTCCTGAGTGGTCAAAAATGTTACTCCTATCAGTACAAAATTAAGATTAATTGAACTGGTGGGCTTACAAAGCCCAGACTCCCCCCAGCTTCACCAACTGGGTCACAAATGCTAAAAGTCACAAAACCTTTGCAATGTACAACTTTTCGAAGCTTTTACACCCATTTTCTGGCTTAATATCTTTGATTAATCAATCCCATATAGAGATATCTTTATGTGAGTAAATCATTGTTGAAGCTAGATTTCCAAAAATTTCCGAAAATTGGGTAAAAAATTGGAATAGTTCCTTCATAATTTGCACTGTGTTTTTAAATGAATTATATATATTTTTCTAACAAAAATCAAATAAAATCTAATCTTAGGAATGGAACAATATGTACAGAATAAAAAATACATTTTCCACTTTACTGACTGGGATAACGCCAGACGAAGCCTTGAATTTATAGCCTTCGGAATAAAACCCATCTGTGGCTGAGAGGTGTTTAATCAAACTTGGTGGCAAGAAGAGAAAGAAGCTTTTGAACCGGGGCCAGATGTACATTCAGGTTCCTACGGCGGCACATTTCACTTTCTCTACAGAAGAAAGCACCTATATTATGTTTTACTACTAGTATTCGGGCCGTCAGTGGCACATATAGATTTACATTTGAATGTGAAATAAATTAGTGTGGCGCCCCACCTGGTCAGTCATCACAAATGGGGTACTGCACCCATAAATGAGTGTGCAGTAACCCCTGTCACAGTGGAAGGCAGAAGTCTGTGGGAGACTCCCATCCCAGCACACTCCCACACACCCACCTAGGCGAATGGTAAGGGCACATAACCCTGGGGGGGGGGAGTTAGGGGAGAAGGGCAGGACACACAGTGAGTTCCAGAAGGCATTGAGGAAAGACAGAGAATGGGAGCCTCCGAGTGAGGAAAGGAGACTTTCAGGGAGGGGGCCTGAAATGAGAACAGGCAGCCCAGACTGATAGAGGGGACGCCCGAGCGTCCATACTCAGGGAGGGAACCCTGGTCCACATACACCGGAGTACCGGTTCCGAAGACGGTAAGGGAGTCCAGCCCCTGCGCTTAGAACAACGGAGGTCGTGGGTCGGTTTACCGGTCCCGACACCCTGTCTGGCGAGATCAATCACAACAGGTTAACCCACCGAGGTCGAATCCCAGAGCAGGAGAGGGAGAGAGTGGAAGCCGGGATCATCAGAGCACCTCAAGGGCCTAGTATTAAGCAGGCTACCCCAGGACAGGCACTAGCAGCAGGAGACGGGTTAGATCCAAGAAGGCATACCACGGGAGACTTCCAGAGACTCTGCAGTTCACTGTGATTTCCCGGCCAGATAAAGACTGTTTTGCCACTGTCAACTGTATCATCATCTGCATTGTTCCAGTAAAGTACCCGGGCAGAGTGACTGAGTCTCAGTGTGCTTATTCACAACTGCAACTACTACCTCCATTGTCTGCACCTTCATCCCTACAGGTGCATCCCTGCCCCGGAGGGCCAGCTCCACTTGCAGGGAGCTATACCATCTCAGCTGCTGTACCATCACCCTCCGGAGGACTGAAGCAGCAATGGTGCCCTTTCACCTGGATCTGCAGGTGGCGTCACGATAAGCTTTATAAATTTTTTATCCCCATTCCAACACCAACTACCCCCTTTTTAAGTAAGACCCCAGGGCCACGGGTCTGGGCAGGCCACCAGTGACATCCCTTCTGAAGCAGAGGGCCCAGATACCTGAGTCCCCATACCCTGGGCGAGTCATTAGCAGTTTATGTAAATTTATACACATTTTTTTAAAAATATGTTAGAATCTGAGAGTCCTCAGTGGTTGGTACCTTTTAATGGCGAACTGAAAGGATGGTAAGAAAGAGCAAAGCAAGCTTTCGAGACACTATGGCCTCTTCATCAAGCTGATAATGATACAACTTCTGGAGACAAATGCAGGGTGGGGAAATTGCAATACATAACACTGGGGACTTGAAGCATGTTGTGGGCAGTTGGGTGGGGAGAAGGAGATTCTGGAGAAGTGAAATCAAAGATAAGGGGAATAGACAGTTTTATAGTCCTTAGATTAATGGCTGGTCCAAGAACAGGTATGAGGGAGGTGGTGGTGGGGGTGGGGGTTTGAAATGGTTGTGATCTTCATCAAGCTATGAAACAATGAAAAAGAGACATCCCTGTACCGGAAGCCAATTGACCTTACAACATATCTCCGATGGGACAGTTTTCATCCAAAGCACATAAAAAACTCTATTGTGTACAGCCAGGCCATCAGATACAACCGGATATGTTCCAACCCTTGAGATAGAGACAATCACCTTGAGGGCCTCAGAAAGACCTTTTTGAACCAGGGCTACCATCCAAGAGCAATCGAGCACCAGATTACACGAGCCACCAGAATATCAAGAAATCATCTCTTACATTACAAAACCAGTATGATATAACTGTGAGGCAGGAGAAGTTTCCAAATAATAGGTTGAGGTGATACAGGAAAAACACCAATGCAAGAAAGAAGACTAGTCAGGGGAACCAAAAGCTATTTCTGGCAGCTTCCAGTAGAAAGCTGAAGGTATTAGTAGGGTGTAGTGCTTTCCAATAGGCTGAAGCTGAGGAGGTAATGACTTCAGCTGGACAGCACAGACAAACATATACACTCTGGCAGCAGGTTCCAGCCACTCTAACCTTAGTGGATGGATGGAGCCTGTGCTGATCAGAGTTTCTGGCTCTAACTTCTCTATCACCAGGTCCACCAGCAATGACTTCACTACAGTGCACACTGTGCCAAGATGAGCATCCCTGGAAAACTCTCACCATGGAGATCAGAGCAATAAGAGAATGGCAAGAGGTGAGTATTTATTTTAATTTTAATTAGTGAGTACACTGGTGGCCATTCTATATGGAGGACAACGATGGGTGCATAATATTTTATGGAGGACTATGGGGGTGCATAATATTATATGTAGAACTATGGGGGTACATTATACTATATGGAGGACTATGGGGGCATTATACTATATGGCGAACTATGGGGTGCATTATACTATATGGAGGACAATCGGGGTGTATTATATTATATGGAGGACTATGGGGGTGAATTATACTATATGGAAGACTATGGAGGTGCATTACACTATGTGGAGGACTATGCAGGGTGCATTTTAATATATGAAGGACTATGGGGGATAAATTATAATATATGGAGGACTATGGGTGGGCATTATACTATATGGAGGACTATGGGGGTGCATTATTCTATAGAGAGGACTATGGGAGTCATAGTTGACATTTCATACTGTATTAGGGGTCAAGATTCTTTGAGTTTTAAGGGGGGTGCAATACGGTCATCATACTGTGTATGGAGGAATTCACTGTGGGGGTATCAAACAAAAGTTTGTGCACCACTTTTATTACCATTATGCTTTCCGGATTCAATGAAGGGTATTCCAAGAGCTTCAACAAGAGGAAAATTACATAGGCCTGCAAAATTGTGATATTATGTAACCCCACCGAAAATTATTATTATATTTTTTTATGGCAGGTGGGCCAATTAGAAGTTCTGCCATGATGCCTGATGATTTCTATGTATGCCCCTGCCTATAGTAACACAAAAGGTGCCTTTTTTAAGTGGCGGACAACACTTACATACTCCATGCCTGATTGCAGCCTATCTCGCAGCACATGAACTGAAGGGCTATGTTATACTGAAACGTCTTCTCTGACTGGTTTATGTTAATGTTCACAATTAATTTAATATAATGAATATTGCTGGAGTGCCTGGTTAAATGTTGTCACTAAATAATAAAAGGACTAGTGCATGTCAATGATTCAGAATATCATGAAATATCAATATCATATTACCATGTTCCAGGGTGTTCCTGGGAGCCCTGAAACGCGTTGAATAATAAATCAATATTATATTCACCTTTTGATGTCTCTTGGAATACAGCAGTGAGGTGTTTAACTCTTCCTCCTCCCTACTCTATATGCACCACGCTGGGGACTACAGCAGCCGTGATCTGCTTTTATAGTGGTTGTGACTCTCACAACCACACAAGGTGAAGCCTCTGATACCTATTAAGGTCATATTTTATCTCTCAGACCCTTCATTCTCCCTACTTTAATCTTTTGAGATAATGACCTTTGGGTTTCATTGCCTTTAAGCCATAATCATCAATAGTAACAGAAAATAAACACTTGAAATAGATCCCTCTGTGTGTAATGACTCTATATAATATATGTGTTTCACTTTATGTAATGAATTACTGAAATAAATTCACTTTTTGATGATATTCTAATTCATTGAGATGCACCTGTATGTCCCCCAGCCCGGGCCACTTTCTAGAATATATGTCCCTCATACTGCCACTGTAACTTAACACAAAAAAAACATTCTGCTTCCTTTACTGTGCGGCACCCTCTTCTACAGCCGGCAGCTAACATTGGCGTATGCATGATGTCACTGCCATGTGCCTCCGGTAACGGATAAGCCAACATCAGCTGCTGGCCTCTGATTGGTCAGCAGTGTGTATTGTGCCTCATAGTCCCAAAGGGTCTCTGTGCCACAATACACTGCTGAATGTGTGTTCGTGTAGGCACTAGGGCCGATGGGCCACCCTTCAGCAAGGACACAGTCATGATCTCTGCAACTGTGACAGTTCCGCCCCTGGCTCCAGGGTTCGGAGATCGCTGAATTGAAAGCTTTTCAAGGTTGAAAGCGTTGGGAACAAAATGCCAGCGGGAAGACCATCACTGAAGCTGCTTCAGGAAAAAGTCTGCCTGCTCCACCACCGGAATGATGACATTGAGCTCACAGAGACTGCGAGAGGCGGGTAGGAGCAGCATCGGGGTGAAACAATCAGTTGACACAAATTGGGAGGAGCCCTCATATTCTGCAAGAAAAAGCAAAAAGTACTTACAAAAGTAACCAAAGAGTCAAGACCTAAAATCAGTGGGATCCACCAATGGTATCAGCTTATTGTTCAAAATAAATCGATCAGTCTATGACCCAGTCCAAAGGGAAAGTTGAAGAAGCCGTCACATCTGACCCCTGAGGCTTCAAATTGACAAAGGACACCCTTGACCCACTCTGATCCACTACATCTCTTTGCAGAATTCTTCCCTCGTGGACATTGCCGATATGTGATCTACATAGATATTCAATATTAAAAGATTTCTACAAGAACATCTCGGGATCTAATTGGTATCACCTTGGCATTTCATGAATGACGTTATATTACTTTATTTAGTACAGTCCTGGATGTTCATAAGTTTACGAGAGTCTTGAAATCCGGATGATTAGATGCAGACATTCCCACTGGCAGCAGAACACAATATGAAGAGCTCAAGCTGAATAACTAACAAGACATTGACCTTTTACGCAAGGACTTGTGTATAATGAAAGATTATAGGGCACAGGTAAGACTGCGTACCTGGCGCTTCCACCGGAAACCTTCTTTATTTTTAAGATTTACCTATCGCCCTGCACTTCAACCGGAAACCTTTATTATATTTAAGATTTACCCATCGCTCTTTAGTATTCTTCAAAATTTTAAAATTCTTGAATTTTTAGGAAAATTTTTATGAGTTTTACAAATTATTCATCGACAAATCTCTATACAAGTGCAAACAGAAATATGTAAACATATCTCATGGAAGGTTCCATACTGTTTATCTCCCAGGGAAAAGATGTAAGCTACATTTTATTTAAAGCCTCACTGCCAGTGGCCAACTTGAAGCTCATGGGTGCCAATGTTAAAGCTCCAACGGGGCCCCCAATTATTGCAAATTTTGAATAGAATTCGGCTAGGGTTTGCAGGTCCTGATCCGGTTTTGAGCATTAAAAATGCTCAAAACCGGATCAGGATCCGCAGCCCATAGGCGCCCATTATAAAACCGGATTGCACTTAATGCAATCCGGTTCCCGCTTTCCGGTTTCGCTGCCTGTGTGAAAAATCATGCAGGCAGCGTTTTTCGGAGCGGTTTGAAAACCGCAGCGGGGATGGTATAATGGGCGCCTATGGGAGCCCATCCGGCTACCGCAAGGCACATGTGAATGCCTGCGGTAGCCGTATGCTTTGTTCATCCCTGCTGCCGAGGGGATGAACAAAGGGTTAATGTTAATATTATATGTGGGCAACATGTCTCCAGGGAGTGTCCACCCTCCCTAGAGACATGTTGGCCACATAGAGCGGCATGTGAGGGGTTAAATTTCTTTATTACAGTATTGCCGGCTTTTGTCGGCTTTAACTATGTTATCAATGACAGCCGGCGGCTCCTCACTGTAAAGGAGGAGATACAGTACGTAATGTGCGTACTGTACATGCCGCTTTCCATGGTGCTGAACGCCTTAACATTAGTTCTATGGCGGAGTGCTGCCCATAGAACTAATGTTAAAGCTTTGCCGCTCTATGTGGCCAACATGTCTCTAGGGAGGGTGGACACTCCCTGGAGACATGTTGCCCACATACAATATTAACAGTTACCCTTTGTTCATCCCTGCGGCAGCAGGGATGAATAAAGCATCCGGCAACCGGATTGCACATTATGAGCAATCCGGTTACCAGATCCGGGTTTAGGGACACATTTTGCATAAAAAATGTGTCTGAAGGCTCATGCGATTACTGCATCCGGATCTGGATGCGGTAATCGCAATGTGCCTTACAAATGTGACCCTAGCCTTAGTCTTTTTCTATAGGCCAAAGGGACTTTTGTAAAGATAAAATAGGGAGGGGGACAAGAGGCGCAATAGTGCCCTATCACTAGTGACACTTATATACAGTGGTGGTGCTGTGAAGCTGCTCACCTGGTCCAGTTGTGATCCCCACAACTGGTTTGAAGGCGTTTTTGGAAACGATGTTCCAGCTGCTGGAGGACCTCCACCAACCACTGGATAGTGGTATGTATCAAAGAAATGATGGGAGTGCTGGTGTCTCACGGTCCGCGCTGCTTCAGGGTTAAATAACTCACCAAAGAGCCAAATCGATTTCCATCCTTTTATTCCTCCTCTCTCCTACACGTTTCGGCACCTATCCTGGCACCTTCATCAGGGATATTCATATGATATGAATATCCCTGATGAAGGTGCCAGGATAGGTGCCGAAACGCGTAGGAGAGAGGAGGAATAATAGGATGGAAATCGATTTGGCTCTTTGGTGAGTTTATTTAACCCTGAAGCAGCGCGGACCGTGAGACACCAGCACTCCCATCATTTCTTTTTTTAAAGGGACTTTTGGGGCTCCCAAGGCTCCAGGGCCTGGGTGCGGTTGCAATTCCTGCGCCTGTTGTAGTTATTCCCCTGTTTACATTCAATATTTGCATATTGCTCCAATGTATCCAACATAAAAAACTAAACGTCTTAGCTAAGCATCTGAATTAAAAATTTCCTATTGTTTTGGGTATGCAGCTCATGTAGAGATTTATGTGACTCCATGACTGCAAAACATATATAACTCATCCCTTTAAATCCCTTTAAATGCTCCACAATATGCTTATTGTTCAGCAGTGAAGTAGCAGTGAATAGTCTAGCATATCCACTGTCTTTATGGATGAGGGGGGTTTTGGGATGGGGCTCGCACGCACCTCTATTTACACGTTGCTGTCTGACCCCGGAAGTACCTGAGCCGACATTTTGGGGTTCCACAGCGCCAATCTGCCACCTGCTCTGCGATGCTGCAGCGTGTCTGAAGTCATCTCCTCATGCTACAAGCAGATGGCTCAGCTCAGCAGACTGCCGCGGAGGAGAGCAAGGAAGCCAGGAGGAAGAGAGCAGGTGAGCGCTCACAGAGCTGAAGATATGGGGGATTGAGAGATGCTGCAGGTGGACGGGGGGGAGGGGGAGAGAGGCTGCAAGTGGAGGCTGGTGATAGAGGGGGGAGGGAGGCTACTAGCAGAGGCTGCTGATGGAGGGGTGAGGGACGCTGCTCGTGGAGGCTGCTGATGGAGGGGGGAGAGTGGCTGCTAGTGAAGGTTGGTGATATAGGGGGGAAAGAGGCTGCTAGTGGAGGCTGTTGATGGAGGGGAAGGGACGCTGCTGGTGGAGGCTGGTGCTGGTGGGGAAGAAAGGCTGTTGATGGAGGAGGGAGGGAGGCTGGTGATGGTGGGCGAGACTTATGCTATGTGGTGCATTATACTATGTGGATGACTATGGGGGGTGCATTGTAATATATGGAGGGATATGGGGATGCATAATAATTAGGGGACTATGGTGGCGGGAGGAGGAAAACCATATATACCAGGATAAGGGTCATATTCCAGGAGGAGGACCATATATAGCAGGGTGAGGGACATTAATACTAAATTAAAGGGAAGAGGTGTCAATTTGTGAGTCTTGCTGGGATTTAGAATATTACGCGGGGCTCATACATCTGACCAATGTGGGGGGTCCCCGGTCTAAATTTCGCACCAGGGCCCATCAGACTCTAGTTACGCCACTGATTTGGTTGATGTTATGTGGTTTATCTTTTCTCTTTTCGTTGTGTTTTTAACTGTTGTACAGTATATATTTTTTCTTTCTAGTTAAATAATATATCCTCAAGAGGTCGAGAAAGAGATTGGTGACTTTTCAGATTCATGGTAATGTCTTCCAGTGCTCCTCTACAGGGACATCCATGGTAATTCACAGAGGAATGCATTATTCTGATCAGAGGTCGCCCAGTGTCTTCACGATTGATAGCAGAGTCTTTTGGTGCTACATTCGCAGTATGTGGCCGTGAACTGGTTAACTAGATTTCGACATAGCCAGTGTCCCTAGCCCTATTATTGTCCATTTAACTCACCACATCCTTTCCACCCAGAAGAATTTACCTTTTAGATTGGGCTGTGGGAGCGCTGACTCCTTCATCGATCTCCGGTCCTCATAGTGTAAAGGTCACTTTTCATATCTGATTGTCCTGGACCTTTCTCTTAAATGCGGCCATGTCTATCATGGATTTATTTCAGAATCAGTACCCACCATGTGATAGCGCTCTTCTGGGTCAGGACATTCACACCCAGGAGACCAGAGAAGAGGAATTTATAGAAAGCTTTACGGCCTTTGCACATGATATCTGACAAACATTATACTTATCGCACTTAAAGGGAAACGGTCATCTGATATTTGCTGCACAAACAGTAAGCAGAATAAATCAGAGCCTGGCTGCATTATTCCTAACAGGTAAAATATACTTAAGAGATCTGTTCAGGTACTGTGACATGGCCAGGGGCAGTAGTCATGGCGAGAGGAGGCCTAGGCTGTTACAGACAAAGATAGGGGCTGTGTTACCTCTTGCTGTACCAGTCCATTGTGCTCATAGACCAGTTCTTCATGGTCTGGTTCACACTGTGCATTCTCTTGTGCAAAGTCACTAAGAAACAGACCACAACAGCATATTCTTTACTGGTAACATGTCCCAACCACCAATTCACTGTACTAATCTACAAAGTTCACACCCAGTTCTTCATAAGGCATTGACATCTTAACACGGGGCAGCCCTTCCGCTTAGAGAGGGTTGGTACTGCTCTGTCCCCAGATGTTGCACTGCATGGATCAATGTGTAGAATTGGGGTTAGGGCACCTTGCACAGCCAGGCTTGTTGGGGTGTCTTCAGTCTGGAGGGCTCTTTCTGTCTAGCCCTATGATTGGACTACCTCCACACAGTCCGCACGGTTAGCTTTCCTTGCCCACCTGTCCCTCACTTCGCCTTCTTCAGCTTGCACTGCAGTCTGGGCCTGGTCCAGCTCCCTCCTGCACAGCACTTCTGTCTACATTCTCCTGCTTTCATTTTCTGCCTGAAACCCGGGAATGTCTGACACTATAACTCCTTCCTTGTGGGACGGCTTCAAGTTAACTCACTCAGCCCTGTTTGCTGAGCCTAGATTCCCCTCCACCTTGGGGTTCTGGCACTAGTGACATCTAGTTGTGGCTAAGAACACTGCACCCTCCTACAGAGTATTAAGCACACTATTACTACTACCGTGTTTCCCCGAAAATAAGACAGTGTCTTATATTACTTTTTGCTCCTAAAGATGCGCCATGTCTTATTTTTGGGGAGTATATATAGGACAAGTCTGGCTCAACCGCAAGCGTAGGTGCCCAGGGAAAGAGGAATAACTATATATAAAGCTTAACCTGGCACTCTACTTAAAAAAGCAAGAGAGGGTTGATCCTTTTGGTGTTTTTTATTTGTGGAGTTTGTGAAAGTTCATCAATCATCAAACGTTTCGGCTCATGCAAGAGCCTTCATCAAGTGATTCTTGTATGCAGTAGTGGGAGTGTTACTCCACTTTTTAGCTCAGTTAGATAGGTGTATGCTGCCCTTGGAGGCCTCTGTTTGATAGGGAATACAGTCCGAGATCCAAATTAGTGGATACACAGACGTGGTCTGGCTGAGCGTATGGGGGCCCATACATCAAGGTCCATCACATGGTTAGCAGAAAGGCAGTTTATGGCTCCTGTCCTTGTATTGAAGTTTTGTGCATCATGCAGTCATGCTGGAGGGCTGGTGGCAGGCTCCTGGTTGACAGGGTAGGGGGTACTCGGATACTGGGACAGGTGGTTACTTCGGTGGGGGATCATGGCTGGTCTGTTCCCGGTTCCGTGTCCTGGACCCTCAATGTCGGGGTGATGATCATGGGGGATGATAACGTGACACCACCTGTGGTACCTGGTAATGGTTAACAGTGCTGCGACCAGCCACTAAGGTGATGGAAGGCTTTGGTAGTTCAGCTCCCCACAGGTGGAGCTTTACCTCAGGGCAGTGGGGCTTAGGATGGGGGTAGTAGTCCTCACCTCCGGTGATGATGCTGTGGCCCTCTGGGCACCAAATGAAATGAAAAGAGACACAACTTCAGCTCAAACTTTCTTTACTTGCACCAGATGGAAACAGGTACACAGTACATTCTGGGTTAAGGGTATTGTAACTGTGGGTTATGAAGGTTTCCTCAGAGTCTGACAGTGATGCCCTCAATATGGCGCTCGTGGTCTTGTTGCCTTCTCTCTCTCTTACCCCTCATGAGCCAAGTCTCTAGTCCACGGGGTCTGTTACCTAAAAGTTTTTCACTCGTCGGCGTCGTGAACCCAGCTGCAGGACTGATGTTGGGCTGCTTTAGGGGTGCTTTGGCTCCCTGTGTGTGGCGGGCCCTCAGCTTGCCGGTCTGTAGTTAGGGATGAACCTTGCATCTAGCTACCTTGGCTCCGGAATGTCGGTGTCAACCTGGGTCCCCAGCGGGCTCCAACCAGTCCTGGGTAACCCCCTTCAAAGTCTGGGTTGCCACTCTACAAAGAGTCTCCCTCCTGTTGCAGCTACAGGGTCCCCTCCGTCCCCTTTCCTTGCTCTCCTCACACCAACTGTCTGACTGTGCTGTCACTCCCCGTCTCCCGCTCTCTAGGCTCCACCCCCTGGGACCTACTGAATATCAGTCCCCTGTATTAAAGAGGCCTGTGTATGGGTGTTGGGGTGCAGACTCTGATGATTCCCCATGTCCACGGAGGTACCACACCTTTAATTAGGGTGCAGTACCTCCCTGTGGCGCCTTGCCATAGGGGCGCCACAATCCCATCTATCAGCGCTGGGAAGAGCCAGCCAAGAGTCATACTGCGCTAATCTCATCCCTAGTTATGGCTTTAAAGTGTATTTTCTTTGTTCTGCTCCAAAGTTTTAGGGAAAAATACTCCTCATAGCAATTTTGCAGCCAGACATGACCAGACCCCTTTAAAATTAATTGATATTATTATTTGAATGTCACTTTAATATAGTTTGTAATACTGATAAGGATTTCACATATTTTTTTTCTTTATTAGATACTATTACATCATAAGTCATGCCTTTGTCTTTGATGCAAGCTTTTCTGTATATAACAGCTGTGTAACACAGCCGTCATCTGCTTCTAATGGAGCCGTCACACACGTCAATATTGCTTGCAATATCGCTGCTGCACATGACTTTGCAGCGATATTGACATGTGTGACAGGGCGCATCAACCAGCGATAAATCGCTGGTTGATGGTCGCCAGGTTTTAGAACCTGCTCTAAAACCTGGGGGTGGACACGCAGCATCACTGCATGTGACACCGGGAGACGAGTGAGAAGCCAGCTCCCAGCGCCTCTCAGCAAGAGCTGGGAGCTGGTATCCATGGTAAACAGTGGGTAACTAAGCGCCGCACGGCGCTTAGTTACCCGCTTGTTTACATGGTTAACATCGATCTTGCTGGTACTGATCACTGGTAAGTCTGCCTGTGTGACAGCTCACCAGTGATCAGCCTTCAATGTCACCAGCGATGAGATCACTGGCGACATTGATGTGTGTGACGTCCCCATAAGAGTTGAAGGTGGAGTTGAGCTCCACTTATTGCTGTTAACCACTTATATGCCGATTTTAATCTAAAAGTGCCACTATTCTACCTGCCCATGAGCTCCCATGGTAACCAGAGGCCTGATGAAAGTCCCCATGCCTGTCATGATGGTGCCCATCTGAAGACCAGCCTGGCTGGCATTTCATAGGAGACCATTATTCACTACAGTACTGCAGTATATAGTACAAGCATAAGATTGCAGGTTCAAGTCTAACAAATATATATACCGTATATACTCGTGTATAAGCCGACCCGTGTATAAGCCGACCCCCTACTTTTGCCCCCAAAACCTGGGAAAACCTATTGACTCGTGTATAAGCCGAGGGTGGACCCCAGCACAGGTATACAACCCCCAGCAGTGTGGTATATAGGCCTCCCCAGTGGTATATTCAGCAGCCTCCTAGTGGTATATACAGCAGCCACAGCCTCCTAGTGGTATATACAGCAGCCTCCCAGTGGTATATACAGCAGCCTCCTAGTGGTATATACAGCAGCCTCCTAGTGGTATATACAGCAGCCTCCTAGTGGTATATACAGCAGCCTCCCAGTGGTATATACAGCAGCCTCCTAGTGGTATATACAGCAGCCTCCCAGTGGTATATACAGCAGCCCCAGCCCCATCCACACACACATACACACACATACATACACACACATACACACACACATACACACACATACACACACATATGCACCGTTTCTTACCTTGTCCGGTGCTGTCCCCCGCTGTCATGTCCCGCGCCACGGCTTGATGACGTCGGGCCAATCAGAGGCCCCAACGTCATCTGGCCGCGTCTGGGCGGTGCAATGCCTGACCTGGGTGGAGATTACAGATGGAAGCAGGAAGTCGGCCGGGGACCGCACCGATCATCATGGAACTGGACCCGGGACCGCGCCGCAGACCAGGAGAGGAGCGGGAACAGCACCGGACAAGGTAATGTATATTGCGCAGCGCCCCACCCACTCCCCCGTCTTATTTTCAGCCCCTACCGTATTGACCCGTGTATAAGCTGAGGGGGGGACTTTTCAGCCCACTTTTTGGGCTGAAAAACTCGGCTTATACACGAGTATATACGGTATTTTTGTTGCAGTTCTTAGAGGTTAGTGAGTATAGAGGAGTGGTATACTTTCGGTGCAGACTCACTATTTTTGATAAGTAGACATATAACCTCTTGTGTGGACCCATACCATCTACTCCATCCGGTAGGCAGATCATATTGTCATATTAAATTCCACTTTGATGGGAAACAAAATAACTTTACATGTCAATATCATTTCTTTTTCGGCATCGCTTTCAGTTACGATCTATGGATGTGGTATGCAGAGGGGAATAGAAACTTTTAAGCAAAAACCAGCTGAAATAAATCAATACCTCCTAGCAACAGAGAAGCGGAGATAGCTCAGCACAAGACTAAACACTAAAAACCTTTTTTTTCCTGTTGGACAAAAATACAACAAACCATTAAAATGATGTCTTTGTGAAGTTTGACTAATCCGGAATTAATGTGAACAGGCAGAGATGGGCCAACCAAGTGTCTGGTGTATCGCCCTTAGGGGAACCTAAAGAATTTCCGAGCAGGGCAGCTCTCTGGCCTTACCGTGGTGTCTCTGCCACCTTCCAGTCCCTCTTGGTCTCTTCTCCGAATCAAAGCTGTCAGATGGGTCAAGCTCTTTGCAATTGTCAGAAAGCTGATTGCCTCATCACTATCAAAGATGATTGCTCTTGGGGAAAGAGCGGTGAACCAAATAACTTAATTGGCGAAAAGTCAAAAAGCATATTGAAGAAGCTACAGTCAAATTCAAGTAGTGCTGAGCTTCTATATAGAAGGTTAGAATGAGCTTTTCCGAGGGATGAGATGTACTGTAAAAGCATTCGGGTTCAAGGAGGACACCAATCTTATGTGTTCTAATGGAGAAAGGAAGGATACAAAATAGAAGAGAATAAATCTGAAAACTTTTCGGAACGTTTTAAAAGTAGACTCTCTGTAACTTCCAAGAAGTTCATATCCTAATTGATTTTGCAATGATTGGGTTGCCCCATTCACATAATTAGGGACCAAAACTTAACAGGGCACATGATAGTTTACATGGCACTTCCTTGCATTGGTCTTTTGCAATTTTTAAAAATTGTCAACAAAATATTGTGGTTAAAAATGCTTAAAAGTGAGATTACTCTTTAGACGAACATTCACCAAATCCAATCATTTTACCAGGACCGGCCAAAAGTCTAATGTTTATAGGTGGGGGTCACTTAATTGTAGATATAAGGTGTAGAAAGGATAGGGAAAATGTTATGCCCACATGTTAATTCACTGATAGACTTACTCTGCTCTTCCCATTGAGACCACAGGCGTTGTTGGGTAGGCCAAATATTTTTGTATTTGAGGCCGGAATGAAAATTTGTCAGCCGAAACAGGTTTACATTTTTTGGTGTATCTACAGGATATACAATAACTGTTCAATAGATACAGGTCTCACTTCTTTGATCATTAGCTGTTTGGAATAATCTGGATATTTAGAACCCTGTTTACTGATTCAGGTTTATTATGGTCTCCACAGTATTCGGGAGAAAGTTGGCGGCCCCAGTGCAGGAGTCTCTACATTGAAATATATCCGGTGGATTTGATTTTTTACAGAGAAACAAAGAGGTTTCCAAGGCTTTAATGGGAGAATGCCATTTCATACAAAGCAACAATACACCTGGCTGTATAGAAACGAACTATAGCCCCTTAAAGGCATAGTCTATCCTCACCGATCTGCTATTTGATTAAACCGGGGCACTATAGTATTTTTATCTAATGACTTCTTCATTGTTTTGTCGACTTACACATTGTACTCTTTTTTTTTTTAAACATTCATTTTTATTACATTTCTTTCTTAAATTATGTTGCCATGTAAAATCAAGTAAAACATATTGCAACATATATTACATCAACAGAGTTAAACAACTCTAACAGAACTAAGCAGGGGCGGACCTACCACGGTGCAGCTGGTTCAGCTGCACCAGGGTCCCGACCGGCTAGGGGGCCCCTCAGGCCCCTGTAGGGGGGCTCCTCCACCTCCCTGCAGGGGAGCCCGGAGGCCGTGTGTCAGAGGAGAGGTGCTGCCGCGGGAAGCTCCCTGTCTCCCGCGGCCGATCCCGCCCCTCTGATCATCTCTACTCCCTGGACGCGGGTGGCAGCCCACACTCACCAGGAAACCCTTCCACCCCCCAGCATGGCACACCAACCCCGCTCCTCACTAGCACCCCCCCGCTCCTCACCCGTGACTGCAGCATGGAATACCACCCCTGCTCCTCACTAGCACCCCCCCAACCCCCGCTTCTCATCTATGACCACACCAGCTGCATCGGGGCCCACACGCCACCAGGTTCGCCACTGGAACTAAGCATAATCCATTTGTAGCACCCCAAGGTCCGATGTCATGCCTGGAAGCAAAAATGGGGTTCTGTATTCAGGTGGCACAGCATCCAACACTTTCCTGTCTCTAGACCAGAAGCGGGAGCTCTAGGACCAGGCTTAAAGGGAGCTTCCCCCTATGAAAGTTCTGGCCTGGAGATGGCGTTAGTGTGAACAGCCATGGAGTGAGTCTGAGGAGGAATGAGAAGAGTACCTGGGGAGCGGAGTGACATCTCGCTCACCCCAGAGGAGAAAGCACCAGAAACCGGACACTGGAGTCCGAGGCTGTTCGGGTACTAATCGCCCAGCAGCAGAATCCGGCGAGGCAGGGGATTCCAGATCACCTGGCCTACCTAACACCTGGAGCACAGTAGTGTACTAGAGCCCAGGGTCTCCACTGAGGAGCAGCCCCTGGAACAGGGCTCGCGCTGCCTGCTATACAGGTACAGACTGTAAGAGGGAGAGAGGCCGCAGCACAGCTTCATGCAGCAGTGGGGACTCACAAGTGAAAGCACAGAAGGGAGGCCTCCAACCCACCTGGCTACGTAGATCTCCTGATTGCTTCTTGGCTGCCCGGGTCCACAGTAACATCTAAATCGGTGCCCTTGACTGTAATTGCAACGAACAAGTAAAGGTAAAGAGACTGCTACCCCCGTGTCTGTTGTTCCTTCAGCACACTAAATCCTGCACTCCCCACAAACTATCTCTTTCATAGACTGCTCATCCTGCACCTGCAGAGCCGCATACTGATTATTCGGGAAACAGAAAGAAGCCGCACACAGGACTTATAAATTCAGATCAGCGGTGTTTTATTGTGCCCAAGTGCACATAGCAGGGTGTGGGTAGCGGGTGGGAGGACGGGGGGTGGTGGTACAACGGTGTTTCGCGCCGCTAATGGCGCTTAAGCGGGTACAATCCTCCTCAGAGCCGCTTACTGATTTTGCAATCCGGCAGTGGAGACTGCCTGAAGGGGCTGAGAGCATTATACCAACACTACTAATATTACAGCTGTGGGGAATAGCCCTACCCGTGGAGGGCTCAACATTCTGGCTGCCAACCCTCATCATTCCCAAGGTTCCTAACTGCAGTGGTGGCTACAGCTGGCCACAAACTATGGGTGTCATCACGTTCATTCCTAAAAACTGTCCCTTTTATCGACTGCCCAGGGCCACGGAGCCGGGTCTCGAACCCCATGACTTCCATAGCAGAACTGGCGCCTGGTTTCGAGTACCCCACAGCCATGGTGGGTGAGTCACATTCACAGGTCATTGTTCATAGTTTCCTAACACTAAATTAGTGTGACCACTTATCAAAATAACTGAGGTCACCTCCATCATACTGCCCTTAAGTGTCTTTTCATTCCTACAACCTCTATCTCCCACCCTAGGTCATGGTGCTTCTCTGATCCTGTAATTTTAGTCGTCCTAGGTTACTCTCAAGATCTTCCAGAAGATACCATAGCGAACGTGTGAAATGTTTAATCAAGTGCTCTATGTCCTCATTAGTTAATTTCATTTCAATAAAGTTCCTCCATTTCTGGATAAATCTTGCAGTCAGTTTGTCTTTTTGTCTCTCAGCTTTCCATTTGTCTATAACTAGAGTCGACTTTAGCCCTGATAATATCTCACTTTTTTCACCAGACAACGTGGTAGACAACCAGTGTCTAAGAATCACTCTTATCACCAAAAGTGCAATGATATGAAATACTCCCAATATTTCTCTGCCCTTCAGCTTACCGTCCACATAATGGAAAATCCAAACATTCGATCTAGAGCTATCATATGAGCACATATATCATGTAACAGTTTTTTAATCATTTTCCAAAAGAATTGTGAGTAGTGGCAACTCCATAAGCCATGAATCATATCCGTTTTGTCTTCGTTACACTTTGGACATGTTACAGATCTACAAAGACAGGCATCGGTAGGGGGAATATTGAATTCACATATCGTACCATGCATTATGCGGAAGTGACTATCCCTCCATTGCTTATGTATGATATGTTTACTAATTCCTCCCCACCCTATGACGATATGATCTACCGAGTCCTCCCTACGAAGGTATTTTACCCATTGCACAAATATTCTACCTGATCTTGAAGGTACTAACGACTCTCTGGAGAGATATTAAGATCGCCTATATACCTGGCTACGAAGTCATCACAGATATTGTGTCCCACCTATCCCGTGATATCTAAGAGATTTGCCATAACATGACTTTCCAGCTGGTTATATTGCAAGCTGTGTGACTGGCCTAGATTGAACGTCTTCAGTACCTCTCATTCTGACACACATTGTACTCTTAATAAAGGTTTAAAATACCCTGCACCATGCATCTTTCTAAATTCTAAATGCATGATGCCTACCGTGAGACCTGGTGGTGGCAGAGTCCTTATGTTGGGCTGCAAGAGAGCTACTGGTATCAAGGGCTACATAGCAATGATATTATCATGAATTCATAGATGTACGACTCTATTGTGAAGGAGAAGATGCTTCCATCACTCTGTACCATTGGCAGATGTGCAATTTTCCCACAGACAATACACATCTGTTGCATTTCTGAAGAAGAACCAGATGAAAGTGATTCAGTGACCAAGTGTCTCCTGATCTGAACCCACCCGACTACCTATGGAAATTCTGAAGAGACAAGTTGTCATTACTCTCCACCCAGCATCCAGGCTTCAGAAAAGGTCGTTCTTGAAGAAGAGAAAAGCATACATTTTGTAATTTCTGACAAAAATCTTGTTTATTCCATGCCTGGAAGACTCGGTGCTGCGAGTAATGTCATGGAGGTCATACAAAATACTATATGAAGTCATTTTGATGTGGGTGTACTCATTTTTGCATAAACTAATTTGAGGAAAACTAGGAATTTTGCAGTGAAAATTATATTATTAATTTTTCTTTCATCTTATTGGTTAGAAAAAAGTTCTATGGAACTCAGTCTTGTCAAAAATTGGAAATTGTTCTTGTATTCAGTGAGATATTGTCATGCCAGAGTGGGAAAAGAGGTGACCCCTAAACACTCACCTGAGACTGAAACCAGCACTCCCTATCATCCATACACAGGTCCTCCCCCCGTGCGTGATCAAATGCGTAGGCCCTGGCTGACCATAAGCTAGTCCTAGTTAGTGAGTAGGACAGCAAGACACAAGGCATACTACCATAATAAGGCAATAAAGAAAGAGACAGACAAATGAGAATAAAACAACAAACGGAATTCCACAGCTTCCACTAGGACAATGTCTCCTGGGAGGTCAGCATAGGAGAACTATAACTGGCTATAACTGGAACATGGGAGAGTAAGGAGTGAGTTTAAATAATGAAAGGGAGTGGCAGCAAGGTGCAGTTGCTGGCATTCACACTATATGGGATCTCAGCAGCATCAAAAAATGACTCTTTATTCCTTCAACACCAAATGAAAAAGAATCTGTTGTACTCAAGTTAATTGATGATCATAATCC
This sequence comes from Allobates femoralis, assembly GCA_033576535.1. NCBI lineage: Eukaryota > Metazoa > Chordata > Amphibia > Anura > Aromobatidae > Allobates > Allobates femoralis. The sequence goes on along the minus strand of JARQOC010000012.1, from coordinate 45,150,514 downwards.
AAAGAGGACCTGCGATCTGCTAATCGCCAAGCTATATCACAAACTCTCAGCCGGATACGACACTCTCATGACAGATATTAATTGAAATCTTAGTTTTCCAAGGGGGTGTACTTATTTATGTTGATCACGGTATATCTGTAAGGATGTACATCTGTTTAATTCAGGGGTCTCAAACTCCGGGCCTCGAGGGCCGCACACAGTGCAGGTTTTCTGGATTTCCATTGCATTTGACAGTTGGCAATCAAATTACCAACTGTCAAACTCTAAGGGGCCCGTCACACCAGGTGACGTCGCCGGAGATTTCGGCGGCGATAGGCAGGAGCGTGCACAATTTCGGCGCCCCGCCAGCGTCGCATGTTTACATGCGGCGACACCTCCGTGGACGCACCGGCAATCTTACAGGCGGCATCGCCGCTGGGGTGTCTAAAAACCCCAGCGGCGATGCTGTAACATGGGAGCCTGTTGCTCCCATCACCTGTCAGATCGCCATCCCCCTGTTACATGGGGCGATGTCTACACATCGCCCCTGAGGGCTCGCCAGGTTTCAGAGCACTGATGTGAAACCAGGCGACCACTCAGAGGCGATATGTGGCGCCGACATCACCCCTTTACATTAGGCGACACAGGGGCGATATCGGTGCCGATAGGCCATGCCCCTACATCGCCTAAGAAATTGGCGGTGCAGTCGTCAGGTGTGACGGGCCCTTAAGGAAATCCTGAAAACTGCACTGTGTGCGGCCCTCTAGGCCTGGAATTTGAGACCCCTGGTTTAATTCCAGTGACTGGGTGACAGTACTATCAGATTTAATCACCCGCTATAATTGAAAAGTAGGATTTCTACAGAAATTAAAAATGAGATAACAAAACCAAATGGCATCTCCACAACAAAGAACACAAATTTCCCCGAGCTGTTACAAGTCTTGGGTTAATTTTAATTTTTGGGTGGAGGCAATTTATTACTGAACTACATGAAGCCTAAAGCAAGGTCACCCCAGACCCCGTAGAAGAGGAGCGCACAGCGTGAATCCAGCATATGTCAGGAAAACTTTGCAGTGAATATCTATAGAAAGGGAGTGATTAACTAGTAGCCGGTCTGGGAGTCACGATAAGGTGTGAACTCTACTTCTACGGCGCAGCTCGAGTTATTAGTGCGGCACGTAGGAATATTCCTTTGTATTCTGCATACTACAGATAAACATTTTCATATTCAGCAAATATTTTCGCAGATCCCCGAAAAAGTGTAATTGCTTTTTTGCAGTTGTTTTACTGTCTACTGATACAAAAAAGGCTGTATGAGCAGTAATACCGAGCAATACAGGAAGGTTAGATAAGAATTAGCAATAACCACGATTAACAACGCCAAAGGCACCTTCTGTACCGGGCCCTTGTAGTATACAAAGTTTCTATGCGGGGAAGTCTTTTTAATCCATCCATGGTTAATGCTGCAAGAAGCAGAAAAAGCTTTCTAAAAGTCTTAGGGTTAATTAAAGGGGTTGTCCAACTGAAAAAAATAATATTTTATAAAGGGCTCAGACTGGTACAAAATAGTAAAATAGGTCATATCTACCCTCATTAATTCCACACAGCTTCTGTTCTGATGATTACCTGGTTACAATTGATCTCTGCTTCCTGGTTGTTTCTTGAACACACCCTAAATATCAGGAAGTAGGAAGTACCCTCTTAGCCTATCACTGGCTGGGGCAAATCACTATTGTTTCCAGTGATTGGCTGAGCAGAGGTTTCCGGTCACTTCTAGTTGGTCAACATGCCACCTGTAAGCAGAGACCGGTAGGAACTAGTTAAGGGTCGACACTGGAGCTGTGATTTATCAAGTATTAGTTTTAGTGTTTTTTTTTTAAACCAACATGAGCCCTTTGAAAAATATTATTTTCTGCTTAAAAACAGTTTACAGCACTACTCCTGCATTTTTCCTTCCTGACCATTTCCTGCCTAACTTTCCCACCCTTCACTTGTCTCCTCTCACCATCCCGTTGCTGGGCATAGAGTCCCTAGTGTTGGTATCGGAGTGTGTTGGTTGTGTGTTTGGCTACTGGACTTACCAATCCCGGTTGCCGCGCCTTCTAGTGGCGACCGGTCCGCAGGGGTGCCAGAAATGCATGTCCCTAGGGCTGGCTCAAACGGTCAGCAAACCTAAGCAGTTACACCGAGTCCAATAAAGTCCCATAACTGCAACTTGGAACACCCTCACCTAAGCCTGAAAGTGTTACATTTTTGTATTCATGATGATATGTGCTGCTCCCTTCCTGAGAAATCTCACTTCAGTACCTGAATGGAGTAAGATTTCATACCTCTAGGCGAACACTCCAGATTTATGAAGAGGTATGCTCCATTACGCCCACACATCAAGACCAGTGTGTTCAATACCAGTCTTGACGAATTGGGCCCAAAATGTTCTTTACTCACCCTCTTAGGTCCAGCCGTGAGTCTCCTCTGATGCTCTTGGTGTCTGTTATTATCTGCAGCGCTGACATCACATCGACAGCGCTGCAGGCAATAACTGAGCTCAGCAGCTCTGCCAGA